>JAQQAC010012408.1:16356330-16409351 GCA_029783875.1 Phataginus tricuspis
GATATGGAGATGGACTACTTCTCTCCACCCCTTGGAAACACCTATTGATATGGAGATGCAGTAAGGCCAGCAGAGATTCTGGAAATACTGCAATTTTACCCATACCTTCACTTTGGGCTCAGTGGTGATTTGTTCTTACTGGTGGTATGTGCACAGAAGTGATAGTATGCCAGGTCCAAATGTAGGTGTGCTCTTCCACATCCCCTCCTGCACCTCTGTCATCACCATGAGAACGAGCCCGGACGAGCCCACGGGTCCAAGGAGGGTGAGGGTCATGCGCAGCAGGGCTCCCCAGCCATGCTTACACTAGATGAGCCAACATGGAGATGCACTAGCAATAATAAATGAGTGCTGCTTTAAACCACTGAATTTTTAATTTTTTTTGGCATATCATTTTCATGGCAATAGCTGACAGACCAGCAGGTCCCTATATTTTTATAAATGAAATGTAAAGATTCTGAATAAAAGATGACAACTTCCAACGTGCCTGTTAATTCTGATTGATGTTACTAGTTGCCTGATGCATTGTTCTGAAAAGGAGTCTGAAATTAGGTTTAACACAAAAGTGATGTGATTGATTATTAATGTCTGCCACAGGCTTGGGAGGGGAAAATGGAAGGGTGCATACATCTTCTGTCCTTACTCAGACTCAATTTAGGTCTGATTGGCTATTAATGATGTTAGGGTCAGCAGATCATGAGGGGCTTCATCATGTAGATTATAACTGTCATTGAACTCCACTTGATTCTTTCCACTTTTGTTTTCTTTAGAAAATACCTGCTTTCTCCAAGTATGGTGTCTCTGCGTGATATGGCAGATCCTGTGGTTTATTTGGCCTTCTCTGTGGCCATTGTCATGTCCTCCTAGTATGCCTCCCTGTGCAGCAGAGGCTAGGAGGCTAAAAAGCACACTTCCAAGGCTCTCCTAAGGTTCTGGTCGTACTTAGGTTTTGCCAATCAGCTGCACTGTGTAGCTCAGGCCCAAGTTCAGTGGGGTGAGGGTCAGGGTCTGAAGCATCCCTTGGCCTGACAGGGATGGTGGTAAACCAGCAGGTTCTTCAGTAAGCAAAGAAATTATTTTTCTTCCTTTATTTCTTCCTGTCCCTCCTCCTCAGTTCTGAATGGTCCCATTCCCCACAGCCTATCTGGTTATTCTGGTGTCAGCAGGCATGTGCTCCCCACATGCACTCAGATGGCCACTGTCTTTGTCCCTTTCCAGCCCTCCTTACATTATGGATGATAGCACTCCTTTGAGACAGTAAAATATTTGATTCTCATTTTCCCTGGAAAAAATCAGGAGTAGCTTAAGTTTCTAGGAGTCTCATAGATGCATATCTGAAGGGAAGCCGCACGACTGGGCGTGGTGTTGGAACTGGCTCTCTGGGGAGGGAAGGATTGGGTTTCTCGACTTAGAAAGCTCTCGTAGCCTGATCCTGGGGGTGAACGACCTTTCGTAAATTGAGGGAAAAAAATCCAATGATCATTGTCCGGTTATGTTTGCTATTTAATTAATGGATGAAACCTCTTCTACTTAAAAATCAAATAAATAAAATGAAATATTGAAGATAGAACAAATCAAATTTCAGGCATAAGGAAATCATCAATAGCTACAGAGTAATGGCTGCTGAGTTGAAAGCGACTTCAGAAACAGCTTAATGTGACATCCCACTCAATGGAGAAATCCCCTTTTATGTCATCCTGAAAAGGGCTGATCTCTCACAAAGCATGCCTGCAAAGCGGGGATCACTACCTCATTCTGACTCAACATTTCCAGAAGTATGTTCCATTTTGGGAAGTGATAATTTGCAGAAAGACATTCTGACGTCAAATACAACAGGGAACATTTTACAACATTGCCCCCTCTGGAGAGCCATCATAGGTTAGCATAAGAGCTCCGGAAAAATCAGGAGTGGAGAAAACTTCCTATTTTGTTTAACTTAAAAATTTCCAAACCATTGGCCATGGACCTTCTTCACCTCTTTACAGAAGTGCTCTGAGGGCATATTTGGGGAAATGCTGCGATAATTATAAAGCTCTTTATAATGAGAGAAATTTTTGCTTTTGTGTCTTCTCTCACACTCAATACCAGTAGTCTGAATTGTAACCTGGAGCACAGAGAAAAATGAGTAATCTCCTTTCCACATGAAAACCCGTTATGGTCACTCAGGAGTGGGAATGGATAAGGGGGGAAGGTGTCCGGGGAAAGAGAGGGTATCATGAAGGACAGAAAAAGCAGAGTCAACCTATCAGTTTATCTTGCAGTTGGGCTTGTGACACTCCATATTCTGCCCAGTTCCTTTATTTGGCCCCGTAGAGTGACCTTTCTAATCTGACCGTGTTATTCCCTTCAAACTTTATTGCTTCCCATCACGGGATGGGTAAAATTCTAGTTTCCTTGGCAAGGCATACACGACGCTGTAGGATATGGTCCTCATTTCCTGCACTTCTTTTTTGTTGTTGTTGTTGTTGTTGTTGTTCAGTATGTTCTCTCCCCATTCCACTTGCCCTCGCACTACAGCAGTAGTGAGTTACTTGCAATTCTTGGAGCCACAGTTTCATCCCAGGCTTTACACAGGTTGGTCCCTAAGCCTGGAAGAATATCCCATTGTCCATCCCCACCTTGTTCAGTGGCCCTTTTTTTCTTTCAATGGCACCTTGTTCAGTGGCCATCATCCATGCCCAAAATGACCATCACTGCATCTGTGAAGTCTTACCTGAATTCTCCCCAAGCTAGATCCCCAGCAGAGTTAACTACTATTTGTTACTACGCTTGGATGTTGTATATAATTCGAGTTTTTAAATCTTATCACTCAATGTTGTAAATATTTGTTCATATGTTTGTCTCTTATTAGACTGTGGGTATCTGAAGATAGGGACTCTATTAGTTTCCTAGAGCTGCGGTAATAGAGTATTACAATTTGAGTGGTTTGAAAACAACAGAGCGGTATTGTCTTGCAGATCTGGAAGCTAACAGTCTAAAATCAAGGTGTTGACAGAGCCATGCTCCCTCTGAAATCTGTAGGGAAATCCTTCCTTGCTCCTTGCTAGCTTCTAATAGTCTGTCATTCCTTAGTGTTCTTGGTTTGCAGCTGCGTCCTTCCAATGTCTGCCTCTGTGGTTAGCCGTCTCTCTGCGTATCTCTCTATGAAGACACAGTCCCTTTGGAGAAGGGATACACCCTACCCCAGTATGACCTTATCTTAACTATATCTGCAACCACCCTAGTTCCAAATAAGGTCACATTCTAAGGTACTAGGTTTTAGGACTTCAACATATCTTTTGGCAGGATCCAGTATGACCCATAATAGGGACTATACATCATTTACCTTTTACTACAGAGTAGATACTTCATGTTTACTTGATTGAGACCCACGTTTAAAGTTAGACATTTTTGTTGTCTGGTTACCTGAATTTTACCCCCTTATTTAAAATATTGTTGTGAACATCTTTGTGCATCCGTTTTTCTTTGCCTCTGCTAAATTAGGTCTATGACATAAATCCCTAAAACTCAAGTTCTTGAATAGGGACTGGGCATTGACTCAGGCCAACTAAAGAGATGACTACAAAGGTGCAGTCTGGTGGGCAGTTGAGTCATTCAGGGTTCGTTACTCATGCAGCAGTGTACCTACTGTCCATCAGACCCTGGGTCAGTGAACAATAGTGTTTGCCTCATGCCTTCGTGGAGTCAATAATCTAGGAGCCCTGAGCACTGGGTAGATTGCTGGGGATTAGATGAACTATGATCCTTACCCTCAAGGAGCTCCCCGTCTAGCGGACTGACACACCAAGTGATAATTATACTAGAATGTTAAATATAACGTGAAAGAAGTATGTGCTGAGGGGCATCGAAGCTGCCAGAGTGGAGAGTAGGGGTCTTAGTGATTTCTGGAGACGGCGACTGCTTAGCTGAGTATGAAATGATGAATAAGAACTGGGTATGGTTTTGTGTCTGAGGCTGTTGTGTCTCCGGGATGGGGAGTTATCATTATCAACAAGGGGAAGATGCAAGAAACAAGTTGTATGTAATCCATGTGACTAGAGCCTATGTGGGCAGGTAGGGAGAAGAGAAGATGATTGGAGACATAGAGTTCCCAGGTCATGAAGAGTTTCCTGAACCATGCTGTTTTTTTCCCCGTGATTACGAATGTAACACATAGCATTATTCAAACATCAGTGAAATATAATATCAAAGTAAATCTTACCCAATCCAACCCCAGAAAAACCATGGTCAATATCTCAACCTATATGCTTCTAATTATTTTCTTTATGTATTGTAACTTGGGATTGTATTACATACATATTTTTCTGCAGCTTGCTTTTTAAATATTTCTTGAGCATCTTTCTGCATTAGAAAACATGATTCATGGTGTGAGTGTACTTAAATGTATTTAACCATTTCCATACTGATATTAACATGGCTTCCAAGTTTTGCAATTACAAATATGTTGTAAAGAAGATTTTCAAGTGTTGTTTTAGGGGCCAGTAGTAGGAGTATTTCTGAGAGAGAAATTCATAGGAGTGAAATATGAGCAAAAACGAATTGCTCTCCAAAAACAGTTATCAATTTGCCATCCTACCTAGAGCTTGTGAACACTAATTTCTTCAGATTATTAGTAATTAAAAAAATATTTGATGATATGAAGGGCAAAAAATATCACATTCAGTTATAATGCTGCTTCATTAATAAGAACGATTATTTTTTCAAATATTTATTGGCCACCATTATTCAGTTATAAATTTCCTTTTTATATACTGTGTAAATTTTCTATACAATCTTTTTCTTATTAATTTACAGAAGCCCTTGTATATCATAGATATTTACTCTTTGTCTATTAAATATGTTCCAAATCTCTACTTCCTGTCTGTCATTTGTCCAGTAACTTTGCTTATAGTGTCTTTTGCTATATAGAATTTACAAAATTATATAGCAAAATCTATTTATCTTTTTTATAACACTTGAGTTTCACGTTTTGTTGAAAAGCCTTTCTCCATCTCACAATTCAAAATACTCTTCTATATTTCTCTATTTTCTTCTATATATTCATTTATTTTTGTATTTATGGTTTTTAAGTCCATCTGGAGTAAATTTCTGTGTATGATGTGAGATGGGGATTTAATTAAATTTATTTATTTACTTCCCCATTATATTACTGTTTTCTCCCCCACTATTTGAAGAGGTTTCCTTTGTCATATACCAAGTCTCCATATGTCCTAAAAGATCTCTTTTTAGGCTCTAAAAATTGTTCCATTGAATGTTTGTTCATTCCTGAGTCAATTCCACTGTTTAATTACTAGAGCTTTGGAGTATATTTTAACAAGTCTTCTTTCATTTAACTTTGTCAAAAATTTCTTATCTGCTCTTGTACATTCCCCCTTCCTATACATGGTATGGATTAGGACCAGGTTCAGCTGAAAACCCAAAGCCAACAGTGCCTTAAAATAGATAAAAGTACATTTCTCTATCAAACTTGGTCCAGGGGCACTATCATGGGTCCATGATTAATGGGACACCATTATTTTCTATCTTGTTGTTTCAACCTCCTCAATAGTTGGCTTCTACCTCATCCCCAAAATGGCTGCCCAAGCTCCAGCCATAACATCTGGAAGAAGAAGTAAGTGGGAATGAAGAGGCAATGGGGGCTGCTTTAAAAGGGAGTTTCCTAGTAGCTACCACGCAATATTTATACTTACATCTTACTGGCAAAACTTGGCCCCACAGCTGTACTGTATCTAATTGTCATAAAACCTGGAAATATATTCTTTGTTCTATGTGGCCAGGTGTCCATCCTAAATTTGGAAGCTTTATTCCTAAGAAAGAGAATTTAAAGAACATGGATTGGGGTAAAAAAACTAGCAGTCTCCACAATACCCACTTCTATCCCATTGGGATTATGATTGAATTATTAAATTTATAGATGGATTTGGAGGTAATTGATATTTTTATGATATCACAGCTTCTTACCAAGGCCATGGCTTGAATATCCATTTATTTGGGTCTTCCTGTATATTTTTTAACAAAAATTTGTTTTTGTTTTTGCATAAACATTATACACTTATCTTTTAAAATTTATTTCTAGGTATTTTATAATCTATTTTTCTAATGTGAATGGTATCTCTTTTTTCATTATTATTATTTTTCTATCTGTTTCTTATTAATATGTAAGAAAGCTATTCGTTTCTGCACATTATGCTTACAACTGGTCACATTTATGACTTATTAGTGATAACAGTTCTTCAGTTGATTTTATTTTCTCGATGGACAATTATGTCATCTGAAAGTAATGTAACTTCTTCCCGCTAATACTTATGCTCTTTAATTCTTTTCCTCATCTTGATGCAAAGGTTAGGCTCTCTAGAATAACAGCTAAGCAGAGAGGTGACACAGTCAGATTTACAATTTAGGTATACCATTCTTGTGGTTAATTGGAGAATAGATTTGAAGGGACAAAGTAGAGGTAGAAGACAAATTGGGAGATTGTTAAAATAGTGTAATGAACAGATAATTAGGACATAAATTGATTTTGTGGAAGTAGGGATAGTGAACAAGAAAAATATTAAAGAAATATTTAGGAGATAAAGTCAGCAGGACTTTGGTGCTGATTTGTGTGGGTGAGAGGAAGGGGGCTTCTTGAAGTGATTATTTATGCAGTTTAATGGAAGAGAGATGTTGAGGCCATGATCTTGACTCTTTGAATGACTGTGCTGTCACTTAGTACCCCATCTGATTCCTGGAAAAGATAGGACAGAGAGTGTCTCGGCGTATTCACTTTACTTCTGCTAGAGCTCCAGAATACAATGTTTATCTAGAGTAACCTTATTCTTCCGAGTGAGTTGTTGAAGTGGGGTGTGAGTGAAGGTTGTTACAATCTAGAATACTTATAAATATTGAGTCCAAACTGTTGAATGGATGATAACATGGAGATTAAAATGAAAAGTCCTCAGTGTAAGATGGGGGGCTGGTTGATCCTGGGTAGCAGTATATAATAGCAAGGGGGGGAGGTAGAACGTAGTACAGCTGGTATGTGCATCGTGGGAGAAGAACTCTGGGAAAGGTGATAGACAGGAAATGGTATGAATGTTGCAGCAGAGAGCTAGAAAAATGTCCTGAGGAATATGGCTATGGGAATTAAGTGACAAGTAATGAAAAAAGCTTGAGTGTGTGGGTAGGTGTGGAGGAGACCCACTGGAATGGTGTATGGGTGCTCTTAGAGTATGAGATCTGAGAGTTGAGTGGAGGGTACCTGAGAACGGGATGGGAGTTCTGGGTTATCCTATACTAGGTATATCTATAATATAGGTGCTATATCTCTATCATAGTAGACTAGACTAGACTAGGCAAGGGGTTTGGTATTGGCAGCTGAGGTCGAAGGGATAGTAGAGGCTTTGTGTTGGCAAAGAGCACCTTCTGTTGGTGAGAATTTCCTTAGTTAGCTCTTGGAGAGAACCTTCCCAGGGTGGTTAGGGGAAGTATTAGCTGGTCATCCAAACCCCCCATTTCTAATGGAATCATGGGGGCTTGAGGTGGCTGGGAGATTTAGAGTGGATTGGGAAAGTAACTATTTGCCAGTTTTCTCCTCACTCATTTGCACGTGGGATTTTGTAGTTCAGGATTCTCTTCTGGGTCGAGACAGGCATGCAAGGCAAGGTATTTTCAGGTCAGAATTTTCTTGAGATTAGACTGAAGAGGACAAGTTTTGTGACTGAGAGTTCTGAGCCACACCGAGAGAGTCCTCTCTTCAAGTTGACATCAGCCTTAATTTATGTAACAACTGGAATTAAAAGAAGAAAAAAAAAAAAAAGGAGAAGCATAAATAGGAAGAGGAAGAGGCTAAGGCGAGGAAGAGGAGGAGGAGGAGTTGGAAGGAGGAGGACGGTGTGGCAGAGACCCCGGCGTCAGGTTACCTGTCTTGGATACAGAAAATTCTCTTTACTTTCCACATATTGGACTTTCACATTAAGGATGAAGAAAATGCCTACCACTGTAAAACATTTTAAGGAACTCCTCTGGCAGCAGTTTCAGTGACACCCAGGTCACGCAGACTTGGCATTCATTATTTTTAATAGTTGTGTGATCATTTAAGATCATGCTTGTCTCCTCTACGTTTGGTTAGTTTAATTTTCTGAAATAAGGAGTCACTAGAGTGGTTCCTGATCAGGATGAGAAACAGTAGCTCCTGATGAGTTGAGGAAGAAATCCTAAAGAGTTTTGGGATTTGGAAAACTGACTTGCAGGTGACATTAAGCCAACATTAGCCTCAAAGTAGAAGTTATGTGAATAGTTACTCCCCAGTGCCTCTTTTTCTTTGAAAGCTTGTTATATTAAGGAGCCTGTGTTACAGGCCTTATGATACAGGGGAGATTTGAATATATGATTTTTTGAGAAGTAGGAAAAAATTATGTGGCTACAATTTATGTCCTACATTTTCCTTTGGTTTTTAGGCAATACTTGTCTGAAATCAAGTTTCAGGAATGGGAGTCCCCAGGTAGAGAAATGGAAGAAGTACAGTTTTCCTTATCAGCATGAGATATTCTTGATTTTGTAGGGTGGGATGTCTCATTCCAGACCATTCATAGGTTGGTTGACAGAGGGTCCAGGGTCATCTTTAGGATGTGTCAGCTTGGATAAACCGTATTACGCATCTCTTTACGGTCATCTCTTCCTCTATTCTTTATAAAGTAAACCTAGATTAAAATGAACACCAAGAGCAGTTATACAAGAGAAAAAATTACAAAAGCCACAAATAAGTAAGTAAACAAGAACAGGTATATATGATGGAAAACACAGTTGTCAAGAGAGATGGGTATCTCTAGTTGAAGTGATGTGGACTTTGAAGTCAGGTGGATTTGGCTCAAGTCCCAACTCTGCTAGCTACTATTTGGGTAACTTTAGACAACATCTCTGGGTCTCAGTTCCCTCACCTGAAAAATGGGCATGATAAATAGGCAGGATTGTGAGGATTAAGTTTAAGAATGTTGATAAATATTGTCCACCTATAAACTCCTACTCACCCTTTAAGTAGCAATTCAAATGCTGCTTCCTTTGAGAAGTCTTCTGGCTTTCCCAAGGTCAAGTTCAGGCACACCTTTCCCCTATGCTTCCACCGTCGTTTGTAGTTTTTTTTTTTCTCCAAGAAAGCAACCATTAATTGTTTTGTAATTGCGTATTTGTCAATCTGTCTTCCGATGTAAGCTTCTTGAGGCCAGTGATCGTGTCTTATTCATGGTTGTGTCTTTAGTATCTAGCATCATGCCTCACATTGAGAACGTGCTTTAAAATATTTTTGAATAAATGAACGAAGCACTTAATTAGAATTTCTGGTGCTTAGTAGGTGCACAGTAAAGGTTAATTCTTAACTTCCTTTCACTGTCCCTTTTTTCACTGGTGGGTGTATTATGCAGGGGGTTGCAAGGGAAGGGAATTCAGATAGGGAAACGGTTTAGGACTAATTTATACAGAAACATAAAAATATTTTGGTTCCTGCATCCTTCCAGCTGCCTCTCTGGGTCGCTGCTCGTCTACCTGATGTAAGGAGGTAGACCTTGCCAATCACTATCTTTGAAAATAACTTTGATTCTGGTCTTAAACATTCTCTTTCTTCTTACAGAAATGCTCTCTTATTTCCTTGAGGTCAAATGTTTGTGGCAAGCATTGAATACAATGAAATACAATTCATTTATCTACTGATTTATTTTGTTTTACATTCTTGGTTTTTTGTAACCTCCTAAATCCCATATTCAAACAGATAGAAAGGAACCCACACTATCAGGGAAGGAGCCTGTAGTCCTATTTGGGAAGGAGTTGGGACTCACGCTGGCTTATATAGTGGGCTTCCAAGGGCAACCTTCAGCTGATGGCAGGTGGTCCTCAAGCCTTGACCTTGCATTGATGGAGAAGAATTTCTTGGAGTCCTGTTTGTTGGCCCATTCTCTGGACCCTGCTATTTACTAAAATGAGAAGTGATGTAAGTTGCTTCTCATGAAGTCAATGCCCTGGGTTCCTAATGTTACAAACACATGTTTCCTCAGAAAGCCTTCTGCTGATGGACTCCCATGCATCTAAGGGCGCTGGTACCCAAAACTGTCCTTTTATTCTCAGTTGAGTTAGTCTACGAGGACTGAAGGGATATGTTTCATTTCTAGAAACCTCTCATTGGCCCAGTGAAGAATGTGTACATCTTTTGGAATGAAAATGTTTGTTCCCTGATAGCACAAGAGCAAGAGGGGTGGGGGTTGGCCGTCCCTCAGTGTGCGGAGGGTTGGCAGTGGGGCTGGGTCAGGAGGTAGGAGACCAGGGGCACAGCTTTGCCTTTCATTTAATAATCAATGGACTGAGTCACATTTTGAAAACTCATTTCTGGATAAAACTTTTGTAGCCATCAATACTGATCTGATAGCATTCAAACAGGAAGGCAGGCTGATTTTCCTTTAAAAACCATTACTTCTTTACCCAGATGAACCTCCCATTACGTGACACATTTGAAGCTAGTGTCCTACATTTAGAGAACTGGACCAGGGAGGCGAATCACAGAGATATTAGTATACAATTAAGTGCCAAATCTGACATCGTACGGAGAAAGTAATCTTATTTATTTCTAAACTGCTTTGCAAAAGATTTGCGAATAAAACTTGTTCTAAAATACCAGTGACTAAGAACTATTATGACTAGAAATATATAAAGACACACATTTTGGTTTTAAATATCATATGCCTCTAAGCTTTAAAAAAAAATTCTTTCTCTGAATTTTAGCTTTTAGTCTTTGTTTTATGCCTGCATATTTTTAGAGAGTTGTAATAACAGGGCACACATGCTGTTCCGTATTCTTTGTTTTGGCAGTAGGAGATAAAATAACAAATACCATAATCAAAATAGAATTCTTTTGAATATAACTAACTAAGAACATCGTTCATAAAATCACACAAGGTACAGAAAAAGAAAGAAAACAAGAGTGTCTTTGTGGAACCTGTATTCACCAAGCCACATTTGCATAATATTTGAAAATGTGCCCCTTTCTCTCTTTCTGAATGGCTGTTGTTTGAGAGAAGCTTCCATCTGCGGATGGAGCCCCTAGGGCGTCTCACCGTTGATGGGAAACAAGCTCGGCGGCCCCCTCCCTTGTCTTTGTCCACCTGAACTGCTATAGCAATGTACCACATGCTATGTGGTTTATAAACAACAGAAATTTATTTCTGAAAGTTTTGGAGTCTAGGAAACCCAAGATCAAGGTGCTGTGTCTGGTGGGAGCCCGCTTCCTGGTCCAGATACCGTTGTCTTTGTGCAGTGTCCTCACGCGGTGGAAGGGACGAGGGAGCTCTCTGGGGTCTCTTGGAAGGGCAGTGATCCCATTTGTGAGGGCTCTGCCCTCACGACTTACTCACCTCCCAGTGGCTCCCCCTCCAAATACCTTCCCACTGGGGATTAGACTTCAATAAATGAGTTCTGGGAAGACACCCACATTCAGTCTGTAGTGATCCCCGGGCCATTTTTTTCTTCTCTGGATCTTACTTCTCAGGGTGCTGTCTGCTGCCTGGGCTGACCAGCAGACCCTAGGTAGGTACTTTCCTGCTGTCTCCCACTGCCTGGCTCCCCGGGACCCTGCTTCGTGGAGCTGAGGCCCCTCACGTGTCCTCAGTGAAGCAACAGTTCATCTTGTCCAACATGAAGTGGAGAGAATCAGTTCTCTGACTTCTACGTTCTCGGCATCATACATTCTCAGCTGATTCCAGGACCCCACCTTCCTATGGTGTTTGTGAAAACAGCTTTTTCGTCTTTTACCTGAGGTGTGTTCTACCATCTTTCAGTAATACAGAGTTTGACACTGGCAATAAGTTCGTATGTTAGGGGATCGTTATTCCACACCCAGAGAAGCAGTCTGTAAACACATTCCTGGTCCTCAGCTGTACTTGTGCTTTGGCAGCAGGGAAGTTAATTTATGATGAGTGTTTTGAGTTTCAGTCTTGGATAGTCTAGTTGGCAAAAACCTTGGGCTTCTCCCTTCAATTATCTGGATAAAGCACAGCTCCTACCCCTCAGCATGAAGGTATAAAATAAGAGATTTGGCAGAGGATGTGTCAGCAAACACCAGGTCACAAACTCAGATTTCAAAGTTTGCCAAGGCTTTGAATGCATGTTCACAAATCTTTCCCCATGGCGTTCCCGGGAGATCTGGGCTGAGGGGTTCCTCGGGAAGTTCCCGTCCTCGGGCTGTCCCTTTCTTCGGACTTTCTGCAGCAGTGCCCCAGTTCTGACCTGATTGCTTTGACTCAGACCTCTGAACATGAAAGTTTTTAATTCTTTATCATTGGTGGACCTGGGCTGACAGCAATAGCAGAGATATTTTCATCACTGCTATAATTCTGTATGTCCTACATGTTTTTAAAATAGGACCTCACAGGGTTGGTGTTCATCCAGGTGCCACTGTAAGCCTGTATCTCCCAGATGGAGAACAGTTATGTTCATCATCATCCAAATGAAACTAGGTCATACAAACAAACCTTCATATACTTCGTGTCATCCATCAATTTCTAGAAAATAGCAGTAAGTGCAATATCTCTTGGGTCATCCTTTTGAATTGGACCCTTATGAGACAGAACAATACTACTTTTTCTTTAGCCTGGTTAGTCTTGTGCATTTGATAATACGACTTCTTAAAACAATCACTGAAAACAACTGGCTTCCTCACATGTAGTCTGGAGTACCCTGGACTTGGGCCTTTGGTATCCAGATCTGTTTCGCTGCATATTTTCTGAATGCCGTTGTTTGTATCACCGCTGAATTTTGCCTTGATTTTCTGCAATAAACCCAATAGAAGCATATGGACTTGAGACACTTAGGTGACCATACGTTCTCGTTTGTCTAAGACAGTCCTGGTTTTATGCCTATTATTTGGGTAAATATTAATGAGGTCCCCTTTCATGCTCAAGTTGTGGACAATAAAGTATATGCTCACCCTTGAGATAATATCATTAGTCACAGGCTCTAACCAGATGTTAACTTAAGGCACAGCACTCTCTTTATGGTGTTATTTTCAGGATGAAGGGTCTTATGTCTCTGTTTTATGCTGCTGTCCTGAACGGATTCTGTTACACTCGGAAAAGACACAATCTTACTCCTTGCTTCTACTCTGGGGATCAAAGAGTCTTTAAATCAAAAGTTTTCAAGATATAAAAAAGGTGCCCAGTTGTGAGAGCTTCAGGAGAGTAAGCTGTTTCTATCTTTTGGCAAAATCTGCACTCAGAGCAAGGATGAAAATAATATCCAGAAGCTCCCCAGCCTCTCACTTATAGTATCAGACGGGCTGAGTTGTACTCTGTGGATGAATCACTCCTTGCACACCCACCCCCAGTCTGGACATTCAGCTCCTGCTGGAACCGTCCCCTCCTTATCCCAACCCCTTCTTACGAAGATTCCACCCTCACACACCCTAAGCAGAGGAAAGCGTTTGGATTTAGCATGGAATCCCAAACCGTACAATGCTTGCAAAGTGAGGGGCCTAGGTGGCCGTCAGGATGATTTCAAAATTATGTTCATTTGTCACAATTAAGCCCTCCAGAGAGCCAAATCCTTTCTATTTTTCTAATAGGGCTAAAGTTCTTCTTAGTTTCTCTTGAACCTCTCCTAAGTTCTTACAAGCATTTGAAAGCAGTCTATAATATTCCTTCCATTTCTTTTTCACTGGAGTGAAATATCTAGTGTATAAAAAATACCATTTGAACAAAAAATAAAGTAGCTTTAGATTATAACCCAAAGATAAAGTAAATATCTAAGAGTCCCTACTGATATAAATACATTGTTGAATTATTAAATACATTAACAAACTGAGGAGAAAAGACAAATCTCCCATCCAGAAAAGCTCCAAATAAATGAGGCAGAGCCTCCATCTAAAGGAGGGGGAGCCACTCTCCTCTCCTTTCTCGTGGGCTGTGCGTAGAGACCTCCAAAGACTACGATACGAAAAGGAGGGTGAAAGTAACTGGCAGGAGGGAAACCTCACAAGCACTACTGAAGACAGATGATCTAGGTCAACAATAACCATGAATCGTATTGATAATATGTACCCTGGATATGCTGTCACGAAAAGGTACCACCTTTGTAATTCTTCTCCCTAGACTCATAGCCCACAGTCTAACTAGGAGACAAATTTCAATAGAGGGCTTTCTTACAAAAAAAGTGGCCAGGACTCCTCAAAACTGTCAAGGGCATCAAAATAAAAAGTCTGACCAACTGTCTCAGCTAAGAGGAGCCTAAGGACACATGACAACTGCAGAGATAATGTGGTTTCCTGTGGCAGGAGAAGGGCATTAGGTGAAAAGTAAGGAAACCTGAATAAGCTGGGGACATTAGTTAATAATTCATCAACATTGGTTCCTTAATTGTAACAAATGTACCTTATTAATGGAAGATATTAACAGGGAAATTGTGGCGAGGGGGTGGGGAGCGGGGCGCACATGCCTATGGTTTCTTTCTTATTGCCTTAATTTTTTTGTAAATATAAAACTGTTCTAAAAATGAAGTCTGTTAATTAAAAAAAATCAATTTAAAAAATACACAGTCCCAGTTACCAACAATACATAATAATAAAAATACCCTCAATTTCCAGAAGTCACCAATTTCCATTTTCACCAGTGGCTACCTTTGCTGGTTAGGATCTTGGAAAGGGCCACAGCAGATTCTCTTTATCCATAACATGACCAAAATACCCATACCAATCCAGACACCATTTAGAATATTTGCGGATCCCAGGGTCCCGCCAGGTCAGTCTGCCGTAGGGGTCGTGCTCTGGCCCTGCTAAGTGTATTTGCAGTGGAGGAGGGGCTTTCACAGACAACGAAAATTCAAGGTTAAAAGGAAATCATCCCATGTCCTCAATTATAAGATGAATAATTTTGCACAAGTCAGTATTTCTGAAATAAAGATGCATCTTACAATTGGTGCGTACCTTCAGTGTGGTCAGTTTGTCACCAAACCCTCTAAAATTACTTTTAAATCAGTGCTGTGCCTTATACTTGACATGTCTCAGAGCTGAGGACATGTGGCAGTCGGAACACACTGTGGAGGTGAGAGGAACGTCTTGGAATCATTTTCCCCTGTGAACCTCATGAGGATGGTGAGGAAGCAATTTTATTTTCTTGTCACCAAATTCTAAAGATGATAAATTTAATATTTGCTCTTTTTAAGTTAAAACTGCATCCCAGACTTTTGCTTCAGGTCAAGATAAAGTATATGGGTGTGGGGAAAATGGAAGTTCCTATGGCCAGGATCCTCACCTGAACCTGAACCACCTGATGTTGTCACTGGCCTGCTGCTAGGCTACTGCGTCCACACCCACAGGCACTAAGCTAGTATTGACTGAGTCGCTATATAAAGAGCTCTGCCCAGTGTTCTGGGTGGAGATGGAGAGAAAGGAGGGTTACAGACTGGATGCAGATGTAATTCTAGTGCTCGACCTCTCGCTGGGAGAACAAGCCGGGTAGTAAACCCTTTTACCCACCCCAAGAACATTCCATTGTCATTCCTCCGTCTCACTGAATCCATAGTGAACTTGCCCGGGGCTGAAACCCATTGGCAAGACAGTGGGACTGTGTTTAACTTTTGCCTGAAACAACTAAAAAGGAACAAATGTATGAAATAATAGTTTTTAAGATGTTGAAACATCTGGCAACAAAGAACAGTGATTCCTGGTAAGGGGAACTGAGGTGAACCCTAGGCTCACCCCAGCTGGCTGCCTGAGAACCCCTGGGCCAAGGGGCTGGGAAGGGCACAGTGCAGCCATCTGGAGTGGGAGGGCAGGTTCCGTGTCGCAGGAATGATAATGTGATGAGTCATGGTTACCACAATGTGTTTTTGTCCATTTGGAATATATTTTAAAATTATTGACCAACTAGTTTTTTATTTATATATGTCAAGGTATCTATCGGGGTCAGATGGAGTTAAGTATTGGTATTTTTAGTAAAGTCCTATTACATCAATGATAAAATCATTTTGGATTTAGGGGCAGCTGCAAATGGCTTGAAAGACCTGTTTGGTTACCGCTGAGCATGGGTTATAGTTCGTGCAAGTGTGTATGTGTGGGCACACACACTCCGGGAGAAGACAACAGCTGTTTGGTTACAGGATGAAGCAGGCCGATTGGGAATTGTAGAATTATTATTTCTTTGCCCAGACCTTACTCAGAACTTCCTGGCTTCTGAAAAATTGGTTTGTGATATGAGTGAAGAGCAATGGACAATATTCTGCCTGGCTCTTTTGACAGGGTCTCTGCAGACGGAATGAACCACACATGGTTTGAGTATGCTTTTGACCTCACCACAAAACATATTCTAAAAATGCTGAGTGAAGCCATTTATGCATTGCATCTGCAGCATCTCAGGGAGTGGTTACTACAGAGGATGGGTATGAGAAAGCATCTGTAGACCTGGACACCTATAATGAGCACCTCTGACCTGCAGCTAACTAAAAACTGGTTGATCTGAGCAAATTAATGACTCTGAGACCTAGACTCCAGCCAGGGACTAGTATATGAGAATCTCTGGTTGTGAGATTTGAGCGTCAGTAACTTTTTAAGCATCCAGGTGGTTCTAATGTGTATCCAGGCATGAGAACAACTGACTAGTAGCTTTTCTGTAAGTTCCCTTCCAGACCTTGGAGTACAGACTGAAGCCTAAATTTTGGCAGAAAACAGACCCAGCTTCTTTCCCTTGTGATTTTTTTTCTTAATGTTTTCTAAGTATGATAATTAGCTCCTGTGTCAGCAGACATCTGTAGCCTTATGCCCAGAATCTAGAATGATATATCCAGCTGGGGTTGGCACTTTCCATGTCCCAGGACTAGCTGAAACAATGTCAGTCTTTTACTATTCTCTCCTTATCATTTTAATGAACTTCCTGCTATTTAAAAATTGCCCTGGCAGTGTACTCTCTCTAGGCCCATTTGCTCATTGCTAACAGCTGGTTATCACCCTAATTAGAATGAGCGCTGACTTTCTTTTCAGTCCTGTAATTTAGGGCAAGAGGCTGCCAAGTTGAGGTCAGTTTTGTTTGTGGGATTTGAATCTTACCAAAGTGACCTTGACAGCTAAAACCATGTGGAGTTTCCTAAGCTTATTCTACCATATTAAAATATATTTTTGTCTATTAGTTAGGTTATCAACTGTAACCAGGTATGTTGAAAGCTTAAAATGCTCCCCCAAATAAATTAATGAAAGCATGATAACATATCTCCATTGGAAATGCTTTTACTTCATGCATATATATTACTATTATTTCATAACATCTAGGGCATAGAATCATGGAATCTTAGGAGATTTATTAGTTTACCAGCTTTCTACAAAATAAAGAAATCTCCTCTATGATGTGGCCAATGAGCATGCACCTGTCTTCCAAATAACTTCTAGTGACTATACTATGTTCTATGTTCAGTAGTGATTTGTTTATTCGTAGTATTTATTTAAACCTTGTGTCTTGCCAGTGGGTTTCAGCCCTGGGCAAGTTCGCTATGGATTCAATGTGACCAAAGAAATTGACAGCAAAACTGTTCTTGAGGTGAAAAGGTTATACCCAACTTTATTTTCACGGTGGCAGGTCAGTCACTAAAATCCCGTTCACTCAAAGCGAATCTGCATGCAGTAAGCTGGTCTCTGCCTCTGGGCTCCTCTGTCTGAACAGCCGTCCTCTGGGCCTCTGCACAGTTGTCCCGCACAGCCGTCCTCTGGGTATCTCTGCCCAGCCATCCTCTGGGCCTTTCTGCACAGCCGTCCTGCACAGCCATCCTCTGGGCCTCTGTCCGTGGCACTACCACCACTCCAGCCTCTGCTCTGCTCTCCTGCAGCCTTGCAGCTGTACCACCATCTCATGCCCAGAGCACTGGGTGGAGCTCTTTATATAGAGTTAACAGCCATGTATTGCCCACAGGTTTGCAGTGAAGTTAATCAACCAGGGCCAGGTGAGAATCCTGGCCGTAGGAACTCTCATTTTATCCACACCTTGGTATTTCTAATACCTATGCTAAATTCAAGGCTTATACAGATTGGAGGGGAAAATAATGACTTAGGTTCCCACATCTTCGTGGGGCAAGCATATATCAACTATAATAATACAATGAGACAAATGCTCTTATATGTGTAGATTTTTCTGGGAGACCCCAAACTGAGAAGTGATTAGTTTTGCTTGGGACCTAGAGGGGGCAAAAGGTCAGGGAAAGTTTCACCAAGGAGATGATATATGAATTAGGTCTTAAGAATGAATAGATTTTCAGGCAGAAAAGGTTGAGTGAGGAGAAGATAATGGGGGTTGTGGGGAAGTTGGGGTTCCTATGGCCAGGATCCTCACTGAACTTAAACCACCTGATGATGTAACTGGCCTGTTGCTAGGCTACTGCTTCCACACCTTTAGGCAATAAGCTATTACTGCGCTATATAGAGAGCTCGGCCCAGTGCTCTGGCGGAGGCAGAGACGCTAGTGCTCGACCTACCGCCGGGATAATAAACCCTTTCACCCCAAAGAACATTTTGTTGTCAATTTCTTTGGTCACACTGAATCCATAGCGAACTTGCCTGGGGCTGAAATCCATTGGCAAGACAGGGTACAATAGACATCTCTCACTTCATAATAAAAATTAAAAATATTAATAAAAATGAAAACCTCATTTTTATCCTTAGTATACCTGAAATTTTTTCTCCATTGCTTCCTTTCCCTAAGACAAAGAACAGTATATTATTTTGTTACTCAAGGTATAGTCCATGGACCAGGACTGTGAAAGAAATGGACACTATCAGAGCCTATCTCAGGTCCACCAAAGCTGTATTTGCACTTAAACAAGATCCCCAGGGAACTTGTATGTATATTAAAGTTTAAGAAGCACTGGGTACAATTGGTGTCTCCATTTCCTTATTTCCCATTGTCTTGTCAATGGGTTTCAGCCCCGGGCAAGTTCGCTATGGATTCAATGCGACCAAAGAAATTGACAGCAGAATGTTCTTTGGGGTGAAAGGGTTTATTACCCGGCTTGTTCTCCCAGCAGTAGGTCGAGCATTAGCGTCTCTGCCTCCGCGCAGAGCACTGGGCCGAGCTCTCTATATAGCGCAGTAATAGCTTATTGCCTAAAGGTGTGGAAGCGGTAGCCCAGCAACAGGCCAGTTACATCATCAGGTGGTTTAAGCTCAGTGAGGTTCCTGGCTATAGGAACCCCAACTTCCCCACACTCCACCCCTCCAGGATTCCCACCTTACAATCTACACGCTTTCCATCTTCCACAATGGTCCCTGTGCGAGAAAGCTGGAGCACTATAACCAGATTCCACACAGCAACAGAGGCTAACAACAACTTAGAAATAATAAAAAATTAAGATACAGGTAACAAAAATTATAATAATCCTCAAGCCAAAGGAGGTTCCTAATAACAACAATTATAATAATCTTCAAGCCAGAGGAAGTTCCCAATCCACAAAGACTTTAGGGGCAATAAGACACATGTTTTAATGACACCAACATAGGCAAATCCTGTCCATCAGGTAGGATGCATGCAAGAGAGTGGTCCTGTGATAGGACTGTAGCAGGTAGGGGGTCCCTTCCAGGTCTAGTTTACCATACTTTTACTCCTCTCCCTGTGGGGGTTACTGAAGGGTCTATATATAGTGCTACTGGAGGTGCATGAACTGGCCATAATAATAAAACAAAACTCCCTGGTAAGATGCTCCTACCCTCTGGACATTCAGGATATACTACTGTGACCTTTGGGGGCCACTCTGCTGTTATTCCAGGAATACACAGGAGGCCAGCTTCCAGGCCTTGTCCCCAAGGTGCCAGGAGAGCCAGCCACTATTGGTCCATGTGTCAAAAGGTCCAAGGCCATGTCCACTCAATGGAGTCTCCGGGATTTGGTGCAGTTGGTGCTGGCAGAAAGATGTTATTCTGGTGGCCAAACCTCGGCTTCAGTGATTCTTCCTTGGTTTGCACTTGCAGTTGTATAGGGGAGGCAGCCATATGTGTTAACATGTCTACAGGGCTCAGGGCTCCCTTTCAGGGTCTCTCATTCAAACGCCGTAGCACGGTCCATAAGCGGACTGACCATCCCCGCAGACTATAAGTATCTGACTTTAGTCCGTATTTTAACAAGCCATTGTGCCCCTCTATCATGCCTGCTGTGGTAGGATTGTACGGCACATGAAACTCCCATTTTATTCCCAGCTGTTGCACCCATTCTTGCCGTGTATGTCCAGTAAAATGGGTGCCCTGATCACTCTCAATTACCTGAGGTTGGCCATAGGCAGCAAAGAGATGCTCCAGGCCTCTTTTGGTCGTCTGCTGGTCTGCACAATGGATAGGAAAAGCAACCAGAAGTCCAGTAGCTGTGTCCACACAAGCCATCACATACCGATATCCTTCTGACACAGGCAGAGGCCCAATATAGTCTATCTGCCACCTGACGAGGGGTATAGGCCCCTTAGCTATTGTCCCATGTTGCTGTGGAACTCGGTGTAAGTCCCTTTTTGAGCACACGACACACTCCTACCAGGCTCTACTATCTTCTTTGAAGGTCAAAGGCAAGCCCCACTGACAGGCTACAGCCCACATTGTCTTTTGCCCCACATGCAACAAACGCTGATGTAGCCATTGGGCTACATCAGAGGCAGGCTTTCCTTCTAACCAACGTATCTGGGCCAATTTATCTGCTTCATCATTTCCTGGGGATGCCAGTGGCAAATGACCTGTAATTATTTTAGACTGACCACAAGCCCATAAGTCTTGCCACAATTCTTGTCCCCATAGGGGTCGGTGACCAACCAGACAGTTGGCATGGTACCAGGTTGGTAGCCACAGGGTCAAGCCCCAATAGACAGCCCACCTGTCAGCGCAAACAACTATGGGGGGGCTCCTGGCTGATCACAAGCCACACGGCCCACAACTCTGCCCATTGTCTGCTCTTCCCCTCACCATCTTCCATCTATATTGTCTCAGTCTTAGGATGGAAAGCTGTGGACCTCCATTTTGGGGGCTGCCCATGGCTGGAGCCATCTGTGTACCATGCATCTTCGGGTATAGGGGCTCTTCCCTCCTGATAGGGACCCTCTGCTACTAATGGTTCAAAAGCAAGTTCTTTCTGCTTTTCACTAGTATATGTCACTGGCCCCAACAAGCATTGGAGTTCTTCACTCAAGGGGCTACTAGAGTGGGCACTACGCTGCTGTAGGTAAGCACCCCACTTGGCTAGTGTGGGCGTTTGTGCCACACCACTCCTTGACTTTTGGGTCCAGTCTCGTACCCACCCCAAGATGGGATAGGTGTTTTTTACCTTTATCGGGGTCATTCCAGTGATGGGTTCTGTAGCCAGCAAGGCGTGATACGTGGCAGCCAGTTATTTTTCTATCAAAGTGTATTGTACCTCTGCCCCTTTCCAGAGTTGTGACCAGAATCCAACAGGTTGGTGAGTTCGTTCAAGCCGCTGCCAGAGACCCCAGCCATGACCGTCTTCAGTCAGATGAACATCCATCTCACAGGGCCTTGATGGGTCTATCACACTCAAGGCCTGCACGGCCTTGACTGCCCGTTTTGCTGTAGAAAAGGCAGGTGCACATGTCTCATCCCAGTCCCACCTGATGCCCTTTCATACCAACCAGTATAAGGGCTACAGAATTTGTGCCAAGTGCGGGATCAACACTCTCCAGTAGCCTAGAAGACCCACAAACTCCTGTAGCAATGCTACAGTTGTGGGGTTAGGAAAGGCTTGGACTTTATCTATAACTGCTTCTGGTATCACTTTGGTCTTACCCGACCAGACGACCCCCAAGAATTCGACAGACAAACCAGGTCCCTGAACCTTGGTACTGTTCACAGCCCATCCTTTCTCCTGTAAATGTTGCAGCAGTCTAGGTGCTGCACTTTCTAGATCTGAAAGACAATCAGACGTGAGCATGACATCATCAATATAATGGTACAGCTGCACCATTGGTGGGTTCTCCCATGTAGCCAAGTCCTGGGCTACAAGTCCATGACAGATGGTGGGGCTGTGGAGGTATCCCTGTGGGAGGACGGTGAGAGTCCATTGCCATCCTTCCCACGTGAAGGCAAACTGTTTCTGACTTTCCTGCTCAATGTCAATAGAAAAGAAGGCATTAGCAAGATCTACCACATAATGATATGTTCCTAGTTCATGGCTGAGTCTCCATGAAGCCTGCAATAGAGGGGACAGCAGCATGCATAGGGGGTATGACCTTATTCAGTTCTCTGTAATCCACAGTCATACGCCAGGAGCCATCTGGCTTTTTTACCGGCCACACTGGGGGAATTGAATGGACTATGGGTGGGCTTTATAATACCCACCTTTTCCAGCTCCTGGATAGTTTCTCCAATCTCTTTATGCCCCTCAGGCAGTTTGTAATGTTTGGTATTAGTCACCCGCCGAGGCACAGGCAAAGCTATGGGCGGGTGCCTAGCATGTCTCCTCAGAACTGCCTTCACCACATGTACTCTCAGTGTGAACTCACCTGCAGAGGTCTGCAGCCATAGACCCTGCAGGATATCAATCCCCAAAATATACTCACGGATATTATATATACACAGTATACTCTTTAAGGGGTAGATGCCCTATTCCCAAAGGGATTTGGGCTTTTTTCACTCTGATAGCCTTCCCCCCATATCCATCTATGATAGTGGGGGTCCCAGGGAACCACTCAGGGTTACCATGAATCAGTGAACATTCAGCCCCAGTGTCCACCAGAGCCAGGACACGGTGTATGTTCACTGGGGACCAATAAATAGCTATTTTAACATGTGGTCTACGGTCTCCCCCTGGTCCCTCAGGGCAGATACCTTGACCTTCCCCTCAGTCAAACCGTGTTCCCCAATCGTCTTCCTGTGTGGGCTTGAGGGAGGTTGGCTCACTTTCCAGCAGGAAGTCTTGCAAACACACAGGCCGGACTCGTGGCTCTGTCTCTGACCTCTGCCTCTTTGGTCTTAATGGCTGGAACTGCTGCTCTGGTTTCATCTGATGCCATAGCTCTAGTAAGATCCTATTTGGCTTCCCGTCTAATTTCCTTCCATCTGCTCCTGCCTGTATTAAATCAACCCACATCTGGGTCCTTGTAACCTTCATGGGGCCCTGTAAATTCTTCTTGTGAGCAACGGGTCTTATCTCTTTCCAAATTCTCGTGGCTTCAGCCTCTCCTAAGTCTGCTACTGTACGTGTCACCTCGCTTATGGGATGCCCTAAGTGAGGGGAAAGAATGGCCACTAGAGACCCAAAGAGGGATGTGGGAGCCGTTTGAAGTACAATATTTCTCATCCCAGCAGTGAAAATCTCTTCATCTGGGCCATAATTCTCTGGACTATAGATGGCATTTCTCATGCGTAGCTCTCGTAGCACCTGTTGGAGCTCAGCATACGTCTGCCATCTAACAGGAGAGGTTGGTAGATCACCCGGATTGGGTCACACAGCACGAAGTGCAGCCATAAGCCAATCGAGGAGGGAGTGACTCCCTGGGGTCTGGTGTGCATTTTGTAATCACTGCCCCAAGGCAGGCTGCACTGTCAGGGAAGACAGCTTTCCCATCTCTGACCCCGACAGAACAATTCCATCCACCCCCAAGTCCCACAGATGCAGGAGCCAAGCTGATACTGACTCCGAGGGCTTCTGCCTAAACCGGGAGCCCAAATCCACCAGCTCAGCCTGAGTACAGGGTGGACCATAGAGTGCTCCACGACCTGGGGAGGGGGCTGCTCCTCTCCTTGGGGAACCCTCGGCTGCTGGGTCTTTATTTTCTTTACAACCACAGGGCGTGCTTTCAATACAGGAGGGGCCAGTGCCTCTGCACCACCCCGTCCATCCCTCCCCAGCTCCTCCATTTCTGGGGCTGGTGGCCCCTTTCTCTCCCCTCCTCCAAGTGTCTCCTCTGCTACAACCTTTACCTTTTCTACTGTGCCTCCCAGCAATGCTACCTCAGTCTTCAGAAGCTCTCTTACCTTCAGCTCAATGCTTCCTAGCTGATGTTCTCGTGCCACCTCGGCCTGTGCTTCCCTCAGGAGTTCCTCTTTTTCCTTGATGGCCTCTTCCTCCTTCAGAGCACCTGGCAGCGCTGCCGTCTCGTCTCCAATGGCACCTTGCTGCCAGTGCTCTCATGCTGCCTCCTCTGGTATCAAAGTCATCTCCTTCTTCAGGGAATCCACAAAAGTTTGCAGCTCGCATTCTCGTGCCGCCATTTCCTCTGTAGACTTTTTTAAAAATGTGAGTAGCAGCCAACCCACAGTCCCCACTGCCTCACGGGCACTCTGCTTCTCAAAGGATCTGCTTACTATACCAAGGGCCACACCTACAGCCTCAG
The DNA here is from genome assembly GCA_029783875.1 of Phataginus tricuspis. Taxonomy (NCBI): domain Eukaryota; kingdom Metazoa; phylum Chordata; class Mammalia; order Pholidota; family Manidae; genus Phataginus; species Phataginus tricuspis. Next base: position 16,380,640 of record JAQQAC010012408.1, read on the forward strand.
GTGTCACCTCCACTTGCCTCCAGTCCTGGGGTGGGGCCCAGTCCTCTAGGAGGCCAGCCACCTCAGACCACATACCCACTGGGGGACAATCCACTATCTCCCTATTCACAGGGGCAGCCCGCTGAAGCACCCCTCCCATAAGGACAGCTTGTCTTTTTCCTCAGTCAACAATGAACCCTGCCGACTACGCCAACTGTCTTGCCAATGGGTTTCAGCCCCAGGCAAGTCCGCTATGGATTCAATGTGACCAAAGAAATTGACAGCAGAATGTTCTTTCGGGTGAAAGGGTTTATTACCAGAGTTGCTCTCCCGGTGGTAGGTTGAGCACTAGCGTCTCTGCCTCCCCCCAGAGCACTGGGCCAAGCTCTCTATATGACCCAATAATAGCCTATTGCCTAAAGGTGTGGAAGCAGTAGCCCAGCAACAGGCCAGTTACATCATCAGGTGGTTTAAGTTCAGTGAGGATCCTGGCCATAGGACCCCAACTTCCCCACACCCATTCAGTCTTTTGAAGAGTTATTGTATTTTATAATTAACTAATACATATATATAATTTTAATAGTCAAATCATTCCACAAGGTTCATAACGAAAATGGCAGACCCCTTTTCCATCCCTTCACAGCCCCACTTATCATTTCCCAGAATCAACCACTTTTACATCTTTTAGCTACTTCTTCTAATATTTACCTCCAAAATTAATATGATCATATTACTATTTATAGATTTATCTATTTTAGAACTTGTACTTGTTATCAAGAAGGTGAAAAATTTAGCTTTTTAATACAATTAACTTGACTTCTCTTCCTTCCAATATAATTATAATGCAATTTTGATTAAATGTATTTAGTGTTCATAGTGTTATGACTATAAACATTGTTCAGTAGACCAAGTAGTGTACTTTAAATTTTTTTCCTGGAGTTAATTATTGCCTTGTTTTTTAAAATTTGTTTAGACTTGCATTTAACTATCTCTAACTAGTCCTTCCTAATCTCCTGGACAAAACTAAATAAGAATCCTCTCAATATGGGCAACCTAACCTATCAGTTCCATTTGTTTTCCTTGGAATCCTTTCTTAAATTCCTAATCCTCCTGTTCTAATCTGGGTCAGCTGCTCTACAGGGGCTAACACAGCTGACATCCTAGGACTACCTGTTCCCATCATACTGGAAAATTCTTTTGCCTCTCTTCTTTCCTGAATTTTCAGTTTTTAGGATCTCATGATCGCCTTTTTGGTTTAATCTTTCATTTTTGTGGAGCATTATCCTCCAAAGGCTTCCAGAAAGAGAGATGTGCCACGTATGTGTCTGTTGGCATTCAGTACCTTTCATGGCTCCCCCTGTATAATAGAGGCTGGAAGCCTGGGAACTACATTTCCCAGAATTCCTTGCCAGCAGTGTTCCTGTTTAGAGTAGGCCAACGAAAGATATTCATGAGATCTGAAGGAGGAAGTGAGGTAGGGTTTAGTCGTCTATCAGAAATAGTGACAGATTAACAGGAGCTTCTGCAGCAGCTTCCTCACATTTCACTATGAGACCTCGCAGCTGTAGCTTTACCAGCAGATTTATGTGGTTTCCTGATTATTGGCCAGCTCCCTCCCACCCCACCTCAAGCCTTTTCAACAATGTGAGATCACTATATTAGACCATTTCCTGCTTGGGCTACCCTATAATAGATTTTTTTCCCCCTGACTGAATACTTACTTACTAAGAGTGAACCCAAGAGAAAGACCTTAAAAAATAGGAGTTTAAGCTTTGTTATTGGAGTTGCTAAGATTTGAAGTAGTGACGACCTACTTAGTAGTGATATTATTAATTAATGGAGAAATAGTTACAAAAATTATTATCTGTACTTGCATGGAAAGAGGTGTCTAATATTAAAGGTACAGTTCTGGGAGACCAAGTGGCTCCTGCAATATTTGGGTATTTTTGGAGTGAGGACTACAGGGACTATAGGGTAGATTGGATATTTCTGAGTTCATTGAAGAGGCTACAGAAAGGAAGCACTACCTCAGGGTTTTAAAATGTGTGCTTAATATATACTCAGAAAACCAGAGTGCTTCTGTGACTGACTCCAAATAAAATCTTATTTTTTAGAATAGTAGGACCCAAGTAACCAAAAATCAGACCAAAAGTCTAATCTTGCACACTGAAGAATTGCAAAACAAGTGACTTCACTACCTCATGAGGTCTACTGTGTGAAAGTTAAGACATAGTAGGGGAGAGTGTGTGATGAAGTGAATGTGTCCCCACAAACGTCATATGTTGAAGCCCTAAGTCTGACTGTATTTGGAGATAAGGCCTTTAAAGAGGCAAGGAGGTTAAATGGGGTCATAAGGGTGGGACCCTAACCCAACGGGACTGGTGTCCTTATAAGAAGAGGAAGAGATACCAGGGCTGCACGTGCACAGAAGGGAGGTACTGTGAGGACACGGGGAGAAGGCAGCACTCTGCACGCTAAGGAGAGGCATCTCTGCCACACTTGCCAAGACTGTGACTTTGGACTTCCAGCCTCCTGACCTGTGGGATATGTTGTCTAAGTCACCCAGTCTGTGGTATTCTGTTACAGCAGTCTAGCAAACTAACACATCTCTCAGAGGATTCTACTTTTATCAAAATTTGGGGAAAGACAGCAGTCAGGGAGCACAGGATTTCTCAGAAAGTTCTCTAATGTCCATCCTTAAAGGATGGGAAGGAGAGCTGAAGGTGCTGCCACAGAGACAGGCTCTCTGATCTCTATGTGCATGAGTGACACGCCAAATGGCAGCAGGTGCCAAGACGGGGGGAACTGAACAGCGATAATTAGAATGGTTTAATGGTTTAATCCACAGACTTTTTGGAAGACGGTTAATTGATCACGGTGTCCCTAAGACTGACACAGATGGGCAGCTTTACTTTTATGTGACAAAATAGAGAAGTTTTTACTTTTATATATAAAGTAGAAAAGTTCTAGGTCTGTGAGTAGAGTCTTAATTTTAACCACAGTGGAGAGTGACTGTTGTTCACCCTAGTTCCAGGCCTCAGCCAGTTCTCAAATCTGGAACCCCTTGGTTGGAAAGGCAGCCCTATCTCCTGGGGGAATAATCCTGTGGCTTTGCCACAGTTACACATTATAAATCTCTACAGAAAAATGTCCAGATATTTCAGGGACTGCTGTACAGCGTCACTGAGCTGACACTACTTCCTGGCTCCAAAATGCCACTGCGGTCTTCCAGTGAGGGTGGAAGTCCATGCAGGTCAGATGATGTACTGAATTTTATTACTATCTGCCAAACACTCCATTTTTCATTCCCTGCAGTGCTTTCAAGATGGGGGATTATTTTATGCCATGTTGAACTCAGGAATTGCCATGTGATTTGCTTTGACTGATGAAATGCAGGCAGGGGTGACATATTTCACTTCTGGACAAAAGCTTTCAGACACATTTTTCAACGTTTTGCTGTTTCTTTTCTCTTTCCCACAAGTTAGGCAAAGCTGCAGATGGCAGCCAGTAGCCCACGTCCTGGAATGAAGACAACGTGGGGTGGGGCCACACCCAATCAATGATGGCATGTGACATGAACAAGAAACTGTGCTTTGTTTTTGTAAGGCACCAGTATTTGGGGATTATTGTTATTACCGCATAGCCCATCTTGACTAATGCACCTGTTAAATGGAATTTTTCCCCAAGTCTCTACCACAGTGAGCCCAATAGATCCATATATCTGTCTTGTGGTTATTTCCCCAGGACCTGAATGGATATTTGGAATTAGACATATTAAGAGCTTAGCAACATAGTCACTCTGATATGTAATTTAAGATTCATTATAATAGAAAGAAGACATTTTCAAACCAAAGGCAATATTGAATCCCTAGAGGAACTGCAGAGATTAATCTACCATCAGACTTGAAAGATGCATGGGTGATGTTTCTTATTACTACTTCATTTCTCTTGTCTGTGTGGCCTGTGCAGAAGACAGATGGGTCTTGGATAATGAGAGTATATAATCATAAACTTAATCAGGTAGTAAGTTTAATTTCATCTGTTGTTCTCAGTGGTTTCTCTTTGCTGGAATCAATCACCACAGCCCTTCACACCTGGTATGCAGCTATTGACATGGAAAATACTTTGTTTCTCTAAACTGAGCAACAAAGACCAGCAGGGCAGTTTGCTTTTACCTGACAGGGACAGTGGTGTATCTCACGGTCTCCTTACCTGACTGTGGCCCCTGATCCAACGCTGTGTCCTCTCCCTGCCCACCCGAGTCAGACCCCTCCTGGTCCTGTAAAGAATAGCTCTGCCTTTATGCTGCTGCCCCTGGCACTCCAGGCTTCTGGGGGTTTTGTTTGTTAGCTCACAAACTTTTTTCCAACTCTGGCTATCAGTAAGGTTTGACTCACTTTCCATCAAAAACTGTCAAAAACATTTGTGTGATGCCACCTTGTCTTAACTTACTTGATCACATTTATAGTTTTATTCTTTTTAGGGTAATGAGGATTTCGTGCACCAGAAATTCTTCATATTTGAAAATTTGTGAGTGCGAGAAAACTATACTTCCTAGGAACTCTGTAGAGAAACACTAGATCTTCCAGAAATTCTGAGGTGATCTGATGCAGCTCACAGGGAAGACCAGACACTCCAACAGCCACTTACAGTGGTGAGATATTACTGTGGGGGTGTGGGGAATAGAGGAAAGACGAAACCCAAGGGAGTATTTATCTGAGAAAGTACACACACACACACACACACACACACACACACACACACACACAGGGGTGGGAAAGAGAGACAGAGATGGACAGAGCTTTGCTTTCTTTTATTAAAGACTCCAACATGACATGGTCACTTCCCGTTATATCCAATCACCAACCCCACTCCCTTATTTCTCAGAATTAGGTCTGGAATATCAGTTCCCTTTGTGGCTTCCTGTGGCTTTCAGGAGAGGAAATTACCAGTAAGGCAAGTAAAGACTGAGTCTGTACTTAATTCTCAGCAGAAGGGGACTTTTAGAAGCTGTTGGTGTCATTAGTACATTTAAACTCTATCCTTAATTTTTAATCTCTATTAAGAAAGCAGTGACTTCCGTCTAGCTTGGAGCTCTACAAAGCATGCCCGCACCTATCTGTGTCCTTTCTCTTTTGAATCCCTAACAGATATTTTCTAATTTGCAGTGTATTATCAGAATCCTGGATTCCCAGATGGGACTTTATTGATTTGCTCTGGAGTGTTGTCCTTCCTCAGCCTCCTTTCTTGTGTAGCTGCTTTGTATTAATAAGATAAGCCCTTCAATATGGGGATATGAGTTCCGTCTTTACAAGTCTCGGATTGTTTATTGCTGTTTCTTGGCCTGATGCCTATCCCCTGCGCTTTGAAATATAGCACTCTCTCCGCTTTTTTGTTATTGAAATATTATAAATCACTAGGTTTGAAGTTATAGAGTCATTGTTTAGGGCAAGAAATCCTAGCAGCTATGTCAAAGAAACCACCAAATCTCAGTGCCTTTCATAAAATAACGGTTTAATTCTTGTTCCCACGAAGTTCAAAGCAGATGTTTCTCTTTAACGCAGTCTTCCGCATGGTGGTTTGGAGACTGGGTCTCCTCCATCTTGTGGCTTGCTATTCCCTATATTCTTTAAATCCTGTCCTTTCAGCCAGTAGATAAGGAAAGACAAGGAGAGGGCAGAGAACCCTGCGGACGTTTTCATGAGTCAGATCTGGAAGTGGAGTTTGTTACTTTCGTCTTCATTACATCGGCCAGAACTTGGTCACATGGCTGCACCCAACTGCAAGGGAAATGTACACCCAGGGGGAGGAGAACAGAATTGGTAGATAGCCATCCAGTCTCTGCTGTAATTGTTTATGTTTATATAGTTATATATAATACAAGATTTGTTGAGTGTTCTATGTTTTGCTTTAAAGCAATTTTCTAGTGGCCTTTTATGTCTCCCCTTCCTGAATTATAGTGGCAATGCCATAATGGCTTCCCTGTTTTTAGTTTATATTTCTGTCAATACAACCTACAGAGCCCCAATAGATGTATTTTTAAAAATGCTGTCTTTATCAATTCCTTTTCCTGTCTTTCCTCAATGCTAGCTCTTCAAAATTTGGCTCCATTTTGTTTATTGAATCTTATTTTCCATTAATCCCTACTCCTAGTTGTAAATTTTAGGGTGGGGTGGTGGTATTTGGCCTGCAATACAAACACCTAAATCCTATGATGCTACAATCCCCTTCCTCAATCCCAAGCCACAGGGCAAGACCAGGTAAGTAACGCTCTTGAATATTAAGAGCGTCAGACGCAAAATCCGAGCTGCTTCTGTGAGCAGTCCCAGACCCTGCGGAAGCCCCTTCTGGCCTGGCTGACGCTTAGGTGTCCACGGTCTGGGAGCTGCCTTCCTGGACTCTTTCCCTCTGTACTTACACCAAATGCTTGCCCTAAGCATTTTACCATGCTGATGATGGTGAAAGAGAAGTCCAAGGAAAAGCAGTGTATCAGTTAGTTGTTGCTACATAACAAACAATTCCAAAGCTTAGTGACTTATAGCAACAAACATTCATTATTCCTTAGGATTCAGTGGGTTGGCTGGTCAGTTCTGGACTGGGTGGCTCAGCTGGAGTGGATGCTCTTGAACGGCCTTGCTCGGAAGTCGGGGGCCTTCAGCGAGGATGGCTTGGAATAGCTTGAGCTCCTCTCTACATTGTCTCTCTTACTCCGAAGTCTGGCCTGGACTATATTCACATGGCGGCAAAACGTGTTGCCCGGAGCAAGAGATGGCAAATTCCCATGCAGAAATTCCTTTCCTATCTCTGCTGGCATCATCTCAACAAGCAGGCTGAGGAAAAGTAACGGAGATGCTCTTACGACTTAAAACAGATCTGGTTTAAGCTATTCACACAGCTACCCCTAAGGGAAATCACCAGGAGAAAAGAGAGTTCTTCATGATGAAAGCAGGGCAGAGAGAGAACCAGACAGGAGCATTGGGAAGGAGGGACAGAGGGGTGGGGGAGGGACACTGACCACTGATCACACTTCTCAAAATTATCAAAGAAATTCTCCCTCACACTAAAAAGTGAGACTCTTGTCAGTTTTGATGATCTCAGTAATCGTCTGTAGGGAATGGGTCAGACAATTTGTTTCTTTATCAATAAAACAAAATGTTTGGTATAATTGATCTCCAACTTTTTTCCAAAAGTTTAAAATTCTAGGATTCTGTAGTAGTCTCTGTCACGATTTCTGTAGCCCAGAGGAGTAGTTTCAAGTATAATCAATGCTTCTGGGATAGAATTCTTTCCCAACTGAAAACTTGTTGTAAGGCATGTGGACCTGGTTTTTCAATATTGTACTAGGTTCTAAGATGCTGAGGTTGCCAGACAGAGGTTGGTCACAGTTACTGTTTCTTAATATGGCTATAGGGATGTTTTTGGCTATTTCCACAAGCTCATTGGAGGGGCCCATCCTAAGGATGGCTTTCTTCCTCAAACACCCCTTATACCTGCCTTGAAACCAGAAATGCCAGAATTTGAGATGAATTCCTGGCACTTAAGTCTTGTCCTCTCTAGCCCCTTTAGGGTGCATAATGGGATAGAAGTTCCTGAATTTTCCATCGAGTCAGTGAGGATGTCTTTGGCTGTAACAATACACCCAACTAAAAGTAGCTTAACCAGTAAAGAATTCATTTTCTGACAGAGTTAACAGAATTGGCTAACTGGCCTCCAGATTAGCTTCTCTTGTCTTTTTGTCTTCCCCTCATGGGCATAAAATAGCTGCAGCATCTAAAGCATGTGTCCTTCCATGACAGTGTCCAAAGGCAGGAAGGATAGTTTGTTCCCATGATCCTCCTTTTATTAGGGAGGAAACCTTCCCTTGATGCCTGTCTAGGCTAATACTGTGTTACATCCCAGAGCCCGTGGTGCCATGGACGTCATGTCAGCGAAGGAGAGGGTGGCAGGGATACATCGAGGAGGCAGTCAGTAATACCTGCCTCATCTACTCGGGCCAACACTTTGACAACAGATCTAATTGGAAAGGAAGATGTGGAAGGTTATTTTGTTCACATGTACAGGGGTGCCCCCTTTTACATGCTTTTAACCCATTACACTTAATTTTCTGGGGCCCTGGATAGCCACTGGTAAAGGTGGGGTTGAGCCTGTGGACGGTGTGACGTAAGAGCAGGGGACAGAGAGCCACACTGAAAGAATGAACGGGTAGGAAGCCCAGGTGGAGGCTTAGAGGGAGGCTGAGGCTAAAGGCGGGGGAAGGCCCTCGAGCGGAGGCAGCAGCGGCATGGGGGGGTTCTCACCTCTCGCACGCCCTGATGTGCACTCGGTCTGACCTTCGCCGAGCAGGTACCTGTGACAGCTTGCACGGAAGCGCAGCTCCCCTGACATTTTACATGTCTTTAGGATGTTTCATCTCAGATAATTAACCAGAAAGTATATAAGTATCTTAATTCTCTGAGCTATTGCCCAAGGGTGGATGATCCAGATGCAAATAATGGGCTCCTGGCTTCTGAGGCTGGATTTGCTTTCTTGGGATTTGGGATCAGCCGTGTGGGTGTCATTCTATTTTAAAAACCTATTTTCATATCCCTGTAACATGTGGTTGATTTGCTCAAGTTCAGCCGGGTGTTTGACTTGAAGTCATCATGTGGGTTAACGTGTGCGGGCCTAGTACCGAGAGCGCAGGCTGTTGGGAGTGATGGGGCAGAGGAACTGAACGAGAGTGCGGTGAGGGTGCCTGCCCTGTGGCCTGGCAGATAGTGGGCGCTTGATACATAGTCGTTTCCTGCCCTCATCTGGCTTTCTTCCTGTTTCCCAAAATTTTCAGCAAAAAGATCTCACCCTCTCTGTTGGAGCCTCTCCTACCTCCACCCCAAAAGAGCAGGAAGAGTATAACCAATATTCTCAGACAAGGTAACAAGAAATGGAAAGACAGGAGGAAGGGAATGATTTTTTGTCATGCACTAAACACCTGTAATACGTGTGTTTGGGATTCTGAGACGAGTTAAGGGTCATGTTCCTCTCTGAAGGAATGCACAGTCTAGGAAGAGTCTTAGAAATAATGTGCATTTGAAGAGTACGGGGACAGAAACTTGTGCAGGGTGCAGGTGAGTGCTTAGAAGGGCACCTTTACCCTGGATGGGATGGCAAGGGAGGGCACCAGGGAGCCTTCCTCGGGGAAGTGATACCAAGTGGTGGGGGCTCGCCCCTCACACCTCACAGCTCTCAGGACCCTTGTCACCCAAGAGGGAAACTGAAATGGAAGTTACTGATTTTTCTAGAAGTCCTGAAGAGAGATATAGGGTAGCCATTATTCATTTAGTTGTAGGGGTTGGGGCTATAAAATGTATATCAAGAGGCTTCTAGGTGGCCTGTTTTCCTGCACACACACTGAAATCTGGTGCTTGTTTGAGGAAAACGAATGAAAAGTCCACATGTCTCAGCCATAACCCCTGGATGCTGGTTCAGTAGATCTGAACCTGGGGTGGGATCTGCTGAATCTGGTTCTTGGGTGTCGCCAGGGTGGGCAAACGGCCAGACTAGAATTGAGAAGAGTCCTGGGAGAAGTAGCATTATCTGCTACTTATGTTCACATGTTCTCTCGTGTAAGCTTCATAACTTTGTGAGAAAGAGGCTGTACAACTATTTTGTAGATAAGGAAACTGAAACTTAGAGCAGGTATGTGAACTGGCCAAAGTTACCCAGCTGGTAGCCGGCAAGCTGGGCCTCACGGTCAGCTCTCCTCAGTCCAGGTCCTGTGTACCTTCCATTCGTTGGCAGCAATTAACTTCAAAACGCACTCATGTCCCATCTCTCTTCCATAAAAATAGAGTCGTGCATGCATGTGTGTGTGTATATACATGTGTGCAGAAATATACATAGAAAATTAACAGCATGGATTGCAAGAGTAATAGCCAATATGATAAGAGTTTCTGATTAAATTCTTAAATCAGAGGTCAGATTTCACTTTGGGGTTTCCGAGGTCCAGAGCAAAAAGAGAAGCTGTTTAAATAAAAATTCTCTCTGTAACAAAGGAGGAACCATAGTGATTCGTTTACTCCAAGGGTTTCTTTTTTTTCTGATCATGAAGGAAGATTATCAGTTACTCAAGAAAGTTGTACATTTGGGGGTCAATTTCTAACAATTCTTTGTGGCATCTTGCAAGGAAAACTGAACCATACAATGAACAACGTTTTCCACTGGAGCTTTCTAACAAATATGAAAATGGGGTTTATTCACTTGGACTTTTTTTCCCTATAATGTGCCTAAATAAAATGGCAGTAGCACCAACATAGTCACTGGATGAGATCAAAGATAGAACTTATGTAAATTTACTTCTTTCCTTTTTCATATATTTATTGAGCATTGGTACATACCAGATTACCTTAATAATTACTATGTGAGTTCCTGAATTTGTTGGGGAAATTGGTAATTTAATGGTGTTCATTGTATAGGTCAATATTTAAGAAAAGCAGAAAGAATCTTGTCAATGTCTTGCCATTTCAACTCATTGCTCTCTGTTCTCATGTTTAACTGGTAATATTTTCCAAATTAAGTTAGGTTCATGTTCTTTGATGAAATTCTTCATTGATACAGGCCTAGAGAGGAAGAAGCTCTAGAATGTTCTGAAAAGGATTCGCCCTAAAAACTCAACTTCAAAATTCTTAGATTGTACATACGGAGCCCTTTGGGACATCTGACCATTTCAAGGGTGTAGATTTTGTGTGTGTGACCCTAATGTCAGCAGATGTGAGGCAGGAAAACGACAGGGACCTGGAACAAGCTGCAAAGACGGCTGCAGCCTTGAGTCTCCTGGACCAGGACAGGCAGAAACCTGCCTGCCAAAGTTCTCTTTGGAACCACAAGCCCAGTTAGCTTCCGGCCTCTCAACCCTGTTAGACCTGGCCACCACCCGAAGGGCAAGCCCTCCCGGACATGCTTGCATGGACTCATTCCTGTGTTGTTTTGGACATTTTAGCCTCTGATTCATCCGCCCACTGCCGCGTTGTCTGCCAGTCGGCCCAGTGTGTTTTCTGCCATCCCCATGCAGCCATAAACCCTCCACCTCCTCACACACTTGCTGGTCGCACAATGCCCTCCACTTCCTTAACTGAAACCTAGCTCTCCCCCAGGGACAGGGTCTTGAAGAGAGCTTGTCCCCTCTCCAGTCCCCTGTGACCAGAGTTGGAAGGCTGAGCTCTGCTCTACTACGCTGTGTCTTGTCTTTCCTTTGGTACTTGCTCGGGAAACCCCTCTTCCCTTGGGGCTCTTCTAGTCTGGACCCCCTCCCCTGCCCCCTCCAAGGGGAGGTTTGCTCTTCAAGCCTCACTCACGGCCACATGTGCCTATAGAATACCTGAAATGTGCTCTAAGTGTCAACATTTTCCAAGTCTGAGTAAAAAAGAATATAAAATATCTCAATCTTTTAATATTGATTCCATATAGAAATATGATAGCAATTTGAAAATATTGGGTAAAATAAATTATTAAAATTCATCTCACTTGTTTCTTTGTTTCCTAAATGTGGCTCCTTGAAAATTTTAAATGACTTGGACCGCCCCTATTTTCGCCTTCCATCATTGTATTTCTATGGACGAGCGTGGGTCTGAGGACGGCCCGCTCCCACGTGGATATCAGACTCTGGTCTGGAAGTTTTCCTTCGGCTCCTCAGTGATTTCAGTATACTGGGTGAGGCTTTTTTATGAATTAAAAAATTGATTTTTCTGCATAAAGTATTTTCATTATACTAGTAGAAAATGCAGATAATAAAATGTTGATAAAAATGACCAGAAATCCATATATATATATGAAAGAGTAGATAATAGTTTTTGTAACTTGTTTTGTACACCTTTTGATGCATCATAAACGTCTTTCTGTGTCATTATGTGCTCTGCTGTGACAATTTTTTTAATGGTTGGCCAATAGTTTCTTGTAAGGGTGTACCACAATTTATTTTGTCAGTCTCTGTTAATTGGACAGTATTTTTTAATGTTATTTTTTTTGGTAAATCAGAATGTCTGCTAGGAGGAAACAAAGTGTTTTTTTTGGGAAGGGCCATATTCAAAGTTACCAACATTTTCCAGCTGTACAAGGAGCAGGTTGGTCATAGCAGAGCTCACCCACTCAGTTCCCATCATGCCATTGTCACATCATCTTAGAATGAATATTCACGATTATTCTTGGGAAAACCCGGAAATTAGTACTGTAAAGGCAGATGCTTCAGACTCAAAGGTACATATATCTACATGGAATTAACTGCTCCCCACCTGGGGGATAGACTTTTGAATGGTGAGAGTAGGGGAGTCTTCTCTCTCCTGCTCCGTGGAATGCTCCTGGGAGCCAGGCACCCTCCGAGGAGGCTGGGGTGCTGGTGGCCACGGAGGAGGGTGGTTCCCATCCCGGGGAACCAGGTGAGAGAGAGAGCAGCAGGCGGTCTGATGGCTGGGACGGCCACCTCTTGGAGTGTAGAGGTCCAGTCGGGGTGGCCAGTGAGTTCCTACAGGGCTTGTGGAGTGTGTGCACTGTCCTCAGAGGACCCCAGAAATCCTCAGGGGACACACTGAAGTGGGTGCTGCTATCCTGACGCTACACAGGTGGAGGCTGTGAGGCCACCGATCTTTTGGGCTGGAAACCTGGCTGCAATTTCCAGGAGTGACCATCCGTTTGCCTCAGAGGCTGGAGTCAAGTCCCTTGGGAAACACCCAAAGCTAAAACTGTCTTTAGGCAGGAAAGCATGCAAATTATTTAATTATGCACATCTGCACAAAGACATATCATAAATAATACTTAGATCAGAATTACCAGAGCAAATAATTTCCAATTCCAGGACTTCCCCAGATATGCAAAAGGGTGTGTGTGTGGTTATCATACACAGATATCTTCTTAGGGTCTACAGAGTGTTCACTGCCGAAAGGCTGAGGACTCAGATTGCCTGGTCTGAATCCAGAACCACCACTGGTGACCTTGGACAAGTTCCTTAATCTCTCTTCTCATTGGGGTTGCAGGAGAAATAAATAGGGTGAGGCATGCGGAGTGCTTACCACAAGGCTTGAATACGGTCAACACTCCACTCAACACATGCTAGTAGTTATTCTTATTATCTTCCTATTATTTCTCAGGTGTATTATAATAACTACCTAACTGGTCTTATTATTTCCACACCTCCTCTTTCTCCAATACATTCTCCACATGGCTGCCAGAAAGTTAAAAATTCAAACCCAGTCATGTTGTTCTCCTGTTTAAGGCTCTTTCTCCATCACTACTCTCCAGTCGCACTGAGGATAAAACTCAGACCCCAACTCCTTGCCCTGGTCTACAAGGAAGCCCTGCAGGGTTCAGCACCGGCCCCTCTGCGACAGCCGTCCCTCTGTCCTCGCGCCCTGGGCCCCAGCCCTGCCGGCCTGCCCGGAGTATCCTGTGCTTCTTCTAGCCTTTGTACCTTTGAACCTGTGCCCCAACCTGGAATGTTCCGCCCCATCTCCACCTGGCTGACTCCTCCACCTCATCCATGTTCAGCTCAATGGCACTTCCCCAAGTCTTCCCTGGCAGCAGTAATTGCACCATCTTATTTTATTTTCATCATGGCTCCATCCTTCTGTTCATTTATGTGATTTCTCATTTAACGTCTGTCTACCTGCCCCGGGGCACAGTCTCCCTGGTAGCGGGCACAACTTGTTCAACACTAACCCCCAGGGTCCAGAGCTAAGCCCAACACATATTGGGAACTCAAGAATTTTTGTAGAATCAGTGAATGAACGGTCTTGATAATTACACTATATTCAAAGAGAGATGAGATTCAGAGTTAAAAAGTGCTTTGAGCGAAAAAGCCCTTTAGTTAGAGTACCAACAGTGGAGTTTGGAATCAATAGAATCCTATGGCTTGCCAATTTCTGAGCTGATTTCCTTTATACTGAAAGGATCAGAGATGGAATGGCATTTCTCTGGCATATATGGGGTCTTGAAAAAGTCAAAGGAGACCATCTCAAGGGACATAAAAAGTGACGACCTCCGAGAAGCAAGGCAGACTCTGGCAGAAACAATTAGTGATGAGCCGTATAAACCACTCTGGAGACAAAAGGGGATGGGAGAGGGCCCGCTCTCATTCTTCTGCGCGTGAGCGACGCGGAGCAGCTCGCATGGCGCCGCACACTGCTGCTTTTGGGGGCCTTCAGCGCGCCGCTTCCCAGAGCACCCGTCCCTTTCCTTCTGAAATTCAATTAAATCAGCTCTAATGAGTGACTCTGCAGAAGGAGGGCTCTTGCTTACAGAACACAAGGAATAATAATGGGCCAATGTTAATTAGGATTGTTCCTGCAAATCAGACAAATTGATTCTCCACCTCAACAGCGGGCACATTTCTGCTCTTAAACACCAAGGCTTACACACCTGAGAGAGAGCCGCGTGTGGTCTTTGATTATTGCCGTGAAGTAGATGTCACAGAACAGCACCTCTGAATTTTTCCTTTGTTCTGCTGGCTTGCGTCATGGCAGCCAATCACGATTCACTATTTATCTGGCTGTTGCCACGACTGAATTTTCTGAATAAAACACGAGGCAACCAAGTTTTAACCACAACGATGAAATACTTTCTTTTTTTTTTTTTTAATTCTGTAGGCAAACGGCCACAGCAGTAGGAGAGCTTGACATACGGATCATGTTTATCCTTTGATCACCTGTCATTTTGTTGGAAGAAAGCATATGCCATCCTTTGCTCTGTTTCTAAAATAGATTCAGAGGAAGCGAGGAATTAATCTTAACCTTAAACACATTGAGCCCAGTATTTCCTATCCAACTGTAGAATGCACTATCTAGTTTCCCACACCTCGCCCTTTCTAAGTTTAGGTTCTTCGGGCCAGCTGTTAAGAAGGAAAAGGGCGAAGGAACATCGCTTTAGATGGAGAAGGCATGGTACTGTCCGTTATCAATCTTGGCTTATGTTGTCACTATTCTGTTCTCCATTCCCCACAGTGACAGGACTGAGCAAGACCTGAGCCAGTGACCCTTGTGATTTTTCAGACATTTGTGCCCAAATGGGATTGGCATGAATCTTTCACCCTGTGTTCTACTTCGTTGTTATGTACTATGAGCATGGAGAATTAGTCAGCCCGTCGATAGTGTGTGTCTTGCCCATCTTGGTCCTCTTTAGAAAAGTAAAGTTTTGTGTTGCTTTTGAAACACTGTGGCTAAGAAAGGAGGCCACATATCAACAACGAACCTGCTCTGCGCTCAAGCGGGGGTGGTACCCAGCAGCATTCAGAGTGTTTGTCTTTGAAGATTTTTTCCTCACTAGGCAGGTTAACACCGCGAAGATGATTGATTTCACAGACAGTTCAGTCAGCATGTTCCAACTTTTAAAGACGATGAAGCTTTAGCTGTTGCGGATGGCAGCACCAGCCCACAGGGATCTGCTCTGTGCTTAGCACCTCAGCCTGGCTGGCGATGGGTGTTCAGTAAATGCCTGGTGAATCGCACCTGAGCTGGTGTCTAGGCAGTCCCTGAGACGCAGGTGCCCCTCCGGGGCAGGTGAGCTGGTCCCAGGGTGTGGACTTGGCCCGCGTGTTTCAGCGGAGGGGCTGCTCCTGCCCTGCTTTCTTCACCCGCTTCAGCCTGCTGCCCACTCCTTTCCCACGCCCTGCGCCTGGGGGCCGCCCGTCCTCTGCCAGAGTAGGCTTCTGCTTTCTGCGCCAGCGTGGAGGGAATCCGAGCGGCTTGGCAATGTCTGCAGGGCCTCTGGGGCCAGCCACTTAGGGACACGGCAGAGCTTCGTGAAAATTCTTAGGAAATGAGCCGTGTGAAGGAAGAACCACTATGAAAACCCAGTAGCCAATGAAACCAAC
Organism: Phataginus tricuspis; assembly: GCA_029783875.1. Taxonomy (NCBI): domain Eukaryota; kingdom Metazoa; phylum Chordata; class Mammalia; order Pholidota; family Manidae; genus Phataginus; species Phataginus tricuspis. The sequence goes on from JAQQAC010012408.1 coordinate 16,396,451, forward strand.
ACCACCTTTGCCCCTTTTTATGGAGATTTTAAAACACAAAGACTGAGCAAAGACTGATGCAATGAACACTTGTGTACCCATCATTCCAGCTTCAACAACCATCAGTTTTTTGCTAGTTGGCTTCGTTTATGAACTCTTGTACATGTTTGCTGTCTGAGAGAAACCAGCGAAACATTGCCTTTTACATCATGTAAATCTATTTCCATACCGTGGAGGCAAAAATAAAATTTCGTAAGTAAGTTTACTGTGGAGTCTTTTGTTGCGATGCCCTATTTCTAGGTCCTGGGACTGGCGGTTCCAGGATGTGTCAATTAAATGTCAGTCATGTAGGAAACAGCCTTTTCCAGGGTCCATGTGTTCCCTCCATCAGGGGCTTTCAGCCACTTCCTTCTGTTTGAATTCTTAACCGTGTCGCTGGTGGGCTGCTAGAGCTGGAGTGCCTCTGTCAGTCTGGCTGCCTCTGGCCCCCACACATGGCAGGAACAAGCTTCCTCTGGGCATTTGAGGCCTTTGGCACTCAGGCTTTTCTTAATTGCTGTGTTTTCTGTGAATGTCCTTTTGTCACAGTGCAATGACCCATTTTTTTTCCTGCCACAGAGCTGATGGGGATGGCCTGCCAGGTCACACTGGGGGAATGACTCAGAGAGGGGGGCCGTGGGCAGCAGCCCCTACACGTGATAACCTGGGGGGTGCTCAGTTTTATGGAATACTTTCATTTTGTAGGTTCTTTTCTGTTACTGGTACCGTTGCACAAGATAAGGTGATGTCATCTGTCTTGATTTACATGCTAATAAAATAGGGAAAGCCAAGTGGAGCATATAAAGTTACCAGATCATCTCATGAAAATTATCCCTTGACCAAATGCCCTTCCTTGGTTTTAATGATTAGTGATGAAATTGAATAAATCAGGAGAAAATAAGCCTCCTTTTTATTATATACATACTCCTGTCACTGTAAATATTTTAATATGTCAGCCCTTTTTCCACTTAGAACAAACTCAACAGATGATTTATATGCATGGTGTTTTCAAATGAGACCCAGAAGAATGTGTCAGAGACACAGGACAGCTCGAGTTTGCCACGGGGCGGCAAAGCGGTGGCCGTGGTCCTCAGCAGGTTTTCCCCAAAGCCTCTCCTTGTCCCTCCCTTGTGCGGCATGTTTCCCTGGCTTCTCTGTCACTCAGGTTCAGCTGATGGTAAGACTGAAATGTGGGAGGAAGGGATAAACTCAGTGTATTAGTTTCCTATTGCTGCTGTAAGTAATCATCACAGACTTAGTAACTCTGACAACACAAATTTATTATCTCACAGCTCTGGAGGCCCAAATCTGAAGTCAGTTTCATGGGACTAAAATCGGGGTGTCATCAGGGCTGCATTCCTTCTGGACTCTCCGTGGGAGAGCCCGCTCACTCTCCTCTTCCGGTTTCTAGTGGCTGCCTGAGTTCCTTGGCTTGTGGCCACACCACTCCAGCCTCTGCTTCTGTGGCTACAATGTTTTCTCTGACTCTGACCCTCCTGCCTCCCTCTTATTAGGACCCTTGTGATCACAGTGGGTCCTCCCAAATAATGCAGGGTAACCTCTTCCTCTGAAGATCCTTAACCTAATCACGTCTGCCAAGTCCCTTTTGCTCTGCAAGGGAGCACGTTTACAGGTTCTGGGACTAGAATTTAGACACTTTTGGGGGCCATTATCCTTCCTACCACACCATGGTGTTTCTCCCTGTCCACCCCTTGAGGTGACCTGGGCTCCTGGCCACTGGTAAGGCTCCTGCCCCCTTAGTCCTTATGGCCTGGGGTGGCAATGGCTTCCGCTTGCTGCTAGCCTCTGGGCACCACCCTCTTCCCACATTGGCTAATCAACCTCTTTTGTCACCTATTTAACAAATTCCATGCATTGAGATTCTCTTTATTTGAAGTACTGAAGATTGTCTGTTTTCCTGGTTTGACTTTGATGAGGTAGAGTGGTGATGCCTGGGGCTGATGGTCTCCACGGAAATCAGGGGGGCCAGGGGAGCCTCAGAGCTGCGGGCAGTCACATCAGGATTAGTCGGAGACCTGCCTTCCATTTGGAAAGAGCCAACGTTTCTCCTCCATCTCCCTCTCTGGGTCAGAATGAGTGAGCAAGGTGGAATGGCCAGAAGGGCCAGTGATGTGAGGCGCATGGGGTCTCCCTGATTTAGACCAGTTCAGCATTTTGGTGCAGGTATGAATAGCACCCTAGCCAAAGATTCTGTCCTACAAAAAAGAACTATTAAGAGAAGCTGTCAAAGCATTTGTGGGAGGAGGCTTTTCTTGAGGGGTGAAGTCCTTCGCTTTTCACTTGCCGTATGGTCGTGAACGAATCACCTTGTTTCCCAGCCTCAGGGTCCTTATATGTTAAAATGGGGAAAACATATGTGACTTCAAATGTTTGCATGAGGGTTAAATGAGGTAATATATGGGGAAATCGCTAAATAAATGTAAGTCTTCTATTGGTTAATTCTAAAAATACTTTGTGAACATTTACCATGGGCTGGTCATTGTCCTGACTGCCTGCTCTTGGGGGGGTTTCCATCTATGGGGAAGAGAGATGTTATTCAAGTAATAACACTAATGTACATCTAATAAAAAGCATGGCTGGAAAGGTACATGGTTCTTTGAGAACATAAGAAAAAGAAGCCCAACTTTAGCCAGGAGTTCAGGAAAGCACCTAGCCTGTAATTTGAAGAACGAGTGGGAGTTACCTAGGTAAAGGCACTGGGAAAAGAGCAGGTACAAAACCGCTGGGATAGGACGGCACATGCTGTGTTCCAGGGCCTGCAGGAAGCCCAAAGAGCAAGAAGAAAGCCGTACAAGATGAGATTTGGAGAGGTGGGCAGAGCTAGACCATGCAAGGTCTTGTCAGGAGTTTAGCTTTTATGCTAAGAGCTGAAGGATTTTAGACAGTGTGTGCGTGTGTGTGTGTGTGTGTGTGTGTGTGTGCGTGCGTGTGTGTGTAGGCGATGGGCAGTTTTACAATTTGGCAGAAGAGCTCTCTGGCTGTGCATGAAGAACAGATTGGAGAAGGTCTAGAGGCGATGAGGGAGATGAGCTGGGAAGGGCTGGCATGGCCTCGGTGAGAGCCCGGCTGAGAGTTGAGGGGGTGTGGAGGCTGAGGAGGGGCAGGAGTCCCGGTTTGCACTCTGGGATGGTGGTGCTGTTCTTAGCTGCAAGGAGCAGTGGAGGGAACTCTGGAGAACAACCGTGAGTTTGGTGTTGCATAGGCTTGAGCTTTGGAGACAGCCAAGGGGAGATATTTCATTTGTCACTCAGGAGAGGTCTGCTCTGGAGTTAGAGCTTTGAGCACCTTGGGTTTATAAGTAATAACTACTTGGGCAGAGGTGAGGTCGTCTTCCAGACTAGCTAAAGTGTGTGGAGAGCTTATTCTGTGCCAGGCACAATTCTAAGCACTTTACTTGAATTAACCAATTTAATCTCCATAACTGCCTGTTGAGATATATCCCCCATTGTACAGATGAGGAAACGGAGGTCACAGAGAGCTTCCCTAACTTTCCCAAGGGAAAAACAGGCAATTTTGGAACCAGGATCCAAACCTAGGCTGGCTCCTGTCCCGGTGTGATTGGCCACTTCCACACATTGTTTCTCCCACCAAGGCTCACAGCTCATTCCTAGGACAACTTCTGTGGACTGCTTGTTCTAGTATGTGAACTTGGTTGCTAAAGCTGTGCGGCTGGCTTCAGGGAGTACTGGAAACGGTGGTGTTTCTGGTTACCATGGTTTGCATAATACACATTCCTCACCTGCTGGAATCCTACTGTCCCAAGTAGCAGCTGCCAGGAGTCGCAGAACGATCACCTGCCAGCAGCAAAGCAAAGCACAGGGGGGAGAGGGCGAGAATGAAGAGAGGCATGCGGCAATTATCCTCTCAAGCAAGGACATGTTTGAGATGCCATCGGGTTGCCAGAGGCTTGCCTCCATCCACAGATGGAAGCTGACCCGGCAAACAAGGTGACCACTGTGGTGAAATCGGGGCCACTGACGTTTACAAAGCAGGAAAGCTTGGCCTTAAAGCTACTCAGCTGTCTGCATTTCGCCTCAAGGCTGAAAGTGACATTGCCAAGGGAAAAAGACTCACCCACCAACTTCTGCAAGAACCTCCCCAACAAAGCTTTAGCACAGCACAGTCACCTTCAAGAGCCGATTGCTCTCAGCCTAGGGGGTGTAGCCCCACAGCCCTGAGAGGGGAGGGAGAGGAGCCTGGATAAAGCGCACGAGCCCTTGGTCAGAGCCACATAGAGGGGGGTTGTCAGTGTGATGCGCTTTATCGCAGAGGGGGCGGCGCCCCTCCCTGGAGTGTTGACGCAGCTGGCAGGGGTTCAGACAAAGGCAGCTTAATGCCCCATGAAATGATTAGATAAGGATGAAGCCAGGATCATAGTTATCGGTCCTGTGGCACAGCTGAAGGACATTAAGCACGTGCAGTTGTCTGGGCTGCAGCAGGAAAGGATCCCGTTCGCCCCACCGGCTGCAGACGCGGAAGCCAGTGGCAGGATAGTTAAAGTTATCTTTAAGTACTGTTCCCCCCCAAATGGAACAGTCTGTATGGGTCATATGGATAGATAGGGTTTTTAAAAACATAGTTAAATTATTCCTCTTAAAATAGGCAATACAAACACATCTTAAATAATTCAAATATACCAAGCAAATCTGCCTCCTACCCCTGTCCTCTAATTTCCTAGTGCCCTCCCCAAAGGCAACCCCTGCTAACAGCTTCATTTGTATTCTTCCAGAAAGAGATACACCTGAACAGGAATGTGTGTATGACATGTGCTAGTCATTGTTCTAAAGACTGTACTTCAAAATTTCTCCGTAATGTTGCTTGATTATATAGCAGCTGCATAGAATTTTTTATATACCACATTTTTGATGTGTCTGTATTTATAGATATATGATACTATCAGTATGTACTATATAGTATATAGTATGATATTAGTATATATTATAATAAAGTATTTTATAGTTCATAGTATAGGTATAACATAGTATATACTATACTACTCTCTCTCTCTCTCTACTATATATTATATATATAGAGAGAGTAGTCCTTTGTATTAATGTTCCATAATTTGTTCAACCTTGGACTAGTCTAGTTTCAAAACCATCATCTTCCCCTTTCCTGTTAGAATGCAAAACTCCACAAGAGCTGGGACTTTGTCTCCTTTGTCCCCATCACCCACAATATCTAGAACAGTAACTGGAACGTGGCAGGTGTTCAGCTAATATTTGTTGAATGAGTAAATAAATTGCAGAAAAAATATTTGTTTAAAGTTACTTAAAAAACTTTTATTTACAACCAAATATATTAATACTTATCCCCCTTATAGCAGCAGATTATTCTCATTGTAAACACTTTGAAAAAGTAAGAAAATAGAGAAGAATCATAGTCCAGTTGCTGAGATACCACCACTGTTAACGTTTTTGTACCTCTCCTTTCAATTTTCCCTCTATATACATTTTAATGTAGTTGTGATTTTATTTTTTCCATAACCTTTTATCATGCTTTCTTTCTAATAACATTCTAACATATGCATTTTTCTATGACATCAAAAATTTCCTGAGCATATTTTTAAATGGTTACTCTAAAAAAGATAATTTTTAATTATTAACATACTTTTCCCTTTTGTCTCCTTGAGCACTTGAACTTGACCATTTTGCCGTGGCCAAGATATGCTCTGGCTTGGCATGAGAGCAATGTCAGGAGTAAGCCTGGAGTACTATTTAGATTCTGACATGCAAAGAAGGTTATGCTGCAAGAGAACGATTTGCTGTTCCTTTGGCCAATGTCCTTTCTTGCATGTGACAAAGAAACCTGGATGACACAGAAGAAGATGTTTATTCTGTCCTCAACAGCAAAGCAGGGAGCCTGCTGCTCAGTAGATCAGGGCTGTGTTTAAGACAAAAGGAAGCAAAATAAAAGTTTGCTTTCTTTCTGTCCTGGAATAAGGTGGGACAGAGGGGAGAGGGAAGGGGAAAAGTAAAACGATTAAATGTGGGTCCCAATTTACAGTACATTTTATAACTGGAGAGAGGAAAGAGGCCCCGGGAAGCATCTGCTCTACCACCTGTCCCTTATGTTTGGGATTTTGGGAGGAGACTTCTGTGCATAGTAGGACGGCTTTGGCTGATTGAGAAGGGGAGCTGCGTAGTCCAGCTAAGCCAGAAAAGGGTCTAGTTGGCACTTTCTGGAACACTCTTCCATTCCCAGAGGTGTCCATACTGAGTTGAAAGCCAGTGAGCCTGTAATGTTTTGTTGTGGTGGAACAAGGTGACCCAGCAGCAAAGCCCAGAGTAGACTGTAGGCCAAGGGCTGGATGGGGTCTAAGACAACTGCTTAGGGATAGTCAGCCATTAGAGGCTGAGACAAGGCCTTCTCAGCCAAGAAGTCCACAGGAACTTGGCCAAGCCAAGAGATGAGATCGAGCTGAACTAGAGGCGGTCTGCACCAGTGGCTATCAGCAAGGCAGGAGCCGACCTGGGTCTGCCCCACGGAGAAGAGGAGGAAGCCATCACTGTGCTTGAGGGCATTCCTCGTCTCTGCTGCCAGAAGGACACGGAGGGCGCCCCCATATGTCAGGTGCCATCTAAATGAGAAAAGCAAGGGAAGAGGTGCCGTGTGAGAACTTGAACCCTTTTATCTAAGGAGACTGAATGCCATCTAAATTATCAATGCCAATTAAGTCTTAAAGCAGAACGGACAGTGAGTTAATCTTTCCCCCACTACTCAGTGGAGAATAAACCGGAGGAATTAGAGGTTGAACAAAACAATTACAGTTTTTTGCATATATAAGCTGTAGCGTGAGTTAAATTTTGTGATCCCCACTGAATACATTATTTGAGTCACTAAATCCTAATAAATTTACACATTCCCTTCTGGTTGGGATTCAAGTTTTTCCAGGTTTGCGTTATTAGAGACACTCTATGAACATCTTTGTGCATTTAAAATCATGGCACACAGAAGATACAAAATAAATAGCTCTTAAATGAACTTTGAAATAACGTTGTCACTGGGAATATAGAGTAGCTTATGTATGAGATCTAAGCTTTCATATAACCAAGGCAATACCTTCATTCTTATAGTAGATGAGCCCCTAATTAGATGGATCGGTAAGGGCTCGAGATAACTGGCCTTCTCTGACTTAGAAATGAACAGAATATTTTGAAGTATGGGATTGAGAGAAAAGAGAAAAGAGGGTGAAGCAATAGGGTGGAAGACTGGAATCCAAGTCTAAGGTGTGGCCAGGAGGCTTCCTGGATTGGAGTAGCAGTCAAGGAATTTCAAGTTGCGTGTCTGTGATGTATATCCTGCTATTGTTCCAATCTTCTACAAAGTTATTTGTTCTCACAAATGCCTCGGCAATGGTTTTATTTATTTTGTTGGTTTGCTGGTTGAGGATGGTGAAAATTAAGGAAAGGGGTTGAATTCAATATCTGGGTCAATGTGATGAAGAATCGGGAGCATGCACTTGACATGGAGATGATCTACGACATCCCTAAAAAGGACATTTCAGAGTATTGGGAGCTCAAATCTGGACGAGACTACACGTGGCTCGACCCCCTTTCCCCACAGAAATTCAGAAATGTTACAGAGGTCATGGAAATTTCCCAATTAGTGGGATGGGGAATTGAATTAATCTTGTCTAGTTATTAGGGTCTGGGGAGCACCAGTTGACAAGTGGCATTTATGTGTATCTTTGCTGTCACCACCCAGTGGAAAGGGGACCTTCCATTCACTTGTTTTGGAGATTTCCTGATCTGCAACATCCGCTGTGGCAGAACACATCCATCACCAGCCTGTTAGAGAGCAAAACCAGTGGGAACGGAGGCAGGAGAGAGCTCATGGGAGAAACTACATATAAGGATAAAATGACAGTAATTGCATCATTTACTTTACATAGCATAAGTTAAAAGGCCAAATGGCTCTTCCAAGACTACTTCTCCCTATTCTTATATCTACTCTAAGCTGTGGTAACCCATTCTTGTCAGAAAAGCAGCGTTCGTTTTGTAGGCATTTGGGTCTGTGGCTTGGTTCCAGGTTGCAGCTGGTCTCATGGATATTCAAGCTTCAGTGACTTTTCTGGACTCTACCTCAGTCTAGAAATTTCTCTCAAGTTATTCTCTGTCTTCAGCCCTTGTGCCTTACTTGAGAGAACAGCCCTATGTGTTCTCTATCTATACACAGGAGCCTTTCCAGAGGTCTGGCTTTGGTCGCTGAACACATCCCTTTATGCTGGCCACATGCATTGCCTGCCCGCCCCCACCCTTCTATTTTCTCACCTTTCTGTTTCCTCTTTTTGCTTCATTTCCTCTCCGATTTGCTTAGGCTCTTTGCTCACCATTCTTACCACAGGAGGTCAAGCCTGTTTGCCCCAAGCCTGCCTGTGTTCACTGTCGATACCCTTAAGCCCATGTTTGACCTTACAACTCTTTTCAGAGTAAAAGTGGCTAACCGTGTAGCATGCAAGTGTGTGGGGAGATGGACTTTCCTCAAAGCCTCATAAACATTGAAAAGGAAGGAAGTCATCACATCATACGATGAATGGAGTCTGAACAGGACTATCAGAATTGGTTGGAAATATTTCCAAAGAAAGGAGATGACAGATTAGCACACACACAAAAGCAGTAAACTAAATTTTATAGACTGCTGACATCCCTTAAATAGAATTTCCAGAGCCAGAGTCAATTTTGAATTCCCTTACTCTTGCCTTAAGCATTAGGCATACTTGGCAGAGCAGGCTGGGGGTTGCAGACTCTGCCCTGTACCGCCGGATGCCTTATATCTGCCAAAGAGTGTGGAGTTGAAAGTAGCCTGATAGCCTGACTGCAGGTAATCTGAAGCCCGGCATAATTGTATAAGATGAGGCTCTTGGGAGAATGATGATAAACCTGATTGGCAGACTGCCCCTACCTTTCTAGAGTGGAATGGGAATAGAAAGGCCATAGGAGGGTGGTGGGAACGGAAACCACAAGCAGAAGCCCTCCTTGTTGCTTTAACCTTCAGAAACCAGAGGTTGGAGGATATTGGAAAGGTGGGAGCATGGAAATGGATAGAAAAAAACCATGATTGCTCTGGAAAGCAGCATATCTACAGGACGTTTCTCTGGGTTGAGAGCCTTCTGCTAGGTTGAGTTTCAAAGGAACGTTTTTCAACTGAGGAACTTCTTTTTTCCTTTCCTCCTGCCTCTTATCACAGTGCCACATGTTTAGAGGGATGAATTGAAGTCTTCATACTTTAAGTGCTTTAGTGTTGTTAATGTAATATTTAATAATAAGATCAAATTGCATATGGATAGGACTTGCATTAATAATACCTTTCATGACATATAGTAAGTAGCTCATGTCATCACAAGACCCAGTGGGGTAAACGGGCAGGTATAAGCCCATCCGCTGCCAATGAGGAAACTGAGCTCCAGGCCGTCTTTTGCTCAAGGTTGAAGAACTGTAAGAAAAGGAATCAAAACCCATGTTGTCAGATTTGGAAGCACTTTCTTTTTCCTCTGCTAAATCTTCCTTCATACAGGCATTCAGCCCCATGTAACAAGCATTTAAGCATATGATCCCTTTCTTTGACCTTGGCTGTATTTGTCTTGGTGTAGAATATATAAACGTCTGGATTTTCTTTCCGTGACTGTGCTATTGCCATCAAGTGATTATCCAGCAACCATGTCAGACACCTGATAGGGTCAGGCAGAGACTCAACTCCACGCTGGGACTACAAACACCAAGAAGACGTGGCCTTCACTCTTGAACTGTTCCTTGTTTATCCCGGGGGATGTGGCCATGGGAGGACAAACTGCAAAATGACTTAATAGATACTCTTAGAGATGAACGAACAAGAAGACATGGAAACATTGAGGACACAGCATCTAATTCTACTGGAGTTGGGGAAGGAGGAGGTCACAGAGCTTTGTCTTCAAAGAGTGGGGTGTGTCAAGTGAAGAAGAAAATGGCAAACTATTCCAGGGGGAGGACCCAGCGGACGCACAGCACGGAGTGAGGACTGTGCGCGGTGGGTCTGCACCATACCCTGTATGCGGCATAGGGAGGTCAGGCTGGGTAGGGGGCCAGCGTGTTAAGGTCTTTTTAGAACAAGCTAAGGAATTTGTATCATGTACGAAATAGGGGGATTTTAAGCAAGGAATTTGCCAAATAAAGAAGATTCAACAAAATGGGTACACTGATATAAACCTTTTGGGACTCAGTATCCCTTGTTTGAAAATGAATTTTCATACATCTAGAGCAGTGGTTCTCAAACCTCAGTGTGTACCAGAACTACTCAGAGGGCTTGTTAAAAGACAGATTGCTGGATCCCATCCCCAGAATTTCTGATTCAGTAGGGCTGGGGTGAGGCTGGAGAATTTGCCTATCGAATAAGTTGTCAGTCAATACTGTTGCTACTAATCCAGGATCACATTTGGAGAACTATTACTTTGTGGAAGGCTTCTTTGCCTGGAGGGGACCTAGGAAGAACAGCTCTAACTTATTAACGAAGGAAAAAGGAAATAAGAGGTATTCATTCAGGCATTTGAGGTACAAGAAAGAGTTTTTCTTTTTTTAGTTTTGTTTTATTAAAGTATCATTGATGTACAATCTTATGTTGGTTTCAAATATACATCACAGTGGTTCAACAGTTACCCATATTATTAAATCTTCACCCCCTCTAGTGCGGTCACCATTCAGCAACGTAGTAAGACGTTACAGAATCGTTTACTGTATTCTCTGTGCTGCACTGCCGTCCCCATGACCAGCCTCTGTTGTGACTGTGAATTATTGTGCCTCTTTATCTCCTTCCCCCTCCCCCACCTCCCTCCCCAGCCCCTCTGCCTTGGTAACCCCTCTCTAACATATGGTCCTATCCATATGCAATTTGATGAATCTACTGCTATTTTTTTCCTTCTGTTTTGCTTTGTTTTTATACTCCACAAATAAGTGAAATCATTTGGTATTTGTCTTTCTTTGCCTGGCTTATTTCACTGAGCATACTACCCTCTAGCTCCATCCGTTGTTGCAAATAGGAAGATTTCTTTTCTTCTTATGGCTGAATAGTATTCCATCGTGTATATGTACCACATCTTCTTTATCCATTCATCTACTGATGGACGCTTAGGTTGCTTCCATACCTTGGCTATTGCAAATAGTGCTGTGATAAACATAGGGCTGCACATGTCTTTTCAAACAGGGACCCTGTTTTCTTAGGGTAAAGTCCTAGGAGTAGAATTCCTGGGTCAAATCATATTTCTATTTAAGAAAGGTTTTCTAAAAAAAGTATGAAGCAAGGGTTGCAATGATCATCAAATAATATCAAAAACAGAGAAGTATGTAAAGAAAAAATAGAGACATTGTGCTAAATGTTATACAAAGAAGCCAAGTGGACATGGCTCCTTGCTCTTGGGGAAGGCTGGGACAGAGACCTGAACATTCTTCCATCATCTCTAGTAGGCCAGCTACTGTCTTTATTACAAAAAAGATTAAAAAAAAAAAAGAACTGTAGCTGAGATAAAAGTTGTCATAAATGCTGAGATTTTCACCAAAATTAGTGTCACATGGGTGAAATTTTGGGGGTAGAGGGAGGATATGTACAGCCATCATAGAAGCTTTTATGTGACAAAACTTAGTCTTATGACTGAGAATCATCTGACAGTTAATCAGGTGGAAATAGTTAAAACCAGAAGCTGAGTAATAACAGGAACTCTGGAGTGGGGAACAGGATCATGTAGTGGATGTAAGACACTGTACAGCTGTTTGTTTCTAAAATAGATGTGTCCCTAGAATTCTTTCTTTAAACCTCTGCTCTAGGTTGTAGCGTCCTTTGGGTTGTGGACAGCCTCTGAATATGACGTCCGTGGGTTTCAGTTGAGCCTTCCAGTGTCTGCAGCGAATAACCGTGTCTGACCTTCAGTCTGCGCTCCCATTCCAGGGAGTCCGTTTCATGAAATATTGATAGAAAGGATTACTCCAGAGCAATGCATACAGAATGACTGATGCTTCTTTGATGTGTTAAGCCATCTTCCTGCCCTTAAAGATTCTGAGGCAAAAAATAGCCATGAAAAGAAATGATTCTTAGAAGGACTCCTCGCTTGATTGGCACCTGCACTTAACTATGCATGCCTGATTTCAGGCCTCTCTTATTCTAAGTGTCCCTAACTCAGATTCTCCAACATAACACCGCAGAGCCCTGGCGTGGGCTGATTGCTCTGTTTGGAAACCACTGCTGTCCATCTGGATCACTGCAGTCGGCTAATGTCCAGTGTGTGGCCTCTGATGGTCCTTGTCTCTACTTCATTCTCTTTGGAGCAGTTGTTTTCAGACCCACAGGCAGACTTGAGCCTATTACAGGTGTAAAACCAGATGTTGGCTAGCCGGTGAGAATAACTTTGGCTATAGCTGAGCATGACTGTCACAACAGCAGTGGTGGTGCCAACTGGCACTGATGCAATATAACTCCTGCTGGGCACCAGGCACTGCTCTGAGCACTTGGCATATACTAATTTATTTCATCCTTATGAAGGATCCAGGGAAGTACATTCTATTGTCAATCCCATTTGCAGATGAGGGAACTGAGGCAGAGAGCTAAGTGACTCGCCTAAGTCTCCACAAACAGTAACCGGAGTTGCTGGGTGTCGCTCCGGAGGCACTTGAGATGGAATCAATGCTCTTCCATCTAAACGGTCACTAGGCTAATTCCCGCTCATCCACTGGGACCCAGCTCTACAGGCCTCTTCTTTGCAGCCCTCCCTGCCTCCTTCCCATTCCTCCTGAAGAAGAAATTGCTGCTGTATCTGTTTTCCCAGTAAGACCTCAGACGTACCTTGACCATCATGCTTCTCCCACCACTGCTGATGTCCTAATAGCCTGCTGGTCAGGGC
>JAQQAC010012408.1:16409851-16462488 GCA_029783875.1 Phataginus tricuspis
GATGCAGTTTCTAAGGCCCAAGACTATGCTGAGAGAAAAAACACATGCGGATAGTTAAAGTCCACACATTTTTGCCTGATTCTCCAACAGCTAGGTCTATCTACAACAACTGTCCATGCTGTATGCAAATCGTGATACCATATGATATCGTTTTCAACTGTCACATTGAAAAAGATCCAGTGAAAACCATCCGTGCTGGCAAGGGTGATGCACCACTTCCAGGAGAGTAAACTGACTCACACTGAGGAAAATGTCCCAGGAATATTTTCTAGTATGTACTAAAAACCTGAAAATGTACCTGTTTTTGACCCAGCAATTCTGATGTTTCAGGTCCAGCATGGGCTCCCACTTTCCCAGGAGGGACTCTGGGAATTAAGCCTCCCAGTTAGAAAGAACTCAGTTCTGTAATGTTAAGAGAATATCCAAGCTGACTGCATTCATGCCATCTATTACCACGATTCTGGTTCCACATTGGGAAGATTGTACAAGCACTGCACCTTAGAGCTCCAGACATGACAAGTTTTGTATTTTTGACTTGTACTTTAAGCAGTAAATGCACTCTGGAAAAGGCATATGTTGCAATCAATTGAGTAAATAATAACCATCTCTCCCCACTATAAGCTTTGTGAAGGTCAGGATTTGTGTCCTTTCTTTATTATTTTGTTTCCAACTAGAAGAGTGTCTGGCTTCATAAATATTTGAATGAATGAATATTTATAGAAAACGACTTGAAAAGATTAAAAACCAGTATTGTACTTCCTTTTTCCTGGGAGTGTTATGACTATAAAGCACCGTAAGGACTAATGCTTTATACATCTTAACTCAGAATTACCCATTATGAATTAGTAATGTAACAAGGAGGTTAGAATTGTTGAACCTGAAGACAGTGTTCTGGGATGTTTACAGTTACCTATATGTTTCCATTTATGGGTGTGGAAAATTAAACCTCCTCCTTTGTAGGTGTTGCCAGGAAGAATATGGATGTTACATCAGGTCAGTGGATAACACAGGAGTTATTGTGCCTGGTCATAATCGGGGTGCACAACACAGGCTCTTGTGAGGGTGGACAGGTGCCTCGCTCTGAATACTCATTTGGGGGGAGTTGGTGATATTTTATAGAAGAGCGAGGATCCAGTTTTAGGTTTTATGGATACCTAAGCCTTTTAGTTAAAGAAATACTCCCTTCACAGCAGGTTTTTAGGTGGTGTAATTCCAATTCTTGGCAGAACTCCCTGTTAAGTGTCGAATGTCTGCATTTACTTAATTTCAGTTTCAATTCTACTTTGGCACAGAAAGTGAGATTGTATAGCTATTTAAGGCCCCTTCCACTCTGGTTATATATATATATATATATATATATATATATATATAAAATGAGCTTTTAGTAAGCCTTAGGGAGTAATTTACTTTGAAGCTTTATGTTACTGCAGTTTTCTCCACTGCCCAGACAGGTCTTAATAGTAGGTGTGACCATATACTCTATATTTCTGAGTCAATCATTGACAAAGCTGAAGTCAATCACTTACTTCTAAAAACAAGTTTCTGGTTGGTGGGGGTGGTTGTAACATCCCCTGGGGGTAATCCAACCCTAAGAAGTCTGTTGTCTTTCCTTGGCACTATCTGTAGATCTAAAAATCCAACGCCAGGCATTTCCTGGCATTTTACCAAGGACGCCTGTTACTTTCTGGGCTTAAGAAATTTGAAAAATCATTCCATAAGAGGGAGAAAGGAATGATACACATGGTTTTATAAAGAAGAAATAACTACCTGATATGATTGCAGAAGAGCAATTCTTTACAATTACTGAAGAGATTAAACTCCCAAAAGCAAAATACCACAAATCTCTTAAAAAGTTTCTAAGGGTAAAAAACCTGCCCTCCTCCTCCACCCCCTAGCTGTGCAGTATGTCAAAGATACATTTAAAAAGACCATGGTATAGAAAGGACTTAAAGGAGGTAGAAAAAAATCAATTCTGTCTCTACACTATAGGGATGCAGAAAGCATTAAGCAGCAATTGTTTATTTCCAGAAATTTCCCTTTCCATCTTTCTTTCAAAAGATTGAGGAATACATAGCTAAACTCACTCTTTCTGGTTGACTCCAAAGTAAATTGTTAGGGGTTAATTCAGCAGGAAAAACAAGCGCATCTATTAAGGTGGTAGAACCTGAAGGATCTGTAGCTGTCACATTCACTAGGCACCAAAATAGCATTGAAATATTATTCTTTTGATTAAAAAAGAAGCCAGTCCGTAGCCCTCCATCAGCACACTCTATATTCAGCAGTGTCTGAAGTGCGTCCTAGAGCCTGGAGACTCATAGAGCCGGTTCTGTGCATCTAGTTCAGGCGATTTGCCCCTTTGATAGGGGACCTGGCCCGATTTGTTCTGATCCTGAGCTCTTGTTGACTTACCTGGCTGCACGCGAAGGCTTGGTGAACTGTTTTGGTATCAATGATTCTCCCTTTCTTTTCTCAGTAGAAAGTTCAAGCCTTTTATTTAAAGCATGCTTTCTGTATCTGTCAGAGATTACCTGCAATATTAAACCTCTCTTTTTGTGTGTGACTCATCCAGTATCGGTTCTCTCGTTCTTCAAACAGCTGCAGATTCAGACTTAGCCCCACACAGACCCTAATTCTTGTCCTTACAGGAATAGCATATTAGGAGCCGTCAGCCCAGATACCCTTTGCTGTGGGGTCAGGCAGTTCTTGAGCAGTGGTCTTGTATCCATCTTTTATATTTCACTTCCCGGATTCAAACTCCTCACCTGTCCCTAACCTGGGTAACTAGGTCCCCTTGGCCTTCTTCATAGCTACCTGGGATCACAAGCTATTTGGGTTGCTGCTAGGTCTGCGTGTAGCTCTAGACTGTGAGTTTGAGTACCTTCATTCTTTGCATTTATTTGTACACATTTTGTATTCATTTAAACAAATATGCAGGTATTTTTTATTGTACTAAGAATTATCCATAATATTTAAATTGATTTAATTGTGTTTTATCTTAATGAACATTCAAGTGATTGCTTTCTAGTCTTTTCCTATATATATATATGTATATATCCCTACACACACACACACACACACATACGTACAGAGGATGAACATTCAACAATGTGAACTTGAACTTAATCGTCTGGTTTTTCGGTGTTAGAAAATATTTCCTGAAATGTGATTGTGTGGCTGCATCATGTGGCTGTGTATCACGAATAATGCCATATTTATTATCCTTATACACACACATTTTTGAAACTGTTCATACCAGCCAGGGGCTTTTGGATAAATTACACTTCCGTTAGCAATGTATGAAACTTCTATTTCATCATTATCTTACCAGACTTAGTATTATTTTGGTAATTTGATGAGTTAAAACAATATCTTTTTAATGTTTTAAATTTTTACTTCTTTGATTACATTGTGACATTGATTTTTTTTCATTTATTTAGTAGACATTTAAAATTTCTCATTTGCAAATTGCCTGCTTGTATCCTTTGCCCATTTTCTGTAACAGTTTTATGCTTTTCTTTTTATGTAGATGGCAAATATATATTAGGAATGTTTCCCGTTAGGTTGGCAAATACTTTGTATTTATTTTTTTGTTTTGTGCATCATGACATTTTACAATAATCTGATATGCTGATATTTTGAATTTTTGTGTGTGCAAACCTGCCACCCTTCTTTTATGATATATTTTATTGCTTTTGCACATGGAGTTATCCTTTGTTCAAATATCAGATAAACTGTCATTTGAATTTTCTAATTATATATACCACTTGTACATAATTTTTAGTTAATGGTAGATCTAAGTTGACTTTTATCCCCCCCAAAAAATCCTAGTCCATTTTCCCAACAACTTGTATCACACAATCCATTTTTCTGAATTGATTATTAATTTATCCTTTTTCATACAGCACACATGTGTGGATCTATTTCTGATCTATTCTTTTTCTGTTCTATTTATTTCTATCTCTACTTATGCCAGAGGTATAGCATTTTTAATTATGATAGCTTCACAGTAGTTTCTATGAAAACTTTTCATTATGGAAAATGTGAACATATACAAATGTGATTATGAAAATCCACATGTACCCATTACCTAGTTTCAATAATCATCAACTCATGGGCAATCTTGTTTCATATCTATTATCATATCATTTCATCTGTAAATTTATCAGTATGTATCTCTAAAAGGCAAACTCCTTTTAAAAACATAACCACAATATTTTTCATTACATCTGCAAATTTATAATAATTTCTAAATATCAATAGGTAGTAAGTGCACCAAGTCCCATGTGCCTCCTAAATACAACAAATGTTTTAATTGGTTATTTTACACTTTGTTGTTTGAATCAGAATTTAAATGAAATCCATACTTTGTGATGAATTAATGTCTTTTAAGTCTCTCTTAATCTTTAGGTTTCTCTTTCCAGCTCTCTTTTTCTTCTTGAAATTAGTTTGGTAGTTAAATTTTTTTTCTTTTTATTTAGTCCTGTAAAGTTTCCCAGGTCTGGAGTTTTTTGTTATATCTCATGGTCTAATTAACATAGTATATTTTCTCCTTTTAAAAATCTCCTTAGTGTTTTATCCACTTATTCTTCCAGATGATTTTTAGAATGAATTTCTTTGATTCCACAAAATTCTGTTATGATTTTAATTGGAGCTGGGCATTAAGGTAGAATTAACATCCTTCTTTAGTATTATATCTCCTGAGTTAGGGGCATATGTTTTTCTATTTCAAGTCTTTTTTAGTGTATGTAAATAGTTTTCTTTATACTTGGTATGTATTTTCTTTTTAACATTATTTATAGGTCTATATATATATTTGTTGCTGCTGTTGTAAACTGGAATCTTTTTGTTTCATTATATCTTCCAAGTAGTGATTTCTGGTATGTAAGAAACCTCTGATTTGAGTACCCTCTTATTTCAGTCAGACACTTTAAGAGAGTCTATCATTTAATTTTTGATTGATTTTCCCAAGATTTCAAAGTATGTGTGCCATTAATAAACAATGGTAGGTTCCATCTCTCCCTTTCCATGTCTCTCATTTCCATTACATTTCTTATTGTTCAGGCAATGATTTCCAGAACAATTTAAAAAAATTGTAGTAACATTCTTATTTTTGTTCCTGATTTTAATAGGAATGACTATGTTGTTTCCATACTAAGTACAATGTTGGCTCTTGGTTTAAGGACATCAATCGTTGTATTAAAGGAATGTAGTAGGTTAAAGATGGCCACAAATTCTTTGACGCTTCTCCCATCTATAGATGGGCTTAATTTCCTTCCCTTTGAATTTAGGCTGGCTTTAGTAATTAGCTTGAGTCAGTCAGATGTGGTGGGAGTGATACTTCTAAGGCTTGGTCAGAGGAGAACTACCATATACTTCAGCAAACACATCCATATATGCAAAGGAAGCAAAATCTCTATGTAGAAAATATATATGTACCCCTATGTTCATTGCTGCATTATTTACAATAGCCACGACATTGAAACAACCTAAGCTGATGGATGAATAGATGGAAGCTGTGGTATAAATACACAATGGAATATTGTTTGGCTATAAAAAAGAAGGAAATCCTGCCATCTGCGTTAACATGGATGGATCTTTGGAATGTTACTAACTGAAGTAAGTCAGAGAAAGACAAATAATTTGTGATCCCAATTACATGTGAAATATTAAAAAAATGAACTCATAGAACAGAGCACAGATTGGTGGCTTCCAGAGGCAGGGAGTGGGGCTTGGGAAAGGAATGGAGGTGGTCACGAGGTACAAACTTCTAATTATAAGATAAATAAGTCCTGGGGACGTAATGTATGGAATGGTGACCATAACAATAGTGTATTATTTATTTGAAAGTTGCTAAAAGAGGAGATTCTAAAAGTTCTCATCACAAGAAAAAACCTTGTGACTGTGTGAAATGGTGTCTGTTCCCTACAGTTACTGTGGTAATCATTTTCCTCTACACACATACATCAAATCACTATGATGTTGTACACCTTCAGTTAATACAGTGCTGCATGTCAATTATGTCTCAGTGAAACTGGGAAAGAAACCAAAAGCCCATCATCACATTGTATTGTGTAAATATATGCAATTTTCATTTTTCAATGATACCCCAGTAAAGTTAGAAAACACTATGTTAGAATTCAATTTGTTAGTATTTCGTAAGAGCCATTCTTTTATATTCATCCGTGAGACTGGTCTGTAGTTACCTGCTCTTCTCAGGCTTTCGTATTTCATCCTGTGCTTAGGTAGCTCTCCGTATGTTTCCCTGCTGTACAATAACTTATCTATAAAGGAGTTTTTGCGCCTTGTGTTTGAATCCAGGATAAAGCACATACGGGCTTTCTGAACTCTGTCTCAGATATTTTTTTTTTTCTGTAGAACTTGGAAAATGATGATTCCTATCATAAGGCTGTTGTGAGGATTAAAGGGATAAGGTATGTCAGTCAGTGTAGGCTTATACAGATAGAAGGTGCCTAATAAATGTAACCATCATTATTAATTCACTGATACAGTCTGTGAGCCTGTTTGAAAGATAAATCTTGGAAATATTCCCTTTATTTCTTGATTATTAAGAATCAAGAACTTTTTCTTAGGTTTCATTTTGGATAATAGAATGAGGTCCATTTTTGCCTTCAGCTTTTCTCGGAAGGCATCGATTTAATTAACGTTTTTGGAAGTTTTAGTATAGCATTTTGCATAATACTTCAGATTTCTTTAAAATTCCCTTTTAAATCTGTCATTTAATGTATGTGTTTTATTTCTTTATCCTCAAATAAATTATCTAGAGGTACTTTATGCCAACAACCTTTTCCCCCAAAGAGTTATCATTTTAAATTTACTTATCAATTCTGCATCAGTTGCTTTTAAGTGTGTAGGTGGGCAGCACATGCTATTTATCAAAGTAAATAGAACATGCACATTGTCAGAGATCAGAGATGTGACATCAGATTCCCTTTTCTTCTTCTACTCCTCTTTTATGTAGTCTCTCCTTACCCTCTTTAAATAGAATATCTAAAGAGTAAGCAAATAGATCAGTCTTAAGTAGGCACTTTGAACTTTTACATTGTGTTGAAAAGAATTTGAAGCAGACCTTTACTTTTATTATTCTGGAGCTTTAGAGCAGCACAAGTGCGTCCAGAACAATGTGGTATTATACACATACTCAATAAAGAATTGGCTACTGGAGCTCCTTTGTAAACTGTGTGAGTAAATACTTTGTAAAATATGTATGTGGATGTGTGTTTCCCCCCCACATGTCAGGCTTCACACCATAGTGCCGCCAAATGAACCGTTTTAGTGCATCCACTGCCTGCATCACTGGTGGGCACTTGACCAAGGGTGTGTCATGAATGGGAATGACACGCCGAGTAACGGGTCATGGTGAGTGCGTTTGGTTGAGTTGCGGTGGCCCGCATCGTAGGATACAAGCCACGCACAGGTTGTTGGGACCTGTGATTGTGTTGCTTAAGACAGTGAAAACTCCCCATCTTTGCTAAGATTCTGATCTGTTCCTGTCAAGGACATGCTGATGAATCTATTTATATCACTGGAATCTGTGCTGGGCCAAGTTCTCCAGATGGTTGAGAAATGTATTTCAGATGCTCTTTTTTGCTGACTATCATTTAGAATAGTATCTCCGTCTGCACTTAAAGATTCTTTCCAGGAGGCTGACGGAAGGAATGAACATCAAGTGCCACATTACAGTGGAGACCATAGCCCACGTGGGTTACAAGCTGATGTACAGAGCAGTTATTGGTTTATACGTATGTGTGGTTTTCAATTCCTTTCGCTGATCAGTAAGGTTTCTTTGATTGTTTTACTTGAATGGTCAATATTGCGTGCCGGGGAGTATGTGCACTCTTGTTTCGACAGTATACTTATTCCTATTTTGCTCTTTTGACTTTTGGTTCTCAATTTAAATGCATAGGGAAAAATATTCCAGCCCAACTGTTGAATTTTTCCTTCCTCACATCCTAGCCTATCAGGCATGATGCTAACATTCTCATGCTGCCTATTTTACTTATCAAATCCAAGCCTGAACGGTGACGCCCCAGAGAGTCACCGAGAGTGTAAAATGCAGTCGTCAGGATAGGGGAGCATTGTGGCTGTGTGTGTGATGTTCATAATGCTTTTCACCTTCTGAGCTACACGAAGCTCTAAGGTAAACTTTATAGGCCTAGCTTTTCTTACTTTATTTCTAATGAATTAGTTTCTGAGAAATTAAAGCAAAGGTACAATAACAAAAGATTAACTTACAGAGAGAGGAAGTGGCATGGGGTAAGGTAAGGGAGGAGATGTTTAAATCATTTGGACTCTGAACAAAAACATCTCTTTGCTACGTGTGGTGTTTTACTGCTCTGAGCATTTTATAAGCAATTTCAGGAGCAGAATTGTAGTCTGTTTCCATTGATGACAGAATTCAAAGGGAGAACGTGACACATACGATATCTCTAAATATTTATTTCCCAAACCATGGGTGTTGGTACTTTAGGGCAGAACTAGCTTTATGTAAATTGGAAAAGTGGGAACATTTCTAATGTAAACTTTATGCTCTGTTTTCCAAATACCAGAGTTTGTTGTCAGTATATCCCCATGCCATGAATCTCCTTAAAGCTTTAGAGCCTTAAATACCTTAATAACTATATAAACCTTCCCTGTCAAATATAATAGCACCAGTCACTAGAAATGCGTGAATATTTAAATTAATTAAATAAACATTTTATTTCCTCAGTCATGCGAGCCATATTTCAAGTGCTCAAAAGCCACATGTGGCTTGTGACTGTCATATTGGACGATGCAGATGTAAATCATTCCTATCATCACAGAAAATCCTATTGGACATCATAGTAGATATTCAAAAATGTCTATTCATTGCCCTCTTTCTTATAGCTTATTTCTCTAGGGCACGGCTCACAGAAACTAGATGGATAACAATTCTGAATTAATTTCAGATTAACTAATTGGATTTATTCCCCACCCTCCAAGGTTCATTTCCAACAACACTACCTGGAGTTAATACATCTACTTTTGTTACCTACTGAAAATCTTGTAGTTTCAGGTCAGGATAAGCTTGCTCGCACAGTAGCAAGTTAATAAAGAGATTCTGGGGGAAGGTGAGGCTTCATTGGTGCCCCTCACATTAGGGTCATTGCCGTCTCTCTAATTTCATAGACAGTTTAGCAAAGCTGCAAATTCATTCACTCCACAACTATAAAGTTAATATATGTTCTTTCTTTTATTTATAACTCATCTGGCCTTCCTGGTGATCCCCACTCACTGTGTATCAGGGAAAAATACCCTAACTTTTTTAGTCCTCAATGGTTTTAAATTTAGCCTGAACCAATAATTTAAGCAGCCCTTTAGTAACTTCAGTCTTTCTCTTTGGAAAACATTGCTTACTCAGCCATATTTTCCCTTCTCCATCCTCTGAAAGAGTATAAGTGAAGATAGATGGCAGGCCTGGGGCAGCACATGTAAACTGAGGGCGGCAAAGAAGGCAGCTGGGTGCACCGGGGCTCAGCTGACTGGGCCCTCTGCTGTCATCTGGTGTAGACGTTTGGGGCCGGTGAACTCACAGGTGTTCCTGCTCACCTCTCTCAGGGCCCTGAGCCAGGCTCGCTTGTTGACCTCGCCCCAGCTCTCCAGGTCTGCTGCCTCGGTTTCTTCCATATCCCGCATCTGGCCACTGCCTCAGGCGGTCCGTTCAACATAGATACCGTAGGAGAAGAGAGCTTCCCACTGAATTAAGATTGGAAACTTCTAGAAGCAATATTTATTTCATTCAATCTGAAAAGGAAAAGTTAAACTAGGGAGCCTGGAGCTTCCTTATTCACAAAAGCATCCGTACAATTTCCATTGTGATGTGTTGGCTGACACAAGCTAGCGATTAAACTTACAGCTTAAATGAACAACTTTTGTTTCTATAATGAGCATCTATATGCTACACATTTTACAAGCTTTGTGGTTATGTGCTTTGCAATAGAAAGTTCATCCTTGAAGAATTAAACCAAAGCTTTGTAGTTAAAAGTTGGTTATCTGAGGAGGCTGTCGTTTCTTCACAAACATAATAGGTGATGGTGTGTTCAGTTCACACTGTCTCCTCACCTGCCTGGTCTCTTAACAGGGCTCTTCTACGTTAGGCCTCGGGATGTGAGTATTGTTTAGTATTCTGTTATCTTCTGAGAAGTCAGCCAGCACACTTCCTTGAGAACTTAAAGTATACATGAAAAAGGATTCTTTCCTCCTGTGTTTTCTCATTAAACCTCACTCTTACCTGCAGTTTTAATTCAGACTGTATTAGTTTTCATACACACTGGATCAAAGAATATCTCCTTTCTCTAACTGCCTTCCTTCATCCCCTCACGACCCCCCCATCACCAGAGGGGAATTCCGCGTTTCTCTTTTTCTTCCTCTACTTCATGGCTTCCTGTGCTCCAGCTGTGGCTGTGTGGCTAAGCTTTGGTAGAGATGGAGCCCGTGCATGGCTGGAGACACCCTGTGATCTAGGTCTTCCGGATTTGGGTTTAGTAATTGATATCTTAAAGGAATTTAAGACATCTTCTAACCAGGACTATGGCCTTGCGTGGGCATAAAAGAGGATGTCTAATTCCTTTAGTGTGCATGCTTTATGGGGCCCTGGGTCTTTTATGACTTGATGTCAAAAAAGTGGAGGATGAAATAAAACATTTTAGAGGAAGGTAAAATTTGTCAGCTTACTATTTGCTAAGATAGTCTCACTAAAGTAGTAAATACTGGAGGAATTTGATTTTGAAGACATGATAAATAAATGTCATTTCTTAATTCCTCCCAGTAATGGATTGGATTTCCAGTGGAGCGGTGCACCAAGAAAGCTGTGCATTTAATGCAGATGGCCCTTTACCCTCATTGTTTAATTACATGTAGGACAGCTTGGAAGAAGAAAACATTACATGGGAGATGTGGGAGGGTCCAGGGTCCGGTTTACAGACTGGTGATCTTTTTTGGTACCCTGAAGATGTTGGTATCCTCAACTTCTTTGAAATGTCAACCCACAGAGTGACTTACATCAACAGAGCATAAAAAAAGAGGAAAAGAGATAGACAGAAGTAGTGAGTACATCACATTTCTAAATTACAATAACAGAAGAAAGACCACACATCTGAGTATCTTATTCATACTGACTTTGACATAAGAGCGCTTTATGAGGTGCTTTTTAATTGTTCATTAACTGGAAGACCTTGAATATGACTCAAACTCATTATGTCTCCCAGTGTTAGAGTCTTAGATAGGAGTCAGTTTTGAAGAGCTCATCTGTGTCCACGCTGGGACAGTGGTAATAGCCTAGGGTAAATAGTATACTTTTTTTCTATGCTTTCTAAATAGTTTGGGAGTAAATGTGTCTAGAATACTTATAGGTGATGACATGTCCCAGGGATTGAGTTACCTGACCTTGTAACAGCCCTTAAAATTCAAATTCATAATTTGTTAATCATGTGGTACAATTCAATCTGGGGAATGCTTTTGGATTCTGGTTTACTCAGAGGCTGTTTGAATATTACTGATGGCTATGAATTAGAAACTGATTTGATTCTTGACAATTAACCTGTGTGTGCACACAAGTGAAAAAGCAAACCACTTATAGCTGGGACAAATATGAAGAATCATTTCCCCAAGCCTTTTATTTTCTAGGCGGGGCTCTTGACATCTAAGTGGTTAAGTGAGAGGCCAGGAAGGGCCAGAGCCAGGCCCCAAACCAAGATTCCATGACATTCATTCAGTCCAGTGCTCTTTATATTAAATCCTGACCGTATGAGTCCATATACTGTAATTAATGATTGGTAGATGGAGTGAGTTTGCAAAACATTTCTAAAGCCTTGTGCTGGGGCACTCTTTGGACTCAATACATGCAGGCAAAAGGTCGGACGTTCTTATGCTAAAGTGTGGGTGTAAAATCTCTTGACCCTAGAGATTTAGCAGAAAGGCTCTTGCAAAATGTCTGACCCCTTTTGAAGCCCAGGGAATAGGCTAAGTCATTCTGCTCTGTCATGAGGCCTGCCGGCCAGGCCCTTCCTGAATGTCGCCTGACCTGAAGGGCAACATGACTCAGTGCCGGCTGATCTCTGCCCCTCCAAGGGTGATTCCCCAGCGTGGGGTGAACCTGGGGGAGGCCAGCTTCAGAGCATCTCTTGGCCTGGGGAACAGCCCCGTGTGGAGTGGGGCGGCTGCCAAGCCCACCAGCAAGAATGTTCATTCTGCTTGGCTTGTGGTCAAGTAACAAACAGTCTAGGTTAGGACCGAGTAATGGGTCAGCCTGGCCCTTAGCCTTTGTCAAAAGACAGAGAGAGACACGGTCTGGAGCGCTCCAGGGGCGGCCCGGGGTCTCAGCTGTGGGTCTGTTTTCCAGGCCACTTTGTGACCCTGGGCATGGATGCTTTACTGATTTGTGTCTGGAATAAATATAAGGGAAGGTTTGCAGACAGGCCCTTGATTCTTTACTTCACGCCACCGAAAGATCACTTAATTACTATTCCACTGCAGGGCCACGGCCGGCCCCCTCTCCTGTGGGCTAACACGGGCAGGAATTCGAGAGGGCCGGAAAGTCAGGGTATTGGCATGACTTCATGACTCACAGCAGCGACAGCCGAGAAGGTAACAAAAAGCATGAGGCAGCACAAAGTGAGGGCTCCCTGGGAAGCGGCTCCACGGAGACAGGCCAAACCTACCAAGGCTGCAGATTTTCAGCTGCTGCAGCCCAGGGGAGCTCCTGGTGGACACACTTTTGTCTCCCCCTTTAAGGAATCCTGGCCCGGCGTGAACCAGAGCTCTCTAAGCTGGCCATTTCTCCCATACTCTCTCACTATGCAAATTTAAACTTAGCCACGGTGATAAAAATTGTGGTTTATTATTGTATTATTTTTAAATTATTATACTGTTATTACTATGTTATTAAAAAAGATACATGTGGTTGAAGAAGTACCTGTGCATGTCTGAGGCAGAGTAATGCAAATATAAAAGAGGGTTTTAAGCATGCTGAAATTCTACTAATCCTTGTGCTAAGATAGTGAGGTGTGGGGAGGTCTATTATCAGGAGGCTGGGAGTTAGAAGCTCCCAGATGATGACTCCACAGAAAGAGAATTCCTTAGGAAGCAGACATTATATGCCTGGAGGAAGCAGTGAAGTCCAAGAGGAATGAGTGAATCCGGGTCAAGGGAGGAGAGGAGTGGAAACGGGAAGGGCCGGGTGGCCTCCCTTACGCCTTTCTGAATGCCCAGGAGAGAGGAGCTTTTTCAGAGATTCTTGTGACAAGGGTGGAATACAAGGAAAACCAAACTCAGGATAGACCCGGGGCCCAGGTAAGAGAGACTTTGTTTCCGCAGTGACCAGGGGGTTCGATGGAAGAGCTCTGGCATCACCATGGAGGTAACGGTAAAGGTGGAGTAGCACGGCAGGCCTTTCCTGCCAAAGCCTTTCTTTCCTTTCTCTCCATGTCCTCCTTTATATTCCCAAAGCATTTTTTTGTGTCCTTCACTTACTAGAGCGTCTTACACTTAAGGATGGTCATTTAGTATAGTATTTAGAGGTCAAGCTCCAGAGTTCAGTGGTCTGGGTGCACAGGCCAGCTGTGACTCTCGGATGTTGATTTATGATGACCATTGCCTGCCAAAGAAGCCAGAATTCCTTCGGGAAAATGGCTGATTCCAGGTGTGGGGCATGGAGAGATGCTCCTAGGATAAGTTATTGTGCTGAAAGCAAGGATGGGCTCAAAGGATCATGAGGACATGACCAAAAGACGAAGAACTGCCTTGGGGTTCCTTTGCGAGGCCCCTTGAAATGAGAAATATTTGAGGCATTAAAAAATGACGATGGTATTGAATTATAATATATTGACTTTTAAAAAAGAATCAATAAGTCCACAGAGGAAGTGAGAGGTGGAAAGAGAAAGCTGTGTTTTTATAAAAGAATGACAGCTGATAAAGTTAGAAGAAATGAGATAGAATCAGGAACATCTCTATTTTGCAGCCAGTAATATGATAAATCATTCAGACAAGTGTCATCAAAATCATACCAAAACTACTGGATAAAAGATTTCTAGAGAACAAGTTGCAGTATTTGAAAACATCACCCTACTGATGACTTAGATATTACAGAGAGGAAAGGCGCATGTGGCTGAACACTAACCAGGAGATCAAAATTAGCATGTCCAGTATTGGGCCGAACTGATACTGGGGAACTGATGGGATATAAAATGTAATACACAAAATAATCTATGTAAGTTCTCGCCAAAATAAGGAAATCTTCAGCCAGATCCAAAAGGTAGGGCACCCTCCTTATCAACTGACCTGTACTCTTCAGAAATGTCAGTGTCATAAAAAATTAAGGAAAAAAAAAAGCAGGGGTCTCTTCTAGATTAAAGGAAACTAAAACTGAAGAAATGTGGTAACTAAAGACAATGCATGATCCTTGCCTGGAGTAATTTGGGGGAAAAAAGTCCCAGCTATCTAGGGTGTCTGAGCCAACTGAGGATTATAAAACATTATCATATCATTATTTACCAATTGTAACATTATTGTATTATAACATTATTTACCAAAAATAAATTTCTTGGGTGTGATAATGGTGGTGTGCTATGTCGGAGGATGTCTTAGAAGATACGTGATAAAGGGATGAAATGTTAACAATTGGTGAATTTAGATGAAGGCTCTCATCACTGTAGTATTCTTTCAACTTTTTTATAGGTTCCAAATTTTTCAAAAATCAGAAGTTGAAAGAAAAAAATGTCCCAACTTTGGACAAGGCTTCAAAACTTCCCTATAAGATTGTTTCCTTTCCTATAATAACAGAAGAAACCTCAAGATTGTTTTACTAAGTAATATCTCACTTGCAAATGACACATAGTAAGTGTTAACAAAATATTGGTCACCTACTTCTTTTTCTCTTCTGGATTATTAGAGGAATGGGACTTGGTAAAGACAGGACCTCGTTCGTTTTCATCTTTATCTCTCCAGTGCTTGCACATGGTGGGGCTCAGTAAAAGTTTTTTGATTTTAGAAATGAAATAAGACTACGAATAAAGTCAGAGTAAAATTTTGGCTTTATATGGAAGATGCCGCAAAAACATCTGAAGAGACTTCTCTGTGATAACCTACTTGATATGTGATTTGTACCACCAGATTATTATTCCACTGAAATAGTTTCTTGTATGCCCTGAAGGCAGGTTGTGCATTTCAACACTGTAAAACAGAGGCTCCCCACCTTGGCATCCGTAAGAAGCGGCAGGGAAGTTTGTGGAGACACAGGTCTCTTGGCCTCACCTCCAGAGTTTCTGACGGAGTAGATCTGGAGCAGGTTTGAGAATTTGCATTTCTAACAAGTTCTCTGTGATGCTGCTGGTGCAGAGGCTACGCTTTGATGAGGAGCTCATGGAATAGGAGGGAGCCCAGGAAACACAGGGAAGTGGCTGTCGCTCCCTAGGTGGACTCTGGGTGAGAAGAGACCCCTTGATCTACATGGGTGGTATTTTTTGGAAAGTAACCCCAGAGATGAAAGGAGCTGAATCCTATCATCCCATCAATATCCCCCTAGGGTAAAAAGGTCTTTCCTCAACATTTAGGCAATAACACTACATATAGGATGCATGATTTTTAAACATCTACAGAATGATTCTATAATACATATATGTATATGATGATGTATATATATGATATAATAATGCATATGTGATACACCATCATATAAATGTATATATACCTATTCATAAATGTATACATAAAGTCTAATGTCTTTCTTGTCTGAGTCTTTATAAAGCAAAACAGCAAGGAAAGGGAGAGAGCGAGAGTGAGAGAAGATGAGGTCTGACTAGTGTAGTTGGGATTTCCAAAGCAATCAGAGCACGACCATAACCACAAATCCCCTGCACTAATTTCAACAGAGATTTAACCAGGCCCCGGGAAGTTAGTAAGTGTTGTGGCCCAGTTATTAGCAAAACTGGAATGGAGTGCCGGGTGTCTGGGTCTACAACTAGGTCATACCGCCTTGCTGTAGTTCTGGAGTGTGATGGCTTTTTTGCTTTCTTTTCCAGTCGTCCTTCAGTGCATGGAATAAAAATGCTGCCCTACTTATTTTTTCTCCAACCTGCAGACCTTTGAGCAGGGTCCATCATTAAAACTTACATAGCCCAGAAAGTCAATTCTTGCTGAAAAGGCAATGATGAAAGTAATGTGATTTTGATTCAGAATTTCCTAAAGCAAAAGCCCTTATGAATTATAATGCTTGTATTTACTACCTTTCAAAGGAAGGAAAATCATATTTTTGGAGCCTTCAAGACAATTCTAACATCACTTCTTTTGTCTTGCTGTTTGTAACAACGACCTTTCTCCTTAAGGTTGGTTACCTGTGAGTGATAGAACAGAAGAACAGAGAGTAGTGTCTTTATAATTAATACACACAATCTTTGGAACCCCTTTAAGCCTGTGGCTCTTGGATCTTGTAAGAGGAAAATGTCCTTGGCATCTCTTAAAAGAACCACGTGTGCCAATCTGGCTAGACATCCTATGCTCTTTTCTATGAGCCATAATCTTTGTTTTCCAATAAGGTAGTATTTTCTAAGCAAATCTAATAAGAATCATGAAAGAATAAGAAATAGGACAATCATTTCCTAGTATAGAATGCACCCACCCTGACTGTTTTAATGAAAAGAAATGTCCCCTCCAAATCCCAGGAGTTCTGAGAATGTGAACCATCCCTCATGGTATGTCTGTGGAATCCGGACAAGCTGAGAGCTCCCATGGCTGAGAGACTATCAGTAGTAGTTCTGTGAATTAAATACATATTCCTCTAAACTTCGCAACACAATACGACCACAAACTCCTTTTCTAGCTCCTTAATGCCCCCGCTGCATGGTAAGGATAAATAGACCAGCTCACATGCTAATTTCATTGTCTTCACTGGCTCCCCGTTGTATACTGAACAGTAAACATTTATATGATCCTTATTAAGTGCCAAACACTGTTTTAAGTACTTCCACACGTTAACTCATTTAATACTTAGAACAGAACAGAAAGGTTAAGTATCTTGCCTTGGGTCACTCGGAGCCAGGGTTCTTACACAGGAAGTCTGGCTTTAGATCCCACGCTCCCCATTGCTGCTCAGTGTTGGGGTGAAGCTCTGTGGGTTTGGTTTCTCTTTCCAACCTTGACTTCCACTGAATCCCTCAGGTACCTGCTGCTGCACTCATGTGGATTTACTCATTCTCTCCCACGTGGACCTCGGCACAGAGTCTGGGACCTTTTGCTGCGATTGAAAAGAGGCGTTCTCGCTTCTCTGTTTCTACTTGCACACACATCATCACGGGAGCTCAGATAAAGTCCTCTCTTTTCTAGAAGTCTTTCCAGATTTTTCAGGCAACGGTAAGTTTCTCTAGTCCTACAGTCTAGACATTATTGTTAGAGCCACTGTTATGCACCTATGGGAATTGTTTACATTTCTGTCTTCCTGAGTAATGGAGGAAAAGAGGTCCTAGGGCGCAGTGTCCTTTCTTTTTTACCTCTGTAGCCCGCTCAGCACCAAGCATATAATATGCATTTACTATAACACTGAATAGAAGGCAAATGTGTATGAATGTTTAGTATGTAAATGCTCGCATTTTCTGTGTAGTCTCTATGTACGTGTAGCCATTTGCCTCTGATTGTGTTTAGTTACCATTCTGGGTATATGTGCTTTTTACAATAAGGGGGAAATGCAGAGGAAATAACAAATAATCTCATGTCCAATATGGAGGCTAAGGATCATCACCTTTGTTTCAGCATAACTACTGAAATAATTAAAGAAATGTAATTAATTCTTGGTAAATCCTATAGTGCTTCCTGCCCATAGCAATCACTGGTTCTTTTTTGGGGCTACTTTCTGCAGTTGGATACGTCACGTCTCCCCTTGTGAACTCTTTGGAAAGACTGAGTCATTTCTTTGCACTCACTGTGTATGTGCTGGGTGCTTAAAATACAAAAACGTAATGTTGTTGGTGGTGATAATGTCAAGATGGTATCCTCAAACACTGGAACCTTGTGTTGATAAAAACACACTTACTGAATGAATGCATACCCCGAGAGGGGGACTTGGAGATTCTTTTATTCTAACTCATTATTTCATTGAAATGTGATGCCCAAAGAGTCAAGGCCCTGCAGGGGTCTGTCTGAAGGCTGAGTGCTGGTGAAGCTCGGATGCAAACCCAGGCATCATTGCCCAAAGCATTTGTGCTCATCTACAGGGTAAAATTTGGGTCTTTGGAAGGAAACGAGTGTTTCTTTTAAAATATATTTAATTACATAAACTACACGGTCAAGGAGTGATGTAATGGTTTTCTAGAGAGCTCTCTCAACCTCTCTCCCCCCAATCAAATTATCTTCCAGCTTGCTACCAAAAATCTTTGGGAAACTTCATCAGTCCATTTCCCTGCCTAAGTAGTGTATTCTGAACTTAACTGAATCTTTCTTCAATCATTTAGAATCTCAAAATGCCTTGGGCTCATATCAGCAATCCCTGCCCAGTGTAATAGAATCAGTTTAAGAAGTTGGGCTAAATATTGTCATACCTCATGCAACACCTTAGGGATTAGAAACAACCATGGATCCTAGTTGTCTTGTTACTATTTAATTACTGTTCCTACATATTGAGAATGTGGTGGTGGTGGCGGAGGGTAGGGGAATGGAGAGGAGGAATCATTTAATTCAAAATTCTAATTAATTGGGTCATAACTACCTTACATTTTGGAATTTTTCTATGACTTACATATTGCAGAGTAATCGCAGATAGAGAAGCATGAGAAGTAAAATAAGTGTATGTAAAATTTGGTAGAAGAAAGAACAGAGATTTTGGGGTCAGACAGCCCTGGCTTTGCATCCCAGCTCTACAGATGTAGGTCTGATTATTTAACTTCTCTGGATCTCATTTTCTTTCATATAAGATGGAGATAAAAATCCGTCTCTCACAGAGTTGTCATAGAAATGAAATGGTCTAGTTATGCTTGGCATTTTGTAAATCTTAGTCCCTTCCCCAAACCCTCCACCCTTTATCTTCCCAGTAAAAAGAGAAATTAGATTTATAATGTCATGCCATATATTATAAATAATGGTAAAAATATATAACATTGAATTTTTATATAACTGAAAGCTGAACTAGAGTGCTAATTAGATTAATATTACTTGGTAAAAATTTTAAGGGAATTAGGAAGCCTCATACATTGGCAGAGATAAGACAAAATGTTGATGGCATAGGTCTTTGGTTCCATTAATATTGTCATTCTTCTCTGCAAATGAGAACTCTTACAGAATGGGAGATACTGAACAAAGCTGATTCTACTAAAATCTTCTTTAGCATATTTGAGAAGCTGCCCTTGGGGGCATATGTGAGCTACCAGCAGAAGTTTCAAAGCAACTGGAAATACAGGGTGACACATATTGTCACTAATGGGCACAGCTCTCCCGCCTTTCCGTGAGCCTCCCTCTGTGAGTTGCTTCTCTCTGGGGAGAGGCTTAAGGGGCCTGCTGCCCATGTGGGGGAGAAGGGGGGACCTCAGCAGCGGCCTGCTCTATCCTGGAGGGCTGGGTGGACTCCCCTGTAGGAGAGAGAGGACTCCAGTTTCTATGGATCCACAGCTGCTCTGCCAAGACTGCCGGCCGGGGTGCCTGGCAGTGCTAATTGCTGTGTGGACATCCGTTCATTAGACTTTGACCTAGAATTGCCATCCTCTTCCACGAGGTGGGCAAGGAAGCATTGTTTATGGCCCTCGCTTTGTCTCCCTCAGCCTAGGTTTGGTTTGGATCAGAACCGCAATCTCTGCAGGTCGATACCCATCTCAGGAAGGTTCCTGCAGGGTAACTTTTGTATCTGGCTAACATTTTATTGGAAATAGAATAATAGTCAACAGCTCAGAGGTAACCGGTTGTAACTCAGCTCTGCCACTCAATGGCTCTGTGATTTGGGCAAATCGCTTGACTCCTTTAAGGCAGTCATCTCATCTGTAAAGTGGGAATGACATTATTTTCATCCTCGAGGATTAGATTGTCATGAGGTGTGGACTGGGGCATGATGGGAGGAACCTCTGATGCCTGTGTTGGCAACTGGAATGACCAAGTGCACCTGAGTGGGCGGTTGCCTGGGCCCCCAGCACCTGCAGCCAGCCACCATCTAGACCATTTAGTTTTCCTCATTAGTGCTGTATCCTTAGTGATTCCATTTATTTCCCTTCATCCTGTACCCAATTTGAGTTTGAGAATACTGAGAAGCCGTGAAGAAACTGTGACAACCAGCAATGTAAACTCAAAACAAGTTTTGTTACTTCTCTCAGCAACTAATAAACACAACTCACTTTGTGTTTTCCTATAACTCTCATTTTATACTTTAATCTTATGCCTAGAATTCGTAGGAAGAACTACAGATATTGAGTGCTTTATGCTGATTAGCTGGAGATGGAATACAGTAGGAGGGGGTACGTTCGGGTGTATTCTACCTGAAGAGGTAAAACCAGTGACCGAGAATAAACATTTATTGAGCACCTAATATATACCAGTTACTTTGGACTTAGAGACAGTACTATAAAAACTGGAGCTAGGAAACATGACCTTCTGTCAAGGTCACATAATGTAAAAAACGGAGCTGCAAAACATGACCTTCTATTAAGGCCATGTAACAGTTGGAAAGAACTAGGACAGGTTTGAATCCCAGCTCCTCTGCTTACCAGCTCCATGATGATAACCTCTCTGAGCCTCAGTTAGCCAATGTCTGTAAGGCTTGGCCTGGGGTCTGGGCCTCCTAGTAAGTTAAAGCCCTTATGTTCTTATCCAGGTACCACATGTGAACATTGCTATTGGAGTTCAGCTATTATGAAGCCACTGGAAATGAGCGCTAATATTCCTCCAGGAAATTTTTAGAGTGAGATGGGAATTGAGCACCACTAGCTTCCCATGGATTGTTTCCAAAGGGACAGTGTGATGGCAGAATAATTTCCAAGTGGAATTTTATTGATGTAAAAACAACTGGACGTGAACATAGAAAAAAAATCCTTAGAAGGGTCTATATTTAAAAAAATGTACTTCAAGTCCCAAATGAAGTTTGCTTTTCTTCCTGCACTTGTACCATAACTGAATGAAGCCAGCTGATTCCCCCTGTGTACGGCTACAAGCACTGTCTCCCTGGAGCACACGCTGGCCCAGCTCTGACTCACTGGAAACAGTTGCACAAGTGGGGGGGTTTGGGCTTTCTGCCCTGGTAGCTGTTGCAGCTCGTGATTCTTCTGTGTGAACATGGACCCTCATCTCCTCTAAGCATGAGCATTTTCCCTTGCAGAAATACTCTACTTTCAACGTCAAATGTTTTTTTTCTCTGGCTGCATTAAAAACACCCAGTGATTAATCTTCTTTCCCATCCCCATTATTTCTGCTGCCGTTTCTGCCTCCTATACAAGGGACCCAAGCATAGCTCCTCAGAGGCTGGGCAGACAGCAAAGTTCGTGGTGTGGGAGGGCTTTCTCTGAGGGCACGCTGGCTGCCACATCTGGGGGAGGCCTGGGCGAGGAAAGGCGGCAGCTGAGATGGTGAGGGACCAGCCGGTTTCCGGGAGGCACACACAGGCTCCTCTCGCATTCCTGCCGCCTGGATCCAAATGCCATTTGCGTGAATCAGCTGCCGCTTGGCCTCAAGGGACTTTGCTGCCAGGTGCTCCCCTTTGCCCTTCTTGAAGTGAGAGCCCAACTGCCTCCCGACCCCTCCACCTGCAGTAGAAGTCTTCTAGGGTCCCTCAATGGTCACAGGAAGGGCAGGACCCCGAAGCAAGCTCTCTTCTTACTCAGAATGTGTATAGGGCTTTGAGAGTAAGAATGAAGGAACTGGAGTTTGTCCCGGTCCCCAGTGAGTGTCTTTGCTGGCACTCTCTAACCTTGTTGAGCACTCACTGTGGGGGGCTCTTCGTGTTAAATGCATGATGGGAATCACCTCGTTTGCCCTCACACAGCCCTGCAAGAGCCATGTGTGTTCCTCTGGACTTTACAGCTGTGGTACAGGACGCAGAGCCTAAACGCCAGGCCCACTGGGCTGTACGTTCCTTTCGTAGACAAAGACTCTAGCATATGCGGTACTGGGGAGCCCGCTCTTTGTAGGTCTGAATATGTGGGTTGTAGGAGAACCAGAAGAGCCCTGAGATGGGGTCCCCACTTAGCAGTGATGCATGGGAGGCGCCTGGATCTCCCTCAGAACTCATTAATTCTCTGGGGAAACTGCCAGTGGGGAAACCAAGTCAGAATGACAGAAGGGCTCCTGTCTCGATGGAGCAAGTGGCTTGCCGCGTGCCATGCCCTCTCTGGGTGCTGTGACCGTTTGCTCCGGGCGCTCTGCCTCACCCACCTGATATTGCCCCGAATGATTCCAGAATGCCACCTCTGGGGATGTACTCCACCATACTGTTGCTACCCTAACCTGGATCTCAGTGGTGACCCAGATGGTCCATGGCACTGCCCTCACTTCTATGACTGCCATGCCTTGAACTAATGCCCCTAATAACCTGGATTAGCAGCCGAGGAAGCCTCTGTGAGCACATGCTTACCGAAGGTTCTGTTCCACACCCAGTCTTTATCATCTGCTTCCTCCTCCTCTCATACCACTTCGAAGCAACTTGGAAATTCCAGTGAACTTTGCATAAAGCGATAAACTTGGTATCTCTGTCCATGTCCCCCTTGTCGGGCTTACCCTCATGGTTGTCCTTCTGAACACTAAACTAGAGTCACAATATTACTGAGTTGCCTGAACTGTGATGTATTATTTAGGATTTTAGGGTTGCAAGCAAAGAAACTAAGCCTTGGCTAACTTACCACAATGAAAAAGAGAAAGACAGGGGCTCTCTAGAGAGGGAAGGAGGGGGAGGAGGAAGAAAGGGGGAGGGAGAAAACTCCAACCATTCCCTCCTCTTGTCACTCTAATAGATATTCAGTTTTCAGGAAGGAGGCTGGTCTGCCCAACCCAAGCACCGTGGTGGGACGGCTGTGTTGACCAACCCTGAGACTGCATGGTCTTCCTTAGGGCAGTCCCTAAAGGAGTCCTTAGGAGGAGGACAAGGGAATGCTACCAGCTACAAATAGCAAATTCCACCAAGAGCAAGTGGAGGTAGCTTGAGCACCTTCAAAAGTATTTCTAGACATTACTGTGAAAACTAATCTTAGATATTTTTTCTTCAGTGGCTGGAGAGCAACTTGTCGGGTAGTAAAAATAAATAGTTTCCTATACAAATGAAAGTTGCCAATGTAGTACGGTTTTTACTCAAAATGTGATATTTAAGTATTTGAAGATGGCTGGTGGAACCACACCGCGGCATTTGTGAGCATGAGAGAACGAGGACATGTAGGAGCCTGGTGCTCCGGGGCTTTTTGGTGTCCTGTTAATTTAGACAGCTTTGAGACGCTGGAACTGACTTCCTTAAGGTCGGGTCTCTACCTCTGTCATGACGCCCACGCACATTCTCCCTGCTTGGCTTGGGAATTTTGCCTTGAGGTGTATGGCCTTATGGTAAAAACAAAACAAAACAAAAAACGATTAGGCCACTATGCTTCCCAAAGTCCCTCCCAGGATCTTGGCCGGAAGCCCGTCCATCTCTGTTATCACGAGTTCCCCTCTGTCCCAAGTTCGTTACACAAGGGTCTGCTTAACGGTGGTTTGTCCAGCCTTCCTCCTGTGAGCTGCCAGGTGCAGTGAGGTCTTACACACAGTCTCAGCCAGCAGCAGCTCTGCGATGGCTGCGGGCTCCTGTTCTAACACAATTCATTAGAAAATGGGGTTCAGCATAAACTTTGAATTCTTCCAAAAGGTCTCACTAGCAGGATGTCAAAATAATGTCATTCTAAGGTGGTTCATCCGTCAGGCATGGGCTTTGAGGGCAGCCTTCTGTGAGGCTCAGACGGCTCTGCAGACCTTTCACAGTTTGGCCCTGTCTGTCTGCCCTCAACTCCAACTATTAGCTTGACGCAACCCTTTGCCCTCACTTCACGCACACAGCATTTCAGCCCCTCTATAAAACCCAGTGGTCTCTGACTCCCTGTGTATCCTTATGCCTCTGAGTTTTCTATGTGCTATTTTATTCTTATAATGCTTTTCTACCAAGTGAACACCTTCTCTCCCCACCTCTCCCCACTCCCACCCCTGCGCAGGCAGGTGATAACTCTGTGCTTCTGTAGCAGTCTGAATCCACCTCTACCCTGGCACTCGTTGGTTTATAATCATGCTTTTGGATTGTCTCCCTCAGTAGCCGATGAGCCTTGACACAGAGCAGATGCTTGGTAAATTCTCAGCAGATCTTAAGTAATTGTCAGGACCCAAAACTACTGACAACAGTACTTGAATTGAGATGTCTTGGCTATGAATGGTTTGATGTTTCCTGTATTATTTCTTCTTTTGGTAATAAGTAGTATTTATTCAGCGCTCTCTTGTAAGAGCTGTGGTTGTAGGCCAAGACGCTAACGGAAACAGGCCCCAGCCATGGGTGCTATCCAAGCCATGTCTGCTACGGCTAAAGTCACAAGGCACTATTAGGGAAAGTGAACCCTCTATGGTGCTTCCCACTTTGCCGCTGGAGCCACCCCAATACTTTGTGATTTACTACTACTCTGTACAAAAGGAAAGAGGGCCCCTAAAAGTGTATTAGACAGAGAGAGTTCACTGCACAGAGATGCAGGTGGTTTTTATCTGAGAGTTGAATCTTGAAAGCTGCTTCTTGAAGTGCATTGGAAAACCTTAGCTTCAGCTGGCAAAATGTTAGTATCCTAAAGGGGGAACGGGGAGAGCAAGCTTTGGATTTAGTATAGTGCGAGGGAATTCAGAGACCTGCTTATCTCTGATTCTGACATTTACACATGTAACCTTTTAGAAGCACTTTAAAGTCTGTCCACCCTGATTTTAAAATATAATCACTTTAAAAGCACTAAACCATTCCATTAAAAAATAATCACAAAATGATTATATTTTCAAAGTAAAAAATCACTCATAGTTTATTCAGGGCAGATTTTCATGTAGAGATTACCTAAATGTCAGCTGTCATGTTTCTGCCCCTCATTCAGTCAAATAGTATCAGTTCAACATTCTTCCTCCTGGCCCACTGTTTCAAGGATTCTGCCAGAGATACCCTTAGATGCCTGACAGTTTCAGGAAGCTGATTTCTTCTTGGCCCAGTCTGTGTCAGTCAATCCAAGAGAACCCTAGTCAACTAGGTTCAAACTCTTTCATGGGTTCCCATTTTGGAAACTTAGCAAAAATTCCCATTTCTCTTAGGTATTTCATGAGTAACAGAGGTTTTTGTTATTTATTATCTAATCCCATGGGCTCTGCCCTCTGACTGTTACCCATTCTCCCTCTTTTGGTTCTTCCCTCCCTAATCTTTATCCCTCAGTGTCATGGCTTCTACTTTAAATGGGCATGTCAAGAAATCTTCTCAAAAAAATGGGCTTGCCTCGGTCCTGCCCTCAGACACAGGCAGAGGAGGCCCCTGCCTCGGGTCCTGGGCTTTAGAGGGCCCACCCCAGCCCTTCTGCAGCTGCACTCCAGCCCCGTACCCCCAACACATACCCAGCAGGGGTAAGAAGCCCACTGGGAATAGGCAACCCCTTCTTCTGCACTGTGCTTCCGGCACCTGAGCTCCCCAAACCCCTGTGAGACCCCTTCCAGCTGGCTCCCAAAGGCCAGCACGGCCTCTTCTGCTCACCCCTCCCTGCTTCTCAAGGGCTCGTGCTGCAGGAGCGAGCGCTCCCAGGCCTGATGGATGGCCAAGGGGCAGCTATCGTCAGCAGAGCTGTGGACAGAGCTGAAGCGCCCTCGGGCTTGTGAATGATGCCCCCTGGGGCGGAACAGAGCCAGGGGCGTGAGGAGAAGGAGCCGACCCTGGGCTGTGGGCAAAGGACAGGGGCACGCGCTGAATCTCCCTGTACCTTCTTTGTCATGCAGCTCCAAGTTGTGTGAGAGTTCTCAGTTCTAGCCTGGACTCTCAGAAGTCATCCAAGTACGTTTATCGCGGCAGAAGTGTCGAACAAATTTTATCCAGCAGTTTGTTAGTTTGATTTATAACTTTTAAATATTCAGATGTATAATGTGTGGCTTCCCTTTGTACCCTTGCCCCAGGTTGGCCGGCTCTACCTAAAATGTATTTTCCTTCTAGTTGTTTGGACAATAACATTTTTTTTCCATCTCATGATATGAGGGTTTGCTTTAAAACAGGATATTCCTGGATTTAAAAGCAAGATGTAGTGGTTATAAATAACCAGAGAATCTCCATGCTGTTAGGCTAATTGTGTTTCTAAACAGCTTACTGAGACGTTCACCTGTAAGATACATTAAAAATATAAAATACAACTATTGGCATATATAATATGAAATGACTTAGAGTTTATAAATGAATAATAAAGATTATATAAATAGGAGAAAACCTTAATAGAGTGCTAAAATAAGTTATAAAATAAGGTGTAGAAAGGCACTTCTCTTTTCAAGAGTATTTATCACAAGAAAAAATGGAAAGAATGCACACTAAAATGTTAAAGGTCATTTGAAGATGGAATTTCTCGTTATTTTATGTTTTTTTAACTTCTGCACTGTTCATATATTACTTACATAAAATAAAATTTTAAATAATTATACTGGAGGAAAATATTTGAGAGCCAGAGTAGTAAAAGACGTTGAATTTCTTTTCACTGTTGATAACGACAAGAATCAAATGCTTATATTTTGAGCTATGTTCCATGCAAGGAAAATCTTACAGGGTCAGATCTTCAGGGCATGGGAGGTTTCTGCTGAGTTTATATAGTGTATGTTTAATTTAATTGCAATTTTAAGGAAGGTCAAAGATTCAACTCAATACACATTGATGGAATAAAGGAAGCTTTTTACTTTATAGGGATCTATTGTATTGGGATATTTGCTTACTTCTTTTAAATATAAAGAAGTTAATGGACTCAGATACACTTTCATGAATCATAAAAGAGTATTAAAATTTCCATTATGTCTTATTTATTTTGTGGCCATAAAATAAAATGGTAGAACATAATTCAGATGGACATACTTTCTGTGATCTGTTGCACAGATTGTCTTGAAACTTGGACAAAGGTTATAAAGATTTGATATATTGAGAGAGGTCTATAGTTAACAGACCCAATAGCCTTTTGCATGAGTGGTTATCATAAACAGATTGTTCATCAGTTTTCCAATGTTCTTGTCAAAGGGATTAAAATGCTTAGATTTTAAATTTCTTGACTCTAGGAGTTGATGAACTCCTAATAGAATTCACATAGTTTTATAAATTGGTGACATCTTGAACCTTTGCATTTAATTGGCTAAAGAATTTTCTACAACTTGCATTTTCTATGAACATAAAAGCTTTGGTTCCAAAAAACACCTGAAAAGCTGTCAAGCCAGATGTCCCCTTAATTTGGCTGACACATGAGAAAATCAGTTAATTAGTTAGTTAGTTAATTTATTCATGTTGACCATTCAAAGAAAAGGATTTCCCAACTTCCTGAATTACTGCCCGATTTAAAACTCTCAGTACCTTCTTTTGAAGCAACAAGATCTTAGTGAATACATTTTACGATGCCCGTTCCTATGGAAGGCTGGAGGAGTTGGAGGACTGGTGGGCATTAGGCAGCAACAGTTATAAGGAGAAAAAGGGGTGATGGCGTGTGTCAGGAGCTGATCTTGAGTGTTGGCATAAGGCAGACCAGGTGAATTCTGGTTCTGCTACTTACTGACTCAGTGGTGTGGTTATGAGCAGTTTACTTAGTCATCATAGCTTTAATAAAAAGCTTAATAAAATACACTTTCTAGACTGGTAGTGAACATAAGGCATGAGTGTCTGGTACCTGGTTGAGGTCAGCCAGGTAAGAGGAACAGAAGAAGAAATAGCACAAAAGCCATTGTGGGAAGGAAAAGGAGGAGGAATGATAGGGTCATTGATAATGGACAGTAGACAGCTCCCAGTGGGGGTTCAAGGGCCCTTTATGTTCTCAAGACCTTTATTTAAATAACATTTAACTTTTCTTTTTTGGGATGATTAGTCCTTGTTCTTTAGTATTTCCTGGTAATCATCTCTTCCCAGCCCTTTCACCGTCATTATGGCTTTCCTCTGTAGTTCCCTACTTCTGTCTTTGGTTGCAGATGCTGGGAGTTTTAAGAAGTTCTCCGTGCCCATGGAGACAGTGCAAATAGGAATGACTTCTCTCTCGCTCCTGCCTTTTCTTTGTAACTACAGCATACCTTGTTTTACTGTGCTTCCCTTTAGTGTGTCTTGTATTTCTTACAAATTGAAGGTTTGTGGCAACCCTGTGTAGAGCAAGTCTATGGGCACAATGTTTCCCAACAGCACGTGCTTACTTTTTTGTCTTTATGTCACATTTTGGCAATTCTTGCAATATGTCAAACTTTTTCTTTGTTGTTACGTTTGTTACGATGATCCATGATCAGTAATTACAACTTGCTGAAACCTCAGACACTGGTTAGCAATTTTTAGCATTAAAGTATTTTTTAAATTAAGGTATGTATGTACATTAAAAAAAAACAATGCTATTACACACTTCATATACTACAGTATAGTGTAAACTTAACTTTTATATGCACTGGGAAACAAAGAAATTCCTTCGACTCTCTTTATTGTGACACTGGCTTTATTGCAGTGGTCTGGAACTGAACTCACAATATCTCTGGGTATATTGCCTGTAGTCAAGAGAAAGAGAAGCGAGCAGGGAGGGCAGTTTAAATATATGTCCCTAAATACATCTGCTGACCAAGCATGCTGCAGGGAGCTGGAATAAGAAACTGCAAACACTTTTAGGGTGTCTACTGTGTGTCGGGTTACTGGTCCAGGTGCTTCACATATTAACTTA
Organism: Phataginus tricuspis; assembly: GCA_029783875.1. Taxonomy (NCBI): domain Eukaryota; kingdom Metazoa; phylum Chordata; class Mammalia; order Pholidota; family Manidae; genus Phataginus; species Phataginus tricuspis. The sequence continues at coordinate 16,438,723 of JAQQAC010012408.1, forward strand.
CTCACCTCAATTCAGTAAGTTTCAGTGTCTTATGAAGAGTCACTAGTAGAATAGGCTACAGGGAACCCCTGAAGATTCAGAGCTGGAAAATATGATAGTGAACACTATGGGAAGAATGAATTAACAAAGTTATGGACTACGCCTAAAAGAATAAGATCCAAGTAAGATGAAAACAAAGCCAACAGAAAATGCTTGATGATAGTTTATATGAGAAAATTCAGTCAAATCTGTAGTTTTGAGTCTGATGGACTGGGAGAGAGTAAGTGCCTTCAGAATCGGAACTTAGAGTTGGAAGGGCCTTTTGAAAGAATCTAATCCAACTCAATCAGTAGGTCAGGAAAAACCAATGACCAAGAGATTGGCCCAGGTTATGTGGGCAGATGTGGGGGAGTAGGGGCTAGAACCCCGGTTTTGTGCCTTTGGTCCGGTATGTTACCATGCTATGGAGCTTCCACAGCTTGACAGATACTTGCTGGAAGTTCCACCTTTGTTGCAAATGGCCACGTGGATGGTCTGTGTGTGAGGCATGTGGGGCATTCAGGGCCATACGTTTCTGTAATTATAACTAGCTTTTTGGCTGAAATGGGAAACTGAGAAGAGGTGCCATTTTTGGAGAAATTTACCAGATCATTTTTTGATGGGCACAAGTTGGGTGCAGACAATGACTTTGCACTTAACAATTTCTTTGAACACAGAAAAGGAATATCAACTCTGTTAAAGTTTGTTCTCAGAAGTTAGCAGATTTTGGATGGATACTGATTGAAACTAGTTTCTATTTAAGGGAGAGCGCTTTTCATTTCCAGAGATTCAGAACTTTAGATATTATGCTTTCAATTTTACTAAGAATTGATATGTTTACCTAGAAACTCTACAAAATGGAGAGTATTTTGTATGGAGAGTATTAATGAATGATTTTTCTCTATATCCTGACAATTCTTTATAAACCTCTGTTGAATTTCTGATACACTTTATCTTCTTAGATAATTAGGTTGAATCAGAGGATAGGAATGTGTAACCTTGGTTCTATGAGATTAATTTATTACTTTCCTTTACATAGACTCCTCAGGGTTTAAAATACTTCATAAGTGAATATTTATTCCTTATTTATTAATTGAAGTTACAAGTTCTGCATCTAAAATAAATCAAGATAAAATAATTCATGTAGACATGAAAGTTTTCTTTCAGCACCTGTTGGTGGGAATTCGGGCACTGATTTTTCATTATGGGAAAAAAACACCTTTATAAAAATTCTAATATAAAACATGTTCTTGATGGGAACCTAACTGTTTCAAAGCCATGAGAGCTACAAAATTGATTTATATTTTAAGATATATTACTTTTCTTGACTACTGAGGCAAATTTCTCCTTTCCACTATCATTTGATCCCTACTTCTTGCTACTGAAAATCTCTCTTTCTTATTAAAAGGAGTTCTTAATAGCAGAAGAATGTTTTCCCATCCTAGCAGAATTATGAAAGACAGGAGAAAAAGAAAGCAGAAAATGAAATAAGATACTAACAATTGCTATATATATATTTAATACAAATTTTAAACTTCTGAACGTCCTCAAAAATTAGAAAAAGAACAAAGCTTCCAAACTAGAACAGTGTTTATTTCCAGTATGAATTCTAATGTCTGTGGGCAATCATTTACTCTTGGGGAGCTCAGTGAAAAAAACCCTTTACTTTACAAGGGCACATCCTGAGGAATATTGTTCCTTTGGAAACCATTCATTTGAAAAAGTATTTGACTCAGATTTTAGCCCAATTATTTTTACAGCATAAAATAATGTTCTTTTTTTTTAAGAGGTATTTTCAGGATTGATTTGATTCATCATTTATTAATTAGAAAGATTCTTTATGATTCAAAGAAAAGGAAATAAAGGAAAAGGAATCTAGATAACTTAAGCAGGGAAGCTTCCCTAAATGAGTGGTGAAAATATGGGCTTATACACGATTAGGAAAAAATAGAAATGCTTGTTCCTTAAAGTATAAGATTCAAAAAAATATCCTCACTAAAGTGAATATTCTCTTTAAAAGTATTAGCAGGTTGGGTAGGCATCCTTTTAAGTGCTGTACCTTTCTTGAAATAATTGATGTTCCTAAATAAAAAGAATCTAATTGATTAAATTGGCAATACTTCTTCGTTTTAAAAAAAAAAGCCTAAAGAATGGTTGGCTCTAGCTTTTAATAAATACATGGGCGGGAAAGTGTGAGATACCAGAAATCTCTGCCAAAATAGAGCTGATCTCTCTAAGTCTTTCTTGAAATTCTGTCTTATCCTTATTTCTGAGGCACAGTGCAACCTGTGTATCAGAGGAAAGAAAGACGTAAAATGTTTTCTGTGCTGCTTATGGTCAGTAATTTCAATTTTAAATTCTCTTCTATGGGCTTAGAATTTGAGAAGGGTTTGGAGCAAGCTTCAGATGGGCACAGAAGGGGCAAGGCTCTTCCTGGTGGCACTTTACTGAGGCCCTCCCCCGACCTCAGGAGTAAGACTCTCTGTCCCAACAAGTGACAGCAGGAGAGCTACCACAGAGGGGCATGAGGACTGGGGAAGGAGGAGGAAGAGCTCACTGAAGTGTAATGTAACAGCAGTAAATGTCAGGGGGTAGCAGGAAGAGAGGCTGCTCAAAGGACCGGGGATGCAAGGTCACTGACGCTTTGGTGATTGAGCTAAATGGAGATGCCTTAGAAATCAGAAGGTCTGATGCTGTTATTAGCAGGTAGAAGAGAAGGTCCAGCTTTGAGAGGGGACAAGAGTTCAAATGTACACAAGGAATAGCAAGTACAACTTAGTGTGCTGTATTTTGGATGTATGCTTTCATAAATCATTAGTCATTGAGCAAAGTCAGAGGGAGAATGTAAACTCTCTGAAGATAAAGTTTTTTGTCTGTCATATCACTGAATCTCCAGCATTAGAAAAAAATGGCAATCAATAAATATTTGTTTAACTGTCACAGACCAATTTGGAATCTAGAAGAACAAATGGACTCAGATAAGGAAGGTAAACCCCTGAAGCAAAATTGAGGCTTGCCTCTAGTTGATTCTATTTGTAGATGTCCTGATCCCTGGGGAGAAGGGATTCCAGTTCAACAAGACCACATCTGTAGGAGACCAATGGAAGAGGCCTAAATGAGTATTTTATGAAGCATGTATAGTTTGCCGTTGAGTTGCTTGGATAATTTTTACTAATTTCGTTTTTTTCTCTATAGTCCAAATTAAAAGCATTATTTTGCATGCTTTGTAAATCAGATATTGGATCAGGGTTGGTCCTGATTTCCCGGAAGTCTGCACGTGGGTAAAATTGCAATATTTCCAGAATCTCTCCGTTCTGGCTTTAGTGCAGCTCCATATCAACAGGTGTTTCCAAGGAGTGGAGAGAAGTAGTCCATCTCCCTATCAATAGGTAATTACAAGGGCGAGTGAGGGCTTATCTGGACCAGAGAGGTTGGGTGGAACGCTCCTCTGCAGCCAGATGGAGAGACCAGGAAGACTGCTTGTAAGAAATAAACGGGTTTTTCCCAATTTATTCCTCCCTTTGACTGATTTCGGTTTCAGTGGTATTTTGCCCCAGGATTTCCCCCACCCCCCGAGTTACACTACAGAAGCAATATGGCAGGGGTTTCTACCCACTTAGCACCAGTCAGGGGCAGGTGTGTAAGGGCCTCTCACAGGGACTAAAGTTGAAATGGTCCTCTGATGGGCACTGACCTGGATTCAGGTAATACAGTGGGCAGCCCCCTGGGCTCCACTGGCCATTTCTTCTTTGGCTTTTCTTTTCCTCTCACTCTGTCGCTGTCAGCAGTCTCCGGAATCAGGGTTATTAGTTTCCGGTGAATCTTTCATCTGGATCATACATCTGTCGCATCTCATAACTTCTGCTGTCTTCAGTAAAACTCATTTTGGTATCCCTAAATTGTTCTAACTAGCTAGTTACAAACCCCCCAAATCATTTTTAACTCATCTCTCTTTGTCGTCTCCGCCAAATCCAGCTGATTCTATAAAAATGCTCCACAGTCATTTCTCAAATCTTGATGCTTTTCATCTTATGCCTGATTCAGTGCAGTTACTTCTTAACTGGTCACCCATCCTCCTAAGTCTCTCTGTTCCAGACATCCTGTGGCCAGAGTTTTCTTCTGAATTTCCACTTTGACAGTATTCCTCCCCTATTCAAAAATTCCCGGTAGCTTCTTATTACCCCTTTCCTGTCTTGCCTTTGAGAACTTATGTGATCTGTCCCCCCAGACAATTCAGTATTGTCCTCTGATATGATCCCTCTGGTCTAGCCAGTCTGCCTTTTATTCCCTAGTCCTCCAAAAATAATTTGTTTATTCTGAATGCTGTGTTTTTGTTCATGATTCTTCACTTGGAAAGTCCTTCCTTGCTAAAGATCCAGGTGAAATCTTGCCTCTTCTGTAAAGATTTCTAAAATGGTTTCATTTTCTTTATCTCCTACTTCCAATACATTAATGTGTTTATTATCTACATATTCCTTTTTGGTCCTTGGTCATAGGCCATTTTTATATATGATTTATCTGTCATATATATCTATTTTATCTTCTGCATTATAGACATTTTAAAAACAAGATATGTATTTACTTCTGTATACATGTTTTCATCCTCAGTCTGGCACTATATGAATATAAAGGAACTCAATAGACATTTATGGACTTGGTGATTACACTGCGGTCCAATGCAAAGCAAATTCTGCTTGGAGTTCCATGTTTCGGATCTGCCCCTTAGTTCTGCTGCTGCCTAGCTAAGTGACAGTGAGAAAGTCACAAAACCCTACTGGTTTTCAAGTTTTGTTATTTTAAAGAAGCACTTGGATATTTCATTCAGCAGACAGAAATGACAGCATCACAGGGCAAAGTGTGAACGACTGGAAAGCTACCCACCTCTTTGGTTGATAACTGTTGAAAACAGGTGATGGGTATAGGAGGGTTTAGTAACTATTTCTTCTATCTTTGTATAGATATGAAATTTTTCATAATAGAAGGTTATCACCATCATCCTGGAACCATACTTAAAAATGCAGAAATTCTGATTTAATAGATTCCTATATATCCCCCATAAATTCCAATTTAGTGGTTTGAGGTAAGGCTCAGGACTCTCGTTTTTTTATAATGATGCTACTGTAAATATTGCTCCACCTGTCTGAACCTCCTTCCTCACTGGTAAAATTGAGGCACAACATCTACCCCACAAGTCTACTGTAAGAGATGGACAATTTGTAAACACATGACACATGTAGTTTGGTTTCTGGCTCATAATCTAAAGCCCAATGAAAATTTAAAATAACAGAATTCTGGACTCTTCAGGAAGGACTCCTCCTCGGATAAATAGCCAAGGGCCATTTATTACCTGAAAATGAATTTAGACAATTGAAACTAAGAATGAAAAAGAATAAGGGAAGTGAAAGAGTTTGATTAAGAGGAGTTCCAATGAGTCCTCTTATACATGCTCTAAGGGATTTATCTACTTCTTGGAATGAACCACAGTCGTATTTAATTTAAATAGCTCAGAGATAGCAAATTGCCAATAACCAAGGTGTTTGATGGATGGTCTCACTAGACTGGTGACTGAGCTAATTTTCAACAGCTGGAAGGACTTGTCTCCCTCACACAAATCATATATAGTTCAGGCATTATGGAGAAAACTCTTAAAAACAAATGAGTTACACCTCTGTGGGGAAGTTGGGGCTCCTATGGCCGGGATCCTCACTGAACTTAAACCACCTGATGATGTAACTGGCCTGTTGCTAGGCTACCACTTCCACACCTTTAGGCAATAAGCTATTATTGTGCTATATAGAGAGCTCGGCCCAGTGCTCTGGGCAGATGCAGAGATGGGAGTGCTCAACCTACCGCCAGGAGAACAATCTGGGTAATAAACCCTTTCACCTCAAAGTGGTATCTGACTTTAGTCAGATTTTAACAAGCCATTGTGCCTCTCTATCATGCCTGCTGTGGTAGGATTGTATGGCACATGAAACTGCCACTTGATTCCCAGCTGTCGCACCCATTCTTGCAGTGTATGTCCAGTAAAATGGGTGCCCTGATCACTCTCAATTACCTGTGGTCAGCCATAGGCAGCAAAGAGATGCTCCAGGTCTATTTTGGTCGTCTGCTGGTCTGCGCAACTGGTAGGAAAAGCAACCAGAAGGCCAGTAGCTGTGTCCACACAGGTCATCGCATACCGATATCCTTCTGACACAGGCAGAGGCCCAATATAGTCTATCTCCCACTTGACGAGGGGTGTAAGCCCCTTAGCTATTGTCCCATGTTGCTGTGGAACTCGGTGTAAGTCCCTTTTGGAGCACACGACACACTCCTGCCAGGCTCTACTAACTTCTTCAAAGGTCAAAGGCAAGCCCCACTGATGGGCTACAGCTCACATTGTCTTTTGCCCTGCATGCAACAAATGCTGATGTAGCCATCAGGCTACATCAGAGGCAGGCTTTCCTTCTAACCAACCTATCTGGGCCAATTTATCTGCTTCATCATTTCCTGGGGATGCCAGTGGCAGATGACCTGTCACATGATATACTGTAATTATTTTAGTCTGACCACAGGCCCATAAGTCTTGCCACAATTCTTGCCCCTAGAGGGGTCGGTGACCAACCAGCCAGTTGGTTGGCATGGTACCAGGTTGGTAGCCACAGGGTCAAGCCCCAATAGACAGCCCAGCTGTCAGTGCAGGCAACTATGGGGGGGCTCCTGGCTGATCACAAGACACACATCCCGCAACTCTGCCCATCGGCTGCTCTTCCCCTCACCATCTTCCATCCATATTGTCTCAGTCTTAGGATGGAAAGCTGTGGCCCTCCATTTTGGGGGGCTGCCCATGGCTGGAACCATCTGTGTACCATGCATCTTCGGGTATAGGGGCTCTTCCCTCCCGATAGGGACTCTCTGCTACTAATGGTTCTAAAGTAAATTCTTCCTGCTTTTCACTAGTATATGTCACTGGCCCCAACAAGCATTGGAGTTCTTCACTCAAAGGGTACTAGAGCGGGTACTACGCTGCTGTAGGTAAGCACCCCACTTGGCCAGTGTGGGCGTTTGTGCCACACCACTCCTTGGCTTTTGGGTCCAGTCTCGTACCCACCCCAAGATGGGATAGGTGGTTATTACCTTTATCGGGGCCATTCCAGTGATGGGTTCTGTAGCCAGCAAGGCGTGATACATGGCAGCCAGTTGTTTTTCTATCAAAGTGTATCGAACTTCTGCCCCTTTCTAGTGTTGTGACCAGAATCCAACAGGTTGGTGAGTTCGTTCAAGCCGCTGCCTGAGACCCCAGCCATAACTGTCTTCAGTGACATGAACATCCAGCTCACAGGGCCTTGGTGGGTCTATCACACTCAAGGCACAGCCCTGACTGCCCGTTTTGCTGTAGTAAAGGCAGGTGCACACGTCTCATCCCAGTCCCACCTGATGCCCGTTTGCACCAACCAGTATAAGGGCTTCAGAATTTGTGCCAAGTGTGGAATAAACACTCTCCAGTAGCCTGGAAGACCCAGAAACTCCTGTAGCAATGCTACAGTTGTGGGGGTAGGAAAGGCCTGGATTTTATCTATAACTGCTTCTGGTATCACTTTGGTCTTACCCGATGAGACAACCCCCAAGAATCTGACAGACAAACCAGGTCCCTGAAACTTGGTACTGTTCACAGCCCTCCTTTCTCCTGTAAATGTTGCAGCAGTCTAGGTGCTGCACCTTCTAGATCTGAAAGACAATCAGACGTGAGCATGACATCATCAATATAATGGTACAGATGCACTGTTGGCGGTTTCTCCCATGTAGCCAAGTCATGGGCTACAAGCCCATGACAGATGTGGAGGTATCCCTGTGGGAGGACGGTGAAAGTCCATTGCCATCCCTCCCACATGAAGGCAAACTGTTCCTGACTTTCCTGCTCAATGTCAATGGAAAAGAAGGCATTAGCAAGATCTACCACATAATGATATGTTCCTAGTTCATTACTGAGGGTATCCATCAAGCCTGCAATAGAGGGGACAGCAGCATGCATAGAGGGTATGACTTTATTCAGTTCTCTGTAATCTACAGCCATACGCCAGGAGCCATCTGATTTTTTTACTGGCCACACTGGGGAATTGAACGGACTGTGGGTGGGCTTTATAACATCACCTTTTCCAGCTTCTGGAGAGTTTCTCCAATCTCTTTATGCCCTCCAGGCAGTTTGTATTGTTTGGTGTTAGTCACGCGCCGAGGTACAGGCAAAGCTATGGGTGGGTGCCTGGCATGTCCCCTCCGAACTGCCTTCACCACATGTACTCTCAGTTTGAACTCACATGCAGTGGTCTGCAACCATAGACCCTGCATGATATCAATCCCCAAAATATACTCAGGGATAGGAGATATATACACAGTATACTCTTTTGGGGGTAGATGCCCTTTCCCCAAAGGGATTTGGGCTTTTTTCATTCTGATAGCCTTCCCCCCATATCCATCTATAATAGTGGGGTTACCATGAATCAGTGAACATTCAGTCCTAGTGTCCATCACAGCCAGGACACATTGTATGTTCCCTGGGACCAATGGATAGCTATTGCAACATGTGGCCTCCGGTCCCCCCCTGGTCCCTCAGGACAGATACCTTGACCTTCCCCTCAGTCACACCGTGTTCCCCAATCACCTTCCTGTGTGGGCTCAAGTGGGGTTGGCTCGCTCTCCAGCAGGAAGTCTTGCAAACACACAGGCCGGACTCGTGGCTCTGTCTCTGACCTCTGCCTCTTTGGTCTCAATGGCTGGAACTGCTGCTCTGGTTTCAGCTGTTGCCATAGCTCTAGTAAGATCCTATGTGACTTCCCGTCTAATTTACTTCCATCTGCTCCTGCTGTGTTAAATCAACCTGCATCTGGGTCCTTGTAACCTTCATGGAGCCCTGTAAATTCTTCTTGTGAGTGGCAGTTCTTATTTCTTTCCGAGTTCTCATTGCTTCAGCCTCTCCTAAGTCTGCTACTGTATGTGTCACCTCGCTTATGGGATGCTCTAAGTGAGGGGATACAATGGCCACTAGAGACCCAAAGAGAGATGTAGGAGCCATTTGAAGTACAATATTTCTCATCCCAGTAGTGAAAATCTCTCCATTTGGGCCATCATTCTCTGGATGATAGATGGCATTTCTCATGTGTAGCTCTTGTAGCACCTGTTGGAGTTCAGCATACATCTTCCATTTAACAGGGGAGGATGGTAGATCACCCGGATTGGGCCACACAGCATGAAGTGAAGCCATGAGCCAATCCAGGAGGGAGTGACTCCCTGGGGTCTGGTGTGCATTTTGTAATCGCTGCCCCAAGGCAGGCTGCACTCTCAGGGAAGACAGCTTTCCCATCTCTGATCCAGACAGAACAATTCCATCCACCCCCAAGTCCCACAGATGCAGGATCCAAGCTGATATTGACTCCGAGGGCTTCTGCCTAAACCGGGAGCCCAAATCCACCAGCTCAGCCTGAGTATAGGGGCGGACCATACAGTGCTCCATGACCTGGGCAGGGGGCTGCTCCTCTCCTTGGGGAACTTTCAGATGCTGGGTCTTTATTTTCTTTACAACCACTGGGCGTGCTTTCAATACAGGAGGAGCCAGTGCCTCTGGCACCACCCCTTCATCCTTCCCCAGATCCTCCATTTCTGGGGCTGATGGCACCTTTCTCTCCCCTCCCCCGAGTGCCTCCTCTGCTACAACCTTTACCTTGTCTACTGTGCCTTGCAGCAATGCTATCTCAGTCTTCAGAAGGTCTCTTACCTTCACCTCAATGGTTCGCAGCTGACGTTTTTGTGCCAATTCCACCTGTGCTTCCCTCAGGAGTTCCTCTTTTTCCTTGATGGCCTCTTCTTCCTTCAGAACACCTGGCAGCACTGCCATCTCATTCTGTAAATAATTATTTACCTCGCCAATGGCACCTTGCTGCTGGCATTCTCGTTGCATCTCCTCTCACATCAATGCCATTTCCTTTTTCAGGGAATCCACCAAAGTTTGCAGCTCGTGTTCTCATGCTGCCATTTCTTGGGTCTCTTCTGTAGACCTTTTTAATACTGTGAGAAGCAGCCAACCCACCATCCCCGCTGCCTCACGGGCACTCTGTTTCTCAAAGGATTTACCTACTATACCATGGGCCATCCCTACAGCCTCAGGTGTCACTTCCACTTGTCTCCAGTCCTGGGGTGGGGCCCAGTCCTCTAGGAGGCAAGCCACCTCAGACCACATACCCACTGGGGGACAATCTACTGTCTCCCCATTAACAGGGACAGCCCACTGAAGCACCCCTCCCATAAGGGCAGCCTGTCTTTTTCCTTGGTCAACAATGAACCCTGCCAACTTTCGCCAATTGTCTTGCCAGTGGGTTTCAGCCCTGGGCAAGTTCGCTATGGATTCAATGTGACCAAAGAAACTGACAGCAAAACGTTCTTTTGGGGTGAAAGGGTTTATTGCCCAGCTTGTTCTCCCGGCGGTAGGTCGAGCTCTCCCGTCTCTGCCTCCGCCCAGAGCACTGGGCCGAGCTCTATATATAGCACAATAATAGCTTATTGCCTAAAGGTGTGGACATGGTAGCCTAGTAACAGGCCAGTTACATCATCAGGTGGTTTAAGTTCAGTGAGGATCCTGGCCATCGGAACCCTAACTTCCCCACAACGCCCCATTGCAGTCACTGTCCATCAGTGTAGTAAGATGCCACAGAATCACTACTTGTCTTCTCTGTGCTACACTGTCTTCCCCCTGATCCCCCCCACACCATGTGTGCCAATCATAATACCCCTCAATCCCCTTCTCCCTCCCTCCCCACCCGCCTTCCCCCACCCCTTCCCTTTAGTAACCACTAGTCCCTTCTTGGAGTCTGAGAGTCTGTTGCTGTTTTGTTCCTTCAGTTTTGCTTTACCAAATTAGGTAAATCATTTGGTACTTCTCTTTCTCTGCCTGGCTTATTTCACTGAGCAATATATCCTCCAGCTTCATCGATGTTGTTGCAAATCGTAGAATTTGTTTCTTTCTTATGGTTGAATAGTATTCCATTGTGTGTATATACCACATCTTCTTTATCCATTCATCTACTGATGGACACTTAGGTTGCTTCCATATCTTGGCTATTGTAAATAGTGCTGCAATAAAAATATGGGTGCATATGTCTTTTTGAATCAGAGAACTTATATTCTTTGGGTAAATTTCTAGAAGTGGAATTCCTGGGTCAAATGGTATTTCTATTTTTAGTTTTTGGAGGAACCTCCATATTGCTTTTCACAATAGTTGAATTAGCTTAAATTCCCACCAGCAGTGTAGGAGGGTTCCCCTTTCTCCACATCCTCACCAGCATCTGTTGTTCTTAGTCTTTTCAATACTGGCTATCCTAACTGGTGTGAGGTGATATCTCATTGTGAGTTCTTTATAAATTTTGGATGTTAACCCCTTGTGGGATATGTTGTTTACAAATATATTCTCCCATACTGTAGGATGCCTTTTTGTTCTGTTGATGGTGTCCTTTGCTGTACAGAAGCTTTTAAGTTTGATGTAGTCCCATGTGTTCATTTTTGCTTTTGTTTCCCTTGCTAGAGGAGATGCATTCAGAAAGAAGTTGCTCACGTTTATATTCAGGAGATTTTTGCCTATGTTATCTTCCAAGAGTTTTATGGTTTCATGAATTACTTTCAGGTCTTTGATCCATTTTGAGTTTACTTTTATGTATGGGGATAGACAATAATCCAGTTTCATTCTCTTGTATGTAGCTGTCCAGTTTTGCCAACATCAGTTGTTGAAGAGGCTGTCATTTCCCCATTGTATGTCCATGCTCCTTTATCATATATTAATTGACCATATATGCTTGGGTTAATATCTGGGCTCTCTAGCATGTTTCATTGGTCTATGGGTCTGTTCTTGTGGCAGTACCAAATTGTCTTCATTACTGTGGCTTTGTAGTAGAGCTTGAAGTTGGGAAGCGAGATCCCCCCAGCTTTATTCTTCCTTCTCAGGATTTCTTTGGCTATTCGGGGTCTTTTATGGTTCTGTATGAATTTTAGAATTATTTTCTCTAGTTCATTGAAGAATGCTGTTGGTATTTCCAGAGGGATTGCACTGAAATTGTAGATTGCTTTAAGTAAGATGGCAATTTTGACAATATTTATTCTTTCTATCCATGAGCATGGGATGTGTTTCCATTTATTGGTATCTTTATTTAATTTCTCTCATGACTGTTTTGTAGTTTTCAGTGTATAGGTCTTTCACTTCCTTCGATAGGTTTATTCCTAGGTATTTTATTTTTTTGATGCAATTGTGAATGGAATTGTTTTCCTGATTTCTCTTTCTGTTAGTTCATCATTAGTGTATAGGAATGCAACAGATTTCTGTGTATTAATTTTGTATCCTACAATGTTGCTGAATTCAGATATTAGATCTAAGAGTTTTGGAGTGGATTCTTTAGGGTTTTTTATGTACAGAATAATGTCATCTGCAAACAGTGACAGTTTAACTTCTTCTTTACCAATCTGGATTCCTTTTATCTCTTTGTGTTTCTGATTGCTGTGACGAAGACCTCCAGAACTATGTTGAATAAAAGTGGAGAGAGTGGGCATCCTATCCTTGTCTTGTTCCTGATCTTAAAGGAAATGCTTTTAGCTTCTTGCTGTTAAGTATGATGTTGGTTGTAGGTTTGTCATATATGGCCTTTATTATGTTGAGGTACTTGCCCTCTATACACATTTTGTTGAGGGTTTTTTGGATGTTGAATTTTTTTGAATGCTTTTTCAGCATCTATGGAGATGATCATGTGGTTTTTGTCCTTTTTGTTGATGTGGTGGATAATGTTGATGGATTTTCTAATATTGTACCATCCTTGCATCCCTGGAATAAATCCCACTTGATCATGGTGGATGATCTTCTTGATGTATTTTTTAATTCGGTTTGCAAATATTTTGTTGAGTAATTTTGCATGTATGTTCATCAGGGATATTGGTCTGTAATTCTCTTTTTTTGTGGTTTTTTTTTTTTTTTTTTTTTTGCCTGGTTTTGGTATGAGGGTGATGCTGGCCTCATAGAATGAGTTTGGGAGTATTCCTTCCTCTTCTACTTTTTGGAAAACTTTAAGGAGGATGGGTATTAGGTATTCACTAAATATTTGATAAAATTCAGTGGTGAAGCCATCCGCGCCAGGTGTTTTGTTCTTAGGTAGTTTTTTGAGTACCAGTTCTATTTTGTTGCTAGTAATTGGTCTGTTCATATTCTTTGTTTCTTTCTGGATCAGCTTTGGAAGGTTGTATTTTTCTAGAAAATTGTCCATTTCTTCTAGGTTATCCAGTTTGTTATCATATAATTTTTCATAGTATTCTCTAATAATTCTTTGTATTTCTGTGGTGTCCATAGTGATTTTTCCTTTCTCATTTCTGATTCTGTTTATGTGTGTAGATTCTCCTTTTTTCTTGATAAGTCTGGCTAGGGGCTCATCTATTTTGTTCATTTTCTTGAAGAACCAGTTCTTGCTCTCAATGATTCTATTGTTTTATTTTTCTCTATTTTATTTATTTTTGCTCTAATCTTTATTATTTCCCTCCTTCTACTGACTTTGTGCCTCATTTGTTCTTCTTTTTCTAGTTTCATTAAATGTGAGCTTAGACTGTTCATATGGGATTTTTCTTCTTTCCTGAGGTAGGCCTGTATTCCAATATACTTTCCTCTTAACACCACCTTCACTGCTTTTTCTCCCTCCTTTTTTTCCTCCTCCATTCTTTATATATTAGGTATCTTATTCTGTGCTCTTTGTCTATCCCTTTTTATTACCTCTGGTGAGAGCTATTTAACCTTAGGAACACCTCCATCTATAGCAGTCCCTCCAAAATACACTGTAGAGATGGTTTGTGGGAGCGAAATTCTCTCAGCTTTTGCTTATCTGGAAAATTTTTAGTCCCTCCTTCAAATTTACATCATACTCTTGCCAGATAAAGTACTCTTGATTTAAGGCCCTTTGCTTCATTGCATTAAATACATCAGGCCACTCCCTTCTGGCCTGTAAGTTTTCTGCTGAGAAGTCTGATGATAGCCTGATGGGTTTTCCTTTGTATGTGACCTTATTTCTCTCTCTGGCTGCTTTTAAGTTTGTCCTTATCCATGATCTTTGCCATTTTAATTATTATATGTCTTGGTGTTGTCTTCCTTGGGTCCCTTGTGTTGGGAGATCTGTGCACCTCCATGGCCTGAGAGACTATCTCCTTCCCCAGACTGGGGAAGTTTTCAGCAATTACTTCCTCAAAGACACTTCCTATCCCTTTTTCTCTCTCTTCTTCTTCTGGTACTCCTATAATACGAATATTGTTCTGTTTGGATTGGTCACACAGTTCTCTCAATATTCTTTCATTCCTAGAGATCCTTTTTCTCTCTGTGCCTGAGCTTCTTTGTATTTCTCTTCCCTACTTTCTGTTTGATTTATCGTCTCCTCTACTGTATCTAATCTGCTTTTAATACCTTCAATTGTGCTCTTCAACGATTGGATCTCTGTCCTTGTTGAATATTTTTCTGTAGCTCCATGAGCATGTTTATGATTTTTATTTTGAAATCTCTTTCAGGAAGATTTATTAATTCACTCACACTCGGTCCTTTCTCTGGTGTTGAGATTTTGCTTTGAACCAGGTTCCTTTGACGTTTCATATTTGTATGTGGTGCCCTCTAGTGCCCTGAAGCTCTACTCTCTGGAGCTGCTCAGCCCCCGCAGTGATGCTGGGGGTCGTAGGGGAGTGGTGCTGGTGCCTTGGGGTAGGAAAGAGCTGTTTCCTCATTCCCGGCTGCTATGCGTGTCTCCACTGCCGGAACCAGTGGGCCATACACACAGGTGTAAGCCTCTGTGCTTTGTATTTGTAGCTTCCGTGGGCGGGGCTTCCCTCTGGCTGGTCGGATGCCATGTGCAGGTTAGCCAAGAGGAAGACACAGCAGGCTGCATATCACAGTGGGGGGCTTTGGAGCTGCATAGCCAGCCAGGGGGTGGAGCACCTGAAGATCATTTAAGTTCCCAATCTGCTGGACAGAGTGCACATGGACAATTTTGTCTACCTGTCCTTTCTCCTGAGCAGTAAGCTCTGTGCAATCCTTGCCCTTTAACAGCCCTCTCGCTGTTAGTAAGTCTCTCAGACTGCCTGCCCAGATCAGTCAGATTTGAATTCCTGTTTTTCACCAGCAGTTGGAATCCCTGTCTCTCGAGGTATTCCGCCTGTCTTAGCTTTCTAACCCCACTAATCACCAGAGCACCATGCATTGTAGGTTCGTGCTCCCAGAACAGATCTCCAGGGCTAGGTGTTCAGCTGTCCCAGGCCCCCATTCCCTCCTTGCCCTGTTTCTCTTCCTCCCCCCAGAGAGCTGGGGTGGGAGAAGGGCTTGGGTCTTGCCGGGTCACAGCTTTGGTACATTACCCTGTTCCATGTAGTCTGCTCTTTTCTCCAGGTGTATGTAGTCTGGTGTAGCCTTCTTTCCTGTTGCTCTTTCAGGATTAGTTGTATTAATTATATATTCGTATCATATGTGGTTTTAGGAGGAGGTCTCTGTCTCACCCCTCATGCCGGCTGCCACCTTTAATCCCAACAGAATGTTAAGTATGCAAAAAAAAATCATGGAGGGATTTTTGAAAACTTTTTGTAGCTTAAGACTAGAGGTAGCATGTCTATAATAATAGATTTGAGACCATTCATTCGTTTGTTCATTCACTTAGTGAATATTTCAGGAGCTTTTGGGAAGTCCCAAATAACTAGATGCTGTATTTCCTTAGGATCCTTCTTAAGACCAATAAAAATAACTAAGATGAGGGAGAAATGATACTGGTGGGGATGGTTGGCTGGTGCTGGTGGTGAGGAAAGGATGAGGTTGTTACTCTTATAAGGAAAGACCTTCCCCAGGCTTGCAGGAGTCTTATGTGGGCAGTGGGAGAGACTCCAGTCTAGATGAGCTTGCCCACCCACTTATCAAAAACATCAGCTTCAGATGTGGTTTAGATTAGAGCCACATTGTAGGACCATGGGTCCTAGCAAGGCTCACATGGCTCTTGTAGGGACTGAGCTTGCTGGCAGCACTCACTTAACAGCTGCTCTCACTTGCCACAGTGTGTGACTCTCCAGTGAGATGCTATTTGGTTTTTAATCCTGCTGCAAATTGGCCATTGCTTAGCTCATTCCTAAAAGATTTTTTGAAAAGTGGAATTTGGGCTTGGATTTTCTCCAGTTTATCTGTGGGGTATGAGAAGGATATTGAGAACTTTTGGGTAGAAAATGTGGAGGAAAAGACAGATCAGAAATAAACAATATCTTTAAAATCATACCTTCTCTGGGTCAGTTTCCTCACACAGCAAAATATTACTCTTATGCAAAGAAGAAGAAAAGGGAAATTAAAGCTGACTTCAAAATAATTAGATTAATATTTAAAAGATGTGAGTCTTCATGGATATTAGTTTCTGGCTCTTTAGAGATGAGAAGTACTTTTTAATCTGTAATGAAACACTGCTATCTTCATATATATGTCACAAGACATTAAAGAACACTTGAGCATTTAATCTTTGAATGTGAGAGATGTAATGAGCATGAGAAAAGCAATTATTAGGTAGATATCAGCCATTAAATGTCCAAATTGGATGTTGTAGTAAAGCAAAGACCTCTCCGATCATTCTCATCCTTATGCCAGAGACCCACTGGCTTTGGGTCAGTGGCGTCTGTCTCCTTTTCACTTTGAACAAAAATTAAACTGGTGACTTCAGAGGAGGTGTGGGGCTATAGTTCCCACCATCCACATGCAGATCACAGCAAGCAGCTGGAAAGAGAAATTTCAGCCAGCAGCCACACCTTCCCAGGCACTTTCAAATAAGAGACAGACCAAAATGAAAGGCACTGATGGACAGCCAGCAGTAAAGTCTCATCCACTTTGATTCAAGTAACTCAGTTCCCCATCACTGTGATTGAGACAGGCTGGTAGGCCACAGCCCTTGTGCTAGTATCGGTCACCTGTCTTCCCCAGCAGTCTGCACAGCCCCTCTTCTATTGTGTGGTGAGAAAGCAGAACCACTTAGCACAGAAGCAGAGGAGGCTGGGTGATTAGTGCTGATACTGGGAGGGTGGAGGTTTCATTGTGAATTACCTAGATTGGTCAGGATTTTCAACATTTTGGAGTTTTTAATGAATGCGTTGAACTCTTTTTGCCTCATTGAATTGCATCAGTGTCAACACTTTTAGACCTGGGGACACCCCAGAAGTTATTCCTGGCTCCTGGCATAAAGTGATAATTAGAGGGAGAAAAAGGGCAGGAATGTGGAGATATCAGGATTCTAGGAGATAACAGACTTCATTTACCTAGCGGCTCTTCTAGGCCTATGGCAGACCTCAAGAAAAAGGCATTCTGTGTTCTGCATGTCTCAAAATCCTTCCAGCTTGGCACCTGTTCGAAAGTTTACTTTAGTATCAACAGCAATAAGCAGTTAACATTAAATATAAAAACACTACCACACAGAAACATCCAGGACCTTTGTGCCATCTTTCAAACCCTTGTCTTATCAAGTGGTGACTAAATTTTCCCAGAGATGTAGGGTGGAACCCTGATTACTTTTATGTTGTAACTCCTCATGAAATTTAGCACTTAGAAAGTGCTAAATATTTGTTAAATGAAGTGGATAAATTAGGTTTGATATATTGGCAGGATTTTGTGGGGTTTTTGGTAATACACAATAATTTCCCATTTTTTGAAATGACTGTTCTTCTTATATTGTACTGACATTTAAAACAAAAAATAATTACCCTATTTTCTTCAGTTCCACTAATTTGCTTCTCTTCTTTCTTTAAAATAATCTGAATTATTATTGTCTTCTCAGATCCACCCTCTTTTGGCTTACCTGTTTTTTAAAACTAATGCTTTATTCTGATCTAATATATATATAATAGCCTAAATTTTAATTTCTGAGAAATGCCAGTGAGGGGAGAAAACAATACTATAGAATGCATGAATTATTCCCTAAATCTAGGAAATTTCTGTAAGAACGACTTAAAAGCTGTAGCCAGCAAGAAACCAAACATTTTGAAACAGAAATAGTTACTGTGTTTCCATTCTGATCAGATACAGTGTTCTCTGATGCTGCCAAGTGAGTCTCCCTGTTGTGTGTGTGTGCAATAAAAAACAGATAATGATTTTAGGGTAACCTAATGCCAAGATTGCAAAATGGAGCATAAACTGTATACAAATACATAAGTATGAAATGTCTCTGTGCACATGTGTGAGATTAATAAGGTATGTTTCCATTTCGCTACATGTTAGCCTTCTCATGTCAGTTACTGGAAGAGCTGGTTGACCTTCTCATTAAATCACTCCTGTGTTGTCATAATGAGTCTGGTGAACAAAAAAGATACCCACGTTTTTCAAAGCATGGCATTTCAAAACCTCTTATCAGTCTGCAATATAACAAAACACAACAAAATAAAACAGTTGCATCGGAGAAGAGTAAATGGAATGCTTAAAAAATTTTCAAAATGGAATATTTTAATAATAAAAATAAAGAAATAAAACAATATTACTTTGCCAAATAGATTTTGTTTCTTTTCCTGATACTTGAATATCAATAGGGGCAAATTTTATTTATATAAACAGTAAAACTATACTTATTGATGAGTTTGCACGGGTGCAGAGCATCTGAAGTTGGCTGTGTAGAGAGCCGTCTTGTTGGAGTCTGCTCTTGGGAATTTCTCTGTCTCTCCAATCTTTAGGGGGCCAGAATGGCCTCGTGGTGAAATGTGTGGATTTTGTCATGATACTCTGGCTCCATCACTGGTTCTGCCACTTACTGGCTGTTTGAATTTAGAAAAGATAGTTGAATCTTTCAAGGAATTTCTTAGCCTTGGTGTTCTCATCTATAAAATGAGGTACATAATAGTACCTACCTCAGAGAGATTATGAGAATCAAATGAAATGACGCACAGGAAGCATGTAGTTCAATAGCTATAGTTCTCGTGGTCTTAACTAGAAGGCAATGAACACTGGCTGGTGTCATCTCGTCTCAGGAACGAGGTATGCATTTATCTAAGTAGGTTATTCGGTTTTTCAAGGAGAGTTTCTAATTGTATGACAATGGACTTTAATTCTTAAAGAAAATTTAAACAAAAATCAAGAAATTTTGTTTTGGAATGGGGACAGCATGGGGGCGCTTCCCAGGACTCCCGTACTAATTCTTTTCTCATGGGTAAGGTCCATTGGTCCTGCATTCTTGCTGTTTTCTCAAGGACACTGTTGGTGGCAGGAATGAGTCTGGGTGACATGTGGAAATGGTAAGCGGCCCTTTAGCTTTGCTGTTCTCCTTTCTCAGCGTTATCGTGTGGTTTACGTCTTCCTCATCACGTTCATCCATCCGCCCCCCTTCCTTCCACCCATTCTGTACTAGGTGGTAGGCGTTGGAGGCAAGACATGAATTAGATACAGTCCTATTCCCAAGAAGGGAACAGGAGGGGCCGGGCAGGGGTGCAGGGAAGGTGGTGGTAGTTGGGGTGTTGGTCACTTCAAGAGATAATTATTCTATATGGAATTTAGGGTAATGATTGCAATATGCTTAGGATTTTGTGGCAACAGGCACCAAGGACTTCCCCAAAAAGTTTCCTTACACTGGATTTTAACACTTGCCACCTCAGAATGAAAGGCTCTCTCTTTGACATTTGTTTACATCAACATGCAACTGAAATTAAAATGTTTTACAAATTAGATTAAGGCCTTTAGTTGCCCACAGAATACATGGTGATTTATCTTTTCCCTCTAAGTCTGTCCTCCTCAGTCATCTTTAAAACATAATGTGTGTATATATCACTGCTAATATTCAACAGTGGATTAATATCTAACCAGGGTTTGAGGGGTACAGCATGTTTAATGTGAAGCAGACTCTGTGAAGACCCAGTTGAGGTGTGATTAACTTAGTGAATTAAACCTTTGGAGTCTGTGTGTATGTGTGTTTGTTTTGTGTGTGTGTATCAAAGTGGAGAAAAGGGGGACACTTGTATTTATTTATCTGAACTCAACTAATTAGTCTACAATTTTTCCATCCCTTCTAATGAAAAGACTTAGAGTCATGTTCTCATGCTCCTTTTAAAGCTGCTTCTTTGGAAGCTATTTGTGTCATAAATTGTCTCAAGTAAATTGCTTTTGTTAGATGCTAAGTGACTTTTTGAATAAGGGCCATTATTATCATTGTTGTTATTATTATCAAGAATATGTCAGAAAAGAAAATCCTGTGATCCTAACAAGATCCTGCCCTGTTGTGTCAAGAAATCCTTAAATTCACACTGATTTGGGCACATTTATTAAAAGAATGGTTTTATAGAAATCCCACCTTACTCCCATGTTATCTTTGCAGTGGTTTGCTAGTATTTTTAAAACTGTATCAAATCACTAGAAACTTAAAGTCTGCACCCCTAATGTTTATGTGAAACCAAACTACATTTGATTATAGTTGAATAAAATTAACCTAACACAGAGAGAGCCTGGATTTCGGTTTGCAGTCTATAATATTTGTTTTTAGCATTTTTTAATTTTCGTAAATGGAATTATCTTTGATATGCTCTTACTATCAATGATTTACTTTTGTGACTTAAAATAAGAAATAAGTAAAATAAGGAATAAGAAACAAACTTGGACCTCTGAATTTCTTGCTGGCAGGAAGATCTTGGTGCCTTTGTAAACCTGAGTTGAAAGATTATGAAGAAAAAAAATTGGTTAGGGTTGAGTGGTAACACAGCTAGCGCGCAATGAACTTACGCGGTCCCACCTCCTTTCCTTCACGGTCTTTCGGTGCGTTAGGACTGACGCATGACCTAGTGAATTCTCTAATCCTTCCATTTGCTGATTACGGCATAATTTTGAATGTGGAAGGAGACCTGGTGTGTGATATCCATCTATTGTCTTTCCTGAAGCTCAGGATGGCACCTATCTCGTTTCCCATTTTTATACTGTGTATGGTTAGGGCAAAGATCCAAATTGTAGAACCATGCAAGAGAGAAGCAGAGGGTGCCTGCCATGCTGGAGGACTCAGAAAGGTTAATGAAACACTCAGAAACACTCCTGTGGTCGGTACCTGATACAAATACACTGGTGAATGTTTCCTGATCTTTTCACCACCAGGAAGACTGCAGAGGGAGGAAGGGGCGACAGAGCTCATTGGTTCATTCCTTCACTCACTTACTCAGTTAATCATTGAGTGCTTATGATGGACCAAGGTTGGTTCTGTGAATTTGAAGGTGAGTGAGTTACCACACCTGCCTTCAGGTGTTTCAGTCTATGAGGGGAGAAAGACACTTAAACCAGTAATTAAATGTGCTAAGGGAATTGTTATAATGAGGAGAGGCTTTGAGCAGAAACAGCACAGATGTGGAAGCCAATCAAACTCATCTTCATTTAGAGCTTGGCAAACTGGAGCTAGATGCCTAATGCTTTTGAATTTATTTCTTCATCTATGGTGAGAGGGGAACATCCTCTAACTTGCAGGTGGAGAGCTTGGCATCCCAGTAAGCGGTAGGGCATGGATGTGCCTTAGGCGCTGATGCCTCCAGGGCAGTGGGGTCTCTAAGTCCTGAGATCCAGGTCATTCGTGTAAGAATGGCCTTCACTGGGATACTGGGTCCCAGGACTACAAAGGAGTTGCTACTGACAGAAGTCCTATCTCCCAACTTGTCATTGTCACTAGATGGTAAGACTTTAAAGGATAAGGGCTGTTGCTGACAGTTCAAAAATGCCCATTGCCATTTTTGTTGTCCCAGTTTCTGACACTTTAATGTGTTCCACACAACCCACCTTTTGCCACTTAGCTCCTTGTTTACCTGAAGAGCCCTGCCCTCCCACCAGCCTTCTCTTCCAGGCCTTCCACATACTTTCCTCTTGCTTTTCTCTCCACTCTCTGGGTTACTGTATTTGAGAGGTATTATGTTTTGAAGTCATATTATATATATTATATAATGTCTGGATTGTAAAAGTTATGTAGAATTTATTTGGTCATTGCTGCCTTTTCTGAGCTAAAAGCTATCGGTTAATGCGTAGTGAGCTCTTACTAGGCGTTAAGCAGCACAATATGCATTATATTGGTGCTTCTCAGACTTTAATGTAAAGGTATCTTGTTAAAATGTAGGTTCTGATTCACTTGATCTGGGGTAGGGCTCATGCGAATACATTTCTAACAAGGTCCTGGGTGATGTTGCTGGTCTATACACGGCACTTTGAATAGCAAGGCATTGTATCATTTGCTCCTGACAACGTTAGGAGGTAAACATTATTTTTCCCATTTTATATATGTGGAAATTGAGCAATAGAGGAATTAGATAATATCCCAGAGGTCACATTGCTAGAAACTAGCAAAGCTTGGACTCTAAACCCAGGCCTGGCTCCTGGCATATTGTATATTATTTGGCTTTTGAAAATATCCTACAACACCCAAGGGTGGTCTGATGGATGTGAACAGAATTTGTACTTTCAACTATTTCTTTTTTTAGGTAACTTTTTTTTTCCAAATTTAATTTGCATTTATGCAAAGGCCCTTGTATTACATGGTGATTCAGATGTGTTGGATTTTATTTCTAAAGATGATATGTAAAGTTTAGTATGATTTATTTGGCAAAATTATAGTTTAGGAAATGTGCCATTGATGCAATCTGGATTAGCATAAGAGGAAGTTGCTGGGGAAGGATGCCTGTGAGGAAGGAAACCCAGGCTGATTTATTGTTTAACGCACAGTGTGCTACACTGGTCGGAGGCTAGTGGAAAGGACATATAGTCCCTGTACTAAACAGATTACATATACTTTTAAAAATAAGTTTTTGCCCTGCTCATAAAATTAATATAGTTCATAATAGAGCATTTGAGCTTCATTAATGTAATAATAAAAAATTAGAATCACTCCAACTGAATTTCTTATTTTCAAATTTTAAAAGACTACATCTCAAAAGGGTGACCCAGGACGTTGACACAGAACAGCAGTTCAATGGACTATCTCGCCATTAAGTAATTTAAACACCGTGTTTGGTTTTGAGGGCCAGTGGGAGCAAAAAGGGGCAGCTTTAGGAGTCCCCAGAATATTTAAGAAATCCGAAGGCGCTTCCTCAGCAGTGCAAGAGTTCTGGGGACACAGCCTTAACTTTCGCAAAGGGCCTCAAACCTTGGCCCGACCCGCGCGGCCGAGGGCTGATGTCAATCGCTCCCAAGCCCCGGCCCGGATCACCGACGCATGCGCCGTCCGGCCCCGGGGCTCCGTGGGCGTCCCGCAGGCCTGTTTCTCCCCCGCAGGTTTCTGTGCGGTCCGAAGAGGACTGGGAGCCGACGGCGAGCGGCTGGGGGCCCGGGAGGGGGAGAGAGCCCGACCGCGCAGTGACAAGCACCTCCCGGCGAAACCGCCCGGGGATCGCGGCGCGATTTTGCAGGCGTGTCCACACACACACTTTGAAGGCGCCAGAACGTCCTTAGGAGGGACCGTCCCGGAGAAGAGGACTTGTCTGTGGGCGGAGGACTTCGGGGCCCGAGCAGGGAGGGGCGGGGGACACTCTCCAGCCTCCAGCGGTGCGTCCTCGAGATGCTCTGGGTCCTCCTCCCATTGCCCTGGGCGGTCCGGGCGCCCCGCGCACACGGCGCCCCTCCCGGACGCGGCGGGGGGCTGCACTAGGCGCTCGGGCGCTCCGTCCGCCCGGGACCCCCGGCCCGGCCTGCGCGGCGCGCTCCCACGCGCCTCCGGGGGCTCGCAGACGGCCCCGCGCTGGGCATGCTCAGTGGCCGCGCGCCGGGCC
>JAQQAC010012408.1:16462888-16538456 GCA_029783875.1 Phataginus tricuspis
CGGGCCCCGCGCGAAGCTGGGCTGCGGCTGGCGCGGGTCCCGCCATCCGCCCGCCGCGGCGCCTGCCCCCTCGGCTCCCTCGCAGGCGGGCGTCGGCGGGCGCGGAGGAAGCGCGGCGGCGGCGGCCGCCCCCCCAGCCGGGCCGCGCGCCCCGGGGCCGTCGGGCATGGAGCCGTGGAGGCAGTGCGCGCAGTGGCTCATCCACTGCAAGGTGCTGCCCGCCCACCACCGGGTGACCTGGGACTCGGCGCAGGTGTTCGACCTGGCGCAGACCCTCCGCGATGGAGTCCTGCTCTGCCAGCTGCTCAACAACCTCCGCGCGCACGCCATCGACCTGAAGGAGATCAACCTGAGGCCGCAGATGTCCCAGGTGAGCGGGCCGGCGCGGGCGCCTCCGCCCCCGCCCCAGCCGGCGGCCCCCGGGAACCACCCGGCTAATGTCTTTGTGTAAATGCAAACATCTAGGGGCGCTCGGCTGGCCGGCCTCCAGCCTTCCGCTCTGGGGACCCTTCGGCCTTCCGCACCTGGGCTTGACGCGTAGTTAGGGCTGTAGCTGCATAGTAGAGCCCTGCGTCCGGAGGTGGTATGAGGGTTTCGTAAAGGCTTTCTATGAGGCGGGAAAAAAATGAAGCTGGCTTTGGGTGCCCTCCACCTACTTTTGTGAGTGTGTGTGTAGCGCAACAAAAGGAATTCGATCGAGTTCTTTTATTGTAATGATGGAGAGGGATGAAACGATCCATTGGGGGGAATTTTGCCTGTAGTCTGTCTGTTCTTTTGCTTTGTGTTTCGTCCCCGGGTTTTCTTGAAAGAGGAACCATGACATAAACGAAGACTCTAGGAAGTGGAGGGCGTTCTGGTACCGTTATCTGTGCAGGAATGACATGGGTCAAACAGAGGAAAGGGAGCACGACACAGCGCTTGCCCCCGAAAGCCCTGCGAGCTCGTGGCCAGCTGGCAAGTCGGAGGGCTGTGTTTACAGCTCTGCCTAAGCCATGTGAGAAGGAGCGAGTCCAGCCTTTCTCAGCAGCCACAGGAAACGAGAAGTTTTGCCCCGATTCCGCTTTCCTTCCTTCAGCGCTTGCTCAGGTGGTGTGGTGCACGCTGGCCCCTGTGGCTGGAGCCTTGCCTGCAGGGGCCTCTGAGGGGGTCTAAAAAAAAAAAAGAATTAACTCTGGACGGCTGTGTGCACCCTAGAGTCAATTCTAAAGTCATAACTCAGTGGAACATTAGTTTCTTGGTCCTGTCAGAAAGTTTTCGTGCAGAAAGATGTTAAACATGATTCACACATCTATTTTCTCTTTCACAATGTAAAAAATCGCTTTCAACTTAGACGAGAGTCCCCTCCATGACATATCTTAGCAGGAATCCTGAATAATACAGAGCCTCAGCCACTTAGCAACCTGAGTAGCTCTTCTTACAAGAGAACTGACTTTATATCATTTAATAATTATGTATTTAAATTTAGGGTACACACTCATCTCTTCTTCTTGATGTCAGTATTTTATCAGGGTCCCTCTGCACCTCAAATTCTGCATCCCTTTTCTGTCTGCCTTTAGCCTGCTGGTTAGCAGTCCGCAAGAAAGAACAGACTTGTAAGTGGTGAGAGCCATCCGTTTTTTGAACTGAGATAAATTATTTCATGCACTCCCATAATCCTGGGTGGTGACTGCTAACTTCATGGACCCATGCAGAGTTGTCCCAATTCTGGATATCCTGTAGAGGGGTTTAACAGGCATTTTCATTAATCTGGGAGCTGCTGTTTTGAACAAGATCTATAGGAAGCTGCAGTTGGTTATCCAGCCCACAGATCCCCATTTTCCACCTGGTTTATGGCCTCAGGGGGCAGCATGGTTCAGGACGCCTTGGCCCACCAGTAGGGAGTGTAGGACTGTGCATATTTCCTGAAACTTCAGTTTCCTGGAGCCCCCAGGGGCTGTTCAATAAGTTGCTTTCAATAATCAAGTTTTCTGGACAACTGAGGATCTCCCTCTTTTTATCTTCTAACCTTTATTTGAATATGAACAATGGATGAAAATCATTTCCAATATTTTTTGCTCTTTCTTCACTTTGTAGAATATATTAGATGTAATTTAGTATTTTTGAGGACTAAGGGTCATCAGTATAAGCATCATTAATGAAAATTGAGGACTCATGACCCTCTGAGAACTCTGTTCCTTACTGGGGGTACACAATGAACACATCAGAATCCTTCCCTAAAGGAATTGTTACACTGTGTTGTCAGGTAAGCCACCAGGTTATAATGAGGTTAACAGCTGAGTAATCTTCCTTAGGCTGTTGTGCTTTTGGGTTCTTAAGCCTGCCCAACCCAGAGCTTTCTGGTTCCAAATTCACTGCAATTTACTGTAATGTCCTATGAGCTTCTTCCAAAAGCGAACACTGGAAGGCTAGTACCTGAATGTGGTGGTGTCTTGTCTTGGCTTCCTTTTTGGTTGTTGGCTATACTGCAGAATCTGAAGGTTGCTGAACAGCTGAGTGCTGGAGAGGTGAGTTTGAATTATACAGGTTGTCATTCAGTCCTTATATGAGACTTAGTAAATCATTTCATTGCACAGTTTGACACATTTTGACACATTTAACATGCCTACAGTGCCCAGCATATACTATGCACTTAATAGATATTCACTATTCACAAAATTAGCGGCTCTCTTCGTAACATACCCATGAACAATCTAGTAACCCCCTGAAACCCCGACACGCATCCCAGTGGACTTTACTCTTCTGAATTAAGAGATGGCTTACTAGTTCTTTTGGCTTTTGCTGTGTCTAAGTCATTCTGTTCACTGGATTTAGATTGTATTGAAGATATTAATTTTTAATAGACTATGCCCTTATAGCACATGATCTTGTAAGGCAGGAAATAACTGGAGGCTCTCACTTCAGAGTTTTGTGGTATTTAAAACTGTTATGAACAGATATTGACAAAAATTTTAGTTTATTGATGTTTTGCTTATTGCCTGTTTTTAATTCTCCTGAAACAGGCTATGAGTAGCCTCTCTTAATAAGAGTGTTTATCTCCAGTGAGTGGGATTTCTTCCATTCTCTTTCTGTTAGCCTTCTGCCTTGTTTGCTGTCTGCCTTACAGGTTTGAGTCTTGTCTTAATAAGTTAATTATCCTTCAAAATAGACTTATAAATGGGACCCCAATCTCTTATTGTTCTTCCTGGCTGTGGACATTAGCCTTTTTTTTTTTAAGTCTTGCTATGTTCATAAGAGGAGGATCTTCAGTTCAAAGATAACTACTTTTTAAGATACCCTAATTTTGGTTATAATGAATTGAAGAGGTAAACATTAATCAATTCTTAGTTACAAATATAGCACATTCCTTTTATTATAAAGGATGAAGTAAAAATCCAGATGATCAGTGAAAATCTAAGAAATTTGGCTCTCTGTATATATGACAAGTTTATTTTTCATCTAAAACAGTGTCCTGGCTGGGATGGAAAGCACATAGATGATTGTGGAGTGAAGAGCCTACCTGTGGCCGCTCTACAGGGTGGGGTGGGCTGTGGAGTGACATGGCTTGTGGGCTTGATGTCATTTTTGCTGGTTAGGACTATAACCAACGATAGATGTATCATCAGGGAAATTTCTTAATTGTACTATTTTATAATTTTAATTTTTGCTTTTTTCGGCATCTTAGGATGGGAGTAATGCATTTGATGAATTCACTGACCCACTATCTGTGGTATAGGTAAACTCTGAATTGTCTTAAAATGAATTACTCAGTCTTTAAGGGTTCCTTCAATTTGTTCTTACCATGTGCCAGACACTGTTTCAGACACTGGCTTGGAGAAGTAACTAAACTCAGTGCTGTCTCCGCCCTATTTTAGTGGTGGAGATGGACAATAAATAAATAAGCAGCTGTATAATATGCTGTGCCATGAAGAGATCTGAGCCTGGGGAGGGGACCGGAGTGAAATGTGGTTCGACTTTACGGGCCATGATCATGACAGGCTTCTTTTAGGAGGTGGCAATCGAGCAGGGACCTGAAGAGAGCGAGGGAATGAAGGAAGGCCTATGTCTGAAAGAAGAATATTCCTGGTAGGGGGAATATCGAGTGCCAAGGTCCTGGGCGAATCGAATGGTGGGAACACTAGAGGGGCAGCAGGAAGACCAGTGTGGCCGGGGGCGAGTGAGTGCGGGGTCAGAGCGGGAGCGACGACCTCAAAGAGAACATGGGGGCCGGATTCTCAGGACTTGTGGGTCATAGCAAAGGCTCTGAGCGACCCGGGAAGTCACGTGACCCGGCGTATCTTTTTCACAGGGTCACTCTGGCTGCCGTGCTGGATGAAAGCATCAAGGGTGGGAGCCGTCACGCTAGTGCACTCGCTTGGCCGAGGGATGGTGGCGGCTCCCTCCAGAGCGATGGCAGGGCAGGTGGTGAGAAAGAGTCCAACTCCGGGTATGTTGTGAAGGAAGAGCCTGTAGGAGTTTATTGATGGAATCAGGTTAGGGGTAGGAGGAGAAGAAGAGAGAGGCCAGAAATGAGTCCAGGATTGTTGTCCTGACCAATTGGACTGATGGAGATGCGGTTGACTGAGAGGGAGAAGACCGGAGGAAGCAGCCTGGGACTGTGTGGGGGAGAAGGGCGGGAGGCTCGGAGCGCGTTGTGTGTGAAGCGCCCAGAAGACGTCTGTCTAGGTGGGGGTGCCGAGCATGCCACTGGAGAAGTCGGAGATGGAGAGGTAATGTTTGGGGTCATCAGAGTTTAAGTGGTATTTACAATCCTGAGGCTGGATGTTCCCACCTAGGAAGTAGGGCAGAAGAGAAACCCGCAGTGTGGTTCTGGGAAACCAGGTGAATACAGTGTTTCTGGAAGAAGGAGTGATCAGGTGCTGATAGGTCAAGTCAAACAAGGATGGAGGATGGAGTCTTAGGAGAATAAAATTCTTTGGTGACCTTGACAGAAACAGATTTAGTGTGTGACTGGCAAACACCTGACTGGAGAAGAAAGGATAGGAGGAGACCAACAAGTATAGACACTCCTTGGGAGTAATTCTGCTATAAATAGGGCAGAGAAATGGTGTAGTGGCTAGGAAGGGGAAAGAGATCGAGAGGGGATTAGTTTTTCATCACATGGAATTTGAATGTGTTCCTGAAACTACTTTTCACTCAGATTGCTACTCTTCTGAATACCACGTCCTCTCCAGCATTGATTTCCATGTTTTTCTTCACAGAATATTTTTCTCAACACCAAGTGTTGGTGAGGCAGCGTTTCTAAAAGAATTCACCACTGATGTTCCCAGGATTTCCTTCCAAGCTACTAATAGTGCAGTTGGGTTTGATACTGCTACTTTTTAAAAAAGTTAGAGAGAGCTTTATTTCTGCTATACATAACTATGTTGTTCTGCAAACTATGAGTGTATTAGTTTCAGCATCACACATTCAGGGTGTGCACCAACTGCTGTGTGCTCGCCCTGCCCCCCAGACACGACTGTGTTCTGTGGGGATTATTGGGTGCCGCTGTAGAGAGGGAGAAGGACTGTCACTGTCCCAAAGAATGGTGTTCCCAGGTACGTTTTGAGTCAGGTCAGAATAACGTCATTTAGTCTTTCTTCTCTTAAGTCAGTAACCTCTTTGCCATTTATTAGATTATTCTCTTATAATCTGCCAGCATTATTTTAAGATAGTTCAGGCCTGTTAAGGCACCCTAAGCCCTTGCCTGTCTGCATACTTGATGGCATAGCCTGGGTTCCCTGCGAACCAGAGCCTGGGACAAAGGATTGAGGGACCGAAACTTTACTGCTGAGGTATAATCCCATGGCTGCCGGATGACGACAATGAGAAAAATGCCTTTTCTTTTAAAAATGGGGAAAATTATGTCAGGTTTGTAAGGCAGATGGGATCACTGATCCAGTATAGATCACCGATTTCCTACTTTTCAAATGCAACAGACCCTTTCTTAAATTATTTTCTTAAACTCTCTGTGGTAATGGACATTGCCTTTTTCTCCCTCCTGGAACTCTCCCTTTAGTTTTACCACAGGACACATTCCTTGTTCTCTTTACACTTTTCACTATCTATTTATTCTCAGTTTCCTTTGCTGGCTTCTCTTGAAGCGTTCATTTAAATTTTTAGTTTTCTCCTTTTTTGTCATTTTTTCCATTCTCTGCCCCATATCATTTCATGACACTGTGGTGTTACCTAGTTTTCATACCTCGATGGATCCCAAATTCGTATGGACAGCCTGTGTCTGCCTGTTTTATGTCTCCATCTCTGTTGTTCCAGGCATTTTTGTGGATGGAGGGATGGGGACCACATGATTGGAACTCACTGTAGAAAGTTCACCTACTAATATGGTATGTCAAGTGTACTTCAATTAAAAAAACAAACACCAAATGCCCGCAGCAGAGGGACGCGTGGATTGGAGGGGGCGGAGCCGCGCGTGAGAAGGACTGACTGCCGCCAAAGGTCGGTCATGGGGCCATGGGGCCAAGGACCGCCAGGCCAGGGAAGGGAGGGCGTGGAGGGGCAGAGAGCAGCACAGATCACAGAGAGAGAGGAGTTGGGTGGGAACACTTTGGGGCCTTTTAGATGCCGTGGGGGTGGAAAGTATCAGGATGAGTCTTGGGTTTCAGGCGAGGCTGACTGGAGGCAGTAGAGGGGGTGCAGGCTGCAGGGCAAAGGGTGCATTCAGCTTTGCATGTGGCGTTATCCAGAGCATTAGCGATTACCTTCTGTCTCGCTTTCAAGCATCCTACTCTCTTACCACTTTCTTTCTGGCTGGTTCTGTGAATACCTAAAACCCAGTAATGGTTTTGAAACTCTTGGTCCTGTTAGCTCTTCCCTGTCTTCATGTCTTCATTTCCTTCCAGCTCAGCTTGAATACCAGAGCCATTATAAGTCCCGCTGATCTCGATATGTGATACTCACTTGGGTATGAGCTACAATGCTGGTTAAATCCAACTCTACTTATTCCCTGCCTGCAACTTGGCTGCTAAACCTGATGGAGGGAAACCCGCGCCTCGCTGCCTGTGCTCACTTGAACTCCTGATCCCTGACCCCAGGAGGTCACCTCGGGCTGCCCAGTCACCTGATTACATTTCTCTGGACCACACTTTTTCAGGGCGTGCTCTGGGGGCTCCTGGCAGTGCCTGAGATGCTTTTAGGAGTTCCACAAGGTCAAAAACACTTCTGATAATAATAAGACATAATTTGCCTTTCCTCACTCTGATTTTCGCACAGACATATGGGGGCGTTTTTCAAAGCCTGCCTGGTGTGCTGTTATCATCGCTGTGTTCGACCACGGAGAACGTGCGTGTGTATTTTAAAGATTTCTCTGTTTAGAATTCTGTTAGGTTAAATGTTGATAGATGAGGACCCCCAGGAACAAGAGCTGCTGAGGGTTCTTGATAATTGTTTTTTAAGAGTGTAACAGAGTCCTGAGACCACAATGTTTGAGAACTGTCCTAGGCTGTTCACTTTCTGACATCCCAGATAACCTTTTCTTCTTGAACCTCCTTCCCCTCCGTCTCCATTCTTCCTCTCACCTGTGACCGTGCTTCCTATTCCCCTGAGAAAACAGACCCAGTCAAAGGAGGGCTTCCTCCGGCTCCTACCTCCCTGAATCTGTGCTAACTGACCATGCTTGGGCTCCTGGTCAGTGGGCGTGTGATCAGCGCTCCTAGCAAAGGCCTGTCCCCTCCCTCTGTCCCCGTGCAGTCAAGTAGCCAGTTCTCTCCTAGATCCACTTGCGTACACACATACCACTAGTTCCCTCATTTGATTCAGGATGTATCCTTAAGGTAGAGTCACAAAGACTTGCTGAATAGTGGATGTAATGAAGAGTGAGTAAGGGTTCCTGGGGCCTACCTGAACACCTGGGGCAGGGGGTCCGTCAGTCTCCTTATAACTGTTCCTCTGGGCCACGGGATAAAATCCAGACCCCTGAGGAGGCATGCAAGCACCAAGGCTGTGGTCCTGCTTTGCCTCTCAAAGCTGTCCACTCTGTGCTTTTGACCTTTTTTGACTTCTTAAATGAACTGTGCTATTAAATGTCTGTGCGGTTGCATATGCCCATCTCTCTGCTGGAAATGCCCTTTCTCATTTGCCAGAAATTTTGGTTGAAGATCCACCTTTGCAGTGAGGGCTTCCCAATTCCCTCCCCCCCCCCCACTATGTAGCCGATCACATGCTGCTTTGTGCTACATTGTGCAGTGTGCACAGGTGGGGCCCAGCATTCCTTGCACTGTTTTGCAATATTCTTCTTATCTTTCTCCCAGGCTGTGACCTGCTTGAGGCTGCCACAGGCTTATTCATTTATATACATCTGTGGAAATCGACACAGGACTCATATATAATACACATACGTAAATAGGCATAAATTAAATCCTTTGGTGGATTGAAAATGACTTTGTTTACTACCTTTTCAAACATTCATTAATAACATGCATGTGTGCAGTATCATGCAAACATATCACTAATGAATTTTATAAGGTACTCCGCACTGTGTCATTAAACACAAAACCATCTGTTCATTAAGGGGCATCACCAATAACAGGAGACAGCATCACTCCACCGTTTGCCACCTGAGTGGCTTTGGGAAAGTGGCTGGGCCTGTCCTTCTGCTTCCTCATCTCTAAACCAGGAATCATGAGAGAGCCTACCCCCACCCTGGGTGAGGACTGAATGAATGGATTGTCCCTGTGACTGGTACATAACAAGTGCTCGATAAATGTTAACTATTTTTACTATAATTATTGTCACTGCTTCTGGAGAAATATATGAGGCCATGTGTTAACACCTTCCATGCATTTTCTCATCTAATCATCACGCCACCACGAGATAGGCACTGTTATTTACCCTCATGCGACAGGTGCTTTCCAAGGCTAAGAGGAGTTTAATAACTTGTACTACTAAGTAGTCCATAGTGGAGCCAAGATTAGAATGAGAGCGTTTAAAGTGAACCGAGTCCCATCGGTAAGAGGTCTTGGTACATCGGAGCAGGAACTGTAGTGAATTTCTCTTTCCTTCACTCCGTTGCTCTCTTGTGGCCTGCCCTTGGAGGGAAGTTTTGTGGCCACTCGTAATAGCACCTCTGTACTAGTCAGAGTGTGAGTCATAATTTTGGTTCAGGGTATTGAATGTATCAATGAGGTGATTTTGTACACACTTTATTTATGGTAATATGGGAGGTGGGCCTTTGACAGGTGTATGATGGGAAAAGGCAGTAAAATCAGGTAGAAAAACGGAGGAAAGTTAATGGAAGAAAAGAGAAAATGCAGGTGTCCTTTTTGGCCCTCTACTACTGTGCCGTGAGACCTGCTCTTAGGCGGGGGCAGGAGTGCCTCCGTTGCCCTGGGCTGCAGGAACTCCACTGTACTAAGTGGAATGCTTTCGACTGGTTGTCTTACCTCCCCTCCTCACAACCCTGTATTATAACCATTTTCTTGTAAATTCACAGACAGTATTATTAACTATTACGTAGAAGATTATTATATCCCGCTCTTTTTTTCCTATTAACACAGACCCTGCCTGGTGTCAAAGCCAGTCCTCAATTCTCATTTTGCCTTTTCCGAGCGTTGATCGTTTAGTGGACAAAACCATGAACAGCAAAGAAGTAGCTACTTTTGATTTTCATGGAAAATTATTTTAGAGTTGTATTTTGTGCTGCTCTCTGAATGTGCTTTCAAAATATGTGTTGCAAGAAGTGTAGTCAGCTTCAGAGTTGCTTGCTTCACAGGAAGCCAGCAGGACATGCTACTCACATGGGAGTTCTCTAAAGGGTCAATTAATATGGAATATTCAATAAAACACTTGATACTCACCTTCCATGATTTTCAAAATGCTTGTCTTAAAATAGATCTGTAACAGCTGGTCTGAATAAACAAGCATCATGCCACTATGCCCACTACTGTCAGCAGCCTCTTCCTAGGGGTGGGGGTCAGCATGGTTTAAGGAAAAGGCTTCAGGGGTCCTGGGTTCTAGCCCCCAATGTCTCTAACACGTGACCTTAGCAAACATCTGCTTCTCTTTATCTTTGCCTTCCATTGTTACATAAACAGTAATATGCTAAATAGCAGCTAAAATTTTTTACATGTATTTAGGTCTCACATAGGAGGCATTATGGTCTCATGAGAGCTTTGGGACAAGACAGAAATGTTTGAATCCCAGCTCTGGCCCGAGCAACTCTATGACGTTTGGAAAGTTGTTCTACTTGTTAAGTCTCAGTTTTCTCATGTAGTATTCAAGAAATAATACAACCTACCTAGGAATGCGGTGAGAATTTAATATTTGTAAAATGCTTAAGGCATAGTAGATATTTAGCAAGATTTTATTTATTTCCTCCTCACCTCCTTGATCCTCGTAAGTCTAAGAGGCAGGAAGAACCAGATCTTATCACTCCTCGACAGAGGAGGAAACTCAGATGTGCACTGGCTGAATTCAGATGTGACTTTTCTCAAGGTCACACAGATAGGAAGTGGTGATGACAGCCCTTGAGTCCAGTTGTCCTAGTTCCAGATTCAGGGAAGTTTCCCATTCCTGCTACCAGGCTCAGTGGATCGATGGCGAATTGCATGAGGTAATGACTGGGAAAATGACCAGTAATTTGGGGGAAAGCAAGGTTTGCTCTGAAAGTGTAAAGTAATACAATGTCATTATTTTGCACTGAAATTTACTTTATTTAAAATAGAAACATAACATTAGGAAGCCAGTTTTTCCTTAGCTTTGAGTCTGATTATCTAGTGCGTGCACCATTTGCTTTTGGCTCGTCTTTTTGCTCTTCTTCCTGTTTGGCTCTCTTTTCATGGGAATTTGTGCATATGAGTTGATGAATTAAGTCATCAGTTTGTCCACTAAATATGAGGCTTTGTAGTAGAGGCTGAAGATTCAAAGGTGAATACAACTCAGTCCCTGACCACACGTGGGTTTTATGTCCGGCCTGCCCCTCAGACAGCTGGCGGGACGGGAGGCTTGAGTTAGAGTGCTGGGCATGGCAGATGTTTGGCAGGTGTGTGTGATGCTTTTTAGGAGGCACTGTTGATTTTGCTGACGTGCAGGCTGTGATGCTAACAGAGTAAAATGGGTTTTGTGTGCGTGTGTGCATGCCTGGCTCCAGGTATTTCTTTCCTTTACGTAGACATTTGTCAAGTACCTCCCGTGCGCAGGGCACCGAGGCGTAAAGACAAGTCATAGGAAGGTTCTGCTTGTAGGGACTGGGAGAAAGCAGATCTGGCCTTGGCACTGGGCTTTAGCAAGAATGCGGAAAGGAAGGAAGTCCCTGGATGCGGCGAGGCCAGTGCAGACGTGCGCGCAGCTGGTGAGAGAGAGGAGACCAGGAGGACGTGAACGGTTAGTGGGGAGGAAGAGGCTTGAGAAAGAAACCGGGTGGGGAGAGTGTGTGTGAGATGGAGAGTGGGCAGAGACACTCGGGCCTCAGTGAGGGCCCCAACAGGACACTTGTCCTGAGCAATGATGAAATATCCTAAGTCCCATTAGTACCAGGAAATGGCTGTACGGTTTGCATTTGGCAGAGAAGATTTAAATGACATCTTTGGTGTGTGGCCTGGAGCATCAGGTGAGGGCCTCTCCTCTTGAATGTCTTAAAAGTTGAGGGAGCAGAGACTATAAACAGAAAGTCAAACTGCCTAATGGGCATCTCTAAGAGGGTCAGGAGGCTGTGGCCAGCTCTCTTTCTCTGACTCCTGACTGCCTGCCTCCGTCACACCTACTGAACAGCTCATTAGCCTTCCTGGGCTCTTTAGCTGACGGCTATTGTTCTTAGCTGCATACTTCTAAGCCCTGCCTGAGCCCCCCCCACCCCCCATCCCCTTCGCCTTCTGGGATCTCGGGAAGGCAGCCACCCCAGCCCTGGCCCATCCTCCTCCACCGGCCTTCCTGCTCCCGACTCTGAGCTGGAGAGAGCTGCCAGAGGCCATCCGCAGACCGAGCACTCCTGGCTCACCAACCTGTTCTCACTGTCCAGCTTCGCTGCAGCTTGACATTGCTTTTACTCACCTCTTTGCAGTGTCTCCTACACCCTCTTGGCTTCTTCCCTGTCCCCCAGTTATACTCCAACCCTCTAAATCCTGGACCCTCTGAGTCCCCCACTCTCCTCTAGTCCCTGCAAGTCCACCTAGTCCTCGTCAGGGCCACCCAGTCCTGCTGAGTCTTGTTCTTTGTCTGCCTTATGCACTGCCTCCCATGGTGACCATTATTATTACTGTGACTGGAAGTAGCAACAGTTCCCAACTTTACAAGTACATTTATGCACACTTTTTCTGCCTTCCTGGGGGAGAGTTTATGTTTAATAAATTAGAATCCCAGAGAGGATCAGGTGTTACAAAGACTTTGATTCTGAGGAGTTGGGCACCTAACTAGAGGTGCTTTTTTTGGTTTGTGGTCTCCAGAGCCCAGTGGTGTGCTCGAGTAAGCATCCACCCATGAACCAGAAGCTCTCAAGTCACCTTTTTTCTGTCCCCAGAAGTAACAAGGCTGCCTGTCCCCTCTTGCAACCAGTTCACAGCATCTGCTTATTTTTTCAAGCCTTTTGGTAATGTTATTCAATCAGTGCAACTTTTACTTAATCATCCGTGCATGCCTGACAGGGAAAGGATAATTCTGTCACTTACTGATACTCCAAAATATAGATTCAGCAGAAGATTACTAAATGCTCTGGCATTTGACCTTTAAGTGTGAGAAAAAGCATTTGTTGGTTAAAGGAACTTGGCAAGCTCAGTCTGTTGTCATCCACGCAAAAAATGCTTGAGTTCAGATTATTTATGGTGACTGAGTACTTGGAAATAGAACCTTGCATTTGCTCATAAACCATAGCTGGGGGATTCAGTAGAATATAGCAAATCATCCTTAGTGAGGGCAAAGCAGGAATTGAGATCTCTGTAGCTCTGAGTACTAAGGTAAAAGACATCATTTAAAGAGAGAATGTGACCTAATTGCTGCTTACATCAGTTTCAATCCTGTAGATTCTAAAATGTGAAGCTGGACTCCAGAGAGTATATGGTGACTCAGATAGTTAAATCCATCTTGAGTTTTTAGTCTTTTTGAATATATAGTTCTATTTAATGATCTTAGTTAAATAAGAAGTAATGGGAAATTTGGTAAAGGATCAATTTTTTCCCCTCTGCTTAATAAATGGTTCAACAGTTTCAATGCTGCATATAAATTAATTTCTCACAATCTAGCTAGCACTAAGCTATTTGGCATCCTTGCTTATCTGGCAATTACCTCAAGCCCTCCTGGGTTTTGTATAAAGTAAGCTAAGTAAGAAAATGCATTAAAAACAATACTAAAGTGCATCTCTCTATAGAAGGAGAGATAAAATAGATTTCTTAAACTCCATGTCAATGCCATAAGCTAAACTTCATTTCTGCTAACCATTAGAGAGTTTCTAGATTCTAACTCCAAGTCTAAGGACTTTCAATTTTTACACATCATTCTAATAAACGTGGGAGGCAGCACTGTGTAGTAGGAAGCACTTGGGCCTTGGGTACATCAAGCAGGCTTTGAATCCTAGCTATGCCACTTAAAATATTGGGCAGTTAAACCCCTCCGCCCTTGGGTTTCTGCATTAATAAAAGAGAGAGCATAAGACTTATTTGCAGTGTTGTAAGGGTGAAATTAATTGAAATAATACACATTTAATATTTGGCACTTAAAAGGTATTTAGTAAATGTACCATTGATTTTCATTAAGCCTGTTTTTTAAGTCCAAAGAGATTACATGTTACAAGTTAAAATGAGGAAGAGGAACAGCTGGAAGTTAAGTTAGCAGTAGTAAGAACTGTCAATCATGGACTCAAGAACTCAAAAACCGTGTTCATCTTGGGCAGCGGAGAACACAGCTAAATGAATTCACATATTCTCTGGACAGATGGTCCTGTTACCATTATAGTAACTGAGTATACTGTTCAAAGAGTTATACAGTTACGGAGATGGAAAAGTCTTTACAGGTAATTGTAGCTCAGCTCGTTGGTTTTAAAAAATGAGCAGTCTGTGGCTTCCAACATGGGCAATAATTTGCCCAAGTTTCCTTGTTTTTCTGAATCATAGTGCATTACTTTTCTCATTACAGAATATTAATGACCCAGGTCCTCAAGAGTAAGTTTAAGTCTTTTTAATCATTAAAGAAAAAATAACTGGGAAAGATGAAAAAATGCTTGGGTTCAGAATCTCTCATGTGAAGTAGTTATTATAAAGATGTCGTCTCTCATTCATTCGTCTGTCTGTCTGTGTATCCATCCCATAACAGAGGGAATCGGTGGGAATAGCAATACAAGGTCTCCGACTTTGGAGCTCAAGATGTGCTGGGAGAATTGACAAAACATTGAAGAATGATTAAGTAGCAGAATTGTGAGATTAAAGATCTGATGCTTAATGGAGTAAATCCTCAGCTATCCAGAAAACTCAGCCATCCAGAATCACTTAGGTCCTGAGACAGCTGAGGTTTTGCTGTTTTAAACCCAATAACCCAGATGCTTCAAATTCCTGAGCCTGGATATTCATTTATGGTGACACCAGAATGTGTTGTATCTCCTAGACTGGGAGTTCTGTGAAACTGGGGGCCG
This sequence comes from Phataginus tricuspis, assembly GCA_029783875.1. Lineage (NCBI taxonomy): Eukaryota > Metazoa > Chordata > Mammalia > Pholidota > Manidae > Phataginus > Phataginus tricuspis. The sequence continues at coordinate 16,477,434 of JAQQAC010012408.1, forward strand.
TTTATTCATTATGTTCTTAGCTCAACACCCGGCACAGAGTGAGTGCCCCTGTGAACGGCTCTTGGTAAGTGTTTAATGAATCCCTAGCATTAGCCTTAATATTGGCTGGACGAGAATGCCAGATTTTATTGTGTCCTTCCTCTTAATCACAGTATGCAAAAAAATGGGATTAATATTCTGCCAGTTGTTTTGCTGTGGGAGGCAGCATGGTATATTGAAAGGATTTGGACTTTAGAATCAGATAGACCTGGGTTCAAATCATATCCCACTAACTGAGTAACTGTGGGCAAATCTCTAAATCTTTCGGTGTCTTAGTTTTCTTGCTTATGAAATAGGGTAATTCTTGCTGCAAAGTGTTGTGAACGGGTGGGCAAAATATCGAGCACAGCAGTGGGGACATAGTAGGCACTTAGTAATAATGTGAGATCCTTCCTTTCTGCCACCTTGTTGTCTAATCTTTTCATGGCACAGGGCTTTCCCACAGTTCTTTGGGAGTGATGACATTTTAGTCTATGGCAAATATTTTTGTTGCATTCTTTCTTTAGACATTTTATTTAGACTAATTGAATCTAGGCCTTAGAATATTGTGGCTTTAGAAATGATTTAATATTATATAGTTTATCCATCTGTTGGTGATTTCCTGTGTGATAGCTGTGAGGGAACAAAAGAGAAAAGCAGCACTCACTTGGAATTGGGAGACCTGCATTCAAATTCTGGCTCTTTCACTAATTAGCTTTGTGATTTCTGAGCCTCTAGCTGCTTGGTTTCTCTGAACCTTCATTTTCTTTATTGGAACCAGGGGGTGGCATTGTATAATGAAAACATGGGTTTTAGAGTTCAAATTTCGGGTGTGCTACAAACCAGCTGCATGATTTGGGCAGGCTTTTTCACCTCTCGCTCTGTTCCCTGCTGCCTCCTGAGAACACCTGTGTCCATGCCGTCGGTTGTTGTGAGGATTGGATGAGACAGTATGTGACAAGTTCCTGCCCCACGTTGTAAACTCTTAGAGAGTGTCTTCTGCTAAATACAATTATGGTCAGTATTATTAGTGTCTGTTTCCCTAGAGAATGGAGAGATTTCCCTAAGGAAATGTAATTATTACAGCTGAAGAATTTTAGGAAAGCTGAATTTTTTCTGGATCATATAGGAGGTGATAATGTAGTAGTATGTAGAATAGCCCAGCTTCTTAATATGCTCCCTGTATATGTAATCAGTCACTTAGGTGGCTTTCATTTCTTCTCCTTTATGGATAGCATGATTATAAATGTCCTTGTACAGATTATTCCCTGCCTTTTGGATTCTTTCAGTTTTATTTCCCAGAGTGAAATTTCTAGGTCAAAGGTCATAAACATATTTGCAACTCTTGTTACTATTCTGCCAGATAGTTTGCAAAGAGATATTTCTAACAAAAAGGGAAAATCTCCAAAGTCTTGGTTAAAAACAGGTGTCATTTGGATTTGGTTCTTATCTCAGCCACTTATTTGCCGGATGACTGAGTAAATTACTCGGCCTCACTAAATCTGTTCTCTCATCTGTAAAATGGGATACAAGTGGCAAGCTCACTGTATCTGCCAAGTGCCCAGTTGGTCAAGGTGTTCAGTGCTCTTTTTCATTGTCTGTCTTGAATCCATCTGTGTTCCTCCCGCCTCCTAATCGGTCCCCCTCTGTATATCGTACCTCATGCTAGTGTGTCCTCCCAACTGCATCTTCAGTAATCTTACACACACACGTACACATTTGTGTGAACCCTCGTGTAACTCTTAGAGCGCTTCCCCACACTCGGAGGGTGAAGCCCAGAATCCTGAACGAGCCCTCTGTGATCCGACCCTACTGTCCTACCCAGCTTCAATCTCTTTCTCTCTCATTTTGCTGCCACCCTGTTGGGTATTTTTCTATTCCCAGAATTTGTCACCCCATCTTTTTACTCTAGATTTGGAACTTGCTATTCTGTGTCTTCTTAGTTTTTAGATTACCCTTTCATGCAGTTCATCATCCTTAGATATATTTGTTTCAGGACTGATTGTCCTGCTAGACTTAAGGCTCGGGATGGTAGGGCCCACTTAGGGCTTACTCACTGCTGAGTTCCTGGGGACCAGCACAAGACCCAGCACACGGGGCTCAGTAGATCTTTAGGAAGTTGTAAGTCACTAAAGATACCACTGCTTATTATTAACGATAAACACAGGAGAGAACTTTGGGTATAATTTGTTAAAAGCCTTTCTGATTTCGAATTGCTCTGTGAACTGAAATATCTAGGTGTTTTCCACGGACCTTTGAAAACCCAAATCTTGTAATTAAGATCTTGCCTACTTTTTTCTTCTACAGTCTCTCATGTTAATGAGGGAAGTCTGAGGAGAAGAGGGCCAATACTCGTCACAAGCATAGTTTAGTATCAGGGGGTCTTTCACCTTGGCAACACTCTTCATCCGAGGCCTGTGGTGACAGTACCTGAACCGTTTGGGAGGCTGGGCAGAGAACCCCCTTGGGCCAAGCCGCAGAAGGCTTAATGACAAGACGAGCATTCCTAAAAGATTAGATCATGCTGCTACCTTTCCCCGCCCTTGACATCTCCATCCCTTTTGGTTTGCGTTTCCCCAAAGTGCAAGCTATCTTACGTTACACTGTGAACTTCTGCAAGTTCCAAACTGCCTTTTGTTCATTCAGAAGGAGAGTTCATTTTTTTTTACTCACTCATCCTTTCAACAGATGTTTGTTGAATCCCTGCTGTATTCAAAGCTCTAATTAGGCACTGCAGATACAGCGGAGAACTTGAGGTATAAGAAGGGTATCTTTTAAGGGTAAACTCTTTCTCCATATTTCATGTTTCCCCATGGAGGAACTTCTGTTAAAGTATTAGAGAGGAACTTCTGTTAAAGTATTAGAATAATACTTAAGTATGTGACTCGGCTTCTTCTGGGTCTTCTCCTTCGAGACCTGCTTACTTGCGGAGAGGGTGATTGTTTTCCGGTCTCTCACCTGTAAAGTAGGCTAAGCAGAGTAGGTTCTGTCTCCAAGGCACAGACCTACAGGTCTCTTTTGGCGGTGGGGGGGAGGTGGTTAGAGGAGAGAGGAATGAGGGGAGAGTGTGCATCCCTAAACTGCAGTGTCCAATACTTATTAGCTTTTATCAACGATGAGTTCACATTTTCATCTGATTTCTGTATCTATTGTACTAATAGCTCATTGGGCTTCTCACCCAGTAAGAAAGGGGAGCATTTTTCACGTGGATCTTGGGGGACTGAGAAGCTTAACGGCGGCCTAGCCCGCAGGGAAGTGGCCTAAGCAGGCGTAGTTGTTCGTGATGGGTCTTTAGGCCTGAGCAAGCGAGCACAGGATGCGCTGATCCTCGCTGGGCTTTGTGGGTGGCCTGAGGCCCTTACACTTAGGGTTGTGGGTTGGCTTGGACTGGTGTGGTAGGTGAGACCAAAGGAGAGGTTGGGTCTTTCAAGTCATTTGGGTGGAATAGCATTTGCTGCTTTTACTGTGTTTCAGTCAAAGCTGCAGGCCAGGACCTCAAACTGCAAAAGTGACAAAGTTTCAAGAGCTCTATTGTGTGTGGTTCCTCCTTTAAATTGCAATAATGAGGCCAAGGTAGGAAGTGATAAATTGGCTTCACATTCAGTGACTTTCATTCCAGACCAAAGGAAGGCCCTGGAGGGACTAATCTTATGTAATTTTGTAGCTTATCTAAGATCTTAATAGACCACCTCTTATACAACCAGCCTCATCACCCGCCATCAGCAGAGGAAGAAAGCACCGTCCCTGCACATAGACAGGGCTCAAAGATAGACCGTGCAAGCAGCTCAGCTACACACTGCCTAGGGGCACAGAGCATTACTCTGATACTTTAACAGAAGTTCCTCTGCACTGAAACACGAGTAATGTTTGCTCTGGATTTGTTGATAATACAAGTTCTGGCCGTTGCTCATACAACCCTGGTTTCACCTAGAGAAGAGTTGTAGAGTTTCTTAATAAACAAAAAGTAATGGGACCATCTTTACTTAAGAAGTAGACACTATATTCTTGAGTTTAGATAGAGAAATGAGTCAGTGAAATTACTGCAAACCTAAATGTTAAGTTGATTACAGAGGCCTGTGCTTGGAACGCTCAATTCTAGAAATCAGGTTTTCTTAAGAAATCGAGGAGGAACTAGACTGGTTTGAAAAATTTGCTTTGGCCTTATCAGAAAAAGAGCACTGGTAGATTGAAAACACTAAGCTAGAAGAAAGGCTCACAGCTAATGAGAGAGATGAAAATGAGGTATTAATACAGGATAGACATGTATAAAAAGGACAGGAGATTCACTGGAATGGCACTAATTAGAAAGGGTGTTGGGCCTGTAGAAATACAATAAAGATCTGAAGGGTTTTCATAAGGATCCAGATAATATTGCAGAGTGCCTCATTTAAAGCATCAGGTAGAGTTTGAAGTAGAAACAGCTGGAAACTGGATTTGCGTAGCTCAGGGATGCGTATGGTTTTGCGTTTTGTACACTGCATGAGGATCTTTGCTAGTGGAGTTTGAATGCAACTGACTTTCTTTTCACTGAGGAACCTGGCCAGTGTTTATATGTGCCCTGAGGGGACACCTTTGAACAAGCAGGTTAAGAAAGAAGGGTTCCACAGTTAGGGGCCTGAGGGGACTAGGATGGCCACCATTATACATTTCTAAATTTTGCAAGAAGGCAGCTATTCCTCCGTGCCCCTCTCTGAGAGAGAAGACACTGTGTGTGCGTTTTCCCTCCGGTATGCAAATGCACAGAGCCAAAATTCACCTGCTTGGAGATTTCTCCTGGTTGAGTTTTTAAAAACTTGTGGTAAAGTACACATAAGATTTGCCCTTTTGACCATTTAAAAAAATTTTTTTATTTAAAAAAAAATTTTGGTATTGTTAATGTACAATCACTTGAACAACATTATGGTTACTAGACCACCTATTATCAAGTCCCCCCCACATACCCCATTACAGTCACTGTCCATCAGCGTAGTGAGATGCTATAGAATCATTACTTGCCTTCTCTGTAAACACTGCCTTTCCTGTGTACCCCTCCCCCCCACTACAGTATGTGTGGTAATCGTAATGCCCCTTTTCCCCCCTTAATCCTCCCTTCCCACCCATCCTCCCCAGTCCCTTTCCCTTTGGTAACTGTTAGTCCATTCTTGGCTTCTGTGAGTCTGCTGTTGTTTTGTTCCTTCAGTTTTTGCTTTGTTCTTATACTCCACAGATGAGTGAAGTCATTTGATACTTGTCTGTCTCTGCCTGGTTTATTTCACTGAGCATAATATCCTGCAGCTCCATCCATGTTGTTGCAAATGGTAGGATTTGTTTTCTTCTTATGGCTGAATAATATTCCATTGTGTATATGTACCACCTCTTCTTAATCCATTCATCTACTGATGGACACTTAGGTTACTTCCATTTCTTGGCTATTGTAAATAGTGCTGCAATAAACATAGGGGTGCATCTGTCTTTTTGAAACTGGGCTGCTGCATTCTTAGGGTAAATTCCTAGGAGTGGGATTCCTGGGTCAAATGGTATTTCTATTTTGAGGTTTTTGAGGAACCTCCATACTGCTTTCCACAATGGTTGAACTAATTTGCATTCCCACCAGCAGTGTAGGAGGGTTCCCTTTTCTCCACATCCTCACCAACATTTGTTGTTGTTTGTGTTTTGGATGTTGGCCATCCTCACTGGTGTGAGGTGGTATCTCATTGTGGTTTTAATCTGCATTTCTCTGATGATTAGCTATGTGGAACATCTTTTCATGTGCCTGTTGGCCATCTGAATTTCTCCTCTGCCCATTTTTTAATTGGCTTATTTGCTTTTTGTTTGTTGAGGTGCGTGAGCTCTTTATATGTTTTGGATGTCAACCCCTTATCGGATATGTCACTTATGAATATATTTTCCCATACTGTAGGATGTCTTTTTGTTCTACTGATGGTGTCCTTTGCTGTACAGAAGCTTTTTAGTTTGATATAGTTCAACTTGTTCATTTCTGCTTTTGTTTCTCTTGCCTGGGGAGATATGTTCATGAAGAAGTTGCTCATGTTTATGTCCAAGAGATTTTTGCCTAAGATTTTTCTAAGAGTTTTATGGTTTCATGACTTACAATAAGGTGTTTGATCCATTTTGAGTTTACTTTTGTGTATGGAGTTAGACAGTAATCCAGTTTCATTCTCTTACATGTAGTTGTCCAGTTTTGCCAATACCAGCTGTTGAAGAGGCTGTCATCTTATATTCATGGCTCCTTTATCATATATTAATTGACCGTATATGCTTGGGTTTATATCTGGGCTCTCTACTCTGTTCCACTGGTGTATGGGTCTGTTCTTGTGCCAGTACCAAATTGTCTTGATTACTGTGGCTTTGTAGTAGAGCTTGAAGTCAGGGAGTGTAATTCCCCCTGCTTTATTCTTCCTTCTCAGGACAGCTTTGGCTATTTGGGGTCTTTTGTCGTTCCATATGAATTTTAGAACTATTTGTTCTAGTTCATTGAAGAATGCTGTTGGTATTTTGATAGGGATTGCATTGAATCTGTAGACTGTTTTACACAGGATGGCCATTTTGACAATATTCTTCCTAGTCAAGAGGCATGGGATGAATTTCCATTTATTAGTGTCCTCTTTAATTTCTCTTAAGAGTGTCTTGTAGTTTTCAAGGTATAGGTCTTTCACGTTCTTGCCTAGGTTTATTCCTAGGTATTTTATTCTTTTTGATGTGATTGTGGATGGAATTGTTTTCCTGATTTCTCTTTCTGTTAGCTCATCGTTAGTGTATAGGAAAGCAACAAATTTCTGTGTATTAATTTTGTATCCTGCAACTTTGCTGAATTCAGATATTAGATCCAGTAGTTTTGGAGTATATTCTTCAGGGTTTTTTATGTGCAATATCATGTCATCTGCAAACAGGGACAATTTGACTTCTTCCTTGCCAACCTGGATGCCTTTTATTTCTTTGTGTTGTCTGATTACCATGGCTAGGACCTCCAGAACTATGTAAGTGAAAGTGGGGAGAGTGGGCATCCTTGTCTTGTTTCTGATCTTAAAGGAAAAGCTTTCAGCTTCTCATTGTTAAGTATAATGTTGGCTGTGGGTTTGTCATGTATGGACTTTATTATGTTGAGGTACTTGCCCTCTATACCCATTTTGTTGAGTTTTTATCACGAATGGATGTTGAATTTTGTCAAATGCTTTTTCAGCATCTATGGAGATGATCATGTGGTTTTTGTCCTTCTTTTTGTTGATGTGGTGGATGATGTTGATGGATTTTTGAATGTTGTACCATCCTTGCATCCCTGGGATGAATCCCACTCGATCATGATGGATGATCTTTTTGATGTATTTTTAAATTTGGTTTGCTAATATTTTGTTGAGTATTTTTGCATCTATGTTCATCAGGGATATTGGTCTGTACTTTTCTTTTTTTGTGGTGTCTTTGCTCGGTTTTGGTATTAGAGTGATGCTGGCCTCATAGAATGAGTTTGGAAGTATTCCATCTTCTTCTACTCCTTGGAAAACTTTAAGGAGGATGGGTATTAGGTCTTCACTAAATGTTTGATAAAATTCAGCAGTGAAACCATCTGGTCTAGGTGTTTTGCTCTTAGGTAGTTTTTTGATTAGCAATTCAATTTCTTTGCTGGTAATTGGTCTATTCAGATTTTCTGTTTCTACCTGGGTCAGCCTAGGAAGGTTGTATTTTTCTAGAATGTTGTCCATTTCTTCTAGGTTATCCAGTTTGCATATAATTTTTCATAATATTCTCTCATAATTCTTTGTATTTCCGTAGTGATTTTACCTTTCTCATTTTCTGATTCTTTTTATGTGTGTAGATTCTCTTTTTTTCTTGATAATTCTGGCTAGGGGTTTATCTATTTTGTTTATTTTCTCAAAGAATCAGCTCCTGCTTTCATTGATTCTTTCTATTGTTTTATTCTTCTCAATTTTATTTATTTCTGCTTTAATCTTTATTATGTCCCTCCTTCTACTGACTTTGGGCCTCATTTGTTCTTCCTTTTCTAGTTTCATTAATTGTGAGTTTAGACTGTTCATTTGGGATTGTTCTTCTTTCCTGAGGTAGGCCTGTATTGCGATATATTTCTGTCTTAGCATGGCCTTTGCTGCGTCCCACATATTTTGTGGTGTTGAATTATTGTTGTCATTTGTTTCCATATACTGCTTGATCTCTGTTTTTATTTGGCCACTGATCCATTGATTATTTAGGAGCATGTTATTAAGCCTCCATGTGTTTGTGGGCTTTTTCGTTTTCTTTGTGTAATATATTTCTAGTTTCATACCTTTGTGATGTGAGAAGCTGGTTGGTACAATTTCAATCTTTTTGAATTTCCTGAGGTTCTTTTTGTGGCATAGTATATGATCTATCCTTGAAAATGTTCCATGTGCACTTGAGAAGAATGTGTATCCTGCTGCTTTTGGGTGTAGAGTTCTGTAGATGTCCGTTAGGTCCATCTGTTCTAGTGTGTTGTTCAGTGCCTCTGTGTATTTATTTTCTGTCCTGTTGATCTGTCCTTTGGAGTGAGCGGTGTGTTGAAGTCTCCTAAAATGAATGCATTGCATTCTATTTCCCCACTTAATTCTGTTAGTATTTGTTTCACATATGTAGGTGATCCTGTGTTGGGTGCATAGATATTTATAATGGTTATATCCTCTTGTTGGGCTGACCCTTTTATCATTATATAATGTCCCTCTCTGTTTGAAGTCTATTTTGTCTGATAAAGTACTGCAACTCCTGTTTTTTTCTATTAGTTGCATGAAATATCTTTTTCCATCACTGTACTTTCAGTCTGTGTATGTCTTTGGATTTAAAGTGAGTCTCTTGTAGGCAGAATATAGATGGGTCTTGTTTTTTTAACCATGCAGTAACTCTATGTCTTTTGATTGGTGCATTCAGACCATTTACATTTAGGGTGATTATCAATAGGTATGTACTCTTTGCCACTGCAGGCTTTAGATTCGTGGTTACCAAAGATTCAAGGGTAATTCCCTTACTATCTAACAGTCTAATTTAACTCACTTCGTATGCTATTACAAACACAACCTAAAGCTTCTGTTTTTTTTCCTCCTTTTTCTTCCTTCTCCATTCTTTGTATGTTATGAATCATATTCTGTACTCCTTGTCTATCGGCCTGCCTTGCCCTGCAGACAAGGTACTGTCTGGTCTGCTCTAAGTTATAGAGCAGGCTCTGCCCCTGGGGGTGTTCGGGGTGTTCTTGGTTGTGAGAGGGGTTTTAGTAAGCCCCTTTGGCTGCACACCTAAGCCCTTTCTCCTAATGAAGTGTTTAAGAATTCAAAGCTGACATTCTTTATCTCTATGTCTCTGACTCAGGCATCTATCCCTCATTTAGTTCTAAATTCATGTGGAGAAAAGAAGTGTCATTGATTGGATCCTTTGAGATTTCAACATTTGAGCATTTGAGGCTGAAAGGCTATGGGTCATTCCTGTGATGTCCCTGTGGTAAAGACATTTAAGTTAAGTCTCAAAATTATAAAATATGGAGTTGATTGGTATCTGGGGATAAAAGGCCTTTTGGGAAGGATGAATATGCTCATATAAAATTAGAATGTATTTGTGATGTAATATAGTCAGTATGAATGACCTGCATAGACAATAAGGGGAGACACAACTATCCTTACTTCCCTTCTCCCCTGCTGGTTTGTTTGTTTTGTTTTTTTCTGACTTTTAGAAGGAGCTGATCAACACAGTTAATCTTTTTTTTTGCCCACTCAGTGATAAAATATGGAAGTTCACTTCCAGTTTTGCTGAGCGCATACTAAAGGAAGTTCGTTTCACACAAGGAACAAAATGTCTTCCTTTTCATCATTCTTTTGCTCTGTAAGTATTAAATGCTGAGTCTACTGGGCACTCTTGGAGCAGTGAGAGGCACATGTCTAGTGGGAGACATGAAGATGTTTGAGTTTTTTATGGGTTCAGTATTATTATGACAGACACTCTGGGTTACATGGAGGAAAAGGACAGTCAATTCTGGACGGGCTCTTCTGAATTGTTTCAGTGCCCTAATATGTTCCCAGGCTGGAACACACCACTTCCAGCACAGGAATTGTTTTTTCCTCTATACCTGCTTCCTCTTTGCTTTCTCCTGTTCCTTCCCCTTTCCTGTCTACACCCCTGCTTCTGCTGAAAAGATATTTCAGTCTTCTGGGACTTCACCCTCTACATCCTCAGCCATCCCTGATGTCCTCCAGGCTCCCGAGACTCTATATCATTGAGGGCCTCCTGCCTCTGGTCCCATCTGGCATCACCCCCTCCTCCCCTCCCTTGGGCAGGACTCCCCTGGGCCGTGTCCCTGAAGGATCGAAGAGAGAGGCACTGCTGCAGGTCGGTTAGCTGGTCTTCTGGTCCAAGGACCTCTCCCTCTTATGTTTAGGATCGGTGTTTCTGCATTTCCATTTTTCTCACCCCTCCTCCAACCTGTTCATAGATGAGGGTCCAGAGCAGTTATAGCCGTAAGAGGCCCCCTTCTGGCTTCCCATGAAGGTTAGGGTTTAGGTTCACACCAGACATACCAGATAGACTGCAGTCATGCTCGGGTGTGATAGCGTGCGTTTTATGATGTTGAAAAGGATGTGACGCCAAAATGATTTCACTTTTCATCTTCCTTTTTTTTTGAAGTGAAGGCTGCTGGCCTAAGAGTTTGACCACCTTAGCCTTATTTATTTGGGAAAATATATTCTAAATTCTAAAGACTAGAAATCTTAATGGACTATATTTTAAAAATTACATTAGATTGAGGCTTACTGATACCTGTATAGGTGTCAATATAATACCTGTATCTTACTTATGATTGGGACTGTAAGCCTCATTCTGGCGTTCTAGCATGTTATGAGGTCTTTGGCTCTGCCTCTGAAAACCTTATGAGGACCTTTAAAGAGCTTTTGGGCCATAAGGCTTGTAAGTAGGATAATTATGTATTTTCTTTAGCATGTTAACATGGTGGTTGGGAGGTGAACAGCCAGGAAACAGTTACAGGTATTCCTTATGCATTTTTCATCCCACATTTGTTAAATGCTTTTTACTTAACTCAGATGGTAGAGGATACCAACAGTGTATGTAACTTCAAGAATTACGTGGTCCTCGTCTCCAAGAAGCCATAGAGTGCACCAGGAAGGAGCTGGCATATGGGTATTTGGCAGGCAGGGATGGAAGTCTGGTTTGGAGGAACACCTGCATGCTGACGTTTACAGCTGCCGCAGTCAGTAGCCAGTCATTGTGCCAAGGCTGGAGCGTTTCCCCATCAGCATGGAAGGAACCAATTAGTCACGCACTAGTTTCATTCCTGCCTCTATAAGAAACATGGTTGTGGTGCTTTTTTGGTAAGTAATCACATATTTTGTGCTGTTTTAAAAATCTTCAACTACTGTGATTTTGTGGGTCACACGTGCACATTTAATTAAAACAGAATTATAGTGTGAACGATGGAGCTCTTTTCCCCAGGGAGAGGTGGTGTCTGTGCACAGATTCTCCATCACCCTTGCTGGCATCCTTTACCTGTCTCTTTGTAAGGTGTGGTGCTCTGAGTAGCCGCTGTGGTCCTCCCATTTCTGCCATCTTCCAGAATCTGATTGGCAGAAGTAAGAAGGCAGTACAAGGGATATGCTCTGGGTTGCCCCCTTCTCTTAATGAATGACTTTATGGGGTCACACTATCAAGTGGGGAAGGAGCAGACTCTTATGTAGGTTTATCTTTTCTGTGGTTAGGGATGAGGTCTAACCCTAAAGTTACAACCTGGAAAGGAAGTGCAGGGAAGCCTGCTGAAGACGTCTTCATTCTCCCAGTGATTTCTTCGACATCTTCGGCAGCCCTTGGCTTTCTTTCACCTGGCATTTTCTTCTCCAGCTTGAAATTCAGGCTTAGTGCAGGAAGTCCCAGTCAGGCCTGTGGCTGCTTCAGGAGGCGAGCTGTGACTCACTCGTGACTCACTCCATCAGCTCTGTTTTCCTTCCAGTGATTTAAGCAAATGAATGAAACAATCCGAAGCACTTCTTGCAAAGTAAAGGTAATGAAAGGAGGATAGTGATTTGCATATAGCATCACTGCTGTTTCTCTAGATTGTCCTATTTTTAAAAAATCTGTAAGAAAAAATGTTTAGAATTTAGATCTCTTGTTTGTAATCTAAAAATCAGACCAGGAATCTGATTTTCCTTTTTGATTCCAGTGTGATCCTATTCTAGTTCTAATCTTATACACAACCTACTCGAACATTAAATACAGAATTTTTTATTGGCTAAGTGCACTTTCTTCAAACTCAAGTCATAGGTTTTCTGGTACTATTTAAAGTGTCGTACATTGGACTAAAGTAGTAGTTGGTCATTCAAATTATTTTCAGATTTATTTTCCAACTATTTTAAAAAAATTATGGTTATTCTTTCAGCATAGTTTATCTAGCAATTCACATTTAAAAAATTATCCTGCAAATCTAGGAACTTTAATTATGTTCTTCGCTAATTTTATGCCCTCCCTCCCCTCCCCACATTATAGAATTATAGTGAGGTTTCCTAAAGGGGTCTAAGTGTGTCCTCGTTCTTCACATATTAAAAAAACGACTCCCGTGCACCTGCTAACCCGCTTCACATTCGGCAACACACAGGGTTGGATGTTCCGCCTTTTTGCTGTCCTGCCCTTCTGCCGTTGCAGTTGAGGGAGTTCCTGTCTTTCCTCACATGGTCTTCCTGCTTCTTGCTTCTCCATGCTGTGGGTGGGCTGACTTTTTTTTTTCTAAAACATTTATGTTTTCGGTACTTCTCGAGTGAAACCTTTCAATGTCCCCAGGATAAAATCTAAAGTATTTTAACTCAACGAAGCCCTGCCCACATTATTGGCTTCATCCCTGGCCACCCTTCCCCACCCCCGTCCCTTCCAGTCGCCACGGCCTCGTCGTTGTAAATGCTGCTCCTTGTAAGAGCAGTACCATTCCATTCGCATGTGTCAGTGAACTCCCGCATGTGTTCAGAACTTAGCCCAGGTTACTGGCCTTGGCCGGCAGCTACTGGACCTCAGATGCCTCTTCGGACCGCTCCCCCCGCGGCCCTTCGCCACAGCACTTCCCACACCCTGCTGTCCCTGGGCTGTTCGTAGCCGGGCCACTAACTTCTTCAGGACACACATACTTTCTTCCTTCTGTGATCTCAGTGAGCGACGGAGTGAATGAATGAAACGTTTGTCTTCATATTCTGATGAAGACACTTACTGCAGGTTTTGGTGACCGAGGGACCATCTTCATGGCTTTGCTGGCTCCTTGCGTCTCCTGCTCCTCCTTCACCGGCTGTTTCGCTTCCCCTGACGTGCTCGGGGGCAGCTGGAGTCTGCACGGTGGGCTCTGCTGCTCCTCTTTCCGCTGGAGAGCTGTGTGTCGGCTCGCTTATAAACCTCATCACTCTGCTTGAAATGTGAACTGTTTTTCTAAGGTTTTTATTTGTGAGGATGTCTTGCCAATGGGTTTCAGCCCCGGACAGGTTCCCTATGGATTCAATGCGACCAAAGAAATGGACAGCAAAACTGTTCTTGGGGTGAAAGGGTTATACCCAACTTTATTTCCAGGTGGCAGGTCAGTCACTAAAATCCTGTTCACTCAGAGCGAGTCTGTATGCAGCAAGCTGGTCTCTGCCTCTGGGCCCCTCTGTCTGCACAGCCATCCTCTGGGCCTCTCTGTCTGCACAGTCGTCCCCCACAGCCGTCCTCTGGGCTCCTCCGTCCGCACAGCCATCCTCTGGGCTCCTCTGTCTTCACAGTTGTCCCGCACAGCCGTCCTCTGGGCCTCTGTCCTCGGCGCTGCCACCACTCCAGCCTCTGCTCTGCTCTCCTGCAGCCTTGCAGCCGTGCCACCGTGTCACGTGGAGAGCACTGGGCGAAGCTCTTTATATAGAGTCAACAGCCATGTATTGCCCACAGCTGTGCAGTGAGCTATCAACCAGGGCCAGGTGAGAATCCTGGCCACAGGAACTCTCATTTTATCCACAGAGGAGTTCAGCATTTATTGATTCAAAGAGAATCCAATCACATTTGACTTAATTGCTTTAAAATGAATGATGGAATTATAAGCTGCTGCTTTGCCTTGGGGAATGGTGGGACGCTGGCATTGTGCAGCTGTTATTACTCAGAAGGAAAACTTTAGGAATATACCTTGAAAGTAGAATCCTACCAATGTTCTCATTGGTACATTGGCTGATTGAAATATTTGCCAGCTGTATCCCAGCTTCATGAATTAGCTTAATCTATGAGAGATGAATGTATCCTATGGAGGAAGGGAATAGAGGAAATGAAGAAGCTATTATTTTTAGGCAAACTGAGTGCCTTGGGAAGTTTTTGCCCTCCTATAGTCTGTGTAGAGCTGCAGATATCCTTGTACTTAGTTTTTATTAGGAGTTCCTTTCCGGTAGCGTTTATCCTCTCATTTGCCTTGGTGCACAGCTACATTTGTTCAGCATATGCTCTTCTTTCAATAACAACCCAAATGACTTACAGATTCCCCAAAGAGTATGTATTCAGTCTGAAATGTTCTGAATGTGATAATTTGGAAATGCTAAAAACACCTATAATTAAAATTTAAGTGGTTAAATTTTCATCACAACTTCTTGGGACACAGATTTTCTTTCCAGAGACTCTTTGGATGTGTGAGGTGGGTACAGCCTTTTTAACAGGCTGTTTTTGACTTTTTTGGTGAGAACCATGCTTCTCTTGGGAGCCACTCCTCCTGGGGACACATTTTTGCCTGAAATAATTAGATTCTAAGTAATTGTTTCTAGGAGTAACAGCTCAGGAAAATAATTCCACATATGAAAGACAGTCACAGAATGGGTTTAGTTCTGTTTGTGTTTTTATAGGGGGAGAAAGAATAGCAAAGTATTCTGCTCTGTTCTAAGGGTTTTGGTCCAGATCCATATTTATCAGGATTCTTTCTTAGCAGCTAAAGAATTTATGATTCGTTAAGTAGAGGTGTATCTGTTTCTTGTCCTGGAGATTACATCTAGGAAAGTCTGGGGTTTTGCATTATTTGTATCTAGTCATTTCATAGAATAACTTTAGAGAGTTTATTCTTACTAATTTAAAGGATATCAGTATTTAAAAAATGAAATCAACCATAGAGTTCTTACCCAAGATAAGCATATAAGATCCTTTAAGAATTTCCTTAATGAATTCAAGTTTCTTAGGCTAGAATTAGAAAATAGAGTATGCTTACTTCTCCCTCACATTTTTCAAGTGACGAGATTCAACTTTTATGTTTCAATTAAAATTTAAAACATTTGCAAATGCAATTGCAGGAAATGGTAGATGAGCCTTAGCTTTATTTTCCCCTCTTACTAATGTCTGAACTTGGAAGTGAGCTAATTAACGTGAATTGACTCTGAGGATATTTGTATTCAGAATTTGAAATGAGCAGGTTTTAAAGAGCAGTGGATCCAAGATATCCTTTGCCAATGAAGGTAGAGGACTACCAAGTAGTTTCTGAACAAAGATTCTTTTTTTCTGAAAAACCTCTACTGCACCACCACTAACATAGCGAAACTTCTTAAAGCTCTCAAATATGTTATAAATGAACAAAACAAGACCCCCCAAACTACCCCTCCCACTACATAGACATTCTGGAAAAAACCTGTTGATATTATTTTCATTTAAGCCTCAAAATACTAAGAGGTTTTTAATATATTCACACACTTTTCATTAATTTGTTGTAAATTTCTTTTACATAGGCGTATTCTATTTATTGTGGGGATACATTTCTTAACATTGAAGTAGGTGCTAGCTTCCTGCTGCTGTAACAAATTGCTTCCAATTTAGTGGCTTAAAACAGCCCACGTTTATTATCTTACAGTTTTGGAGGCCGGAAGTCTGAAGTCAGTTTCACTGGGCCAAAGACAAGATGTTGGCAGGGCTGGTTCCCTCTGGACGTCCCCAGGGCCCAGTCCCTTTCCTGCCTTTCTCCCGTTCTGGTGGCCACCTATATTCTTTGCCCTGTGACCCCTCCGCCATCTTCAGAGCACATCGTTCCAGTGTCACATCCAGTGCTTCCATCGTTACACTGCCTTTTCTTTTCCTGTGGTCACATGGCCCTGGGCCTCTCTCTTTTATAAGGACCCCTGTGATTGCTTTTAGGACCTATCCAGATAATCTAGGATAATCGCTCCATCTCAAGATCCTTAATTTAATCATGTCTACAAAGTCCCTTTTGCCATAGTCACATTCATAGGTTCCAGGAATTAGGACGTGGGTGTCTGGGGGGGCTGTTGCCCAGCCCCATCACCGAGGACTGCAGGAGGTCTTCACAGCATAGGCCCTGTGGAGTTGGGAGTCCCAATCTACTTCACAGTTGCTGTTTTGTTTCCTTTCAAACCCCCTCAGGCCTGACATGTCTCTGGGTAGTCCTTCTCAGGTCACGTCCATACAAACTGCTCTTCCTCCCTCCCGGGCAGAGGACTCCTGCCAGCACGTCCATGGCTGCTCCGCAGCTCACCAAGTCACGGCGACAGAAAGTGAAGACAAGTGAGAGGAAGCATGGAACGGGCAGAGGAATGTCCAGCGTAGCGTGCCACGCTAGCTGTCACTGCCTGAGGGGCTGAGGGGCCCTCACCGTGCTCTTTGGGCTGGCCATGAGAAAAAAAAAATTATATATATATTTTTATAATTTGTTTTAGTATCATTAATCTACAATTACATGGGCAATATTATGCTTATTAAACTACCCCCTACATCAGGTCCCCCCCACCAACCCCATTACAGTCATGAGAAAAATATTTAAGCATGCGTATTTACATTTAAAATATAGAACCATTTCCTCTTTTAGCTACATGGGGACAGTGCCTTCATGTTCAAAGGTACAAATGTGAAATGAAGTAGTAAGAGAGTCAGATTATTGAGAATTAGTCTCCTTTTCCTTTACCAAACCCTAAAATCTCTGGCATGGAAGTAAGGTTTCTGTGATATAATGGTTAACTGTTCAGATGTTGACTGTCCCTGATAGTTGTGAGATTTGAAGACAGCCATGTAAGCTCCCTTGGTTTATTTCCTTATTTGTAAAATGAACAAGTATCTGACTGCAAGACTTTATTTTTTTATTTTTAAAAATTTTGGTATCCTTAATCTACAATTACATGTCAATATTATGGTTATTAAACTACCTCCTTCATCAGGTCCCCCCCACTAACCCCATTACAGTCACTGTCCATCAGCGTAGTGAGATGCTATAGAATCACACTTGTCTTCTCTGAGTTGTACAGCCCTCCCTGCACCCCCGCAACATTATGTCTGCTAATCGTAATGCCCCTTTTTCCCTCTTATCCCTCCTTTCCCACCCATCCTCCCCAGTCCCTTTCCCTTTAGTAACTATTAGTCCGTTCTTGGGTTCTGTGAGTCTGCTGCTGTTTTGTTCCTTCAGTTTTTTTCTTTGTTCTTATACTCCACATATGAGTGAAATCATTTGATACTTGTCTTTTTCCGCTTGGCTTATTTCACTGAGCATAATACCCTCTAGCTCCATCCATGTTGTTGCAAATGGTAGGATTTGTTTTCTTTTTATGGCTGAATAATATTCCATTGGGTATATGTGCCACCTCTTCTTTATCCATTCATCTACTGATGGACACTTAGGTTGCTTCCATTTCTTGGCTATTGTAAATAGTGCTGCGATAAACGTAGGGGTGCATATGTCTTTTTCAAACTGGGCTGCTGCATTCTTAGGATAAATTCCTAGGAGTGGAATTCCTGGGTCGAATGGTATTTCTATTTTGAGGTTTTTGAGGAACCTCCATACTGCTTTCCACAATGGTTGAACTAATTTGCATTCCCACCAGCAGTGTAGGAGGGTTCCCTTTTCTCTACATCCTCGCCAACATTTGTTGTTTGTGTTTTGGATGTTGGCCATCCTCACTGGTGTGAGGTGATATCTCATTGTGGTTTTAATTTGCATTTCTCTGATGATTAGCGTTGTGGAGCATCTTGTCATGTCCCTGTTGGCCATCCGAATTTCTTCTTTGGAGAAGTGTCTATTCATGTCCTGTGCCCATTTCTTAATTGGATTATTTGCTTTTTGTTTGTTGAGCTGACTGCAAGACTTAACGACAATATTTTCATTTTGTGTTTTAAAGTTCTTGGGCAATCTAAAGTATATAAGCATAACTTCTATCATTTGAATAGTCTAAAATGATTTATAGTGGAAAATTTCAAACATATACAAGGAGAGAATATGAACTTCCACATATCTATCACCTGGATTCAGCTGTAACCAAGGTTACTATTTGTGCTTCAGTGATACGCCTTTTTTCTGCCAAGTCATGTCTCTTAAGTCCTTTGATATGCAGTTTCAAAAATCTGAACATTTTCGTAACTAGCCAGAATGCCATTGTCACATCTAATAAAATGAATAATTTGTTGATACACGCTTAACATACAGCCCATATTCAGATTTCTTAGATTGTATCAAGAATATGATTTTTACATTTGGTTTGTTCAAACTGGGATCTGACTAAAATCCACACTTTGCATTTAGATTTTACATATCCTAAGTCTCTGTTACTCCAGAGCCGTCCTTTTCTCCTTCAAGCTAACGCTGTGCTAAATAAACCTGGTGACTCATCTTGTGGAATAACCACATTGAGGGGTTGTTGTTCTGATTCTTCATGGTATCGTTAACTTATTCCTCTGTAATTCTGTTAAACTGAATATTAGCTCCAAAAGTTTGAAAGGATTCATGCACAACTTTTTGCGAAGACACACAGTGGGATGTGTAGTATATTTTGTTTTTGTATCACATCAGAGGCAGATAGTGTGTGGCTGCTCTACTTTTTGATGTGCTGAGGTTGGCCAGTGGATTCAGCTGGGGATCACCTCATCCTTCCAGTGTGAAGTTTTCCGTCACCTTTTCATCAGTTTTGCCAATCATGCTTAATCTTTGCCTAAAGCAATTGTATTATTAGGATTGCAAAATAGTGATTTTAAAAATTATCATTATTTCTTCCACATGTTTTTTTTCTGGAATATTTCTGTAAAGCACCTTCTCTCACAAACTAGGATAACCAGGAACCTTTAAGTATAATTTACATGGGAAGGATAGGATAAATAGTTATTTCCCGTTGATGGCCCGTGTTCAGAGTAAGGAGTTGGTGCCCTAGTTATCTTTTGGGTAATGGGTTTTTTTTTTTCTATTTTGTTTTTAGTCTAATTCCAAATTAGTGGCTTTTCATATATTAAATATATTTTCATCATGTAGTCATTATTCTTTCTGATGTTCTAACTGTTCTATTTTGGGGAACCCCTTATTGACACTGATAACTATTTTATTTACATCATTAAAAAAATAAAAGCTCCATAACATAAAATTTGCCATTTAATTATTTGTAAGTGTACAGTCCTGTGGTGTTAAATATATCTACCTGGTTGCACAACAGTTACCACCATTCATCTCTGGAACTCTTTTCATCTTGCAAAACTGAAACTTTGTACTCCTTAAACAAAAACCCCTCATTCCCTTCCCTTAGTCCCTGGAAACCACAATTCTGTTTTCTGTCCCTATGAATTTGACTAGTACTCTAGGTACCTCGCGTAAGTGGAATAGTACAATATTTGTCCTTTTGTGATTGCCTTATTTCGCTTAGCATAACATCTTCAAGGCTTATCCATGGTGTGTCAGAAATTCCTTCCTTTTTAAGGCTAAATAATATCCAAGTGTGTGTGTGTGTGTGTGTGTCTATTTTGTTTATCTAGTCATCCGTTAATGGACACTACAGTTGTTTCTGCCTTTTGGCCATTGCAGATATTGCTGCTATGAATATGGGTGAACAAATACAATTTTTTATTAAAATATATGACTTGCACACTTTTCTGTACATAAGTACATAGCTCACTGAAATTTCACACATTGAAATAATTAGCATAGAATATTATCAGCACCCCAGAATCCCACTCTTTTGTCCCTTTCCTAGTCCTCAAAGGCACGCCTATCTTGACCTTGAACACTACAGATTAGTTTTTTTTGTTTCTTATTTTAAACTTGATATAATAGGATGACACAGAATGCATGCTTTTGTGTCTGGCATCTTTTGCTCCATATTAAGTTTTATGTTTTATTCATCTTACAGAATATACCACAATTTACAAACTGTTACAAATGCTGCTTTGAACATCCTGTACTTATATGTTGATGGACATATGCATACATTGCATACATTTCTTTTGGGTATAGAACTAGGAATGACTTTGTCCTGTAACTCTAGATGCATTAGTATCCCATACAGCATTTGCCAGCATTTCTCCAATTATTCTTCTTGATTTCCTTGCTTTCTTCCGTACTATTACATTTTTGATGGCAGTATTCTCAAGCAACATATGGTCCTACTTCCCCTCCCCACCATGCAATCTATAAAGAAACAGGGCAAATAATTTCTCTGTAGCCTCAACTTTCCAAATCGGTATGAAGAAACTTTTTATAACCACTGTCAATACAATGAATGTGGTCATATATGTAGCTTTCTACAGCTTAATTTTCTTAGTGTTTGTTTACTTGCATGATCAGAAATTCAAGTGCCGTAGATGTTTTTGTTGGTGGTATGCTGAGAAGTTGGCAAATGCTGAGGGTTAGCCAGGAGAGATATTTCTTTTTTGCTGATATGGAAACTTTTATGCCATTTAAAGGCCTGTCACCCATTCAGAGAATCAGAAAACATTTCTAAACAAAAATTTGTAGGTTAATAGCTTTGTCATAATATTTATGGGAAGGTGAAGTTGGTTATGTGTCATTTAATAACAGTGACAATTTTTTTATGTCAGAATTTTTAACAGTTCATTTGCTATTTATGCAGGGCATTTAGTCTTAAAATAGGAATGGTGTAAGTGTTTTCTTAAATATTCTTAAAAATTAAGTTAATAGTGATATTTAGGAAATCACTATCTTCTAGGCCATATTATAAGAGCAAAAAAATTAGGCTAATATATATAATATAATGTATAGCTATATATCCACATAAATCTTTAAAAAGTGAAAGACAGAACATAAATCTCACAGTGTGCTCAGTGTATTGTGATTTCTGTTAGAAAATTCATTTTCAGTTTTTAATGTAGCCTGGTAAAATTTGCTTTAAAATAGCCTTTGATGTCCTTTAAAATAGCCTTTGAAACCAAGACAACCCCTCACTCCCTGCCCCGGACCCTAAGACACAAAGAAAAATATATTAATTTCCACTCCCATAAAGGTATATATTTTTTGAAGTTGGAAATATAGAGATTATGACACAGCTTGATATGGACGGTACTCAAGGTGTGTGCTAGACACAGAGTGTAGCCCAAAGGAGGGAATGATCAGCCTTCTGGCTGCGGTGGTTGATGTGATATGTAAAGAAATGGTTCTCTTCCCAAATAACACTTTTGACATGCCATGTAAATAAGTAATCTCATTCATGCATTTCATAAGCACTGAATACTCCTCAGAAGAGTTTATAGTCTATTCTGTGCGGTCATGTTTGTGAGGCAGGTGCAAGTATGGTTTACACAAAAAAAGCTAAGATATGAAATAACTAGGTCATGGTTTTCTTCTGTTAATTGGTGTTTTAGCAAGGGGCACTGATATTTCTAATTCCTTATACTTTCAATACTTCACTGGATTTTTGCAGACTTAAGAAATCAAAACTATATATCCAATGCCTTTCTATTTGCAAATTCTAGAATGTTGGAGTAGATAATTTCACTTTAGAAACTAAATCTTTGGAGGAGTAAAAAAAAATCATTTTAGGTATTAACAGAGCATTTGCCATCATAATTTCCATTTAAGATGTTTTTTTCCTCCTAAGTGCTTTGTTGAAATTAGGAACTGTGTCCCTAAGGGATGACTCGTTACAACGTTGTGGTTCAGTTGTTAGGCAGGCCCTATGTCTGAGTACAATAAACTTTCCTACCACCTTCTAGAACTTTGTTGGTGCCAGGTCTTATGTATGGTTCTGGGACGTGGCTTTTTAGGCAGACATTCTTGGAGATGATTTCTAGCTTTTTATCACCTATGGCCTTACAACTTAAAAGAGGAAAAAGCCATGTTTAGCCTTCCGAGTTCCCTGTCCTCTGCAATGTAAGAAGTGCTTTGGGACAGGCATGAGCAGAGTAGTATGGAGTGTTTGAGGAAGGTACATGATGAAGTTTGAAGATGGCATTGAGTGTTGACATGCAGGAATTTGCCTGGTAGACCAGGATAAGAGAGCAAAGGCGTATTGGAATGGTGCATGGTTCCCTAAAGCCAGGCCGCGGGACCTCTGCAGTGGGTGGTGAGAGAGGAGATGGGATTGTGACAGCCACATATCATATGTGTATGAACTTGACACTTTGGGAAGTAGGTTGCCATTGAAGCATTATAAGTAGGGAAACTAGATGATTTGATTTTGTTTTAGAATAATCCTTCAGGTAGCAGTGTAAAGGTGAACTGCAGTAGAGATGGAAGCCAGTCAAAAAGTTTTGTGATGGTATCTATTCAATGACTATTAATCAAAAGAAAAGCATTTGATGTTATTCATATGTGTACATATGCAATGTAAGCTATTTTGTGGAAGAAATTGTAAACAAGGCTCTTGTCTACTCAACTAACTTAAAAACTAGGAGGGTGATGACATCACTGTAAGAGGTACAAACAACTTGCTGGAAAATTCAGTAAAAGGAGACTTCCTTCTGACTAGAAGGGAAGGGAAATGTTTGCATTTACACTGCATTTCCTTTAAGTTTTTAAAATGCATTTCTTTAACAAATCACACAAAATAATTGTGCATCAAAACATAAGGGGTAAGTGAGGAACTTCTTAAGGAGAAATAGTTTGGAGAGTTCCAAGTAGTTGGGTAAAATTTTTCTAATTTAAAAGTAGATTATCCAAAAATATATATCAGTATTCAAAGGTCATCATTTCATAGCTTTTTCGAGGAGTAAAATATCCTCTCCCCCTTCAGGGCCATAGTTGGTGGACATGCTTACTACCCTTAAATGGTTATCAAGTCAGTGTTAATTTATAGATGACATTTCTCCCAGGGTTTTTTTTGTTTGTTTGTTCGTTAATCTTTTTTATTCCTCATTTAGCAGAGAAGTGTTTTGTGCTTACTATTTGTCCCGAAGTTTTGCTAGTGTTAAATGAACCTTGGTTGAATAAATCCCTTACATGGTAACATTGTACCAGTTTTCGTTTCGTTAGGCTTTGCACTAAGCCTAGTGTAGAGCGTCTTGCTACATTCTCCTCTCCCCGATTTGCAGATCTTGACGAAGTTTTCATAGGAAGTGCTGTGAAGTGAACGCATGGTTGTTTCCTATCTGGTTTAAATACAAACTAAAGACATTGCAACTTCTGTAATATGGAGATAAAGGAAGATAAACTCAGACATTATTAAGGAAAAGATTATTACTGGTTCCCCCTTTTTTTCAAGTGATTTCAAGAAATTTTCATAAGAAAGCCATCTTAACTGATGACAACCAGTGTTAATTTTAGTTTTTTTTTTGTTTTTTGTTTTTTGGTGGGGTTTGAGGTGGGAGGAGGTTTGCCATTTTTTATAACAAATACTTATGTTTTCTGAGTTCTGTTTCTGGGACATTGATTCTGTTCCTCTTAATTTTCTGTCTGTCCTTCTTAGGGTACCATATGATTTATTGTGGTTTCATAAGATGGTTTAAAGTTTAGTTACTTTACATATTTATGGAAATAACATTCTTTGTGTTTGCATAAGTATGGTAGTATTTATCTGTTTACATGTATAACTGTGATCAAATATAATTCTCATGAAGTATAATATTTGGAGGAAATATATGTGTAAGGTATATATCCCCCTCTTTATCCACCCATCCACCCATCCAAAATTCAGATATGTCATCTTGGGACAGCCATTTACCTTCCCCCAGAATTGGTTTCTCTTCTTTGACATGATGGGGTTAGAAAAGATGACCCCTTCTTAGCTTTTTATATTTCAGGATGTCTGATTTGCCCAGGATTATAGACAACTTCCCTAATTTATATGAAGAGGACGTTAAAAGATAAACTCTTAGGACTGATATGCCACATGGAAATTTCATAAAATAGGTTCATTGGAGCCATGTAACAGAATTAGGCTAGATTTTGTTTTATATTTTTGTCCTCTATGAATGAAATCACATGTTTAAATTGAAAAGTAGCATAATAAATCCACAGTGCATTTGATTTAAACAATAATTATGTTAAATTTTCTCTACAAAAGCATACTACTATTCAATAAAAATTTAATATTGGCATCTCAAGGTAGATACAAGTTTCACTTTTAGGACAAATATATTTCAAGACTGATTTGTTATTACTTTTCTTAAATATAAATTTGCAATCAATGACTAATGGTTATGAATTATAACTACAGTGTGCCCTGGAGAATAAGAAATGATAAGCTGTATCCAGTTTATTAATTGATATGTATAATTTAAGGTATATTTTTGATAGGATATTTGGCAAACATAATTGTGGAAATTTAAAAATAGGCTTTAAAATTAATTTTTACTTTATTTGTTTTCATGGAGTAGTTTTTTTTCTTTCAAAACATCGTTGCTTTAATTTAGTTACACTGAGAAAATCCTTTTGAAATAAGACTTGCCTAAATATACTTAGTTTCTTCTGTGTTGTGTATCTTTTATCCTCAGCTTCCTCTTCTTTATTTGCCCTGGTTTGGTTTGTAATAAATTAAGCTTACATTTTTGAAACATTATATGTTCACAGAGCTAAGGATTTGTCTCTGTCCGCTTAGATTTGTAGAGACTTTCCGATCTCCACAGTCCCGTTCACCAGGTCTGCTGTTATTAAAATCATTGCCAA
This sequence comes from Phataginus tricuspis, assembly GCA_029783875.1. Classification (NCBI taxonomy): domain Eukaryota; kingdom Metazoa; phylum Chordata; class Mammalia; order Pholidota; family Manidae; genus Phataginus; species Phataginus tricuspis. The sequence goes on from JAQQAC010012408.1 coordinate 16,502,245, forward strand.
CTGCACTCTGGCTTCTATTTTAACAGCTTTGTTGAAATCATTTGGGTTTTTCATCTCACTCTGTACTATATTAGTTTCCAGCCTGGTGGCGTCTTCTTTCTGGGTTGTCTTTCCCACCCCTGCATATAGATGTTCCCCAAAGGTGATCTATATGTTGTGAATTCAGGTCTCATTATCTCCCTTCCTTTTAGCCAGTTTGTAAGCTACTCCACAGCAGAAAAGTTCAGTTTTATTGCCCTCCCCTAGTTAGACTTGTGCTTGGCATAGGAATGGTGCTCCCCAAATATTTGTCGACTAAATAACTGAGTGTTGTTTATTGCTGTTTTTCAGTTAATTCCCTGGTCTATACCTCCCAGCCCGAATACATGTTCCACATTTAATCTTGGACTTCCTTTATTCCTGACTGCCTGCTGGACAGTTCTCCTTGGCTGTTCTTCTGTAACCCCAAACAGACTGTAACCAGCCTGAAACTCAAAGTCTTTTCTTTTTTTTCTTTGGGGTGGGGGTATAATTTAGTTACTATATTAATATTTTAATAGAGGTATAATTGACATACAACATTGTGTTAGTTTCAGGTGTATGACATAACGACTTAGTATATGTAGATATATATATTGATGGGCAGTGATCACCACGATAAGGTCAGCTGACACCCATCACCATCAAACATACTTAACACCTTTTTTTCTTGTGTTGAGAACTTGATCTACTTGCTTAGCAGCTTTCAAATATACAATACACTATTGTTAACTAGAGTCACCCTGCTGTATATTACGTCCACAGGACTGATTTATCTTTAACTGGAAATGTGTCCCCTTTGTTTTGACCACCTCATCCGTTTCACGCGCTCCCAACCCCCTGCCTCTGGCCCACCAGCAATCGATTTTCTGTTCTGTGAGTTTGTTTTCGATTCTACATATGAATGAGATCATGGTATTCATCTTTTTCTGACTGGCTTATTTCACTTAGCATAATGCTCTCGAGGTCCAACCATGTTGCAAATGGCACAGTTTCCTTTTTTATGGCTGAATAATAATCCATGTTTTGTGTGTGGTATCAGGTATATATATCTTATGATACAGATCACATTTCTTTATCCTTTGGTGGATGCTTAGATGGTTTCCACGTCCTGACTACTGTAAATAGTGTTGCAGTACATGTGGGGGTGCAGGTATCTTTTCGAGATAGTGACTAGTTTCCTTCAGATAACACCCAGAAGAGGAGTTGCTGGGTTGTGTGGTGATTCTATTTTTAACATTCTGAGGAGCCTCCGTGTTGTTTTCCGTAGTGGCTGCACCGATTAACATTTCCACCGGTAGCGCACAAGGGTTGTCTTTTCCCCACATCCTCCCAAGTACTTGTTTTCTTTTGTCTTTTTGATAATAGCCATTCTAACAGGTGTAAGGTGATATTTTATTGTGGCTTTGATTTGTTTTGCCCTGATGATTAGGGATGTTGAGCACTTTTTGATGTACCTGTTGGCCATTTGTATGTTTTCTTTTTGTATTCAGTTCTTGTGCATTTTTTAATCAGGTTGTCTTTGTGTGTTCTTTATTGTGTTATATAATTTCTTCATATATTTTAGATATTAACCCCTTAGCAGATACGTGATTTACAGATATTTTCTCCCATGCCTTAGGTTGTCTTTTCATTTTATTGGTGTTTTCTTTTGCTGTGCAGATGCTTTTTAGTTCATGTAGTTCCACTTGTTTACTTTTACTTTTGGTGTCAAATCTAAAAAATAACCCCTAAGACCAATGTCGGGGAGTTTACTGCCTTTGTTTTCTTCAAGGAGTTTGATAGTTTCAGGTCTTACAGTCAAGTCTTTAATCTGTTTTGAGTTGACTTTTGCGTATGGTGTGAGATAGTGGTCCAGTTTCATTATTTTACATGTAGATATCCACTTTTCCTAACACTATTATTGAAAAGACTGACTTTTCACTGTTTTATATCCTTTGTCCCTTTGCTGTAAATTAATTGGCCATATATTCATAGATTTATTTCTGGGCTCTCTAATCTTTTTCATTAATTTATGTATCTTTTATTATGCCTATACCACATTGTTTTGATTGCTATAGCTTTCTTTCTCTCTCTCTCTCTCTTCTTTTTTAATCTGGAAGCATAATGCCTCTAGTTCTGTTCTTCTTTCTCAAGATTGTTTTGGCTATTCAAGGTCTTTTGTGGTAACATACATTTTAGAATTGTTCTAAATTTTATTTCTGTAAAAAGGCCATTGGAATTTTGATAGGGATTGCATTGAATCTATAGATTACTTTGGGTAGTATGGGCATTCTAACAATATTAATTGTTCCAACCAATCCATGGACATAGAATTTCTTTCCATTTATTTGTGTCTTCAGTTTCTTTCCTCATTGTCTTATGGTTTTCAGTGTATAGGTCTCTTACCTCCTTGGTTTAATTTATTCCTAGATATTTTGTTATTTTCGATGCAATTGTGAATGAGTTTTTTGCAATTAATTGTAATTTATTTTGGTATCATTAATCTATAATTACATGTGCAACATTATGGTTATTAAACTACCCACTTCATCAGGTCCCCCCCCCACCAACCCCATTATAGTCACTGTCCATAAGCGTAGTGAGATGCTATAGAATCACTACTTGTCTTCTCTGAGTTGTACAGCCCTCCCTGTGCCCCCCCAACATTGATGCCCTGTTTTTCCCCTTGTTCCTCCCTTCCAACCCCCCATCCTCCCCAGTCCCTTTCCCTTTGGGAACTGTTAGTCCATTCTTGGGTTCTGTGAGTCTGCTGTTTTTTTCTTTGGTCTTATGCTCCACATATGAGTGAAATCATTTGATACTTGTCTTTTTCTGCTTGGCTTATTTCAGTGAGCATAATACCTCCTAGCTCCATCCATGTTGTTGCAAATGATAGGATTTGTTTTCTTCTTATGGCTGAATAATATTCCATTGTGTATATGTACCACCTCTTCTTTATCCATTCATCTACTGATGGACACTTAGGTTGCTTCCATTTCTTGGCTATTGTAAATAGTGCTGCGATAAACATAGGGGTGCATCTGTCTTTTTGAAACTGGGCTACTGCATTCTTAGGGTAACTTCCGAGGAGTGGGATTTCTGGGTCAAATGGTATTTCTATTTTGAGTTTTTTGAGGAACCTCTATACTGCTTCCCACAATGGTTGAACTAATTTGCATTCCCACCAGCAGTGTAGGAGGGTTCCCTTTCCTCCACATCCTTGCCAACACTTGTTGTTTGTGTTTTGGATGTTGGCCATCCTCACTGGTGTGAGGTGATATCTCATTGTGGTTTTAATCTGCATTTCTCTGATGACCAGCGATGTGGAGCATCTTTTCATGTGCCTGTTGGCCATCTAAATTTCTTCTTTGGAGAAGTGTCTATTCATGTCCTCTGCCCATTTTTTAATTGGATTATTTGCTTTTTGTTTGTTGAGGTGCATGAGTTCTTTATATATTTTGGGTGTCAACCCCTTTTCGGATATGTCATTTATGAATATATTCTCCCATACTGTAGGATGTCTTTTTGTTCTACTGATGGTGTCCTTTGCTGAACAGAAGCTTTTCAGCTTGATGTAGTCCCACTTGTTCATTTTTGCTTTTGTTTCCCTTGCCTGGGGAGATATGTTCATGAAGAAGTCACTCATGTTTATGTCCAAGAGACTTTTGCCTATGTTTTTTTCTAAGAGTTTTATGGTTTCATGACTAACATTCAGGTTTTCTATCCATTTTTAGTTTATTTTTGTGTATGAGGCTAGACAGTAGTCCAGTTTCATTCTCTTACATGTAGCTGTCCAGTTTTTCCAATACCAGCTGTTGAAGAGGCTGTCATCTCCCCACTGTATATCCAAGGTTCCTTTATCATATATTAATTGACTATATGTTTGGGTTAATGTTTGGATTTTCTATTCTGTTCCACTGGTCTGTGGGTCTGTTCTTGTGCCAGTATCAAATTGTCTTGATTACTGAAGCTTTGTAGTAGAGCTTGAAGTATGGGAGTGTAATTTCCCCCTATTTTATTCCTCCTTCTCAGGATTGCTTTGGCTATTCAGGGTCTTTTGTGGTTCCATATGAATTTTAGCACTATTTGTTCCAGTTCATTGAAGAATGCTGTTGGTATTTTGATAGGGATTGCGTTGAATCTGTAGATTGCTTTAGGTAGTATAGCCATTTTGACAATATTTATTCTTCCTAGCCAAGAGCATGGGATGAATTTCCATTTGTTAGTGTCCTCTTTAATTTCTCTTAGGAGTGTCTTGTAGTTTTCAGGTTACAGGTCTTTCACTTCCTTGGTTAGGTTTATTCCTAGGTATTTTATTCTTTTGGATGCAATTGTGAATGGAATTGTTTTCCTGATTTCTCTTTCTGTTAGCTCATCGTTAGTATATAGGAAAGCAACAGATATTTGTGTGTTAATTTTGTATCCTGAAACTTTGCTGAAATCAGATATTAGTTCTAGTAGTTTTGGAGTGGAGTCTTTAGGGTTTTTTATATACAGTATCATGTCATCTGCAAATAGTGACAATTTGACTTCTTCTTTACCAATCTGGATGCCTTGTATGTCTTTGTTTTGTCTGATTGCCGTGGCTAGGACCTCCAGTACTATGTTAAATAACAGAGGAGAGAGTGGGCATCCCTGTCTTGTTCCCGATCTTAGATGAAAAGCTTTCAGCTTCTCGCTGTTAAGTATGATGTTGGCTATGGGTTTGTCATATATGGCCTTTATGATGTTGAGGTACTTGCCCTCTATACCCATTGTGTTGAGAGTTTTATCATGAATGGATGTTGAATTTTGTCAAATGCTTTTTCAGCATCTATGGAGATGATCATGTGGTTTTTGTTCTTCTTTTTGTTGATGTGGTGGATGATGTTGATGGATTTTCGAATGTTGTACCATCCTTGCATCCCTGGGATGAATCCCACTTGATCATGGTGTATGACCCTCTTGATGTATTTTTGAATTCGGTTTGCTAATATTTTGTTGAGTATTTTTGCATCTACGTTCATCAGGGATATTGGTCTGTAGTTTTCTTTTTTGGTAAGGTCTTTGCCAGGTTTTGGTATTACAGTGATGCTGGCTTCGTAGAATGAGTTTGGAAGTATTCCCTCCTCTTTTTTTTTGGAAAACTTCAAGGAGAATGGGTATTATTACTTCTCTGTATGTCTGGTAGAATTCAAAGGTGAATCCATCAGGTCTGGGGGTTTTGTTCTTGGGTAGTTTTTTGATTACCGATTCAATTTCGTTGCTGGTGATTGGTCTGTTTAGGTTTTCTGTTTCTTGCTTGGTCAGTCTTGAAAAGTTGTATTTTTCTAAGAAGTTGTCCATTTCTTCTAGGTTTTGCAGCTTGTTAGCATATAGATTCTCATAGTATTCTCTTATAATTCTTTGTATTTCTGTGGGGTCCATTGTGATTTTTCTTTTCTCATTTCTGATTCTGTTTATGTGTGTAGATTTTCTTTTTCTCTAAATAAGTCTGGCTAGGGGTTTATCTATTTTGTTTATTTTTTTCAGAGAACCAGCTCTTGGTTTCATTGATTTTTTCTATTGTTTTATTCTTCTCAATTTTATTTATCTCTTCTCTGATCTTTATTATGTCCCTCCTTCTGGTGACTTTGGACCTCATTTGTTCTTCTTTTTCCAATTTCAGTAATTGTGTCTTTAGACTATTCATTTGGGATTGTTCTTCCTTCTTTAAATAGGCCTGGATTGCAATATACTTTCCTCTCAGAACTGCCTTTGCTGCGTCCCACAGAAGTTGCAGCTTTGTGTTATTGTTATCATTAGTCTCCATATATTGTTTGATCTCTGTTTTTATTTGGTCATTTATCCATTGATTATTTAGGAGCATGTTATTAAGCCTCCTTGTATTTGTGAGCCTTTTTGTCTTCTTTGTACAATTTATTCTTAGTTTTACACCTTTGTGATTTGAGAAGTTGGTTGGTAGAATATCAATATTTTTGAATTTACTGAGGTTCTTTGTGTGGCCTAGTATGTGGTCTATTCTGGAAAATGTTCCATGTGCACTTGAGAAGAATGTGTATCCTGCTGCTGTTGGGTGTAGAGTTCTGTAGATGTCTGTTAGGTCCAACTGTTCTAGTGTGTTGTTCAGTGCCTCTGTGTCTTTACTTATTCTCTGGTTGAACTGTCCTTTGGAGTGAGTGTTGTGTTGAAGTCTCCTAAAATGAATGCATTGCTTTCTATTTCCTTCTTTAATTCTGTTAGTATTTGTTTCACATATGTCAGCGCTCTTGTGTTGGGTGCATATATATTTTAAATGGTTATATCCTCTTGTTGGACTGACCCCTTTATCATTATGTAATGTCCTTCTTTATCTCTTGCTACTTTCTTCGTTTTGAAGTCTATTTTGTCTGATACAAGTACTGCAACATGTGCTTTTTTCTCATTGTTTGCATGAAATATCTTTTTCTGTCCCTTCACCTTTAGTCTGTGTATATTTTTGGGTTTGAGGTGAGTCTCTTGTAAGCAGCATATAGATGAGTCTTGCTTTTTTTAATCTATTCTATTACTCTGTGTCTTTTGATTGGTGCATGCAGTCCATTTACATTTAGGGTGATTATCGATAGATATGTACTTATTGCCATTGCTGGCTTTAGATTCGTGGTTACCAAAGGTTCAAGGGTAACTTCTTTACTATCTAACAGTCTAACTTAACTCTCTTGTTAAGCTATTATAAACACAGTCTGATGATTCTTTATTTCTCTCCCTTCTATTCTTCCTCCTCTATTCTCTATATACTAGGTGTTTTATTCTCTGCCTTTAGTTAGTATTTGGATGGTCTGCTTTCTTTGCTATGATTTTATTTTCTCTGGTGATCTCTTTTTAGCCTTAGGTGTGCTTCCATGTAGAGCAGTCCCTTTAAGATATCCTGAAGAGGTGGTTTATGGGAGGCAAATTCCCTCAGCTTTTGCTTGTCTGGGAATTGTTTAATTCCTCCATCATATTTAAATGGTAATCGTGCTGGATATAATATTCTTGGTTCAAGGCCCTTCTGTTTCATTACGTTAAATATATCATGCGATTCTCTTCTGGCCTGTAAGGTTTCTGTTTAGAGGTCTGATGATAGTCTGATGGGTTTTCCTTTGTAGGTGATCTTTTTTCTCTCTCTAGCTGCCTTTAATACTTTGTCCTTATCTTTGTTCTTTGCCATTTTAATTATTATGTGTCTTGGTGTTGTCTTCCTTGGGTCCCTTGTGTTGGGAGATCTGTGGGCTTCTGTGGTCTGAGAAACTATTTCCTTCCCCAGCTTGGGGAAGTTTTCAGCAATTATTTCTTCAAAGACACTTTCTATCCCTTTTTGTCTCTCTTCTTCTTCTGGTACTCCTATAATGTGAATATTGTTCCGTTTGGATTGGTTACACAGTTCTCTTAATATTCTTTCATCCCTAGAGATCCTTTTATCTCTCTCTGCCTCAGCTTCTCTGTGCTCCTGTTCTCTGATTTCTATTCCATCTCGTCCTGTCTGCTGCTAAGCCCGTCGATCACTTGTATCATTTCTGCATTGTCTTTCCTCACTTCCCTCACTTCCTCCCTCAGGTCTTGCATATTTCTCTGTAGTTCCATCAGTATGGTTATGACTTTTATTCTGAATTCTTTTTCAGGGAGATTGTGCATGTCCATCCCATCAGGCTCCCTCTCTGGGGTTGTCTGGGTGATCGTAGTCTGGACCATATTCCTCTGTCTTTTCATGGTGATAGAAATGGTCACTGGTAGGCGCCACGTGTGTCAGCTGGGAGAACAAAGACCCTTCCTGCTTGTTGTTCTCCTTGCCCTTCTCCCGGACCTGAGCTGTTTTCCTGCACACCGGGAGGCAGTCTCTGGGATAATCCCCTGAGCTGCCTGTGTGCGGGGTCGCCCTCAGCCTGGCCTATAGCGCTGCAGGGGTTTGTAGTTACGCTGGGTGCGTTCTGGTCCCCTTGGTGTCTTCCGGACCTGGTTCTGTGGCCCTTCCCGCTTAGCTGTGCGCCGGTCGAGAGTAGATTCTGTGAGGTTGCTGCGGGCAGGTCCGCCCCTCGGCTGTTCCGCAGCAGCGGCGACTCCGCCCGACCCTTTGCGGCTCTGGCCGGGGAGGGAATGAATGGCGGGCTGCTGATCTCTGTGGGAAGCCCCGGCATGGCTGCTTTGCCCGGCCGCCGGCCAAGGGGTCCAAAATTCCGCAAACTCGAGTGAGTGAGTGCGCTGGGATGATTTTCTTCTGCTGTTGGCCCTTGGCTCTTTAAGATTTTTTTAAATAGTGCCTGCTTTTCTTTTGTCCCGGGGAGCCGGCTGAGGTGGCGGGCCTGTGCTTCCACTCCCTCCCTGCTCTGAATCCTCTTCTCCTGCCAGTGCACTGGGGTGGGGGAGCGCTCGGGTCCCGTTGGGTCACGGCTCCGTATCTTACCCGCTTTGTGAGGCACTGATTCTTGCATGTGTAGCTGTAGCCTGGTTGTTGTCCTGTATCTTCTGGTCCCTCTTTTAGGAATAGTTGCATTTGTTGTATTTTCATAAATATATATGGTTTTGGGAGGAGATTTCTGCCGCCCTGCTCATGCCGCCGTCTTCCCAGAAGTCTTCGTGAATGGGATTTTTAAAACATTTCTCTTTCTAATAGTATGTTATTAGTGTATAGAAACAGAGTTAACTTACTTTTGTATATTGATACTGTATCCTGAAACTTTACTGAATTCATTTATGCTAACAATTTTGTGGTGGCATCCTTAGGGTTTTCTATAAATAAGAACGTGTCATCTGTAAAAAGAGACAGTTTTATTTCTTCCTTTACAACTGGGGATGTCTTTTCTTTCTTTTTCTTGCCTAATTCCTCTGGTGAGAGTGGGTAACATTGTCTTATTCTTGATCTTAGAGAAAAAGCTTTCAGCATTTCATTGCTAAGTATATTGTTAGCTGTGGGCTTGTTAGTATTTGGCTTTGTTATGTTGAGGTCCATTTCCTCTGTACCTGCTTTGTTGAGAGTTTTTTAAAATCATAAATGGATTTGAATATTTTCCAATGCTTTTTCTGCATCTTTTGAGATCATGTAATTTTTATCCTTCATTTTTTGGGGGGATGTACTATATTGATTTGTGGATGTTGAAGCATCTTTGAATCTCTGGGATAAATACCATTTGATCCTTCTAATATACTGATGTGTTCAGTTTGCTAATATTTTGTTGAGTATTTTTGCATCTATTTTCATCAGGGATATTGGCTGTAAGTATCTTTTCTTGTAGTATCCTTGTCTGGTTTGGTATCAGGGTAATGCTGGCCTCCTAAGTGAAATTGGTAGTACTCCCTCCTCTTCTGTTTTTTGGAAGTTTGAGAAAGATTGTTATTAATTATTTTTTGAATGTTGGTAGAATTCACCAATAAAAACATCTGGACATGGATATTCATTTTTGAGGAGATGTTTTTGATTACATCTCCCTCCAGTAATTGCTCTGTTTAGAATTTCTGTTTCTTCATGATTCAGTCTTGGTAGGTTGTATGTTTCTAGCACTTTATCCATTTCTTCTAGGTTGTTCAGTTGTTGATATATAATTGTTCATAGTAGTATCTTGTGATCTTTTGTATTTTTATGGTGTCAGTTGTAACATCTTTCTGATTTTGAGTCCTCTCTCCTCTTTATCCCCTATTTTATTTTATTTTTTTTGTGAGTCCAGCTACAAATTTGTCTATTTCTTCATCTTTAAAAAAAAAACTAGCTGTTAGTTTTATTTTGTCTTTTCTATTTTCTTATAGTCCTATTTCATTTATTTCTGCTATGATCTTTGTTACTTCCTTCCTTCTTCTATCTTTGGGCTCTGTTTATTCTTCTTTTTCTGGTTCCTTGAGGCATACAGTCAGGTTGTTTGAGATTTTCATTGTTCCTTGATGTAGAAACTTCTTTTTTTCCTTTTTAACCATGATTTATAATATTAGCACATAGGAACTGCATTCAGAGTGGTATGGTATTGTGTTTTACTTTTTAAAAAAGATTGAGGCACATACAATAAAATGTACAAATATTAGTGTATATAGGGATTTTGACAAGTGTATGTACTCATGTAACTATCACCCAGATCAAAATAGCAAATTTTCTCATTTTTCCCCCTTTTACCTCTTCAGCCTGTCCTCTTGTCCCTTTCCCCTATGCCAATCACCAGTGTGCTTTCTTTGTCTATGAGTATATCTCTGGTTTGTTTGTTTATTTTTTAGATTCCACATATAAGTGACATCAAATGGTATTCATCTTTCTGTCTTATTTCACTTAACATAATACCCCCTAGATCCATCCATGTATTTTTGTTGATTTTTTTTGTTGAAGTATAGTTTATATACAATATTATATTGGTTCAAGTATACAGTGATTCAACAGTTATATACATTATTAAATCCTCACCCCCAACTAGTGTAGTTACTGTCAACTTAGAAAGATGTTACAGAAGTATTGGCTATGTCCTCTATCCTGTACTTTCATCACTGTAAGTAATTTATATTATGATTGAGATTTTTGTACCTCTTTATCCTTCGTCTATTTCAACACTCATCCCAACTCACTTCTCAGTGTGTATGAGTCTGTTGCTGTTCATTTTGTTTTGTTTTTAGATTCCACATATAAGTGAAATTATATATTTGTTTTTCTCTACCAGGCTTATTTCACTTAGCATAATATCCTGTAAGTCCATCCATGTTGTTACAAATGGCAGGGTTTCTTTATTTTTTATGGCTGAATATTCCACTGTATATATGTTACTGTGTCTTCTTTATCTATTCATCTGTTGATGAACACTTTGGTTTCTTCCATATCTTGGCTATTGTAAGTAATGTGCCATATGTTAATTGACTGTATCTGCATGGGTTTATTTCTGAGATTTCTGTTCTGTTCCATTGATCTATGGGTCGGTTCTTGTGTCAGTACCATACTGTTTGGATCATTGTAGCTTTTTAATATAATTTGAAGTCAGGAAGCATGATGCCCCGAACTTCGTTCTTCTTTCTCAAGATTGCTTAGGCTATTCCAGGTGGTACTATAAAAACTTTAGGATTTTTTGCTCTTGTTGATTGAAAAATGCCATTGTAATTTTGATAAGGATTGCATTGAATCTATAAATTGCTTTGGGCAGGTTGACCATTTTGACAATATTAATTCTTCTTATGCATGAGCACAGGATAGATTTCCATTTATTGGTGTCTTTAATTTCTCTCATCAGTGTCTTACAGTTTTCAGTGCATAGGTCTTTTACCTCCTTGGTTAGGTTTATTCCTAAGTATTTTATTTTCTTTGATGCAGTCATAAATGGAATTATTTTCCTGATTTCTCTGTCTTCTGGTTTGTTAGTAAATAGGAATGCAGCAGATTTCTGTATATTGATTTTATGTCCTGCAAGTTTGCTGAATCCAGTTATTCTAATAACTTTTTGGTGGAGTCTTTAGGGTTTTCTATATATAGTATCATCATCTGCAAATCATGACAGTTGTACTTCTTCCTTACCAATTTGGATGCCTTTTATCTATTTTTTTTGTCTGATTTCCATGGCTAGGACTTCCAGTACTGTGATGAATAAAAAGTGATGAGAGTGGACATTCTTGTCTTTTTCCTGATCTTAGAGGAAGAGCTTTCAGCTTTTTGCCATTGAGTATGATGTTAGCTGTAGATTTGTCATATATACTCTTTTTTTATGTTGAAGTACATACTCTCTATACCCATTTTGTTGAGAGTTTTTATCATGAATGATGTTGAATTTTGTCAAATACTTTTTCAGCCTCTATTGAGATGATCTTATAGTTTTTATTCTTCCTTTGGTTAATGTGATATATCATATTGATTGATTTACAGATATTGTATCATCCTTGCATCCCTGGAATAAATCCCACTTGGTTGTGATGGATGATCCTTTTGATGTATTTTTGAATTTGGTTTGCTAATATTATATTGAGGATTTTTGCATCATTTTCCATCAGGGATATTGGTCTGTAATTTTCTTTTTTTGTATTGTTCTGGTTTTTGTATTAGAGTGATGCTGACTTCTTAGAATAAATTTGGAAATACTCCCTCCTCTTCTATTTATTGGAATACTTTAAAAAGGATGGGTATTAGCTCTTCTTTAAATATTTGGTAGAATTCACCTGTGAAGCCATCTGGTACTGGATTTTTGTTTCTTGGGAGTTTTTTTGATTACCAATTCAATTTTGTTACTGGTAATTGGTCTGTTTGGATTTTCTGTTTTTTCCTGGGTCAGTCTTGGACATTGTGCATTACTAGGAATTTGTCCATTTCTTCTAGGTTGTTCAATTTATTGACATACAATTTTTCATAGACTTCTATTATAATTCCTTGTGCTTCTGTACTGTCAGTTGTAACTCATCCTTTTTTTTTTTTTTTTCGATTTCTGATTTTCTTTGTGTCCTCTCATTTTTTTCCTGTTAAGTCTGATTTGGTGTTTGTCTATTTTGTTTATCTTTTCAAAGAATCAACTCTTGGTTTCACTGCTTTTTTTCCTATTGTTTTCTTATTCTATTTTACTTGTTTCTGCTCTGATCTTCATTGTGTTCTGCCTACTAATTTTGTTCTTTTTCTAGTTCTTTCCATTGTGTTTAGATTTTTTTATTTGGGATTGTTCGTGTCTCTTGAGGCAGCCCTGTATTGCTATGTACTTCCTTCTTAGAGCCTCTTTTGGGGCATCCCATATATTTTGAAGGGTTGTGTTTCTGTTTTCATTTGTCTCATGTATTGTTTGATTTCCTTTTATTTGTTCATGGATCCATTGATTATTTAGAGGGATGTTTGTTTAGTCTCTGTGTGTTTGTGGGTTTGTTTTTTTTTTTTTTGGTTTTCTTCATGTAATTGATTCCTAGGTTCATACGATACCTTGTGGTCTGAAAAGATGCTTGATACAATTTCAATCTTTTTGAATTTATTGAGGCTCATTTTTGGGTCCTAATATGTGATCTATTCTGGAGAACGTTCCATATACACTTGAGAAAAATGTGTATGCTACTGCTTTTGGGTAGAATATTCCGTAGATGTCTGTTAAGTTCATCTGGTCTAATGTATCATTCATTGCCTCTGTTTCCTTATTTTCTGTCTGGATGATCTGTCCACTGATGTAAGTAGGGATGTTAAAATTCCCTAATATGATTGTATTGTAGTCTTTTTCTCTCTTTAGGTCTGTTAGTATTTGTTTTATATATTTAGGTGTCCCTATGTTGGGTACATAGATATTTACAATTGTATCCTCTTGTTGGACTGATTCCTTTATCATTATGTAATGTCCTTCTTTGTAAAGGTACTTTAAAAATTTTTTCTTCCTCCTCTACACTTTATGTATAAGATGTCATAATCTACATCTTTTGTGTATCCCTTGACTGATTTTGTATTTAGTTGACTTTACTACTTTTGTTTTTTTAACCTCATACTTGCTTTTTAAGTAATTGGTCTGCTACCTGTACTGCAGGTTTAGTTTCACTTATGAGAAATATTTGGACTTAACATTTCCATCTAAGGAGTCCTTTTAACATATCCTATAAATCTAGTTTAGTGATGGTGAATTCTTTTAACCTTCCTGTGTTTGGGAAACTTTTAATCTCTCCTTCAATTCTGAATGATAACGTTACTGGGTAGAATACTCTTGGTTGTCGGTTCCTCCATTTCAAAACATTAAATATTTCATGCCACTCCCTTTTGGCCTGTAAATTTTCTGCTGAGAAATCTGCTGATAGCCTTATGGAGTTTCCCTTACAGTTACCTGTCTGCTTCCCTGTTGCTGCTTTTCAGATTCTCTCCTTATCTTTAATCTTTGCTGTTTTAATTTTGATATATCTTGGTGTTGTCTTCTTGGGATTCATTTTGTTAGGGGCTCTCTGTGCTTTCAGGACCTGGGTATTTATTTCCTTCCCCAGATTGGGGAAGTTTTCAACTATTATTTCTTCAGAGAGACTTACCTCTCCTTTTTCTCTCTCTCCTTCTTGTACCCCTATTATACAAATATTATTTCACTTGGAATTTTCACACAGCTTTCTTAGCATCTTCTCATTTTTAGAAATTCTTTTTTCTCCCTGTTCCTCAGCTTGATTACTCTGCTAGTCTCTATCTTTCATCACAATGATTTTTCCCTCTACTTCTAGTAGTCTACCACTTATTCCCTCTATTGTATTTTTCATTTCATTTATTGTATTTGTGAGTTCTGAGTGGCTCTTCTTCATATTTTTTACCCCTTTATTGACATTCTCACTGAGATCATCAGTTCTTTTCCTCAGTTCAGTGAGCATTTTTATGACTTACTTTGAATTCTTTATCAAGCAGATTGCTAATGTCCATTTCATTTAGCCCTTTTTCTGGTGTTTTGTTCTGTTTGGAACATATTCCTCTTCTTCCTCACTGATTTTCTATTTCTTCCTTTGTATTAGATCAGCTGTGCCTCCTGGTCTAGAAAGTAATGGTTTATGAAATAGGCATCCTTTGGTGCCCAGTAGCTCAAGTCTGTCTGCTTACTGGTGCCTGATTCTCTTTTGTGGCTGAACCACAGTTGCAGGAACCTTTTTGCCTTTCTGCTGGCAGTGGATGATCCCCACAGCTCTCCTCCGTATGCCCTTTTTGTGATGTGAGGCAATTCTACTGGGATTCATTGTGGGCAGGGCTGTCCTTTGCCTGCCAGTCAACAATGGTAGACCCCGCTGGGCTGAGTGTGCTAGGTAGGGCTGGTGTGAGCCACCATGAGGGAGATGGAGCATTTAGAGGTGGCTTTCCTGAATGCTTGGGAAGTGCCATTCCACTGACCTTTCTCCTCCAGAGAGAGCTCCCTCCAACCCCTGCCCCTCTGGCACACTTCCTGCTGCTGGCAAATCTTTTAGAGTGCTGCCTCTGTGTTGGGTCTCAGTGGGATTTACAGAGCATACCTGTCCTCCACAAGCACCAAGAATCTGTGCCCCCCCAGAGTGCTCCAACTCTCCCTGGTGTCCAGCCCCATTAATCACCAAAACCCAATGCAGCATGGCCCCAAAAACCCATCTCTAGGGTCTGGTGTGTCTGATTCCTGAGTGTTTATCCCCTCCCCACTCCATTCCTCTCCTTCCCGCTTACGGGCTGGGATGGGTAGGGACTTGGGTCCCTATTGACCAGGCTCTGCTCCTTTACCCTTTTCCTTGTTGTTCTCTTGTCTTCATCAGGTGTACGTGGTCTGGTCTCCTTCAGATCCTTTTCAAGGTTGGTTGTATCTGTTGTACTTGTTTCCTTGGTGTGTACATGGGAGGAAGTTTTCACCTTGCCATTCTACTCCACCATCTTTTCCTCAGTCTTAGATCCATCCATGTTGTCTTAAGTGGCAAGATTTCATTTTTTATGGCTGAGTAACATTCCATTGTATATATGTACCACATCTTCTTTAACCATTCATCTATCAATGGACTCTCAGGTTGCTTCCATATTTGGCTATTGTAAATAATGCTGTAATAAATAGTGCACGTAACTTTTTGAATTAGTGATTTTGTTTTCTTTGGGTAAATTCCCAGAAGTAGAATTGCTGGGTGGTGTGGTACTTCTATTTTTAGTTTTCTGAGAAGCCTGTATTCTTCTTTCCATGGTGGCTGCCCCAATTTGTAATCCCATCAGCAGTGCAGGAGCATTCTCTCTTCTCCATGTCCTTACCAACACTTGGCGTTTTCTGTCTTCTTGATAATAGCCACTCTGGCTGAGGCAAGGTGATATCTCACTGTGTTTTGGGTTGGCATTTCCCTGATGATTAGTCATGAGCATCTTTTCATATGTCTTTTGATCATCTGTGTATCTTTGGAAAAATGTCAGTTAAGATCCTCTGCTCATCTTTTCATCAGATTATTTTTTGTTGTTAGTATTGGTGAGTTATTTATATATTTTGGATATAAGTCCCTTATTGGATGTATCATTTGCAAATATATCCTCCCATTTAATAGGTTGCCTTTTTGTTTTGTTGATAATTTCCTTTGCTGTACAGGAGCTTTTTAGTTTGTTGTAGTCCCTTTTTTAAATTTTTGCTTTTATTTCCCTTGCTTGGAGAGATATATACAGAAAAAAATTGCTATTGCCAGTGTCCAAGTTTACTGTCTATATTTTCTTTTAGGAGTTTTATGGTTTCAAGTCTTACATTTAGATCATTAATCCATTTAGAATTTATTTGTGTGTGTTGTGTAAGACAGCAGTTCAGTTTCATTCTTTTGCATGTAGTTGTCCAGTTTCCCCCAGTTTCACCATTTATTGAATCTAGTGACCTCAGCTGAACTTGATAATCTGCAAAGACCCTGTTTCCAAATAGCATTTATTTCTATGAAATTCCTTCTTAGACCTGCCTTTGTCTGAATCCCATAAATTTTGGTTTGTTGTATTTCCATTTTTATTTTGTCTAAATGTGTTTTAAAATTTCTGATTTATTCGACTGATTGGCTGTTGTTCAGTAGCATGTTGCTTAATCTGCATATACTTGCAAGTTTTCCGGTTTTCTTCCTGTATTTCATTTGTAGGTGCATACCATTGTGGTTGGAAAAGATGTTTGATATGATTTCAGTCTTTTAAAATATATTAAGGCTCATTTTTTGGCCTAACATATGATCTTTCCTGGAGAATGTTCCATGTGCACTTGAGAAGAATGAGATTCTATTACTTTTGGTTGGACTATTCAATGGTCATCCACTTGGTTTGACATGCCTCAGTGTCTTTCTTGTGACCTCTGTGTTTATTGATGCTGTCATCTTTTCCCTGGTCACTTGGATTTAAAATTGCCTAGTCATTCTTAAAATCTCTGGTTTTTAACATACAGCAATAGGGGTTCAGATCAGTAAGCTGTGAGTCAGATAGACCACGGCAAGATGGCTAGACTCCTTGTAGTTCCTTAATTTCTTTGAATCTTAGTTTTCTTATTGCAACGTTCTATCATCTTGGAGCTGTTTTGAGAATTATGTCAAAATATGCACGAAAGTGCTTATTGTAATATCTGGCACATGGTAAATGCTGAATTATGTCTGCTAGCAGTGGCTATTTTTAGTGAGTCATGAGAAAATTCTGTTTGTGTTTTGAACTATGCCATGATTTCTGGTTAAGCTGCTCCTGCCCTAGCATAGGTCCTCATCTCTTGCATGGGTCACTGCGGGAGCCCCCTCGCCCTCCACTCCAGCCCATGCAGGACTCTGTCAATAGGCAGATTTTGATCACATTGTCCTTCTCTTAAGAAACTGTGATTTTTTGATGTCCAAAATAGGTCAAGCGTGTACACTTTAGTTTGACATTTAAATTTTTGGACAATCTGATCTTCGCCAACCCTGCAAGCCTATACCCCTTAGCATGTGAATTTCTAGTCACTAACTTCCTATGTTCCATCCCCTGAGCTTGTCCTAGTGTCACACGCTTCTCTCTCCTCTTTTCTTTCTGATTTTTCTAGCCATCATTTAAGACCACAGATTCTTGCTCTCTATGAAGCTTTTACTGAGCCCTTTCTTGTGATGTTGACTTCTCTGCTCTCTTTGCACAGATTTCTTTCATTCATCCATTCACTCATGCATGGCCTGCTGAGACACTGTTCTGGGCACCCAGGTACACCGATGAACAAAAAAGACCTTAGCCTCTTGGGACCTCAGTTTGGTATCAGATTTCACAAGGAATCATGTTTTATGACATCTTTTTATAATTTGAATTTATTTATTGACTCTTACAGATTTTTTTCCTATATAAATTGTAAATTTCTTGATAGTTAGGTATTATTTTGAAGCTTTTAATATTTAATGTCTTATGTGGTGTTTTACACAGAGGAGGAACTTAGTAAATACCAGTTAATTTTATTGGGTCATATTCATGGCTTCAGTTTTAAAACTGCAGTTTCAAAATCAAAAGTGTTACTTGGAATATATTTGAAATAAGAGAGACTCATACATCTTTATGCTTTAGGTGCATGTTCCTTCTTAAAGATCTGTAACTTCCTAAGTAGATTGATGTAGTAATATTTTTCTGGTAAAAAGTGGTTGTGGGTGAACACTATGCTTCTATTCCTACCTGTGGAATCCCTACCCTCCCCTTTTAATGTGTTGTCAGAATTCATATTTGAAAAACGATTTAAATTAATAGGCAGCTAAGTTCGAATAGCTCTTGTTACTCTGGGAAATGTTCTGAAGGTCTTCTCTGACTTTGTAGACTGGGTTAAACATTCCCCTCAGTGCTGTAGACTTCCACAGCCCTATGGTTCAGTTTTGTGATCCTCCCTTTAGTTGTGATGACTTGTCTGGTGCCTGTCTTCCCCGCTAGATGACCAACTCCAGGAGGGCAGGACCACTTTCTGGTTTTTTTTTCCACCACTCTGGCACCAGGAGTAATATGTACACAGAACACATGGGTGCTCACCAAAAATGCATTACATTAAGTCTGACACTCATTCAATAATCTAAGACATATGGCATTCCTATAGATATTAGGGACTGAGGTAGGCTCTGGGGTTGCACTGAGAGAACAAAATTCAGCCCTTGTTCTCAGGGGACTTGTCAACTGGCAAAATGTGCTAAGCTTAATTCTTATTTAGATTTATATACTGCTGAAAGTTTCCAGAATTTTTTTCCAACTTAAACCTCAAAGTAAAGCTGTGAAAATGAACTGTTTCACTTGAAGAAACCGAGGAACAGAGATCCAGTAGCTCATTCAGGTTTTCACAGGATGGCAGCCTGTCTGTCTGCTCTCTAAATACTTCTTAAATGTGCACTGACCCCCGCCTATTAAACCACAAGGCAGTGACAGCCACACCTTGTGTCTACCCTGGTTTTTAAGGATTCACATCTATTTCTTCAGACTCATACATTTTTGGGTTAGCATTAAAAAATGCGGCAAGGAATTATGTTTTGGGAATGAGCCTACTGCTGATTGACGCTTTGCATCTTATTACACCTTCTCAATCAGCCTTTATTTCTTTTCCTTTGAGACTCTGTTTTACCATTGGCAACATCTTCCATGGTGATATTTTTGTGTGACCTTTAGCTCTGTCTAGTCTTCCTTTTAGGCCTGTGGATTAAGTTTAAAAATCTTCTCTTTGCATCCCCTGTAGTCTGAAGAATTTCTGCTTCTTTACCACTCACTATTTAAGACAATCCCTAATCAGGTGCCCAGATACATTCTTACCTTTATGCCTGGGTTTAGCCTCTGTCTCCCTGCTCGAATGCCTTCCACAAACTTTTTGTCATTTAAAATTAAAAACACTTGTCTTCCTTTAGTTTTGAATTAAGTCTCTCCTGCATGTGCTGGCCTCCATGCCTTGCTGTTAGTTCGTGTGTACTGGTTTTGTTTCCCGAGTAAGACATTTTATTTCTGGAGCAAAAGGACCAAGTCCTGTTTTTCTTTCCTGTCTCCCACAATGTCTAGTACAGTGCTGGGTATATGACTGTATCTACTAAGTAAGCACTCAAATGTTGGTTAAAGTAACACTAATTATAGAGTTTGCACTTCCTAATTTTATCTGAGCACCTCAGTGCTTCCCAAACATTAGGGAACCTTGGAGAATGGTGCTGGAGGAGACACAGTCTTCTCTGTTAAAACAGGGACACATTCCATTTGTGCTGTGCATGAAGGGTAGCAGAATGTTTCCATGTATTATTATTAGCAGACATGACCCTCGCAATACTTTTATGGGAGAGAGAGAATTTAATTTTCATTAGGGAGTGATGGCTTTAGGGCTCAAATAATTTGCCTACGTAGCAGATGGCTGGAGCTAGGACCCAAAGCCATCTTGTGTGACTCCAGTGCATGCAGAAGGGAGAGGGGTGGCCAGGCTGCGAGCCCCCAGAGTGCAGGGCTCAGGAGTGTTGATCACACATCACCACTGCAAGATAATATTGAGGTTCTTGTGTCAGCTTCCTTTTGAATCCTTCCATGCGTGCATTTCTGATCCGTCTGGCTCTCCTGGCACAATGAGTTTGTCCCCTGTTGCTAGAATTTCACTACTACTGAGCTATTTATATCTATCTTATTTATCTACCATATCTATATATTTATTTACTCTCCCCTTCATTTTCCTCCTCCATCATTGTCATCACCATCATCTCTGTGTGTACGTGTAGTTATGGTTGTTATGTGTAAAATGCTTCAAGGTCTTAACATCATGTTTTAAGAAGCTTATTATAATGGGTATAGATTTTTGTCAGTGCTTCCTTAACTTTTTAACTCTACTCAGCCAAGGTTGTGGGTTGCTGTGTGTAGGTTGGTGGATGACCACATTGACAGCATAGGGCTAGAAAACTCACATATCATTATTTTGAGAAAGAGAGGTCCTTTTGTGCATTCACTTATTTCATGAGAGATTAGATTGGGGCTTTATCCCTGGAAATTTATGAATATTTGTAAGGTCAAATGCATTTCCTTCCCTTTGTGTTTGAAGTGAGTTCTTGCTGCAGGATAGGAAAACATTTCTCTACTTAACTAATTGTAGTTTGTAGCATTTAAAATTGTATTGCTATTCCTGTGATTAGCAGTGTAGTTTCATATGTGTACCCTTGATTTTGTTTATAAACCCTGGGCACAAGGAAATGACAAAGGACCATCAAACTGGGTAGTTCACACCAAAGCTGACTACATCTTTTATGTCAGCATTTTATATCTGTGGCCTTCTGACATTTCTCTGGGGGAACATTAACTTGTGAAATTCACTGTAAACATTTCCTTTGCTCTTGGTCTGCACAATCAGATGCCAAAAGCATTTTGAAAATGATTAAAATTTTAATATATTAAAAATAGGCATGGGTTTCTGTAAAAGACAGACTTATGTTTGTGTTCTTGGTGGAGTATATATAATTTATTTATAGTTTTAAAAACAACATACATGAGCAGAAATTAAAATAGGTTCGCTTATAGGTAGTATAAGCATGAGTTGGCAGTCCTCATTTTAGCCCGGAAGAGAAATAAACAAGAAATAGGCATATTGACCTACTGATTCTAAGCATGATACCACTGCACCAAGTGGTCTGGGTGTTGTGGAAAGTGTGGCGGAGGTTTTTCAGTTCAATTAGAGAGGGATTTTCACAAGGAGTTTGCTAGACTTGGTTCCTTGGTTCCTGTGGGTCAACTAAGTTTGCAATTGTCCTAATTTGTACCTGATATTTTGGGAGGGACCTTATGGTGTCAAGTCAGGGGTAGGTGCAGATATCTAGTCCCTGCCCTGGAGGAGCTATTTTAGGAAGATAGCATTTTAACAAAATAAAAAAAATATTAGAATTAAGGTCTGTGGTGCTCGGTATTAGTGATGTGCGAGACGGGACGAGGGAGAGAGCGGAGGAGGCAGGGCGTCCAGGAAGATCGGCTGGGATCCTGGCCTTCAGGCAGGAGCGTTTCTTGGTTCTTCTCTCCAGTTTGCCCTGTCGACCAGAGTTCTGAGGTCCTGACCGTTCTCAACAAAAGCTTTTTGATGTTCTTGAGAATTCATCTTTCAAGATCTGTTAGATAATCAGGGGATACGCTCTTGAGCTCCTGGTATGATGTGGTTGGAGGTAAAGTTTTAGTGACATGAATGCTAAATATTAGTCACTATATGCCCTGGGCGGTCTTTCCTTATGCATTTTTAAAACCTGCAGTTGCTTACCAAGACTTAGAAAACAAAAAACAATTATTTTACTTATTTATTTTTTAATTGATGGCTTCTCTTTTGAAGACATCTAGTCTGTCCTTGAGGTTGTTTTTTTTCTGTGTCAAGAGTTGTGAAATATTTGCTTTTTAGAAAATGATAGTTTTAAGTATGTTTCAATATGTTCCACATATTTCACAAAGCTATCACTCTTTCCAGGAAAATAATGAAAAAACAAAACAGAACACTCGATAGTTATCTTCTTTTAAAATCTCAAATTGTTTAGTCCCAGTCAGGCTGCTTCGTTTTTGTACTATATCATGGTACTTGACACCTCTCATTCTTAACGTTTTGGTCAAAGCTAGTGTTGTCTGCAGTAAATTTATAGCATTTGTTTCTAGGTTATAACTGGAGAACAGAGGATCTCAAGGATCTGTCCAATTGTCTATGCTAAGTGGGTGCATGAAAGAGCGTTTAAACTCAGGCTGACACGAGGTTTTCTTTTATTCCCTCCTTGATTTTGTATCTCGGTTGGTAGACTATTTATAGGAGAACCTGTTTCATTCTCACTTGGCCAATCTGCTAACAGTTAATTCTCACCTGCTTACAGTAGTGTCGCTTTTTTTTGCTGCAGAAGCTATCTCTCTAGTGGCCTTTTATTCTGAGACTCTCTTAATAGAACATTTTTCCCTCAAAATATAATGAGGAAACCAAAGGAACCTTTAAATTATTGGATTTACATTTTATTTATTTACTGTAACCATTGTGAGGATTTAAAAATAATTGAAGCAGTTTTTGAGAGGTTAATACCTCTGCTATAGTATGTTCAGAATCTGTTTTGTCATCAAGAGCATTCCTGGGAAGCTTAGCATTTTTTTCTGTTAGAAAGTTCTACCTGGGTGGCCTGCTGTAATCTTGAATTTTTCTCATGTTGAACTCCTTATTTCTGTGTTAATGTTAGTAAGATTACAGGTAACTTACTTTCTAATCTATGCTTCTTTGTGTTTTCCAGTTTTTAAATGCTTAGCTCACATTCCTTTTATAATCAGAAAAATCTGTTAAAAACCTCTAACCATACTGATTATGATGAATTATATTTTGTTTCCTTCAAGTTGTGTTACAGAAGTTGGGAAAATGTACTTTATTTATTGGGACAACAAGCAATTGAGAAATGTTGAATTTGTCTGGTTGGTGATGTTGAATCGTGAGAGATTCTGCTTAAATAAATTTCTTTTGACTCAAGCCTTTCTACCCTTTAAAGCCTGAAATCCTGAAAGTTTCAAACTTGAGATGGAAACCTTATATGATTAGAACTGCATATGTTTAAATCGATTGTGATTAAAGACAATATAGTGAGTTGAGTTTGACTTTTCTTTGTAGTTAGGGTCAATACTGTGACCTTCAGCTTTGTACTTCTGACTTTTCCCTGACTGTCAGCTGTCACTGTAGCAGTGCTAATCTGGGCCTTTTAATTATGTAGTTTAGAGAAAACAAATAGCATGTCACATTTTCTGTAGATGCACTGGCTTAGGATGGTATGAAAGCTTCTTGGAGGGAGATGTCTGTGGTTGCTTTCCCCAGCATCCGGGGGAGGAGGTTTGTGATTGATGTTTCTATAAGTGTTTTAATAGCTGATGACCATGGAGGATGTTTATTTTTGCTTCTGTTTTCTTAACTGTGTATGGAAAGATTTAAATCGGGGTATTGGGTAAGGTTTTGGAATTAGATAGGCTTGGATGTAAATTCCACTAAAACCACTTAACAGCGGTGCGATCTTGTGTGTTCCCCTTAATCTTTCCAAATTGTTTCCTCATTTGTAAAGCAAGGATGGTCATGCTTTCATCATGGAGTTGTGAGGATTAAAAATAATCCATGCAGTGTTCTTAGCACAGTGCCTGCATATAGTAACTGTTCAATACATGTTAGCAATAAAGATAATCATAATAATGGTGGGTTTTATTAATTTGGCTTTGATTAATGCCTGCCAGTTCTTAATTTCATGGTTCAAATAATCCTCAATTGATTCTGAACGTGGAGCTGATCAAGCTTGGTATTGACAAGAAAAGACTGTCATGGAATATCTAACGTACATTTTTTTCACTGATTCTAAAGATGTGCTCACCTTCACATAGATACCAAATCAGACAATGTCTGTATGTGACAAAGGGGCTGAGCACATATATTGCATTATGACTTTTAAAGGAAAGTTTACAAACGACCAGGGAGTTCTGTGAGGTTGAAACTGCTTTGTTCTATTGTCTTGGTGATCTGTTTAACGTAGCAAGAAAAGTGAGATTTACACCATAACTTTTCAGGATATTCTCCATGTTCTATATGAAAATTTTAATGAATTTTCTCTATTTTACCATATGTAACGTGGAGTTTGCCACTTATTTGTACCAATTGGGTTAAAATGGGTCCAATAGATTATGTAATTTGTCTTTGATAGTGGAAATACTAAGTTATGAAAAAGTTGTGACTGATTTTTTTCCCCAGTCTCTGCTCACTATCAATGAAGTTTTATTGCATTTAAAACCTTTTGTGGAGTTAGGAACCAATGCTATTATAAAGTGTGTTGATGTAAATACGCTTACAATAATGTTTTATTTATATTACAGCTGCCTTTGGAGTAGCTAAAAGAGCTTGTGTGATTACTCAGCTACTCAATTTTTGTTTTTAACCATCTGAAGGACAGTTTTTTATGTATTAAATGTCCTTGGACAGGTTCTTTTTGCCAAGAGTCTTGGAAATCAAATGAACAGGATAATGTCACCTCTGAATGCAAAAATTCTAAGGTGTTGCTCAGTGAAAAGGTAATAAAAATAATTGTAACATATGAATTAACCTGAAAACCAATTGATTAGATAGCAAATGAATATTTTTCTTTTAGCCATTGGAAGGATATCAATTTGTCAAGGCCTTTTCCTTGTTTCTTTAATAAAGTGTACAGTATATAACTTAACCTTTAAAAATGACTAGAATAATTTATACAAATATCAGTTGTTGTACTTGGGTATTGCAAAGTATTTGTTATTTTGCTGATGTATGTAGGGAAGTTCCTCCCTATGCTAAATACTTCCAGAGTATTTTTCGGGTGAGGGGATTGTGCAAATTTCTAAAAATCTTTTTCCTGACTTCTAATCTATCAGCTGTTGCATCTCACATTTCTCTTATATCCTTTCCCTTTTAGCATGGAAAACAGGTAACCAAGGTTATTAACATTATGTAAGAAAAGTATATGTAATTTCATGTTCACCAAAGGCCCGAAGAGGGAATAAAGTGATGGGCTAAAATACAACTTAATGTTAAAAAAACAAAACCTCCTCCCAGTTGAAGTTCATTATGAATGCAGCACATGTTTATTTTAAAAAGTCAGAAAACGCAAAGAAGAAAATGATCATTTACAATTTTAATTACTAGAGATTACCCTTGTTCTTTTTTGGATAAAACAGGAAAAAGAAATCATCCTAGGTATTTTAGCAGCAAGAGGTTTAGTGTGTGTTTAAAGAGGAATGTCCATACAAGGGGAGTTCTGTGGGTCATGAATATTGGCAATAACTGTACTGCTTTGAGGGGATCAGGAACTGCTGAACCCCAGGAAGCCAGCACCCGTGAGCTCAGGTAGAGGAGTGTCAAGAGCTTTTACCCAGAAGCCACACAGATGCCAGTCTGACCTCTGCCCCCACTTCTAGCTGCCCCTGTTGGAGGAGAACATGCTGCTTCTTTCCAGCCTTCTAGCTTTCATGCGAACGCTTCCCATCAGGAGCCTCGGCCAAAACCCTACTGACCAGGAACCCACGAGGAGCTAGAAAGGGCAAAGGGGATGACGTCAGAAACTGCCAGAAAGTTCCTGCGGAGATACCAGAATCCAGAGTGGTTTCAAGAACAAGGCCTTTTTGCTTTTAGAGCTTCATCCCAAGTCACATAATACACACGGGCACCTACCCGTCCTTCACATTGGATCCTCTTGTGATACAAGTTTGAAGGATTTAAACATAGTTTTGCTTTTGAAATTATTTGGCTATCAGTAACACATTTAATGTACAATTGGCTACAATTCTCTGCAATTATTATGTGTATTTGGGGATTCTTTTAGAGTGAGAAGTTTAACGTAGAAATTGTTTCAAATATAATTAAATTTTCACGAATGCTGAATTGAGCGACTGTTGTTACATCCAATGACATTTATGACATGCAAGGTAAATAACTTAGAAATTTTCTTTTAATAATTTTGAGACACTATACTCTTTTTGTTCCAAGCCTCAGGTATTTTCCAGAGGCTTATAAACAGCTCATTGGCCCTGGACATCGTGCTCATGGTTTCTGACAGCATGGCTGAGTTCTTCAAAGGGTGAGATAGGGAACATGGTATGGTGGTGTGGTTAGGAGCGTGATTAAATCGAACAGTGTGAGGTCAAAGATTATGTTCTGTAATTTCAGAGTCTTAGTAATATTTTTAAAACAACAACAAAATTGAAACTACAGATGAAATCAGATTTCAAATCTCAGCATCCTTTTTAAGCTACATGGTTCTGGGCCAGTTGCTTAGTTCCCTAAGTTTAATTCCCTTATCTGTAAAATGAGGAAAATACTGTTTTCCTCATGAAGTTGCTGTGAATAGGTAATCCAGCTTAAAGCACATGGTGGGCTCTGAACAAACGCCTGGTAAGGAGTGACAGGTGGCATTTCTGACTTACCTGGGCGCTCACCGCATACAATGGAGGGTATTCTGTACGCTGCACTGGGCTCGACCAATGAAGCGGATGCCGTTTTGTTCTCTTTCTGCCCTGGAGACATTGGGATGAACGGAGACTTGGGACTGCGAATCTAGTTTGGTTGGGTGATTATGGTAGCTTTCCCTATGAGTTATGTTTGAAGTTTGATTTCACAAAAATGTTTTACAAATGTTAATTATGTAGAGAGAATTGACCAGTGTTTTCTGACAGTGAATGTTCTTGGTTCCTTAAGAACTACACTGATGTCTTTAATTCAACACCTTTGGTTAAATGATGTAGCCCTGAAGGGGTGTGTCTGTGTGTGTGTGTCTGATGAGAGGGTGTTGATACCAACATGGCCCGGCATTTGCTAACTTGAGTGCTAAGAAAGGGCATATAGTATTGTATAAGCTGTGGTGGGAAGATATTTTAGTTAGGGCAAGAAATGACACAATATTCTTGTAGAATATGAAAACTTAATACCCATACAAAAATTAATGACACTTCTCTATCACATCAATAGGGTAAGAGAAATAATTTTTTAACTGAAGCAAAATTTATTTAATCTTTAAATTAGAAAATTGCTGTTGATAAGTTAGGAGTGAACTCAGATATTTCAGATAATGTTTTATGTAAATACCATTAACCATAAAATAAACATCAGTTTAATTTTGGATAGCTTGGTAGACGGCCTGAGGTATAGGGCAATGTTGATAGTATTCTTTAGTGTGTGGAGTGTTTGTTTTAGGTTTATTTAGAGGGAATGGGGTCTCTGGCTTATCATGTGAACTTTAATAGATACCAGATTTTGCACAAAAAGAAGCTCTACGTGTCTTATGTGTTTTGTTAAAGTGGTAATGTAGGATGTCATTTAAATAGTTTTAAATTCTGATTGCAATAATTCCTACTATAGTACGCACTGAGCCTTTCCCCAGGAATGTAATGGGTAATGCTTTTAAGCAGGTCCCATAGACTGTAGCTACCATATCGCATCTTTGGGTCTTTCTTTCTTCCTTCCTTCTATTCTTTTGGGATCATTAAAACAAACAAATGGCATTCGTTAAGGGTCCTGAGCCAGGCGCTTAGTATTTAGACCTGCCCTCAGCCATTTTAGACAAGACTTCCCCGTTGTAGAATTCACTTTGACATCTGACACGTGCTACTGGCCTTTTCCAGTACCGAGAAAGGAGGCGCCGTGGCCGTGGGAAGCCATCCTGTGATGAAGAATAATCTTGGCTTAGTGTGGCTTCTGGCCACAGTTACAAGTCCTCTGACGTTCTGGAAGTGGCTGTGATGGGCAGGGGTTGCTGGAAGTCCCCTTCCTAGCCTTTCGGGGGGATCATCAGTGGATCCACTGGGAGTAAGTGCTTCATCATTAATGCTAAGACTGCAGGTAATCAGAAAATGATGAGCAACCTCCGACCTAGGAGATTTCCTTTTATGCTAGACGAACAATCCTCTGATAACCTAAACATTCTGGTGGTGCGCTTGATTTCAGTAGACACTTGTGTTTAAAGCATCTCTACTTCTATCTAGTGCTTACATGGGTCATGTCTGGTTTTGAATGTATTTATTTTTTTGATTATTACATGTAATAATTTCCTTAACATTTCCTTACCAGAAGGGAATACTTTATTTTTCATTTTCCTTTTTTTATGGCTTAATTTTATTAGGAAGATAAAGATTTTGTATCTTAGAAAGCAGCATTAAAACCAGCAGGAAAACTTTATTATCTGAAATGAAATATGAATGATTGTTATATCATGAAATCCATAAAATTGAGTCAACTGAAAAATCAATGTGCTTTATAAATATGCTTTTTAAAGTATTTTCCATATTGCCGTGGTGAGTATATTGGCTCAGTGGATTGCAATCTGGATGTTGATGTGAAATTTCATTTATAAGAAGTATTCTGGAATTTGTGTTTAAATGTTGGAGGCCTTTAGCAGCGTCCTCAGGGAACAACAGTTACTGTGGGCTTTGGTACTTCGGCGGGTATTGGGGAAGCACTGTTCTAGATGATTTTCAGTCTTGCCAGAGATATACCCAACACTCTGTGTAGAAAGAAAAATGCCTTGTAAATATATGGTAGCGTATTTCAGTAGTGATCTGTGTGCAAATTGGAGTTTAGAGAATTTGATGATGGCTGTGATTTGGGGTAGGACTGCTTCAGTGAGAAAGTGGCATATGAAATGAGGGCTGACCTAAGAGAGGAGGAATTTATGTAAGGCTGACATGTTGTGCGGTGCAAAAGGGCACTTTACATATCACAGGTCTCATTCCCATCGGACACATCACGGATTTGTGTGTGTTTTGTGACAATTTTCAGGTAGATACTCTGTCTACTCCAGCTGCTCTGGGTGGTCCCTGAGTGCGCCAGGCAGATTCCTGCCATAAGGCCTTTGCTCTGGCTGTTCCTTCTGCCTGGAATGCTTGTTCTCTAGATAACCAGGTGGTCAACTCCCTCATCTACTTCAAGCCTTTGCTCAAATATCGCTTTCATGATGAGGGTTGCCCTGTCCACCCTATTTAAAGGAACAACTTTCTTTACCTGCATATTACCATGCCATAATACTTCTCTATAAATATTGAATGAATGAATAATTACATTTAACACGTTCAATACTGCCTGCTTCTTTTCTCTATGCCCCTACTAAAACTAGTTTCATGATGGCAGAGAAACTGTACAGTTTTTGTTCACTGATATATTCCAAGTGACTGGAACATCACCTTGGTACCCAGTAGGCATTCAGGTATTTCTTGAATGAGTGTGAGAATGAAGTTCAAAGTGACTGATGTTCCAGCTTAGGAGAGTTCAAGAATAACAACTCCATTAGCTAAGCTTAGGAGAACTTGTTTTTCATGGTGGGGGATATTGTCTCTGTTTTTGACTGTGGAGTTCAGTTTGGGATATATTAGAGGGAAATGATAATAGGCATATCAGTTGGGAGTACAGATGGGACATACGGGCTTATTTGAGAGCCATTGAAGTCAATCCTGAGTCTGTATGTCTGATAAAAAGGAAGGGCAAGGATGGAACCCTGAGGAGTGACATACGCAGAACAGAAAGGACAGAAGGCAGGAGGTGAAACTCACACGGTAGTCAAAGAGTTGGGAAGAAATCCAGGAGGGAGTGTTGTCCTGAAGATCAGGGGAAAAGATAGCATAGTACAGAATCATGTAGCCGTGAAATGAGAGAAGAAATTAAAAAAATCAGCCATCAGATATGGCATTGGGAGATCATTGGTGATTTTTGTTTCAGTTGGATAGTGTGGGTGGCAAGGAGATTGGTACTGGAAAAAAGAACCATGAAATGAAGACAGCACTGTTCTGTTGTTCATCACGGGCACCATGTCTGCTGGGCATCATTCAGTCCCATCGAACATTTGTGTAGCCACGTCTCAGCACACAGCAGGAATATGGTGTTCTTAACGAACTCAGCACCTTAGCTCAGTTTTCTAGCGGATGGAAATAAAGTATCTTGAGATTCACACAAAGGGGCCATGTGAGCTGTGTGTACTCAGTGGCTTTTATTGGAACTGATTCTTGATGCAGAAAAAGAGGAGAGGAATGTATGACAGAAGGTTATGGAGAGCCTTATTATCTGCGGGTTCTGGTTGAGATAGGCTAGCTGAGAAGGGGCCAAAAGCAGAGGCCAGCCATGGAAGTCGCAGACTATCCAGCTGCAGGGTGCTGAGGGCACAGGACTGCAAAGCAAAGGGGTGACACGAGACAGGTGGAAAGGGTGGAGGTGCACTGTGGGGATGGCCTTTGTGGGACGGAGAGACCAGGGCGGGCAGAGTGATTCCACGGTCATAACGATGGGGGATGTTCAGGAAATACGAGTTTAGTTTTAGCCATACTTAGTTTGATTGGCTGGGGCAATGTTAGGAATTTCTGGCAGAAAGAGTTTGAACAAATAAAGGAGGAATCAATTTTGTCCGTTTTTGGTTGAAGTTCTGAGATGGTGGAAAAGAGGCATGTCAGTGCTAGATTCTGCAGCGCGAACCCTGGATGACGCCCTCATGAGGCTGCACGCCACCCTGGGAGGTCGGTGGTTTTATTTCTAGTTGACGTTAGAGAGATTTTATCGTTTGCCTGGCATCCCACAGTTTATAAATGATAGAGCCGAATGTAAGACTTGGGTCTTTCCTCCTCTACAGCCCTCATCCTTAACCCTACACCTTTTTGTTCCCCTCTTGGCTGTCATAGTGGGGGACGATTAGGGAGTCTGGGAGTGAGTAACGCGTCTCTGGCAAATACGGTGTTTCTCTTTCACAGCCTTTGTGTTACATTCATGACTTCAACGATTATTTGGTTCACTTCGCTGAAACCTTTGTTACAGCTGCAGACATTTCCTGTTGTCAGCATCCTTTTGGAGATGCTGGTTTTCTTCTGAGAGATCTAAGGTGCTTTTTCTTACAGACCAACGGTTCAGAAATTTTTAAAATCAGATATCCTGCTTTCTCTTTTTTTTCTCAGCAGCACATTTGCACACCTCAGCTTTGATCTTTCTTTCCTACTTGTGTGTTACCTGGCCTTGTTGAGCGGGAGGAAGAACCACCTCCAGCTCTCTGAGTCTTTTTAAACAATTTTGATCTCACTGGTGTCCTACTGGCCGCCTAGATCTACGGAAAGAAAAATCTCACGTCAGGTGATGTTATAGTTGGCATGATTTTATAAACATTTTCTTGAACATTTGAGCATGCAGGACTTCAGGTTATTCTAAAATGTGTAGAGAATCTTAACAGTCTACTAACAGATAAAAAGCTTTAGAGGAAATTCATCTTAAAAACCCTATGTAAGATTATTATCTAAATAATAGTTCTGTGTGTGGCAATAGGGAAAGGGCAGGAGAGGGGATGGTACCAAAAATAGGATATAATTTATTTTTCATGAAAGTGAAATAAACATTATATGATCATCACATTTAGACAGAGGACAGAGAATGGAAGACGAGCAGTCGCTGTAAGAGTAGGAAATATAAGGTAATGATTACATTTCCATCTGTTACACTGATAATGGAAAATGATATTGTACATTTAATTGTAGATGGTCTTTTTATTAATCATGTTAGATGCTTAGATCAGAAAAGAAGGTAAAACATTTAGTGACCCTCACTTCAGCTTCCTGTCCTTTGGCTTGCATGGTCAGAATTCATGCGTAACAGAAGATTTCTCAGTTTTTGACACATTTAGTGTCTGATCCCCCCTCCCTCCCCTTTCATTCTCAGGCCAAAACAGCAATAAAAAAAAACTCTAGCATTTTTGTTTTCATGTAATTAGCTGTACACGACTTAATAGTTATTTGAAAATAAAACAAGAAAACACATATTGAAAGGAAAAATAAATGTTCTTTTTATTTCTTTTTTAAATACCCATAGTTACTTATTAAGGGAAGTGTATGCCTGATAGGTACTACAAAGCTTCTCAAATCTTGGAATAAGGTTACGCAGGAAGACACCCTCATTTCTCATTCCACATTGATTGGTATGGTGTATTTGCTTTATAATCACAGCAGCGGCTGAATTCCAGCTTCACAAAGATATGCCATAGAAAGGAATGTAATGTAATCTAATGGTGAAACTGCATACTAATTTGAGCTAGTGGGTCGTGCCGTGTCTGAAAGATGTAGAGTATTCCTGTGATCTCTTTTTTTTTTTTTTAATTTAACATCTCTTGCCTGTCGCTGTGAGTTTGCCGAGGTGATATCTAGGCACCTGGTGCATCATTGGGGAACCAGGGATCAATAATCTTCTAGCCAGTAGCTCCTGGGAGAGAGACTGGAAATCGCTTGCTGCCTAGTGCTGTGCTAATAACATAGGCAAACTGTAAGACCCGGTGCCTGAGTGTCCAGCCAACTGAAATGAACTTTCCCTTGTCATACCATCAGTTTTTATAGCCATATTTTCCCCTGGTGTTCTGACCTATATTTATAATCTAGTTGTCTTTACTTAGTATAGCATCACATATTTCATTGCCAATTGTTTGATTTTATGTGTGAGCGAGGGACAGTTATTACCAAGTCTTTGCTACAAAGCAGTTGGCTTTATAAAAACTGTCTTTACATAAAACACACAAGGTGAAGAAATCTTCATTACCTTAAGACTGAGTGAGTAAAGAACTTGTGGACTGTTTTCCTGGGAGCTTAATTGCACAACAACAACATAAATAGTTGTGTGTAAGATATAAATCTGGTAAGTTCACAGAGTCCACAAAGCTGCTGTTGTGGTGGTGTGACTTCTGGTAGCTGATAGCTTCCTCATGTCTTAGTGAAGATAGCTATTTCAGATCATTTATAGGGCCTTTTAGAAAAGTACAGCGTCAATCACACTGCTTATTTTAGCATGCTCTGGTTTAGAGGCCGTGATCACCCCCTAACACAACTTACTCATCAACTCTCATCATACTGTCATAGTTTAGAGACTTAGCTTGACAACAGATTGGATGTGGGTCTGATATGATATGGTCCCCTCAACATCTAGGCTTTATAAGGTGTGACATTTCACTGTGCAAGTGGGAGAGAAAATTTCTCAGCTCTATCTATTAATAGTGAAGACCTAAAAATAATTTTTGGATCCTGCACTGATGGCTTCTAACCATTAGCACAGACGTTTTCCAGAAGAATGTAGGGCAGATATCAAATCTGCATGCAGTGGTGGAGGCAGGCCTACAGCTGACTTCTACCCAGTGTGGGTAAAGACTCTGTGCCTACGCTGTACTGTGTTCACTTCACATACCCCATTAATTAGCAGTGGGTTGCCCAAGTACTATAATGTATGCTATGTATGTAGCACATAGATATCTAGCCATATATACTGTTTATTTCAAATTATTGAAAATATCAAGTGTGTTGAGTTTTACTTCACAGTGTATCTAGTACAGGTCTGAGTTTCTTGAAAAGTAGAGAAGTAGAGATAATTTTAATGAGTTAAAGATGCCTGCTGACATATATATAACAAGTACGCTGAAAATATATGAACACATACAAGAAATAGAAATTTTATGGGGGAAGAACCGTTGACAGAGCTGTTGAAAGATCAGATCGCCATCAGTCGGGATACGGATCAAAGCGAGCCTTCTGGTTTCTCGCTCACCCGCCCTGCAGCAGCCCAAGGAACCAGGCGAGACTTCTGATTTGCTCTCAGATCCCAGCTTCACCTGTTATTATTAGTTTGGCTTTGGACAAGTCAGTTCACCTATCGAACAACATGTACCTCACCTAGAGAATGGGAACAATACCCATTTCATAGACTGGTCCTGAGGATTAGATGATGTGACACCACAGAGGACCTCATTCAGCCCTGATACCCCCAACTGCCTTGGGAAGACCACCGAGCCAACCCTCTCTCCTGTCTTCAGAGCTCACACATGGCCCCTTATTTCTTAAATGTTCCCCGAATGCTCATGGGTAATCAGACTGTCATCTGCTGTGTTCCTATAGCCATACACACACCCCTATCATAGTGCTTATCACATTGTACTGTCATTTTTCATTCCTGCATCTTTCCTTCACTGGGCTGTCTGGTCCTTGAAGAGGGAACCGTGTCTTACTCAGTACCTTGCACAGAACTTAAGTGCTCAAAAATGATATGGAGCGAGTGATACGACTGGATGGCTGTTTGCCTCTGTCAGCTCCCCTCTAGGCTCTTTGTATTAGTATGTCTGTGTGACTGTGCCCTTGATACCCTACGCCGTGCTTCTGAGAGCTTAAAGAAATAGATGTCTGTAAAATTCAGTTGCAGGGAATAATACTTACATGGAAAAGTCCTCTAGGTAACTTTTCTGACTCCAACCTTCTAGGTAGAATAACCATTCTTTTCTTTGTGCCCTCAGAGAACCCTGTCATCTCTATCATATCACTTGAGCTATCTTATTAAACTCTTACTTGTTTGTGCATTTGCTTCCTGGATGGGCAGTAAATCCCTGGAAGGTTTTCTCTGAAGCCTAAGTATTCAGAGGGTGCCTGGCAGTTGGCCTGAGTGGATCCCTTTCTCAGACTGAAATTTTGATTTGTCAGGAAGAAGACCCTTTCCATTACTTAAAAGATTTCATTTTTAAATTTATCTTCACTGTATAGAATAGTTTAAAAGGTGTTTTGTGCTTGTTTCCTCATTATAGGATACTTCCAGATATAACATTCAGTTATTTATATTCATGTATAATACATAAGCTATTGCATGCACATTTTATATATTTTATTGGAGATGTGTTTTCTGTAGATTTTCTGGAGATGCATTTAAATACCAGTAAAATTCCCAATGCTTTGAAGGGTATCAGTTGTTAAAACATATTATAATAAGCCAGGAATCTGCTGTTTCCTGTTGCCCTGCAGCCATTCTAGAAGTTGAAAGCATTATTTTGGAAACGTCATCATCATGTTATTAATGTAAACTGATGTATTAAGTAATATTGCACTTACAAAGAGATCTTGTCTACTAGACTTCACGTGTGGGGCAGAGAAATCATGCTTCACTCAGAAGGCCACCAGCCATGGTGGAAACTCACTATTTCTTCTTGGAGTTGATGACAGATTTTTTTTTCTTATTTTTCTTTTTCTCAGAGTTAAAACAGCTTTATTTTTCATACTTACAGACGAAGAATTTTCTACTTATAAAAGTAATTTCTCCTTGTGAAGAAAGTGAATATAAGATGAAATCTCACTACCCAGCATGTTATGACTATTATTGAATTTATTGTATGTACTTCCACACATGTGTATATGTGTATATGCATGTATTATGTATATGTGTGTTCACATGCTCACATCTATATTTTACAAAGTGACGTCATAGTATGGGTGCTGGGTTTTTATCTCCTTTCCTGCTTTTTTAAAAAAAGTGATTTTATCAATTCTTTCAAATTATAATGACTGTTTACTCACCAGAATAATACATTTTCTTTTATCTAAAATCACTGGAGAATATAACATTCTACTTAATAGTTTCCATGTTAGTTAAGAGTTTGTTTACTCACATTTTTAACTTTTCTTTTTTATAATGAAAAAAAAAATGGCATACAAAGTGCTTCTGAGACTGGATTTTATTGGCCCACGTGGAGAAGACGGGGGGGACAGTTTTAGCGAGTAAGGGCAGTAATAAAATCACATGAAATACCTCAATGTCTATCATCACCTTGATGTCATGAAAGAGAGGCACCGTCCTACCACCACTGGTGCGGGAACAGTATGATCTCAGAATGCCAGGCAGCCATGCAGGAAGCCGCCCTGCGAGGGCTCAGACAAGCAGTCGCGAGGAACCGCCGGTGTGCCCTTACCGTGCAGGATGTGTGCACATGACGTAGCGTGGGAGGCCAAGCGATGTGACTTGCTGTCCAGGAGGATGAAAGCCTCTGACCTCCTGGGGCAGCGGGACCCCCGGTGCTGTGTGGGCAGCCCCTTCCCGCCTCTCTTGCCCCCTTTGCCCTTGGACGGGCTTTCTCACCCTCCGTGTGCCGCAGGCCGTCCATGTTGCTGCTGCTTCCCCTGCTTCAGTCCAAGATGCTTTTCATATCTGCTTCTCCTCGTCCTCACTCTCCATTTTTTTCTTTCTCTGTTTTTCTGTTTCTGTGGTTTTCCCTGCAGAGAAAATCTGATTATGAAAACTCAGTCCTCTTTTCCTATGTAGTTGCTGAAGCCATCAAAAGCACTTGTTAATCCAGTTGTTCATCCAACTGTGTTTACCACTGTGTCTCTCTAGGCAACAGAGCTGCAAAGACCACCCCCGCCGGCACCCATGGGCGTGCTCAGGACAGCCCAGTCCCTTTGGGTCTTTAGCATTTGTGGACGGCTGTCCCTGTGGCTCCGTGGGCCTTGTGGCACGGCCCTCTGCGTACTGGTTCAAACCTGGCAGTAGAGTTTAGATCCCTGGGGTCTGTCTGTTCTTCTCCCCCTTACATCTGTTGGGTGCTGAGCACTGTCTTGTACAGAGTGAATTCCTTTTCCTCTCTCCTTCTGGGAGAGGCTTTTG
>JAQQAC010012408.1:16538466-16596011 GCA_029783875.1 Phataginus tricuspis
TATAGACATAATTTCTACAGACATAGAGATTCTATCACTGACTAATAACTGAATGCCAGTCTTTTTAAAGGTACAATTACAAGCACCACATAGAAGTGGATTTCCTTCCCGCCACCATCTCAGTGTATTAGGCTTCGTTATGATTAGGTTTCTCATGGTAGGAGGTTTTGTGTTTGAGGAGCTAAAGGATTTTATAGTAACAGGTCGCAAGGGAGCACAGTTGTGGGTAAACGGCTTAAAATTTTATGTAAGCATTTTTTTTCCGTTGACTAACATTGAACACTAAAAGCAGTGTGCTACATAAAGGTAACGTACTTTAGACACCAGTTGGTGAAATTGGATGCTGTGCAATTAATTTGATGAGTGGGGAAAATGGTGATCTTAATGACATTGGAAGATGGATAGCTGGGGATGGAGCTGGGGGCTCTGTGCATGCTTATCTGTTTCCAAAGGCCAGTTCTTAAGGACATGCTCAAGTACAACCTAAGTCTCTAAGTGGAGAGTTTTAGCAATTGATTTCTTTTGATGACTTGAGTTATGTCTGGTGTGTCCTGCCAAATGCAGGTTGCTTACTAATACTTTACAGAAATGTCTTTGTGGTTCTACAGCTCTCTGGCTTCCTGAACTGCTCATTGTGAGACTGTTGTTCTGGAGGAATCCCGGTCTTGCACGTGCTGTGGCCATGGGGGCTAGTGGGTGGCGCCTCCTCTGGTAGCGAGAGTCACTTGCCCCGTGGAGTCCAGGTGGAACTGGGTCTCCCCTGGGGCAGATGCCTGGCACCTCAGGGGTCACCTTATGAAACACTCCTCTGTGCAACGGCACCTGCCTGGTGTCCTGCTGAACCACTTCATGGGTAAATTCCTGTGAGCTTCATATGCACAGTGACAACAAAGCAGTTTATGTTTCTGTGTGATTCGTGTTTACTATATATAAAATATAACACTCATGCAAAAATATGCAAAATCCTTATGTAATTGATTGTTGAGCAAGAAGACGCATGGTCAGGGTGGGATGATTATTTAATAAAGGTGAAGTAATGTTACTCTTTTATTTATTGTAAATCTTTTAGAAGTGTACAGAAATCAGTACGGAAGTACCCAATCACCTAAAATTTTCTTTCCTGTGTCATTAGCATATCTAAAAGCATAACGTGGGCAGTAGAGTACTAACTCTGAAGCCAGGCTGCCTCATTTTGAATCCCTGCTCCTTTACTTACTGGCTGTATGACCTTGGGAAGAATTTCACCTTTCTCTGCATTTGTTTCCTCATCTGTAAAATGGGGGCAACTACCTCAAGAATTTTTGTGAGGATTGAATGAGAGAGTGTGTATGTGTGTGTGTGTATACACACTTGTGCTCAGAATACTGCCCAGCACATAGTAAATGATGCCGGGGTTCTTGTTCACGAAGCCGAAGAATGAGCTTAGCAAACAGCCAAGGTAGGAGAGCAAGGTACAGGCTTTTATTTAGAAATAAAGTGATAGGACAGAGCTCCCGGCTCACGCCAGGAGGGGACAAGAGAGTCCGGTGTGCTGCGTTTTCTAGGGGATTTTATAGGCAGATGAGGATTTTTCGAGAACATGCAAAAAAGGTTTAGGGGTGTAGACCTGCCATGTGTGTCTGAACACTCCGAATTAACTTAACACAAGGAATCCCCCCCCCCATTTCTCTGAGAACACCTGCATCCTGGTCTAGGCGCATATCAAAAGGCCGCCTGCCCAGCCCCCAAGGTGGGCTGAGGTATTGTCTGTTTGCTAAAGAGTAAGTTAAGAATCCTGCTTCCCAAACTTCCTGGGTGTTAAAATGCAATCTTATCTTTAAGGTGGAAGTTTCCTGCCTTTCACTATGTTGTTTACAGCTGGGTCTGCTGCTAAATCAGTTGCCCAGTTTGTAAAATCACTTCATCATATTTGAAGGAGGAAAGACAGCACATAGGCCTGGGCCTTGTAGCATGCTAAAGTGAATCTTACAAGCAGTTATCATAATAACAACACGGGGTACTCTTCTTTATCTGGGGAACACCCACTGATCTTACTGAAGAATGACCCTGGAGCTTAATGTTTAACACAGAGTTTTGGAAGGGGGTTTCCTTGCATGTAGTTACATTGCTCTGACTGCAAATATCCTGCCTTGCTTTTTCTGGAGGCCCTCCCCCTACTCTGACTACACCCACAGTCCCTGTCTCATAAAGATCTGTATAAATCTGAGCTCTACTAATTATTATTATTCAAATTTCTGCATTAGTTTTGCTACAGCAGATGACAGGCAATGTTATGGAACACTTTTATAACTACAATATAAATGGAATCTGATGTTAACTGGCTTTCTTCATCTTTGAGGAAATCAAATTGGCTTTCGCTTCCATCTCATGTCCTGGGGGTCAGAGGCCAGTGGGAAGAAAGTATCTGAAAACTTGGGGGTTATGTCCTCACAGTCACTGTGGCCCCAGGTTCCAGCTCCTCCTTTCCTGGCCTCCCGGTAGCTCACTTTTTCTCGAGATTTCAGATTGACTGGGACAACTCAGTCCCCTCTTTTGGATTTCTCCTTACTCCCCAACCTCTTGTGCTAGACATTGGGGTTGAGAGCAGACTTTAGAGAGGTTGGGCGATTGGTGGGGGGAGAGGGGCTTGAATCAATGGTAAAAAGTTTGTAATACCTTTTGTGTTAAGCATGACCATGCAGTGGGCCAGAAGGAAAATTTATGTGTGATAGAGAAATTCTGAGCATGTGGTGGACTGAGAAGTTCAAGGCAATCAGAACCCCAGAGGCAGGACTTTATTCCCTTCGGCCATTAGTGGCAAAAATGTTTGAGAGATACATTTAATAATCGTATTAAATTGTGAGCAAATAGTTTGAAATTTAGGATGTTTTTCACTCACCGTGTAGTTGCCATGTAAAGACTAGTGTTTGCCATCTGCCTCTTAAAACATTAACAATTACTAGAAAAGCACTTCTGGTCCTTAACTTTTGATTGGGATGTCTGAGAACTTGCACAGAAATTTCCTGCAGTCGGGAAAAAAAATCTATTATAAGACATTTTATGTAAGAATAAATTGGTGCCAATTTAAATTTCTAATTTTTCTCCTCCTACCTTTTCTTTGAGTACTGAAAATTCATTTTTACCTAGTTTTTAAATTCACTGTATGCAGTGAGAACTACTGAATGAGATTTTCCTCAAAGATTTCCCTGTGTGGAGATTTACTTTTTAAAGCCATGAATATACTATTATTTGGAATTTGGGTTTTGGTGAATATTTTTGCGTGAAATGTTAAGGAATGTCTGTGTGGGTAAAATTGTAACATTTCCAGAATGTCTCGCCTGGCTTTTAGCACATCTGCATATCAATAGGCGGTCGGAAGTGGAGAGAAGTATGGTTTTAGTACATTTGCATATCCTCAGGGGTGGAGAGAGGTTCATCTCCATATCAGTGGGTAATTACCTGGGCAAGAGGGCTTCTCTGTACCTGAGAGGGGAGGGGAGGGCCGGCTTTGTTTCTGCTGGAGCAGGAGAGAGAGAAGGACCCGGACTGCAGTTTGTGAGCAATAAACGGATTTTAAACTTAATTTCTCCCTTTGACTGATTTCAGTTTTTAGAAGTATTTTGACCCGGGATTTCCCCTCCCCAGACTTCCAGTCTGTTTCTGCTGAGAGAAATAATTTACCTTTCGTAAGAGGGCTCTTGAAGGACGCCATCGGCAGCCATCAGACCGCTGCAGCCCCATCAGTAGTCCCCGTGTCCTGCGACTGGCTGCCGCTGCTGACCTTCACTTACTGGGAGACTTTCTTTGTAGGAACTGATCACGTTCTTGATATATAATGATGAGTTGTTCCTGCGTGGAGATGGCCTTGACATTTATCTCAGTAGGAGTTTTGTTATTTGGTGATCTTGTGGATTTACTAGTGAATATAGCAGCCTGCATTGGAAAAAAGGTGGATACGGTGAGTAAGAACAATCCCGCTTGAACAAGCTCCAGATAACCTTGCTCAGAAGAACACATGAGCTCTAAAGGTGGAGATGAGTGTGCCTGGGAAGAGTATTTTCCTAGACATGTAAAAGATACAAATATTAAAATTTAGTCTAGCAAAGTATTCATAGAAAATCACTTTAAATGTTTTTTCAAATAGAATCTTGCTCATAAAATAAGTCCTCAAATAAAATTTTAACGCTAAAAGTGAAAATGTTCAGTGACATAATAATTGACGATGTGAACATCTGACTTACGAGCATTATTTTCTTTGTTGGGTGGTACTTGAATTTTAGCAACTTGACCGAGTTGTTTTTACTATAAATACACTTTTTTATTTTTATACTTCCTGGTTTTGGTTGAATTATTCTAGTTGTTTCTACCTACAGTCATCTGGAAGATCTTTTTAATTTGCCATGGGACCAGAGGCCAGATAGCATTTCACCTATTCCTAAATCCCGGACAGGCAGGTACATGGAAAAGAGACACGGAAAGCTAACATTAAAAGACTAATGCTGATATTTAAAATGAGTGTAGGACAAAAAGGAAATCGAAATTCTGTGATGTCATTGTAGTGTTAGCTAGTACTATGATGGTAATAATTTTGTAATATGTAAGTATCAAATCAACACAATGTACCCTTAAACTTACCTAATACTATATGTCAACATATCACTAAAGCTGGAGAAAAGGATAAAATGGGAATAGGAATAGGGGAAAAATCTAGGCCAATAAAAGGTTATCTTTATCTTCTTCATACTTGAAAGCACAGAGTATGATGAGCCTAATACTTATTTGCAGAAATACTTGGTTTGTGGAAATACAGAGGAAATATTTACTCATAAAATAATTCCAGAGAACACCTATAATTTTCAACGAATGCTGATTTAGTAAGTTTATTGCATTTTTAATATTTAGATATACAGTGGTCTGTTCCCTATTGATTTTGCAACTCATTTTTTGTCTTTTCTTCTTATGTAAGGTAATATTTTATTTATCTTTGAGTTTAAATGCATTTTATTTTTAGACAACCTACATAACACGTTTTTTCTTTAAAACAATCCCTCTGCTCCAAATAAATCAAGGTCAAAATAAATGAAGAGCTCAAGATGACGTCAGTCCCATTTGTCTAAGTCCTGGTGTTGTGCGGATGAAAAGCAGCAACCAGATACTACGGCAGGTGACAGATCTAAATAGTCAAATCTTAACATTTTTCCATTTCTAAACCATCCTTAAAGAAAATCATACATGGGGGTCACACCATCCTTATCCTAGTCCAGCAGAGCAGCCATACCACCTGGATTCATGTGTTCACCAATAAAGAACTGGTAGTTTTTGAAATTAGCGAGGATGTGCTTGATTTGTTCTGCAGCCCCTGCCATAAAAGGTCTTACTCTTTCTGGTGTCTGTTCTTCAAGTTTGCCTTTGATTTTATATCATCTCTGATGTACTTCCTGCAGGCTGCTTTTATGAAGCTGGTTCACTGCCCGTGGTGGTTCATGACAGTGTCAGCACCAGGGAGTACAGGGCTTCGGTGCCTTCCCCCTCCCAGCCTTCAGCGGAGGCATTTCCAACAATGAGCGAGTCATCCGTGTCTGACCGACCATCCTCCCCTCCGCCTCCAGGCACAGCCTGTCCACGAACTC
The DNA here is from genome assembly GCA_029783875.1 of Phataginus tricuspis. NCBI lineage: Eukaryota > Metazoa > Chordata > Mammalia > Pholidota > Manidae > Phataginus > Phataginus tricuspis. The sequence continues at coordinate 16,544,076 of JAQQAC010012408.1, forward strand.
GTGGATCCCGTAGATGTTGGGGAATGTCTCCTCATGGCTGGGGAGGTCCGGGGAGATGGTCCAGATGGTGGCTGGAGGGAGACCGCAGGGTGCTAGCTTAGCAGGGGCCCAGAGCGAGTGCGGAGCAGCCCGAGCGGTGCTGCGGTCGAGGGGAGAGAAGGTGGAGAAGCAAGTAGTATTTTAAATACAGCCTAAAGTTAAATAGTAATAGGAAGTTGAAGAAAAGAAAAGGGAACCAGAGAAATCAGAGAAAGGGAGTTTATAGGAGACGAGAAGAGTAGTGATGCTGGCATTTCTGCAAGCCTGGAAGGTCACATGCTGATCCTGGGACCATGAATTTCCTGAGAGAAGGGGCTTGTCTGTCTGCTGTCTTTGCCATCTATCCTTGTATCCGCCTTGTATTGTTTGAATCAGCCTGTTCTTAACAAGGTGGCTAGAGCTTAATGGGCACTCAATCAGTGCTTAATGAATGAAATGAAGTAATGAAACTTAGATTTCTTATAGATTATCTCACCTAATACAACAGAACAGTTAGGGAAATATGATTATCTCCATTTTATAAATGCAGACACTTTGTGTGTGTGTGTGTGTGTGTGTGTGTGTGTGTGTGTGTGTGTAGCACCTGCCCTGTGTTGGGCTGTGTTCATGACATAAAACAATGAATAAAAAATTGCTACTATAAAATCGGTATATTTTATTATGATAATATGATTCGAAGTGATAAAACAGGAGAGAATGACCAGTTCTACCTGGATTGTCAAGGAGGGCTTAACATGAAAGTATAGTTTGATCTGGTTTTGTGAGGAATATTCTAGAGAGAAAGAAGATGAGAAGAATGATTATGTAATTTATTGTCCAAGAATTTATTTTTTTAATAAAAGGGACGCTATCAATAATTTAAGGAGGACAACAGGGCTTAAACAAAGACCATTCACGGTAAATCAGGACAACGATCTTCCTAGGTATTCTAGGCACAGGGAACTACATTTTCAAATTATTGTTTTAAAATCACATACTATAGGATTTTGATCAGTGCTGGATAAAAAGCAAAATTAAAAATCCCCCACAAAACCTGGATAAAAACAAAATAAAAAATTCCCCCATAAAACCTATTCCACATCTGCCTTATATAACTAAGGTGGCAATAGATAACTATTGCTGAAAAAATAACTTACTTAGGAAATAGTTCTAGAATGTTCTAGTAAAGTCTGTTTAAGAAGTATAATCTGAAAGCATCTTCAATTTTTGGTGAAAAATGGCTAAGTTGGGTGTGCATTTGAATACTGCAGAAGTTAAAGAATTAGAGCTAGGGATAAAGAAGGGTAAAACAATTAATTAGAATTAAGTTTACTGGGAGATTTGATTCAAAGAAGGAAGAATAAAGATATGTGGCTGTGAGAATAACACTTGGGTTAATACATCCACTAATTTTTTCCTTTTTAGACTTTTTTGGTCATCACTGGAAATAAAACACTTAATTTGATATTCACCTCAAGACAGGTGTGATAATGTGGTGAGAGATATTGGTCATTATTGGATTAACAGATTCTCTAAACTGAGTACAGTCTCTTGGATTTAGAGATGGCAGTTTATTGAAGGCTTAAAAAGGTTGGGAAAAAGAAAAGACCCATTTTCTTACACTTTCCAATCATTAACTTAGAGTGTATTTCTACCTGGTTAAGTATTCTACTTGTTTAATATTTTAAGAAGGAAATATATCAATGTAGTGATATTTATTAAGAAAAAAATCATATACATGCAAGTGTGGATAACACACAGAGAATATATACTGATACATATATGATACAGGTCAGCTAAAGATCTGACCTGTAGTTCAGTTCTTGTTAATATAGTGATTTTAGTGCAAATCCAATGTATTCATTTTTAACTTAGAAAAAAATGCCACTTTATTTTAATAAAATAAATTGTGAAATAGTGGGCAGAGCTAGAACCTGGAACATAAATCATAAAGAAGTCTCTCTCTCGGGTAACAAAAGCAAAAACAACAAGTATACTTTGCATAAAATTTGGGGATGATGCTTTACTGGGAGGAGTGTGGGTGCAGTTAGAATAACAATTAGAGAAGTTTGAAATGTGGGTGGAAAAGAAAATGTAATTCAGCACAAGAAACAATGACTGACGTATAGGAGAATAATTTTGTTCCAAAGTAGGTCAGTTATTCAGCTATGTTCAGAGTTATTCAGTGTGCAGAAGCCCATGGAAAGCCATTAAGAAATAAAGAAAGCAATGTTTTTCTTTGTAGGTGAGAGAAGGAAGAGGGAAAGGTTAATTAAGTTGCTTAGTTTAGAGCTCAGTATTCTGATTATCTCTATGGCAGTTTAAACATTTTTTTGTTACTTCCTTTTAGAGAAAAGTTTTTTTCTCCAAAATGACTCTTTCCTGAAGTTGACATTACTTGGAGAAATGGGTTCTGCTTCATTTTTCATTGCGTGACACATGACCTCTTTCAATAAAGGAGACAATACAAAATGTGGTTAATCACAGTGTTTCATTATGCTAATAGGTATAATAATGTTGTTATGGTATAAAGCAGCCATTAATCATTTCATCATACTTTGTACAGAGGAATTAACGCAGTATTCTTCAGTATAATCCTAAGGATATTTTACAAAATAACCTCTAAAAATTTTGAGATAAAACCAGAATAACAGACTGACCGGAGCCCAGATAATCTGGTATTTTATAACATTAATAATTATTTCAAATTTAACAATGTAGCTTCCCACCTCATTGCCACACACAAAAATGACAAAGTAGAAAATGAAATGGAAAAATCAAAGGTGTGTCAGAAAAGTGACCGTGTCCTGGTAAAGAGGTCAAACGAACTGGGAGTCATGAGGCATCCGAGACGTGGGGAGCTTTGGTGTGCGGCTTGGGGTCTTGTAGGGGCCCTGCTTTACTTGAACCTCCACCAAGAGTTTTGAACTAAAAAATTAAGATGTATGGTTGACAAAATATTTAAGGAAATTTGTGTGGAAACCAATATGAGAGATGTAGCTTGGATATTCAAATGTGGGGCTTTTGGGGACATTTATCATGGAGACAGAAAGACAAAATATTGGAATTTATTGATTTCCCAGAAAAATCTATGAAAGAATGAATAGTAGCTGATTTTATGTATTTGGGGCACAGTTTCTGTTCGAAAGAATAATTGTTGCGGTATTTAATACAGTCCTGGGACAATAGCTTAAAATCAGACTAAACTTATTTATACAAATATTTTTATTTTCTGTTTTTAACATTCATTGGTAGGTGATTATAGCCAAAAGAAAGTACTGAATTCAGCCTAAGGTCTAAGCATTCTCATCCAAGCCCGCTTCCCAGAGCTTTCTTGAAGTATGGCCCCAGGTGATGGAGGGCTGCAGTAGCCTGGGACCCCCCTTGCTGGTGGCATTTACAGAGCTTCTAGGACAAAGGGTGGGGCCTGAGGCCTTTGCTCTGATACCAAGGTGTGGCTTGGTCCAGAGCTTTAGGGTGGTGGGCAAACCTCTGAGAAGAGTTTTCTTTGACTCATGCAGAAGCTTTAACATATGTGTCTTTTACTTCTAGTTTAATAGCTTGTGTTTATGGAAGGTGAGTTGTACTCTCTTTATTTTCTTTCCCTTGAATAGAAAAAATATAGCTGGTAGAACATTTGTCAAAAAAATGCTTGCAGGTGTGTTTTTGTTGTATTTTTTGAAAATCCTCATCTTTAAACAGTTTTCCCTAAGCATACAGGTTTATTCTTCTGTTAAATGTTTACATTAAATACTGGTGTAGTACAGGGACAGACACAAACACATGACCTCTGAGCCGGGTGTTCAGGGGGGTGACGGATGGGAATGAACAGTGCGGCAGGCCTTCCCTGCGCAGCAGAAGTGGAGGAAGTTAGCACAGGCCTACGTGACCTAGTTAAACAGGATTTGCAGGGAGAAAAAAATCCTTTTTTGAAAACCATCCACTATTTAGAGCCCATCTTAGCTCCATCATCCTCTTAGATTTCTTAAAACTTGGGGGGCAAAGGAGAGTAAAGGAAACCTTGAACTTTGTTCCAGTAATTTAATTCGGCCGCAGTGTGTTTTCCTGCAGAACGGTGTCCTGTGGGGCTTCCTCGGGGCACACCCCCAAGGACTCTGCGCTCTGGACCTAGTGCTGCAGTAGAGGCCGCCTCCCATCTCACCCCCCATCCCTGTGCCACCACCCAGGAGGCCACAGAGCACAGTGGTGGGGGGGCGGCTGGCAGGGGGTGGATTCGGCTCTCCTGCTTGTCAGACCTTGTCCTTCAGTGCTTTCCTGAGCCTCAGCTCTTCATGGGTAGCATGGGGTAGGGGTGTCCTCCTCCGAGGCTCGTGTGTGTAGTAACAGAGCTAGTCCGTGGGAAGTGCTGGGACAGACACGGTTGTACGGTTGTTTGTAGGGCCACAGGCATTACTGTGGGGCCTTGGCTTACCCTTTGGGAGAAGTGACTCCTGAGTTCCTGCTGGGGTCTGGCCCCTGCCCACCTTTCCAGCCTTATGGCCTGTGTCCCCTCCCCTGCCCTGGCTGTGGAAGCCGTGTGAGCGGCCGCATTTCCTCCAAGCTGCCAGGCTTCTGCTTCTCAGCACAGTGTTTATCACGACCTTTTGTTCGTCCTTGGACACTCAGTTCTGCCAGTTCCTTAGAGGAGTGAATGTGCACCTGCCCGCTTCATCAGACCGAGCCCTTCCTCTGTGCTCTCACCAGTCCCAGGCCGGCCTCTCTGCTTAGGACACTGGCGCTGAGATGCTCTCTCTATTCACTAGTTTTCTCTCCTCCACAGGACTGTCACCCCCTAGAGGGCAGGTCCTGCAGCTCCTGGCTTCCTGGCTTGGAGCAGCGTCTGCCACGTAGGGCACAGGACGTCATCGTGACCACAGGATGCCACAGAATTCCATGTTAAGGGCCAGACTTGGGAGCCAGCAGCCTGGGTTAGAAACATTGCTCTGCCACTACCTGGCTCAGTGACTTAGGACTAATTATTTTATCTCTCTGGGTCTCAGTGGCCCCACCTATAAATGGAATTATAATAGTAGCTAGCCCACAGAATCAAGGTGGATGAAATGTGGAAGGAGAGGCTGAGGCTTTACTTTCCCCTCCACTGTTTGCTCCCCTTTTTGTCTCCTGCTGCAGTCCTGCTCCGGCTGTAGCGCGGGTGGGGTGGGCCGAGCTGCGAGGGGCGGGGAGGTGGGGGCTGTGACGTGTGGGGAGCTCGGGCGCTTCCCCAGGCGGCTGTTTGCTGGGGGAGGGGGCTGATGACTTCGTCTTGCGGTCAGACCTCCTTATTTGCATGTTGTTCTTTCCCTTTAGGCCAGACCCAGACATGCTGAGCTTTGTCTCATTCTCTGGATTAATGGCTTTGGAAGGCTCGTCTCCAAAAGCAGCATAGATTTGTGACACCACAGGCTTTTCTCCTCATTCTGAATGTGAAGCCAGCATAGCCCCCCTCCCCCTTCTGTGCACCCCGGTCGTGGTGGGTCTGACTCCCTGCTTCACGCGGGGTGGCCTTCTTGGCCGCCGCGCCATTCCGAGGATCCGTGCCTCGGACAGCCTGTTTCTCACCTACGTACGGGCACGGGAGACCCCGATTCTTCACCCTTCCCTCTCATCAGCAGCTGCCACGCCTCAGCCACCTCTGCTTCCTCCTGTTGTTGCTCCTGCCACCGCTACTGTGGCCGAGCTGTCAGTTACTATCACTCCTTCTGCTACTGTTCTTGCTATCGCTGCTCCTGTGGCTGAATGGTCGCGATTCCTCTCAGTATAAAAATGCTGACTTTCAGCTTCCGCATCCTACTACCCCTTAGTGGCCTGTGCAGAAGTAAATGTCTATTTTTATGCACTTGCAGTGGGGAACCTTGCAAGCAAGGCTTCCGTGGACTTAGCCATTCTCAGTGTGCTTTGGGCTGGCTGTGTTCCAGACATACTCTGGCTGACTGTTACCTTTTCCATTGAAGGCAGTGTGAGGCACATTAACAGGTTAATGAACTTAGTAAAATAGATGTTTCAGGCTGATTTTGACCTCTGCACTTCCCAGGCATTCAATTTTTTAGTGCAAAGCCTAGAAACACATAAGGAGGATGAAAGCTGCTGTTTGTAAACCTTTTCTTTTCTGTGTCAAAGGGCTAGTGCTGGGGTTGACAGATAACCTTTGAAACTGAGGGTCTGATTTCCTGCCACGAGAGAGGGGTCCGGTGCTTCCTGTGCAAGGACAAGAACTGTTAAAAGCAGTAGAGGGGATGAGTGCGTGTGTGTTATGTGTGCATATGGTGGCGGCTGGCCAGAGACTCTGCAAATCAGTCAGCAGGGCCACGTTGAATACACACCAGGGACTAATAACCCAGACTAGACATGATGCTTGTGACTGCTTAATAACTTAAACCTTTATTTTATTTACAATTATTAACCTCACCAACTTCTAAAGAAGTTTTTAAGTAACATATAAGTAAGAGATGATGACAATTTGATGTAAAATTTCATGAGCTGCCTGGCTAGCAAAGAATGGTTGCTATTTATTTTCCTGTACACATAAATCACGTCATGATTCATTTGTCAGTTTGTTAAAAAAAACTCGTGTCTGTTACAAAAGCTGTGGGGATACATAAATGAAAGTAATGTAATCTCTCTTCTCAAAAACTGTTTATTTCATGGGGCAATAGTTGGGCAACAGATACGTCATAGTCAAGATAGTTACCACAGGTGTGAGCCAGGGCGCTAGAGGGCGTGGATTTACAATTCAGCCTGACGCTTAGGAGCGTCCTCCGTTCAGTAAAGTTACATATGACCCACAAAGGTACTTCATCACAGGAGCAAGTGAAAAAAGAAAGCCTGTAACTTTAATTGTTATTAAATGGCTATATTTTTAATTAAATGATTTAAAAAGCCTTTGAGCCATTAGAAATGCATCAGCCTGGCCAGTGATCAAAATGGAAACATCGGCCTTTAATTTACTAAAAAGAAGGCAGTTTTGGTTTAGTGAATTGAGCACAAAATCGGGGCTAAGGAACAACCTTTTTCTATTTCTGGCCTTCTTCCCTGTGTGTCCACTGGGTTCTTCACTTATTTGTAATAATAGGGTCAAGAGGAAAATGACTTGAAGAGATTGTGCAGTCCTGAACTGTTGCTACATGCAGCGTAATTACAGTCACAATATTGAAGGCATCTGTAGGTGTGATTTCTTCACAGAACAATGATGGAGATGCATGCCAGGGTCCTCTGACTCAGAAGGAAAGGACAAATAAGGTTCCCATACAAATAGAAATCATTCTTTTAATTCCTAAAAGATGTTAAGATTTGGCTGGCCTAATTTTGAAAGACAGATGTAGAGGGAGAAAGGGGAACATGTGGTGAAAGGGACAGAAACTGAAAACCCTAGTCGGGGAGAAACTTGATTTATTCGTACTCCCTTTCCATGCCTTCCTGCCTGCCGGCTCTACAAAGGGTGCCCGAGCGCTTTGGAGAGGGATAGAGGAGGGGGCAGGATGACAGCGGTACCAGGGAGAGACTGCATTAAGGTCCAGCTGAGGCGCGCCTCGGAAGGAAGACTCTTGTTGTACCTTAGTATTCGTAAATGGCTGTCTTCTGTGCCCCTGAAAACTGTTCACATCAGCCTGTTAACGGCCACTCATGATGTGCATTATGCCAAACTCTCTGAGTCTCTCCTTCAAACAGGACCGTGAGAACCCCACCAAGGAACGAGAACTCGAGGGCTTCTTTCTTTATCAGAGAGCCTGGATGTTTGTGGTCCTCGTTACTGTTATTATTATAAAATCAGTCGGTAAGCAAGGCTACATGGTTGTGAAACTGTGTTAGAAATGATTGACCTTCCGACGTGATACCATTTCTCAGTTGGGATTCAAATGAGCTCATTTCACAATAAGCTGTGGAAGCTTTTCCTGTCCTGTAGCCTCGGTTAACACAACCAATCCATCATTGCTGACATTTTAGAGAAGTAGATGTTTATTCTTTCAGATAAAAAAAGGGAAATGATCCTGTTTGCATTTTTATCGTTGAGAATAGCCAAATGGTTCTCACACCAGTAGAGAAAAAGGAAACCATACATTTTGTAAAAGGAGTAGAGGGAAAAGAGAGATTCTTTCAGAGTTCTGTAGTGAACTTCAGCAGTCTGACCTTTAAATGCTTCCTCTCTGTGCCATCAGTATTGCCAACATTGAAGCCGTGATGCTGGAGGCCGCACCTTGAAAGGACCCTTGGCTTATCTGTCATGATATAAGCTACCTGTTTATGCTTATGTGTCGTGATAGCTATTCTGATCTAGAGAGCTGGTGCCTGATGCATGATTTTAGGATGTCTTAGAACTTGCCGTTGTTCAACTTTCTTCTTTGAAGGTTATCTGCATCTATATTGGGTCCTTTTCTACCACTTTATGTCTCCAAGTTGTAATAAATAAGCAAGCTGTTCATGTATTTCTAAGGGACAGAGAGGTGAGCATGGTGATTGAAGACTGGAGGCTGTGTGACTAGAATATGTCATTTGTCACTGGCTGTATCAGAGGGCGAGGCTAGGCAGTGTCTCACTGTTGGCCTTTGCATATGTGAAGGTGAGAAGTGATTGACTCAGTCTCCTTTTCACACATGTTGCCCCCCACTGGCTGTTACCATTCTCAGCAAATGCCCCTGCTGTTCATGCAGTGTCCAAGACAGGGTATAATTCTTCTCTTTTCTTCCCCACTCCTTCATTATTCACCCCACACATATTCAACCAATTACCAAGTATTTCCTTTCCATATTACCTCTTAGAGTTATTTCTTTTCCTCTTCCTAGCATCCTAGTCCAAATTACCATAATTTTTTTATTACATTAATATGACAGCATCCTCATTGTCCTTGTCTTGCCTACCTACCCAGAACATCATCTCCCTAATAAAGAGAGAAGAAAAAAAACTTACTCTGCACGCCGCAAACTGGAGCTAGTATAATATAGTAGGATGGGGGCTCTGTAGCCAGAATGTCTGAATTTGAATCATGACTCCATTCCTTTGGCAAATACAGTTATGTAAACTTGGGTGAACATCTAAGCCTCAGTATATATAAAAGAAAAAAGAAAATCAAGACTTTCCTGATTGAGTTGTTGTGAGTTTTAAGTGACAGAAACATTTGGCATGGAGCTTGGTACATAGCAAACACTAAAAAGTGATTACCATGGTAGTCATGAAACGCAAAGCTGAGTATTCCACTCTCCTATTTAAAACCCTTTAACCTTGCCATTTCTTCTAGGATAAAGGCCAAATCTAAGCTAGAGAGCTCGGGCCTCATGTATAATTTTAGGATGTAAGTGTAAGTCCCAGCTCCCCCCTCCAGACTGTTGTGTCCATTATGAGCCACTTCCACTGCCCTCCAGTGGTCCGTGCTCTGTCTTGTCTCGTGCTCATGGACATGATACACCATTTACCTGTAACTCCAAGTTGGGCAATTTCCTTTCCCCTTCCTGAATATCAGCCACTCCTCTTTTTGTGGCTGACTCCCCCTCATCTTTCAGGTCCCATCTCATCTATCACTTATTCCAGAAAGCTGTGTCTGACCCTCCAGGCCTCCCAAAGAGCCTTTGGGCGCCTTCTTCATGTCAGTTGCCGTGCTTTTGTGTGACTGTGCAGGTGTCTGGATGCCCGGCCTGACCGGCGTAGCCCTCCTGAGGGCAGAGCATGGTTCATATTTGCTTTTTGTGATAACCAGTTCTTGACAGTTTCATTCCATTGACGTGTGTTTAATAAGTTAATAAATCAGTATCCAATTTGGGGTATGTTTTATGATGTCTAGTATAACACGCACATCAATAATTATTTGTGAAATGAGAAAATGCTGTTTAGACTTTTGCATATCCTTAATTCTGTTATCGCTTATGGATACATTTAATGTCTTAAAAAATTCTAAAGTTATTTAATTCTAATTCCTAAAATCCTAATCATAAATTCTAAAAAAACTATCCTAAAGTTATCTCGTATAAATAAACGAGATGATTTAGCAAAGTCGCATAGATTTTTGTCAGTTGTAAGGTTTGGTTATGAAACAGTGAGATGTATTTGTTCTTGTGCATCATAAACCATCTCTGAAGGCAGAAAGTTTTAAGCTGCTACAGAAGTTACAAAAGACTATCAGATGGCTTCTAATCTCAAAGAATTTATAGACTGTTTGGGGAGAAAGAACTTATATTGAAATAATACTGTATCAAAACACCAGTCCCATCGCTAGGAATAATACAAATTCATGTGGTCATTAGCCATCTTCAGTGAACTCAGGTTTCTTTTTTCTTAGCAGAAAGAGATGAGTTGGCTTTTTAGGCATTCGGCAATGAAAATTACAGAATTATCTGAGAGGTATTTTAGAGATCAGTTAGGCCAATCTTGTTTACATTAACTCTATTGCAAGTAATTGATGGTTTAAGCATAGGGTGGAGTTACTGGTTCATGTGATCTGATTGGCCTGTGTCTTCTGGGTGCAGCCTGATGCTCAGAGTTTGGTTTCTCAGTGTCCCTTGTCATGTAGGTGGAAGCAGACCTACTTGGAGAAATGGCTGATTCCAGAATGAAAGCAGAGAAAATACGAGGTGGGCCTGGGACAACCTGACATAAAAAATAATGAAGAAAATGGAGCCCTGCCAAAAGAACACAGAAACTAGTTTAAAGTTCCCCAGTGGCCAAATTTGGGAAAATATGAACATTAAAAAGAATAACAATAGCAATTGATTATTAGACAAGAAAAAAAAGGGTCAGTGGGAGAAAGGGCGGGGGAAGTTTTCTCTAGGTAAGCATCCCAGCGAATGTGGAAGGAATGATAGAGTTAGATCACTATTTTGCAGTCCTAAATGGACTACCCACAGCAAGGATTATCAGTGGGTGCTAAATCATGGTGAAAATGACTGGGAAACAGGATAGCCACATAGTACTAATTTATCACCTCCCTCTTTTCTACAGGTACAGAGGGGAATGTTTACCTTTACAATAGATGTAGGAGAGACCATCTTAACCAAGGGACCATGCTTAGCATCAATAATAATGGGATAACCTAACATTTTGTGTTTTCAGATTTGATGAAATGTGAAGTTCACAGTATGAAGTATTTTTACCAAAACTATTTAACTTGTATCTAGACTTAGCTTTTGGTTCATAGGAAATATAACTGATGGAGGAGCAGGTTTCATGGTACTGTGAGAAAACATTCAGGCAAATGCAAAATATGGGACATTCTCTGAGATAATCAGGACTCTATCAAAAGTCAATGTCCGTTTAAGAAAAGCAGCAGGATTTTTAGATTAAAAGACACTGTAAAGATGAAGCAGCCAAATGCAATGGTAAAACTTGATTGGATCCTAGATTGGGGGGTATAGTGTAACAAGACATTGGGGGGACAACTGAGGAAATGTGAATATGGAATGGATATTAGAAAATACGGAATTGTTAATATCTTAAGTGTGATAATGATATTGTGGGTATTTCGAAAAATCCCTGTATTCCTAGGAGATGCATGTTGAGTTATGTAGGAGTGAAGTGCTATGATGTCTGCAACTTCTAAATACTTCAGCAAAATAGATTTTATAAATAGAGAAAGGGGTTGATACACAGAAGCATATATGAAAGTATGCTGTTGTTGTTGAGTAGATGTACTGCTCAGTGTACTAGACTTTCAGCTTTTGGCTTGAAAATTTTGAAAATAAACTGGAAAAAGAAAGAGTTCAATATGATGAAAACAAAGCAAGTCTTGTGGTGTGCAGGCTGTCCAGGGCTTCCACAATGGCATTAGGGCCCCTTCCTCCATCCCTCAACTCTGTTCCTGTCCTTGCCTAGAGGTGAACACCTATGAGCGTCAAGTGAAGTGTGATCCTAGTGTTAGCAGCCACATTTTGGTTAACTGAGAAAATCTCCAGATAAGATTAACAGAGAAGCTTGGGGCAGAACTTTGTCTTACTAATTTTTAGCATTTTCAGTGTCGGGCATTGTGTAGGTATTCACAAACTAATGACTGAAAAAATACATAAATAAAGGAGTAACCAAATTTGAGGATTGCCCGGAGAAGTGAGCGCATACCAGTGACCTTTTTCAAATCCAGTAAATATTTGTGTAATTTAATAGAATTGACTTAGTTAAGGGGTGCATAAGGTTAAGACTGATTTCAGAAGTAAAGGGAAGGGCTGTTTTTAAATCTATGCGTGTAATAATGACTACATTTTTTTCTTTCTTTCTTTTTGTTTTTTTTTTTTTTACTTTCAGTAATAGTACTGACCTTCCTGAATTAATGACCAAAGCACTTGAGTGGAAGTCCACTGTAGTTTTTCTACACAGGGGGAGAATTTGAGTTTAGTGAGAAGTCTTCAGAGGGTGGCATGTGCAATTACGTTTTGTTCCTTGGTGAGCTATGAGTTGAGCACTTAATTATGTAAAAAATATTGCAAAAGAGCAGTTGCATAATTCCCAAGAGAGTAATTATTGTCCATCTTGGCAGAATGCAAGGCTTTTAATCTGTAAATAAGCAGTCCTGTGTGAAAGAGCTCCATGCAGAGCGATTCTGTGTCATAAAGGTCTTATGCATTTTTTAACGCGAAAGCAGTAACTGTGTGTGGTGATTGGCTTTTGCCTTTGTGCTTCAAAGGGTTTATGATGCTTCCCCTGTGGTTTTAACCCCTGTTGAAATATTGAAGCCTCTGAGAAGGATTCCTGTAAAAGGTACAACTGTCTGAGTTAAGCCAATGAAAAACCTGAATGTTTCAAGTGTAGAGGAAGTGAAATGTGCTTTCTGCAAACTAAAAACAAACGGAGACGAAGAGCAAAATGACAAAATAAAACGTTGGCAGTGCTTAAAAAAACAGAAGGCAAAGATGTAATAATTAACCAATAGGTTTCTTACTTCTTGGAGGTTAATAATTTTATTTTTATGGGTGCAACTGCAGTTAATAGTTCTAAGACGAATTAATTCACTTTCAGGGTATGTGTGTGCTTTACTTAGGTGGCTCTGAGTCTTTTAGACAGTGAAAGTAAGTTCTGTTTTTTTTTTTTTAAGTTGTCAGTAGCTTCCAACATCCCTTGTCCCTCCTGTTGGGGTTGATGGGTTCAGCACGCTCCTGTCCGAGGCCAGCTTGTCCATTGGAGCCCTAGATCTCTCTTCCCCTTTGCCTACTCAAGGACTGCACTTCGGTGACTGTCCATCTCTTACATGACCACCTTTCCCCTCTTTACCAAACTATTCTTACCAAAATAGAAGCATGTTGTAACAGCTTCCAGTGTTAAAAAAAAACCCTTTCTTAACTTGTCTTTCTCTCTGACTGCCTCCTCAATCCTCTGCTCCCCTTTGCAGCAAAACTCCTCAAGAGTCTGTATTCTGTCTTCACTTCCTCCATTTCTGTCTTCTCTTGAACCTGCTCTGGGCAGCCTTTCCCCCAGCCCTCCACACACAGCCTGCTTTTGTCCAGGTGCACCTTCACCGTGCCGGGTCTGATGGACGGCACAGGTCGGATCTTACTTGATCAGCGACAGGAGATGACACAGCTCATCACATCTTCTTCCTAGAAATAATCTTTTTACTTGACTTCATGGGAATCCTCTTCTGGTCTCCCGCCTCCTTCCTCCCTGGTCCGTCTTCCTCAGCCTCTTTGTGGGGCCTCCTCTCTCCTGATCTCCTGTGATCACCTCGTCCCAGGGCCTCCCCTTTCCTTTGTTTTCTCCCAAAGATACTCAGACAGTAGCATGGTGAAGAACAGTCTGTGTGCTCTAAGGACTCCCAAGTTTAGGTCTGGAGCACACACCTGCACGCCGGACTCCAGACTCGTGCACCCAGCTCCCTGCTGCCCCACAGCCTGTTGGATGACTTAGCACAGTCGGAACATAGCCACGGTCTTCCCATGGTTCTCTCACCACGGTCAGCGCAGTGGCCTCCCTTCAGGCCTGTCTCACCCTTGCTCCAGCCCTCCTCACTCTGTACTCAAAACAGCAGCCTGAAAGACCTTTTTAAGACGTCAGATCACTGTCCTTCTCTGCCACCAGTCCCGCAGTGACTTCCCGACTCAGAGTAAAGGCCTGTCCAACAATGTCCTCCATCCTCTGGCCCCATTACCTTTCTAGCTCACCTCCTTCCTTTCTCCTTATCACTCACTCTGTTCTAGCCTTGTCAGCTGCCTCTTTAGACACACTTCAGAGACTCGTGCCTCAGGGCCTTGGCACGACATGCTGTCGTGGGCTGGAAGACTGCCGGGTAGTCCTGCAGGCTCTGCCCCTTCACCGCCGTCCCGTCTCTGCGCATCGGTGCCCCTCTTGTCGACCCCTTTCCAACAGCCCGATCTAAGTGCCCTGCCCCACCCTCCCAAGCATTCCTGATCCCTCTATAAAATAAAAATGAACATAAAAAGATTTACTTTTGAAAATGAAACATTGAAAATAGAAATATTTTATGAACATAAAAATATTCACTTTTCTGTGTTTGTTGCTGAGTGACTTCTTGTCGGCCTTGTCTTATTAGCATGTACATTTCACGAGGCCAGAAATCCTGTCTGCCTTGTACTGAAACTCTGTGCTAAGAGAGAGCGGGCACTCAGTAAGCGCTGCTGAAGGCGAGATCGAGAGCAGTCTCAAAGGCGGATGAGTCCTTTCCTTGTCATTTTTATAGCCTTTTGGGTGTGACATCATTTAGAATGATTCGCCGCGTACTAACAGCTTTTTCTCTTCCTCAGTTTCTCTGCCTGAAGAACATAAGGACATTCCTCACGGCCTGCTGTGAGACGTTTGGGATGAGAAAGAGTGAACTCTTCGAGGCATTTGACCTGTTTGATGTTCGTGACTTTGGAAAGGTAATGACATCTTACTTTTTATGTATTTTTTTTATTGGAGAACACTTGATGAAATCCTGTTTCTTCTTCTGTAGAAGTGGGGAATGTAACTCAAGAGGTCTTGGCATCTTCTTAATGTGGCTGAATTTCACACAGAGGTGACTTAGCCAAAAAAACCATAGTGGCGACAATTGTCCAGATGAGATGAGATTGATATTTCAGTTTGAAGCAGTGTAAGGAGCGTCTTTTCTCCAGGGTCAGTTCCCCCCCCCCCCCACTGGTCACCACAGGGGGCAGGACCACTATGTCCCATGCTATAGATGCTTTGTTAGGCCTCATGTCTGAGGACTAGTTCTTCCCCTCCAGCCTTCTCTGTACCTGAAAGGTACCTAAGTTTTGGAAGTTGAGAAATTTGTTGTTCTGTTGACCCTCTCTCTGTTTTGACACTTGGGTAGGCCTTGGGGAGGACATGACTTACTGAAATGGTTGAGATTGTTGAATAACTCCTATTGGCTTGGATTTCAGCGGATCCACGTTAGATTGTGAGGCTTCAGTGATGTTTGTCGCATGTAAATTGCCTTACTGGTTCCTGCCATTACTTGCATGTACACCAAATACTCGTGTATAATAGGCTACATAAATCAACTTTTCAAAAGTTCTGGTCATTTATTTTGAAGTGGTTGGGCATAAAGTTAGGCATCTTGCATGTAAAAAGACATAAAAGAGTCAGGTAATTAAGATGACGTTATTTGAGCCCCTGTGGATATAATTGCATTAGAAAATGAGCACATAAGAGGGGGAAAAAAATACATGATATGGAGAAGTTTGGCCTTATTCTTGTAATTCAGGTGCTAGTATCATCAAAAGGCTGTTTGAGAGTGACAGTTTATTTGATTTCTAAGATGTAAATTAGAAACCAAGCGATGGACTGGTTTGCTTGGCAATGGGAATAAATAGCACAAACTTGAAACGCAGGCCTAAGAAATTTGATGCTGAAATACAGCAAGTACGTGGAAGCCACCCTGCCCGGGGAGAAGGGAGGCTGGGTGCTTGACCCATAGTCACTTTGGGATCTCCTGGAAGTCACTCCTCTCAACCGTCAGGCCAACTACCAGCTTGCAGGTCTATACCAGAGAAAATGGGTATAAGCACAGGGTTCCTAAAATTCCTTCTCGCTCTGACAAGCTGTGATTGAACTGTCTTGGGGTCCAAAAAAACAGTGCAGTGACAGCTAAGGTTAATAACTAAAGAGATGAATGTTGCACAGATTCTTGTCTATACACAGGTAGTCAGTTTTGAGCTATGGTTTCTCCCACATTGTCCCTTGTGGTGAATTCTGCTTCCTAGTCTTTTTCAGGATCTCCCTCAGTTTTGGGTTCAGGAAATCTACCTTGAGTCATAGGCTTTGATATGGATGTTTTCTTTTGGAAGTTGGGAAAATGCTGGGAAAACCAAAGGAATTTACGAAATTAAAAAGCCCAAGCGATCTATCACTTGGCATCTAATTGCCCTTTACCTTTACAGAAAGAAGAAAGATTTAGGATTCGGCACCTGTTCGATTTAGGGTATTGCATGTGTTAATCTACACAAATGAGTGGTAACTTTTCATTTGTAAGATGGTGAAGAGCACACGCTTTCGGCACTCTCGAAGGACTTAGGATAATTTTGCCTTTCAGTGTTACCTTTAATTGCTAGTGTTGAACTCTTTATCCCGTGTTAGAAGGGTGTTCTTTTCTTTTCAAACTCGTATGTCTACAAAAATTAGAATAGTTCAGAACACTTCCTCTACCTTGATTTAAAGAACAAAATCGTAGAAGGCTGGGCAATGAGTTTAGTGACTTGAACTTAACGAGGAGTCAGCAGAGAGAGCCCTTGAGATGAACTATGGCTCTTACTCTTGGGATTGTTAAATACCGACACGGGTTCCCGCCCGAAGTAGAGTGTCTGTCTGAGACTGCTGAGTCTTGTCCTGGCTCTGAGGTGGGCACTGCTTGGGCGCCCTTTCAGGAACCCACACAGCTTCTCACTGTCCTGGTGTTTATGGTTTTGGGTAATTGTGAAAAATAATTTATTTTCTTAAAAAAAAAAGATGGGAACTTTTCTGGCTTTCTGCTAACAACAATAGCAAAGAAGTAAAATCTTATTAGTTGATTGCTTAAGACATGTAATAAAAAAATTTTCGCCCTATGGAACATTAGAAGTCATTAATTATATTACTTTATGCATTGCAGCAGAATCTATAAATTTGCTCACTTTCAGGCTGCAAATAAAGGATTTTTCTATTCTTCTGGTTAGACTGTTATTTTTGGATTAACGTTTTTGCTATTTGAAAGCATTTCCTACTGAGCTGTCTGGTAGCACATTTACGGTGCAGAAGCACGAGGGATTTTTCTTTAGTGAGGCCAATTTCTAGTAAGTAATAGAAATCAGGCTGCCGTCCAGATGAGTGACGGTGTCAGCACCGCCCCTTGGTGCCTCTGGGTGGGTGTAAGGGCCTGCTTCCTACTATCCACAGACTTCATGTCTGTTTTTTAAGTGTTGTAAAGCACCTTGCAAGTGTAAGTTGATACATTTCCTTTTATTTATTATATTGTATTTTATGGTACATATAATAACATCTTAGTGTACAGCTTAATGAATTTTGGCATGTGTACACACTTATGTAAACATTGCCCAGATGAAGATATCAGGCATTCTCACTAATGTTTACTCCCCTTTCACCAATTTCACCCATTCCCCCGGAGGTGCTGTATTTTCTTGAATCAAAGAGAGTCACTCCTGGCCAAAAGCAGTTCCAGCTGACTTTAGGAACAATAGGGTGGTTTCAGTGTGTCAAGGTTCAGGACAGACAGCCTCAAAAGGAATTCAGAACATGGTGTAGGGTTGGGTCAGGGACACAGATAAGAACATTACCGAGGGGGCAGTGTCGTGTTTTGGTTAAGAATATGGTTTCTGGGCTGGATCTCAATTTGAATTCTGGTTGTACTTCTTACTAGTGTGTGACCCTGGGCAAGTTACTTAGCTTCTTTTAGCTTCAATTTCCTTACATACAAATTGAGAATAGGTTAGAAATGAAGGAATGTATGTAAACTGTTTAACAGAGTGTCTAGGTCCAAGGTATGTACTTGATAAATATTAACTGTTATTATTAATTACTCTTATTGTTACTGTCATTACAACCCTCTTTACTCCTGTTCATTGGTTTCAGATTCAGTGGTAAACATTGGGGTTGAATTTTGAAATGAGTGCAAGAACTAATGGTAACGGGGGGTGGAGATTAGGAAATAAACTTCACTCTTTCTAATGGGGTGTAGCATTAATCTACTTTATTCTGCACAGCTGTCTTTTTCCTTCCTTCTGCGGCTTTGGATTTCCTTTGAGAAATCGCCCTTCGCCCTTTTCCAGTCATGTAGTTGGGATGGCTTAATCAGTTAGAATATCTCATCCCTTTGACCATAGTGCTGGGTTTGGGGAGGGTACAGGTCACTAGGTGGCTGAGACCTTTGCAGGAGCAGTTTTATTTTGCTCTCTTCCTACTGTGGAAGTGTGTGGCTATGACGCTTGAGGGACCACAGCCATCTGGGCACCACGTGGAGTTTCACAACAGACCCAGTTCAGAGGAAGCAGAGCTGAGAAGTATCCTGGAGGCATCATGGGAGGCTGGAATCAAGCTGTGCTCAAAGCCAGATATGCGTATTTGTGGATTTTCCATGACATGAATCAATACTTTCCTTTTTCCTTCCTCAAGCCAGCTTTCCTTAGTTCCCTCAGCCAAAAGGGAGAGAAATCTGTTACTCAGCTGGTTTGGTCCGACGATTTCAGTTGTGTAGATGTGTTTATTTCTGAAGTTCCACACCACTTGGGGGCTGTTTGGTACCCTCTACATCTATCATAACCAGAAAAGGAGATATGAAGATGGAGGCTTGGAATGTCTCTGCTTTGCAGCGTGTAAATAGTCAAACAGAAGTACAGTCCCAGTTTTGTGGTAAATGCTTCCTATCCCTTACCATTGGCCAAGCAGTATCGCAGGTCTTCAGGTCTGGAAGAGAGGCTTCCAGTCATCAGACATCTTTCTTAGTTTGTCTTGCTCTTCCGGCTCCCGAGAGTGGGCGGCATGCCTCTGCAGACTGGGACCTCGCTTCGTCCTGAGACCCCCGGCCATAGCTATGTACTGGGGTCATGCAGAATGATTTGAAGGTGACCTTAAAACTGCAGGGTAGAAGGGACTGAAAGATTCCCTGAATAGGGTTTAGAGAGAGTCGTTGATTTGAACCAAACGGTCCAAGAGGTCAGAAAACCCTGCAGGATTCCGTGTGATCTCTGAGTTGTTGCTTCACTGCTTTCATCCTCAGTTTCTGCAGCTATACATGGGATCATAATTTGTACCATACAGAATTACTGCAAAATGGATTAATTAATGTGAAATGCGTGGCCTGTGCTCAATATACGATAGTGTGAACAGTTTAGATCCAGTCTGGGACTGGTGGTTTGGGCAGATTCAGATCATTCAGAGCTCTGAATGTAGATACGTATAAGGTCATAAAGAGGGGTATAGTGGTAGTTTCTTGAAATTCAGTTTATTTGGTTTGACTCTTTCTGGTTCAGAGTATTGAGGACATTTTAATGCATGTGTGTGTACCTGTGTGTATACACATTTATGGTTATTTGTATTGTGTTTTCCTAGGTTTTTGTGATAAGAATACATTTCTTTTGTATGAATGCCTAAAGAGTTTAGTTGAGAGATCTGCAGTGAACTTTCACCGAAGGTAGCTGATACCTTAACACTCATCGATTTTTTTCCTCCCTAAGATATAAACCAAGTTAGCAATTAACTACATCAGATTCAGGATAGGTGATGGTTCGGTTCTTCAGCGCCTTATGAAATACATCACCATTTAGAAATAAGTTTGAGCTTGCTGAGAAAATCAAGGGATACATCGTTAACTTAATGTGGGAAAAGTCTTTAACATTGTTTGCATAATGGAAATCCCCAACTGTCTCCACTGTCTCCACTAAGAGGCTTCAGTGTCGGCCGGGCCCACCCCTCTCCCCGCCACCCGCATAGCTTAAATCAGCTCTCCTCTTCAGCTCACTATGAGACTTTGAGATCAAGTAAATGTGGGGTTCCCCTTCCGTCTCCTCAGCCACTTACGGGGGAAAGTTACTCAACGTCTCAGTGTTTGATCGGTAAAATGGCCCTGATCATGACCCCTGCGTCACTGGATTATAATGAGGACTGTGTGTTCTGTGGTGCTCTGCACAGCTGGCACAGAGAGGGGAGGATGCTCAGGCCGTGGGTAACCTCCCCTGAGCAACTCATCCCTCATTGCTCCGTTCTGCTGATGCTGGTGCGCTGACTCTGCCAGGCGTGTGCCAGGCGCTGCTTACTTGGGGTGGACACGCAGCCTCCTGCCCTCAAGGTGCTAGTAGAATGCAGGAGACCAAACCAGTAAAGCACAAATAAACAAGGTAATTACAGCCAGTGATAAGTACCATTGAAGAAATAGAGAGTAAAATGATGAACTACTGGAGGAAGGCACATCAGACTGGGTGGTCAGAAAAATCTCTTTAAGATGCATGCAGACCCAGGGGGAAAAGGATACTAGTACTGCTGCATGCTTACTCAGATTAAGATCTAAATAATTTATAAAGCATATTTTATATACACTCAAGTCCCGCCTTTGGGGCTTGGGATAGCCTTTTAACTACAGTTAAGGAATGCCCCATATTGCAGAAGATATCAGTAATTAAATACATCATTACTTGACAGCATGCTCGGTGCAGTAACTGACAAATGGAATGACGCTGTGGGGAATGCAAGAGGAAGGGATGCGTTAAGGAGGGTGGACATGTGGTCAAGGACGGTGCCTCAGAATTCATTCTTACCCTTAATCTAGATGGACAGCCAGGAGGGGCTGCTGCAGGTGGGTATTATTAGGTGCTTACCAGTGCATTTTTTTATGTTACCATTTTACTCTGTCCTCACAGTAATGGCATGATGCTGGTATTTATCTCCATTTTATGGCTGAAGAAACTGTCTCACAGCTATACAAAAGAATCATGGCTTGAAGGTGTTGGAGCATGGAGCTGAGACAATGTTTGTCTAACTTCAAAGACTGTGTTCTTAATGACTTTACTGCACTGCTTCCAAGCAGAGGCGGGATGCACCATCCAGATAGAGGGAAAGTCATGTAAGAAGGTATGGAAGGGAGATCCATGCAGAATGTTTGAGGTTCTGCAGAGAGTCCTCATAGCTTTAGTGTAAGAGGCACTGGGGTGAGCTGGATTTGGAGGTTCAGCAGAGATCGGGGCCAGAATGTGAGGGTTCTGGGGTCTTGCAGGGTCTGCATGGATTCTGACGAAGGTCCCGTGAGTGGTTTTTAACAGACAGGGATCACCTGCTGTGTGCTTGAGCTAAGCACTGCCAGTGGTGGGCTGGTTTGGAAAAGTAGGTATGAGACTGAAGCCCTGGGGGTGAGAACTGAAGACCTTTACTAGAGCAATAGCAAGAGGGACCCAGAGCTGAGAGCTTTTGGGCTTTTAGGAACTGATGTGCTCCAGGAAAGGGCAAGGAAAGGGCAGAGAGGACGTTGACTCTTCAGCTGCTCCTGGGTGACTGGACAGTGTTTTTTTAATGAATGTCAAAGAATTCTAATGACATTTACACTCACTTTCTGTAGTTGTATTTTGCAACCCAATAGGCATTTTATCTGTTTTATTTTTCAAAGGTTTTTGCTATATTTGACCATTGTTAATTTTCCCTGTATTTCATTTTTGATGTCTTTTTGCACTGGCTGATTATTTAGTAGAGATTTGGTGTCTGGTAGAACATTTAAAAACTTTTCTTTGGGTTTAATTCTTTCTTTTAAAAATTGAAGTTTTCTTTTGTAACAGGAAACTTTCTAGGAATATTTGTCTGTATTTCTGAGGCTGTGGCAAATAGATGCTGCTTAGTGCATACCTTCTTATTCCCAGCATGGCTTTTGGGTCACGTCTCATGCCGGCATGGCCGGAGATCCCTAACCCTTTGTCACCTTGGCTTGAAGGGAAAGGATAGTTTATCCAGGTTACACATAGAGTTCATTGAGTCTGATTTGTCCAATAAATAGTTACTGTGAATGTGATGGTTGGGATATGTACCAGCAGGATTGGTTAACCACAGGCGCGTGGTATTACAATAGCCGGTGACTTGTCTGCATAATCAGGAGTGATGCAAAACTCTTGGCCTTTCGTCCTTTAACTGTTTTGCCTGTGTATTTCCTCTCAACAGGATCCTTTAGAAAAGGAGGGTGATATTTTCCATATTTTTTCTTTTTTTCTTTTTTATGGCTTATGAACATCTTTAGGAATAAAGGAGGGCTGGCCTTTGCTTCTCATGCTCAGTGAGAGGAGGGGTGTGGGATGGGGCTGGATGAGCGCCCTCCTCTGCACAGAATCAGCATAGGAAGTGTGCATCGGGAGTGTCACGAACACCGAACAACTACAGGAAACAATACTGCAGCTGTGTGGGGTCCGGCCGTGCAAGCTGCCTCTGGGTAGCTTTTAGTTTCTGAGTCGTTTGTTTTCCACCTGAAGTACCTGTGACTTTGGAGGACTGCACTGGATATGGGCCTTTCTGTGGTTTGCCTCGGTGCCAGTTGTAATGTCCTTTGGACATGAAAATTCCTGCTGAATCAGTGTCTGAGGATGAATAGTGTCAGGACAAACCAGTGCACAGAGCAGACAAAAATCGTTAGGTTAGAATGAATGAATGGCACTTACACCTTCCAGAATATTCCCCCTGGAAGTGTGTGCATGTGCGTGCACAATCGATTTCACACTCAATGTGCTTGGTGACCTTAATGTAGGCTTTACCTTGTGGCTGCTCTCCTCCTGTGCTCCTGGGTGTGAAGCACAATGCTTGCTACTTCAAAACAGACAGGCACCCCACAGATAATTTCCACCCTTTAAGTTGTCTTTTGAAAACTGCCTACTCATAATTCATTTTAGACGAAATGATCACCTAAGAATGATTCTATTATGATATAGGGAGGGCATAGTTGACCATTTTTATTAGTTCGTCTAGGTCAAATTTTGATAATGATAGTATTGGCTGTGGATTGAGTATAGTAATAAAGAAAATGTATACAAGGCCAGAGTCAACGTGTATTAACTCGGTGTCTGCTCCGTAGGTCTATAAAGTGTAACATTGCTTTAGCAAAATCACTGATGTTTTTCTAATAGCCTATTAGATTTTTGGGAGGGAGCAGCAGAAAAATATGAGTGTTTTGACTGCCAGACAATAAAGTACAATATCTTAGGGAACTAGTAATTAAAAATTTCATGGCATAATATTAAAACTACTATGAAATATAATAAAAAGGAGATGGATTAATTAGTATTGATCTTCCAAAAAACTGCTGAGGAGTTTTCACATTTATTGTAACCTGGATTTTGGTCAGTAGACTGCCCCCCCAAGATTTTTATAAGTTAAGTAGGCATTTAGGTAGATTAAAAAAAAAAACACTGTCAAGCACATGTATCATTTTTCCTACTCTGTGTTAGATTCATAGTTGGACTCCTTTCCACAGTATTTCAAAGATTCCTAGTTAGAAATTTCCTAAATAGCAATGGTTCCAATTATGGATAGTGAATTATTTAGAAAATCATCACTACTGATAAACCATAATATTTCTTAAATTTTCTACTCATTGACCCTGGAGCAGCATAGAATTAATTTGTAGCTCTCCTATAGGACAATCCTTCAACTATGTGAAGATTCTTGAATGAAAAACTAAAAAGCCTATAATATCCTCAATACTTTCCCTTTTGTTTATAACCTGCTCACTCCTAAGAATAATTCGGAATGTCATTTTATAGCAATACACTTACAGCAGGGCAGGTAAAGATTAAACATTTAAAATTACAGGAGAGATTAGAAGGTGTTTAGTGGAAGGGACACCATCATCATACTAGCTAGTTTGAGGATTAATTTACCTCTCGGCTGTCCTGAAGTCAAGAAAAAAATTATTTCAGAAAGTGAGCTTTCAACTAGCTCTAAAGCCTTTGTGCCTGGTAATTTAGAGAAAAATGAACTAAACTGACTAATGACTAAAAAAAGTATTATAGAAGTAAACGTACAGAAACACAGAAAGGCTGCAACAGTGACCACTCAAATATCCACTGTTCAGAAGTTAACATTTGACCGTATGTGCTTTTTTATGTACTATTATATATACAAACATATAATCCTTTGCTATCCAAAAGTTAGCTTTATACCACTTTGCTTTTACAAAAGACCTACATATTAGTGCCTGCTTTTGATAGCTGAAAGAAATCTGAAGAGCATTTTTGTTTTTATGAGATGGTAATTGCTTTTTTGCTTTATGCCATTTTAGTTTATGAAAGGTTTCATAGGATCCCTCTGCTTTGGATAATGGGGGAAACGTGTATTGCCATGTCTGCTGAACTCTTTCCAAGTAAAGTATGGATTAGCATCATGACATTTGTCTCCTAAGTACTTCAAGTTTTTATAGCTTCCAAAATAAGGCTATTTTTCTATATAGTTGTAATAAGTTTTTACACATAACAAATAAATAACACCCATAATGCCGTTTAATATCTAGACCATACTCAGATTTCACCAGTTATCCCTAAAATATCTTCACAGCTGTCTTCTTTGAACCAAGATTGAATCAATGATCAGATATTGTATTTTGTTGTTGTGTCTCTAAAACAGAAGAAAAATGTTTTCTTCTGCAGTTTTATACATATTTTATTCTGTGTTTAATTTTCCAATGACCTACTTATCTATTAAGGTGGTGATCCTTTCTAGTTTATATTGGGCTTATAAAAACTGTTCTTTGAGTTTAAAATAAAGCTTGAGTTTTCTATAACCTAGAGCACTTTTAAAAACTATGACTACATTCACTATAGGAGGGGCTCAGTAAATGTTTTTGTAAGAATCAAATTAAGTCCTACAAATATTAAACGACCTAAAAGTACCTTAGGACTATATGTACCAAGCTCTGAAACAACCATTCAGAATTATCCATTATGTTACCATATAAAGCTTAAATATAATGAATATACTCTCATAGAGCTTAAATATAATGATTATACTCTCATAGCTAGACAGATCAGTAGAACACATTCTTTTGTTAAAGACACTCCTTAAGAATCAGTGAGTCAGCTGACCTTGAGTTCTAAGATTTTCATCTGGCTAAAAAAAATACCTAGAAAACATTTAAGTCATTTAGACCTTGTGAAAAAAAAAAAAGCATTCTGATCTAGGCCTGCCCCAAAGAACCCTGTCATGTCATCATTTAGAGGGTGAGACGTCACATTTCTGCCCATGGGATTTCATTTCCATGGAGAGTTAACCCAAATATTATTAATTTAAGGATGACTCACATTTCTAGGATATTCTGATCTAGAGGTTTCACTGAATTTTTTCCCTTGCATTGTATTATATTTAGTTTTTTCTTAGATATTTGATTTCAAGGGATATAATAGTTAAATTTTTGGAAGTAAATTTTGGGAATAGATTAGAAGAGAATAAAATGGTTTTTAGAAAGATCCTGTATTTCAGTGGTACCATATGTCCATTTCAGAATGAAGACCATGTTTTAATCTTATCCACTTTGTAGCAAAGAAATTGAAACAAGGGTATTTTCTTAAAATTGGGTGGATTTCCCCCCTCAAGTTGTATTATTGTTGTATATTCACTATGGAGTGAATTACTACATTGACAAGAATTCCCTAAATTCAAAAATCATAAATTTTATAAACATTTTCTTCATATAGGGCTAGAGTGGTTATAGTCTGTTCAGAATAACCTTTTCTTGTGTTCTTATTATGTACTCTTGGTTAAATAAAACCTGTCCTTAATTTGGGTCTTGTCAATAATATCATAATTATATCCTTCTCTCCATGAAAATTTTCCCATGTAATCCATACAACTCTCTTCCACATTTTTTCTCTCTCTAGCACCAGATGATCTGAAGGAATCTTGAAAGCATTTAATTCCCTGTTCCGAATTCTAGCAAAATCTTTTGGTAAAGTTGACAATTCTTTTTCTGAGACAAGAATCAAACAGTCAGTAATTTCCCCCCTTTCATTCTGCCTTCATTCTGAATGTTTCATGAAAAAAAGCTTTTAATTTTGTCATAGAAAATACCAATGTCCAGATTTGCCAAAAAAACCAAAAAAGCCCACAAATACTGACAAGATTTACAACAATGAAACAGCAGTTGAAAAAGTGCTGAAATAATCTCTTCCACCTGTAGTATCTTCTATTGTTCCTAAACTTGCACTATTCATTGTCATGGAAAATATGTCACCATACCTTTAAAAGATTCAATAAAATTAAAAATCCATATTTAGTTTATTTAGGTTCTCTAAGAAAATAGTAAAATAAGAATAATACTAACTTAGTGCATACTAAAGGAAAGTTTTTTTTTTTTGGCTGACAAGAACAAAAGTAGCACATTAGCAATTTAATAATCCCAAAGCAGTCTTTACCTTCATAGATAGCTTCTCTTTCGTGGATATATTTACATTTGTGAAAGTTTATTGACTTTTAAACTTTGATCTAAGTGAACGTAGACATGTAGGCAAGTCAGGATTTCAGTGTTGATATCAGCCAGTTAACCGAGAAAACTAACTTAGGGAGAGAAGAGGGGCTCCTCGGTTTCCTCACTATAAGTCAAATTATTTTATCTACTTAGTCTAGTTCCCAAGGAGGATTAAAGCAGATAATGTTGTATATAAGGTCTTCAGCATGAGTGTGTGTGCTAGAAAAATGTTTGTTTATAAAGTGTGTGTTTTAACATAATTTATTGGACTGAGGCAGTTCTCTTCATATGTTTACATATTGTTCCTCTTTCCTTAAATGAAACTGCTTTTTTCACTATAGTTTGCACTGTAAAAAATACAAATTTAATCTCTGAGGAGCCAAGTAAGAGAGGAATGAAAGCAGCTGAAATGCACAAAACATTTACTGCCGGTTGCTCGGTACTGATCAGTAGCCAGGTTATAATTCATCCACTTGAACTTATATATAGGCTGAGCTATATACAATTGCTAATACTTGATGAAAATTAGTTTCATGCAGTTTAATCTGACCTTTTGGTTCTAAATGTCTTATAAAGAAGACAAGATGATTGTTTTAAAATGAGAAGAGCTGTCAGCGTAAATGATGGAGTTGATGTTTTCTATATGGCTTTTTTGTTTTTGGTAAAACTAGAACCAAGTGAGTATATGTTGTAGGGAGTATGTTTTTCCTTTCCCATAAAGGGGAAATTGTAAACCAGAGCAGTATTGCTTCTGTTTCTGTAGTAGAAAAAAATTATTGGAATTAGTCAGGAGACCTGGGTTTGCATAATC
The DNA here is from genome assembly GCA_029783875.1 of Phataginus tricuspis. NCBI lineage: Eukaryota > Metazoa > Chordata > Mammalia > Pholidota > Manidae > Phataginus > Phataginus tricuspis. The sequence goes on from JAQQAC010012408.1 coordinate 16,571,222, forward strand.
AAGTTCTCTAATTCTTTCTCTTAGGATTGCTTGACCTCTTATTTGATAAATTATTTCTTGGTTAGTTAATTAGTGTTGACTATTTATTTGAAAATCCAAATTATCATGAATTGGACATGCTCTACTAGGCTGGTTGTTAATTAGCATAAGGTCTGTACTCTTCACACTGATTCTTTGTGAAGTTGAATTTCTATATTGGTAAATGAATGTATGTTAGTAATTACTGCTTAATATTACGTCTGTATTACCAAATTTTAATTTCCTCCAGAATAGTGATTTGTAGTGTCAAAGATAGACAGGATTAAATTTTTTCCTAGGCTTTTTTTTCCAGAAAAGAAACAATATTCTGTAGGAATTAAGGTTAAGAACTTTGGAAAATATTTTTTGCTGTTCCCCAGGTTCACCAAAGGTAATACCCAAGGTGGCCCATACCTGGCATGCTTTTCATATTTCATTTTGCAAGTATCAAAACATTTATCTGCCTCAAACCGTGATATTAAACCCTGAAAATCAATAAAAAATGTACATATTCTTTGAATTTTTTTGCAAATACTTCAAAATCACATGCAAACGAATTTATGACTTTGTTTTATGCAACTGTGTCACAGTCTGAGGAGATCTGTTAAGACCAAGTTCTAATGACAATTTATTATTCTTTGAAGATACTCTTTATGAGTGCAAGGAAGGCAATGACTTAAGTTTTACAGATGTTCCCTTTAATTCAGTTTCCCTTGATCACGTGGAGAATTTGAAGCTGATAGTTGTTTCCAATTTAGCATTTGAAAACTCAGCTAGACTCATCTTGTTCAGATTATTGAATATTTTAGTTAGTATTTCTGCCACGTTAGCATGTATTTCTTGGAATGATAACTCTGAGACTGTCGGTTGATTACCAGAACCTGGGGAGGGATTCATGGTCATCCTTGTGGCTGATGATAAGGTTTTATATGTCTTCAGAATGTATTTTACTTTTGGAAAAAGACTTGCACTTTTGCCCTTGTATTTGGAAATTGCTTGAATCATTAGATTTTTACAGCAGTAAGTAAAAATCTCATTTTCTTTATTAGGTTTCAGTCAACTTTTGAGATACAAGTTAGTTAACAAGAGAATAAAACTTGAGAATGAATCAAAGTCCTATCTATTAGTTGTGATAATCTTGGTAGGCAATTTCAATGAACTATTAAATAGTAATTTTTAGTTTTAGGATGTCTGCCCTGCAGGGAAAGTGCCACTTAAAGTTTCATGCGTCTTTTGATCAGCGAATCAGTTCATTGGATAGAAATTTCAATAATCCACTTAAAATGCGGTGTCCCTGTCTTGATTTTGGTTCAAACCAGAAAGTTGATATGCAAAAATTCATAGAATAATATGTTCTCTCTGCCCAATAGTTCTCAGCTCTTCTGAATATGGTAAATATAACCCCTTGTTTCCAGGAACATATCAATATGGGGATGTGTTCAGTGGGGTGACATAAATCATAATGAATCACGTATCCGTAGCTCTTAAAGATACTGTTGCCTTCTTTAGATTTCTCACCTTGTAATTCCTGGGGGTGCCATAGCTCCTGTCAGCTCCTAGGTCGGCCTGTAGGTTGCGATGGGGTTTTCTGTCCTCTTGCTCCTTACCGGCTCCTCCTGGTATCACCAGCGTTCCCCGTGAGGGTGCTTGTGAGTGTGCGTGGGGTGGGCCGATGCTCCAGAAGACTCCAGGCTTTTCTTCCGGTGCTTCCTGGGCGCCCCTGGCAAGAAAGGCTGTTGGGAACCACGGTAGTAGAGGAGCCCTGGAGGCCCAGCAGGGCCATCTGAAGCCCTCGGGGCAGCAGAGCCACGCTGCTCAGGCAGTTAAAGAAGACTGCCTTTCTCAGCTCTCAGGGCTTTTCCTTCTCGTAGAGCCTGCACCCTCCCCGGGCTGGGCAGGTGTCCCTGGGGTAGAAACAGAGGAGCAATTGTGAGCTATTGTCAACTATTGTGGGACCCCCCTCCTCTTCCCTCGAGTCCTGCTTTTTCCTTTCTGGCTGCACCGTCACTTCTTCATCAGGGTCCTCAGTCCTCAGTCCCTCAAGGTTAAATTCACAGTGGGTCCACTGACTGGTCAGTAACAGGGAATCAGGCATGGTGGGAAAACAAAGATTTGGTCCAGTTTCTAGTGGCAACACAATCCCTCCTCCTGCTTTTAAGGAATTTACCATATAAATGGGGTTTTAAAAATATCTCACATTTCACAATAATTCTTACTTGCACCAGATTACTGTCATCTGCCAAGCCCATTTCTTCTTTTTGGGCACATGGCTAGACTGCACTCCGCAGCCTCCCTCGCAGTTTGAGGTAGCCCTGCGACCACACTTACGTGTGCAGAAGTAATGTGCGTGCTTTTCAGGCTCGGCCCTTAAAAATGTTCCAGCTGCTATCTTCCTTGTCTGTTTGTTTGTCTTACCCACCTACCAACTGGATACAGAGGTCCTTGAGGCCTTAGAGGATGGCGAAACCACAGAATGGATGGGTCACTATGTAGAGAAAAGTTGTCTGCTAATCAGAAAAGCCATTGTAGGATTATTATATGAGAAAACATAAATTTTTAGCATGTTAAAACACTGAAATATGGGGGTTGGTTTGCTATAGAAGTTAGGGTTACTCTTTCACATCATTTTTCAGTAGTTCTTAACCTTTTTCACCTTCATACACCAGAGAGATGAGACACTCATATCAATATTCATGATTCACTAGGTAGGGAGACGATATTTTCAAGGTGGGCAGAGAGGCCACTATAATCATGTGTTGCAAAAGTGGTTGAGCAGGAAAACTGTGGAGAAATGTCATTAGATTCAGTGACAACTAGACCGTTGCTATAATAGTTTCAGTAGAGTGGAGACAGAATCACAGAAGGAGGAAAAATGAATGGTAGATGAGCAAGTGGAGACAGTGAAGGAATTTATTTACAATAAATTTTATCAAGACAGTCACAGGATTGTAAAATTCATGGAAAGCAAGGGAACTGTTTATTGTTGAAGCCATTTGTTGAAAGATCTAAAGGTGAGGATTTCCCCTTACATGGTGTTAGGGTGACTGTCTACCCATGGCCGCCCAGGATGGGATTGCTGTGTGCCCGCTGGCCTAGCATAATGATTAATGACGCCCTTTCACTCTTCCCAGTGGCCTGGGTTGGGCAGAAATATTATGTAGTCAACTCTGTGCTGTCACAACCTCCTCTGAGTACAAGAGTAGCTGTTAAACTCGTTGAAATTAAACTCACAAATAAATTCCCTTTGCATCTAAGGAATGTTTTTTAGTTACATTTTATGGAGGAGTTGAAAGACTGTGTTTCTTGTCTTTAGTAACATGATAAAATTAGCTCTGACATAGGACTGTATTTAGGAACACAACGCTGGGTGACTTTCACTGCTCCTGATTATCTGCTAGTCGGGTGTTCATTGTTTCTCTGGCTCTTCTCTGGATGGTATTTTTGTGTCCTGTTTGTCGTAAAGAATAGCTTTGGTTTGAAAAATAATGACATGTTAAAAGAATTAGCAATATAGACGGATTTTTTCTCTTTTCTTTGTAACTTTTTTTGCTTGTGGGATGTGAAAGACCTTTCTAAGTGTAATAAGAGCTTACAGAGAAACACCTATCTCCTACTGTGCCCCGGCGCAGATTATTGCATTCGATATTTCTTGTTACTCTGTTATTTTAGTTTTGCAATTGATGGTTAGGTAACTTGTCACGGCCACATGATGAATAAGTGGTAGAGCAGGAGTCCGGACCTTTGTGGTGTGATTCCAGAGCCCAAGGTCTTACCCGCTGCCCTCCTGGGTCAGGACCCAGAGAAGGAACTCAGGAGAGTGCCGCGGGGACACAGGTGGCTGTTCCTCACCCGCCGAGAACCACACACACACGTTCACACTTGCTAATGCACATTGCCCTGTCTTCTTCATTCTCCTTGACAGTCTGCATTGGTTTCTGTACATTAGATAAAGCAGCCACCTTTCTCCACCTTGACGAAGCGGTCTCGGTCTCGTGCAGGACAGGAGACTCATTCATCAGCCTGGCCCAAGCTTCTGGTCATCTCTCAGACCTTTGGATCGTCCGAGTCACTGTCTTTGTCCTTAGTGTTTCCCAGTAGTTTTGGGTGTTGCGGTGTCTGTCATTGTCCCCAAAGGGAGGGTCACAGTCAGCATCTAGATGAAGGCTAAGTAGAAGCTGGGCTCTCAGGCTGCTGGAAGAGCATGCAGTCAGACCCCTTCCAGGGAGAAGCTGGAGCTGGGCATTTTTGCCTGCCCCCTCTGAGATGAGCTGGCACATCTAAGCCATGGGTCCTTTTACAAATGTGCCCTTCTAAAACTGGCTTCTGTGTTTGTGATAATCTTATGGGACTTCTGGCCTATTGCCTGTCAGAACTAGGGGATTTGGGGGACCACGTCTTGGGTGTCAGTTGTGCGTTGTGGTGGTAGATGTATGGGCCGGCTCTTGCCAGGGACACCAGTGACTTAGTTTTATTGTTGGAATGAGATGGAGGGAGAAAGTTGGGGAAACGCCTCCTTCAGCCTCCTGTGAGGATTGCATTCAGCACCTAGATGCATTCTAATTGGAAGGCAGACCCTCCGGCAGCAGCTTATAAAATACGCAGTCAGACTCCTTGAACAGAAAGCCTGAGAGACAGGCACCGCCGTCTGCTCCCTCCGTGCTGAGCCCTGCTGGGGCAGCTGGGGCAGGTGCAGGCAGATGCTCTTTTATTTGCTATCCCTTTGTGGTGCTCCTGAGTGTGAGCCCTGCTGGACTTCAGAGTAGGTGGTTTGCGGGCCTATCCTATGGGTAGCAGCCTGAAAACTGGGGTCCAAGATGTGCACTTCAAACCCTGTGCTCCTCAGGGAGAAGCTGAGAGTCGGGTGTCCCTCCCAGTGGTGTGGTGCTGGGCCGGGTGGGATGTATGGTGAGAGTGTCTCAGCCTCTCCTTCCTGTTTCTGTTTCAGTATTTGCTCAGTTGCCTGGTGCACAGGAATCACTCAGTTCCTTTCTGGCTTTCTGTCAGAGAGAGTTGCCCCATGTATAGCTGCATACTTTGTGCACCCATGGGAGTAGGGAAACTCAGGAGCCATCCGGGTTACCATCTTGGTCTGAAGTCAAAGTGTTTTTTTCTATCACTTATGGATATCATTTTTGGTAAGGGTTTGTCATAGTATATATAAAACTTTGGAATTGACCTAAGGGCTATACTTTTAAGAATTTGCCTAAGAAAATAAATATCCAGAAAATCTCACATACTTAGATACTAGTTGATCGATGCAATGTCAATTTGATAATTGGTAAATGGATGCAACTTAGCCATTTAATGGAAGGGAGTTGGCTAAGTGAGTTTTCAAAAGTGTGTGCAGTGGAGTACTCTGCAGCCATGTCAGTAGAATAATGAAATGCTATTTAAAAAAAACAAACTCTTCACAACATATTAAGGAAAACTTGGTTATAAAGCAGCACATAGATTATGTTCCCATTTTACTAAGATTATATTATAAACCTGGAAGGACATTTACCATTAACTGTGCTCATTTTTAAGTGGTTAGATTACAGATGATTTTAACTTTTTTCTGTATTTTACAAATTGTATACAATGAAAATCTCTTACTTTCTTAATTAGAAATTTTATTTAAAAAACACTGAAGAAAGAAGATTTCAAATTGTCTTGGGGAAATGCTTGTGAATTCAAATTGTTTTTGGAAGGTTGTGTATTCTTAGAAAGGAGCAAGAAAATAATAGGCAAGGAATTAGGAATTTCATTATCCTTATTGGGGAAAAACACTTACTGTATATGCCTATCAAAAAATGTATATTAAAGGGATAGGTGTAATCTCAGTTCCATTTTAAGAAACAGGACAAACTTCTTGTAGTCGTTCCTCTAGCCTTAGTGGCTTAGCACCAGAATCCCTGATGGGAGGTCTGATAATTCATCTGTGCCTCCCAGGCACCGCCTGTCTAGCAGTCAGCACTACCTTTCTGAGAGTTACCAATCTACAAAAGAAATTTACTGTAAAATGTAATCATATTAAAAATCATATTTCCATTTTATTGTATTTAGTAGAACCTGAGACTTTGGAGAAATGTTTTAAAAAATGAGCAAATGAAGCAATGTCTGTTTCTCAAAATATTTTATAATATATAAAGCATTGTATTGATTTGATTACACCCTTTGTAAGTGGATAGATTCATGTATTTGTTGAAACACATTTAGCTGATGTTGCCTAATGGTGACATTAGATACGTTAAAAAAAAGCATCATCTACTGTCTGTTTACTTCCAGCCACATCCTGATTTGGGAGGAATTATTTTTCAGAGCCTGTCCCCTTTGGGGACAGCATCCTGTGGGAGAAGTTCCGTTTCCTTTTGACTTCCTGTGTATTTCAAGAACTCAACACAAACAAGTATAGGGTGTGTTGTGACTTTTTTTCTCTTGCAAATAGAGATGAAAACATTCTTCCCCTGAGCCTAAATCTAAAATGAATAAGATGCATTCCAACTGAATTGGCAGGAACATTTAAAATTAAAGGTAAAATAAAACCTGTTGAAACATGAAATTGCTTTTTCATTCTTTGTGTTTCTCTGGTCATGTGGGCTAGGGGGTTACGATCACATTAAAACTGAATAGGGGTGGAAGTGACCATTTTAGAAAACAGCCCTTCAAGGCCAGGATATGGCAGACGGAAGTGCACGCGAGCCATGCATTTCCTTCGAGTCCTTTGCCTCCCCTCCACCAGCCTCCTCCCCGACCTCTGGGCATGAGCATCTGTTCAGTTTCCACGTGGCGGCTGCTTCTCTGCTTCATCCCAGCTCCGCCTTGTTCCCAGCTGCCCCCTGGGGCCGTCCTGCTTTTGCTGCTGGTCACCAACCACATTTTAGAAGAAATGTCTTCCTCCAAGTTCTCTGGCCGTGAAGGAGGATGCCGTGGGCATGTTTCCCCTCATTAGGGCTGTGTTTCCTCCCACAGAGCTCTCCAAAAGGAAATATATGTGTGAAAGACTTTGTTGGATATTTGTAGATTACAGGAAGAAATCATAGTTAGGAAGAAAAATCTTAAAAATGCTTCATCTATCTGATAGTTCCGTAAGTTCAAATGAAGAAGACTTTAATAAAAGTTAAAACCTTTCCTAAGATAGTCCCATCACAGGTGTCCCCGGTCCCCTGCCTGTTCCTTTGTTGCCATTCTCTCTCTCCTCCCTCTTCCAGGAAGAGGCTTCTTCGTTCCACCTCCATCCTCTGTGGGGACGTTTCACTGTGGGACTATCTACCGCAACTCATGGGACACCAGACTCCTCCAACGTGTCTTTTCCAGTGTCTGAGTTTATCAAGGTAGAATAATAGCATGGGAAAGCTGAGGGGGAATAAATTTAGTGCAGGCAAGAGATAAGGTTTGACTAAGTCCCAACCCCACCTGCGTCTCTTTTCCAGGGTGGAGGTTTGAATTTGCCTCATTCTTCCTGCAGATTGCTGGTTAATCGATCCACCTCCCCAAAACCATATCTATGTAAATGTACCTACCCATTCCCTATACTAAACAGGAACTCTGAGATAGTTTAAATCTACTTGGATTAGTGAGAATGCTCAGAGTTGTGAATGATAGAAATCTAATTTGAGTTATTACTAGTACTGATAAGAGCTATTGTTTATTAAGTATTAACTGTATGCAGTTGTATTGTGTTAAGGGCTTCACATATGTTACCTAGTCAAATTCTATAACAGCTTTAATAGGTAGGTATTTTTATTGTCCCATTTTTTATGTGAGAAAACTGAGGCACAAAGAGGTTATAGGCAACTTACTCAGGATAATAAGTTGTTAGAGCCAGAATTTGAATCCAAGTAGTCTGAGTCCAGAGCCTTGTGCCCGAGGGTGGGCATAATATGGAGAATTTATTGATGCATAGAGTCTACCCTAAATCACAACAGCCGTACCATTGGGAAGCACAGAGTAGAGGTGTGCTCTAGGAATGATTGGGACCAGGAATTCAAATACTGTTCTCTTTCACTGTCTCTTATCTTTTGCTCGGGATGCTTGCTCCAGCTCTTATTGTAGATTGGGTTCTTAAGACAGTGGATGGACACTGGTAGGTCTTGACCTTAATATTTCACCACCACTGGGGAGACTCTTTTTTAGTTGCAGGCATAAAAAATCATTGGGAGAAACTTCTAGATAGACAGCACCAGCTGCCTAAATCTATGCCCTCTCCCACTATGTCCTCCAAACGATAAAGAACAGTAAGAAGAAAAATTAAAAAGTAAGGATTGAGGATACCCACATTTCATAATAACCTTAAGTAAAAGGGAGAAAGAAAACAAATCTCATTAAGCTATCTGTTATATATATATCCTTGCCTCAAGTCTGTATTCATGAACAAGAATCGTTCAAAAAGAAATGCATGCAAGAGAGAAGAGGACCCTGAGATTAAAGTAAAACTAGTGCCAAAAAGAAAGTCCATTCAGTGGGTAAAAATACAGAAAGTGTGTCCAGTTTGACTCATAAGGAAAGACCCGACTGTACACTGTATGTAAGAGACACACCTACCACAAAATGATTCAGAAAGACTGAAAATCAGCAGGAAAGACTTGGGGCCACTGCCCACCCTGTCCCACTCACCTGTGGCCAGCAGTGCGGAGTGTTTATGGTCAGCCAGCCTGTACCCCCACTCCCTTCCTAGGCCGCTCAGCTATGTCCAGGGTTGCAGAATCATTTAGGATTTTATAGCTTCCTCTGAAACGAAATGCTCACAACAGTGTCTGAAAGAAGGTTACGTTTTTACAGGAAGGGAGCAATATTAGGCAGACAGTACAGGTACCAGGAAAACACGTTCTCTGGAAATTGCTTTTCAATACTTTCTGATTTTCTTATTCTTGTTACATTGGTGCTTATTTTTAGGCAATTCACTGCATGAGCAATACTAGGATAGAAAAAAGGTAAGTAACAAAACTGTCTAGAACAGGGTACCCAGCAAAAATGTAAGCCACAAAGGCAAGCCACACGTGTAATTTTAAATTTAAATACTTCTAGGTACCACATTAAAAAAGTAAAGAAATAGGTGAAATTAATTTTAATATTGTATTTTATTTAATGCAATTCGTCCACATATTATCATTTCAACATATAATCAATATAGAAGGAATTAGAGTTGTTTTATATTCTTTTCTCCTTATCCTTCAATGTCCAGTTTGTATTTATACTTAGAGCATATCTCAATTCAGTCTACCTCATTTTGAGTGTTCAGTAGAATTAGACACTTCAGATCCAGAGAAAGGGATGGTCATCTAGTCATTTTAGTGCAAGGGATGAAAAATAATCCTTGAAACCTAGAGTGCATTTACATATGTGGTAATATAGTCGTACTTTTTGGCCCAGGTAAAATATGCCCTGTTTAATGCTTTCATTTTGTCCTTTTATGTTAATGATACCTATTTTAAATTGGCATAGCTTGGCCTGTAGCCAAATGTCACTGCTACTGTTTTTCGTATTTTGAAATGAATTCATCAGATTTTATTAGGGATGGAGTGGAGGAGAGTTGTTCCTTCATTTCCTTTAGGTCTCTGTTGAAGTATCTTCATTACATATGCCTTTTTTGAACATTTGAAACAGAATAGCCACCTCTACCCTTTCCCTCCACCCTTAGGGCAGTTTCTGGGCCCATTACATTGCTTTAGTTTTCTCTATAATTTCTATTACATCTGACATATTTTACATACTTTAAAAATTGTTTATTGCCTTTCTCTACTAATCTTTCCCCCTGCAAACCTGCACACACACGCGCGTGCGCACACACACACACACACACACACACACACACACTCAATTGTGAGGTCTGTTAGGGCAAGAACTTGTTGTCTTCACCACTGTATCCCATCTCAGAGCAGTCCCTGGCACCAAGAAGGGGCCTAGTATTTCCTGATAATGTGAATGAAAGAATTTAAGTCACATAATTGTAGACCCTGGCACTCCCATCCTCACTCTGGTCCTGTATGGTCTTCATGTGGTACCCCCCACTCTTCCCCTCACATCTCCATCAGAGCCAGACCAGCTCTCAGTGCCTCCAGCCAACACCGGTAGCCTTGCCATGGTCTCCCTGCCTCCAGCCTTTCCCTTCCAAACCATTTGACCCGTGACTGCCATAGGAATATTAAAAAGCATCTCTGAACACGTTAGTCTCTTGCTTAGAATGTTCAGTTCCTCTCAGTGGTTAAAGTTCTGCCCTCTGGCTTTTAGAGGTATTGGTATATGTTGTACTTATATTCTACGCTTTTGCCAACTGGACAATTTTCTTTTCTTTTTCTAAAGTACATTCAGTGCTTTCTCCTCTTCCTTTGTACATACTGTTCTCTATTTATGGACACCCTTTTGCCATCCTGCCTTGACCAGAGCCCCTGACTAAGCTTTTGCGACTTCTTTAAGCTTTCCTTGGGTTATGTTGTTAAGAAATTTAATTTTGGAGCACTTCCCTGATGGATTATAGGAATCTTGGGAAATATGAACAGACAGTGAAATGCCATCAAAGCCAGACACTTGGCATATGTGCCAGTGGCCAAATACCCTGGAACACAGCAGCATTTATGGTTGGAAGAAAAATGAGTATCTGTCAAAGTGCAGGAATTGTAGGGAAATAAGGCACGGTATTAACATCTTTTGATAACCTCTTACTACTTTATGTCTTTATGTGGGACCAATCAAAAAAGGTCCTTGTACAACTTCCTTAAAAGATGCATATTGTTCCATAAGAAGCAAAATATGACCTGAATGACTTTTTGCCTTTTGAAGCAGCAACTTTTCATGGACTGAATTTAAAGCAGTCACACCTACTCTCCTAATGCAAAACATTTACAACTTCCAACACGACACTTTAGGAAGTGTTCTCACTCTAAAATCTGGGAGACATTGTGGAGAATTGGCTTTGGAATATTCCTTAAATGTTTAGTAGAATTCGTCAGTGAAACCATCTGGACATGTTCTTTTTGGAAGATTATTAACTACTCAATATTTATTCTTGTGTGAGTTTTGTTGTTTGTATCTTTCAAGGAACTGGTTCATTTCATCTAAGTTATCAAATTTGTAGGCATAGAGTTGTTCATGAGATTTATTTCTTTATTATCCTTTTGATGTCTATGGAATCAGTAGTATTGGCCCCCTCCTTCATTTCTGATAGTAGTATCATTTTCCTTGGTCAGCCTAGCTAGAGGTTTATCAAGTCTATTGACCTTTTCAAACAACTAGCTTTTTGTTTTATTGACTTTTTGTTTCTCAAGTTCATTAATTTCTGCTCTAATTGTTATTATTTCTGTTCTTCTGCTTTCTGTAGGCTTCTAGTTTCCTAAGGTGGATGCTTAGGTTATTGATTTTAGATCTTTCTTCTTTACTAACATATGTATTCAATGCTTTAATTTCCCTCTAATCACACCTTTTGTCCCACATATTTTGATAGGTTGTAATTTCATTTTCATGTAATTAAAATATTTTAAAATTTTCTTGAGACTCATTCCTTAACCCTGTTTTACTTACAAGTGTGTTGTCTACTTTCCAGATATCTGGGCATTGTCAGCGATCTTTATGCTATTGAGTTCTAGTTTAATTCCATTTTATCTGAGACTGTAATCTGCTTTCTATATTATTTAAAGTTTATTAGACCTAGAATGTGGTCTATCATGATGAATAGTTCATATTTGAAAAGAATGTATATTCTGGCTGTTGTTTGTTGGAGAAGTCTATAAATGTCAATTAGACCAAGTTATTCTATAGTGCTACGACCTACTGACTTTCTACAATAGGACTTAAAAAACCGATGCTTTAGAGCACTACAGGTAACCCAGTGGTTTAAGAATGGGATAGCCATTTTTGATAAGGAGACTAATTTATGACTTGAGAATATCAGGGGTGTTGTATATTAAGGATATTTACAATGAGTGTATGTGGTGTTGGAATCATTCACAGATATATCATGTACTTATTTCCCTTTGAGAGCTGCCTTTTTGAGTGTGTACGTAATGATGCAGTCTCTAAATGTGAAATGGGTTTATATATGCCCACGTACAAATGCATAATGAAAAGACAAGAAGAATTTACACAAAAATATTGACTGTAGTTGTAACCCCTGGGTCTAGGGATTATAAGTATTTAAAAAGTTTCTTAATTGAATTTCCCTATCATTTCTAAGTCTCCACATTATGTCTTACTTTTGAAAAAGAACAAAAGTTCAGTATTGTTTGTTGAAATCTGATACTGTCTCATGTGGAATGAACCTAAGGAGTGGACACTATGGGTAAAATTGCTTTTGAATAAGCATTTTCATGGCCAATGCTTTTTTATCAATAGCAGTCATGGAAGATCAGGAATGTAAGAATTAAAATGCACTGATAATTCCAGCAACCATTTTTGGAGCCATCACTGCCATCTGATGGGCGCACCAGACCTCTCTAGCTTTAGAATAACAAGGACAGTGGGATGACTCATATTTCATTATGGCTTGACGGCGCGGCAAATGCTGGCCAGGGAAGAAGTGGGCAGTGACCACGAGTGATAGACACATCCTGTATTTGATTCCTGAATATTCAGAACTTAGTTTATTTACTTTGAAAAAGAGTGAGTTTTTGGAATAAACAAATCTAGATATTGGTAGGTAGGTATTAAATATACGTACATAAATAAAACATTTTAAAGCCATTTTCCCAATCTCAGTTACGAGAAAGTGTTAAAAAAAAAGAGATGTGGGTAAGTGCATAATAATAATTTCTTTTAGAAAGGATTGGTCTAACTCTAGTTTTTACTTTTTTTCTCCAATATCTTGCATGTACTAGGTACATGAAATATATTCCATATTTAGTGAATATTACATTTCATAGATTCCCTGTGCTGTAAGAAAAATCCTTAGGGTCTAAATGTTGTATTTCTTTAACAAACCAGGAAACTCTGTCATACGTTGCTGAATTTCCTTGTCTGATTTTGTGTTGGGTCAAACAACAAGAACAGTAGGGAATTTTGACTGAATGGGTGAACTCAGAAATGAACCTATTCGTTATTTTCTTTTAATATTTGGTAAGGGACTTCCATATGGGCTATTTATTTGCTAATTACAGAGCTTGCTCTGAAATGCTATGCATCTTAGAACCCATTTATGAGTCTTAGTGTTGAATATATTCAGTTCTGGGTTTACTTTTAATGTGTATGCTTCCCAACGGGAAAGGCAAGAACAGTTTCAATAAACAAAAAGTCTGAAATGTTAGACTACATTTAAGGTATTGCAGTTTCAATGTTTTACGTATCAAAAGTAACTTGAACCAGGCTTCTATGTATGTAAGTGGTATTTGTAGAATGACTTTTATGATCTTGTTTACCCTGTTCATTTACTTAGAAAATTTAACAAATTTTAGATCAAAGCAAGTACCTATTATAATTAAAAAAACTCAAGAACATAAAAAGAAAAGCAGTAATTCCTTATCCTATTCCCCAAAAGTAACTACTTTTATTATTCTCACCTATGCTTTCTGGTATTTACAGTTGGACCTGTAAGTAATATATTTATACTGCGTATTCTTTATTTACTAATTTAAAAATGGCTTTATTGACTAATACAGTAACTGGGATTTACCTTACGTTTTTCATGTTCTCAACACTTTACTGTTCTCTATTTATTTCCTATATAGGTTTATTTATACTTAAAATCAAACCAATAGAATGTTTATATTATTATCAGTATGTAGGTAATGACATTATATAATTTTAAATGTTTTATAATGAATATTTACATAGTAATTATAATGCCAACCCCTATCACAATTATTAAAACACCTTATTACTTAATTCATCTATTCTTTCAGTATTTGCTGAGTGCTTCCTATATCTTAGGTTCAGTGCCAGGTCTTGGGGGAATATAATGAAGACTCAGATTTTGTTCTGGAGGAGTTCAAGATATTGTTTGTGACAGGGAAGATGCAAAAGTAATAACAGAGGTATACAACATGCTCAGTAGCCCAAGAGGAAGTAGGGCTTTACTTTAGTTAGTGAAGGCTTCCTGGGATTGTTAGCCCTAGAAATGAATGCTAGAGGAGGTAGGAATTGTCCAGATACACAGAAATGGAGGAGCTTTATTGACACCGGGGTTAATGGCAGGAGAGAATATCACCTCATTTCCTTATACATCCTGCACCTTAAGAATTGGACACGCTGTTGGTTCACAGTACAGATGTGTTGTCACACTCTTTTAGATGAAGCTGCACCCTTGTCTTGATTTCATAGCAGTACAATGTTCATAAAAGTGTCATTTCAAATAGGAATTTTATGCTGTCTGAGCGTTATATAAACAGACTTATATACATCTTCCTTGAATAGTGCCACCGGGTCTCCAGAGTCAAACCCAGACGCAGGATCACCAACAGCAGTGAACTCCAAAGTTCCTCCAGTATCTTATTCATGTTTGCACTTCACATGGTGCCTGGGATATAACTGGCACTAAATGTGGGTTGAATCAAATTGATAAAATGCTATCTTGGTCTCAGCTTAGTTTTAGATGAATGGATTTATAACGTTTAGTTGTAAGATAAATTGAATGTAAGAAAGTTGGGACATTATCCTACAAATTGGATCACGGTTGTGTGTGTTTTTTTAATTTTGGTATCGTTAATATACAATCACTTGAACAACATTATGGTTACAAGACCCCCTATTATCAAGTCCCCCCCACATACCCCATTACAGTCACGGTCCATCAGCACAGTAAGATGCTATAGAATCATTACTTGTCTTCTCTGTAAATACGGCCTTTCCCGTGTCCCCCTCCCACCCCGCTACATTACATGTGCTAATCGTATTGCCCCTTTCCCCCCCTTATCCCTCCCTTCCCACCCACCCTCCCCAGTCCCTTTCCCTTTGGTAACTGTTAGTCCATTCTTGGGTTCTGTGAGTCTGCTGCTGTTTTGTTCCTTCAGCTTTTTCTTTGTTCTTATACTCCACAGAGGAGTGAAATCACTTGTGTTTCTCCGCCTGGCTTATTTCACTGAGCATAATACCCTCTAGCTCCATCCATGTTATTGCAAATGGTAGGATTCGTTTTCTTCTTATGGCTGAATAATATTCCATTGTGTATATGTACCACATCTTCTTTATTCATTCATCTACTGATGGACAATTAGGTTGCTTCCATTTCTTGGCTATTGTAAATAGTGCTGCGATAAACATAGGGGTGGATCTGTCTTTTTCAAACTGCACTGCTGCATTCTTAGGGTAAATTCCTAGGAGTGGAATTCCTGGGTCAAATGGTGTTTCTATTTTTAGTTTTTTGAGGAACCTCCATACTGCTTTCCACAATGGTTGTACTAATTTACATTCCCACCAGCAGTGCAGGAGGGTTCCCCTTTCTCCACATCCTCTCTAACATTTGTTGTTGTTTGTCTTTTGGATGGTAGCCAACCTAACTGGTGTGAGGTGATATCTCATTGTGGTTTTAATTTGCATTTCTCTGACGATTAGCGATGTGGAACATCTTTTCATGTGTCTGTTGGCCATCTGAATTTCTTCTTTGGATAGGTGTCTATTAAGCTCCTCTGCCCATTTTTTAATTGGCTTATTTGCTTTTTGTTTGTTGAGGTGTGTGAGCTCTATGTATTTTGGATGTCAACCCTTTATCGGATATGTCACTTATTAATATATTCTCCCATTCTGTAGGATGTCTTTTTGTTCTACTGATGGTGTCCTTTGCTGTACAGAAGTTTTTTAGCTTGATATAGTCCCACTTGTTCATTTTTGCTTTTGTTTCCTTTGCCCGGGGAGATACTTTCATGAAGAAGTTGCTCATTTTTATGTCCAAGAGATTTTTGCCTATGTTTTTTCCTTCAAGTTTTATGGTTTCATGACTTACATTCAGGTCTTTGATCCATTTTGAGTTTACTTTTGTGTATGGGGTTAGACAGTAATCCAGTTTCATTCTCTTACATGTAGCTGTCCAGTTTTGCCAACACCAGCTGTTGAAGAGGCTGTCATTTCCCCATTGTATATACATGGCTCCTTTATCGTATACTAATTGACGATATATGCTTGGGTTTATATCTGGGCTCCCTATTCTGTTCCACTGGTCTATGGGTCTGTTCTGGTGCCAGTACCAAATTGTGTTGATTACTGTGGCTTTGTAGTAGAGCTTGAAGTCAGGGAGCGTAATTCCCCCTGCTTTATTCTTCCTTCTCAGGATAGCATTGGCTATTTGGGGTCTTTTGTCATTCCATATGAATTTTAGAACTATTTGCTCTAGTTCATTGAAGAATACCGTAGGTATTTTGATAGGGATTGCATTGAATCTGTAGATTGCTTTAGACAGGATGGCCATTTTGACAATATTAATTCTTCCTAGCCAAGAGCATGGGATGAATTTCCATTTATTAGTGTCCTCTTTAATTTCTCTTAAGAGGGTCTTGTAGTTTTCAGGGTATAGGTCTTTCACTTCCTTGGCTAGGTTTATTCCTAGGTATTTTATTCTTTTTGATGCAATTGTGAATGGAATTGTTTTCCTGATTTCTCTTTCTACTAGTTCACCATTAGTTTATAGGAATGCAACAGATTTCTGTGTATTAATTTTGTATCCTGCAACTTTGCTGAATTCAGATATTAGATCTAGTAGTTTTGGAGTGGATTCTTTAGGGTTTTTTTATGTACAATATCATGTCATCTGCAAACGGGTAAAGTTTGACTTCTTCCTTGCCAATCTGGATGCCTTTTATTTCTTTGTGTTGTCTGATTGACATGGCTAGGATCTCCAGAACTATGTTGAATAAAAGTGGGGAGAGTGGGCATCCTTGTCTTGTTTCTGTTCTTAAAGGAAAAGCTTTCATCTTCTCGCTGTTAAGTATAATGTTGGCTGTGGGTTTGTCATATATGGCCTTTATTATGTTGAGGTACTTGCCCTCTATACCCATTTTGTTGAGAGTTTTTATCACGAATGGATGTTGAATTTTGTTAAATGCTTTTTCAGCATCTATGGAGATGATCATGTGGTTTTTGTTCTTCTTTTTGTTGATGTGGTGGATGATGTTGATGGATTTTCGAATGTTGTACCATCCTTGCATCCCTGGGATGAATCCCACTTGATCATGATGGATGATATTTTTGATATATTTTTGAATTCAGTTTGATAATATTTTGTTGGGTATTTTTGCATCTATGTTCATCAGGAATATTGGTCTGTAACTTCCTTTTTTTTGTGGTGTCATTGCCTGGTTTTAGTATTAGAGTGATGTTGGTCTCATAGAATGAGTTTGGGAGTATTCCCTCCTCTTCTACTTTTTGGAAAACTTTAAGGAGGATGGGTATTAGGTCTTCACTAAGTGTTTGATAAAATTCAGGAGTGAAACCATCTGGCCCAGGTGTTTTCTTCTTAGGTAGTTTTTTGATTACCAGTTCAATTTCTTTGCTGGTAATTGGTCTATTCAGATTTTCTGTTTCTTCCTGGGTCAGCCTCGGATGGTTGTATTTTTCTAGAAAGTTTCCCATTCTAGGTTATCCAGTTTGTTACCTATAATTTTTTGTAGGATTTTCTCATAATTCTTTGTGTTTCTGTAGGGTCCATAGTGATTTTTCCTTTCTCATTTCTGATTCTTTTTATGTGTGTAGACTCTTTTTTTCTTGATAAGTCTAGCTAGGGGTTTGTCTATTTTGTTTATTTTCTCAATGAACTAGCTCCTGCTTTCATTGATTCTTTCTATTGTTTTATTCTTCTCAATTTTATTTATTTCTGCTTTAATCTTTAGTATGTCCCTCCTTTTACTAACTTTGGGCCTCATTTGTTCTTCCTTTTCTAGTTTCATTAATTGTGCCTTTAGACTGTTCATTTGGATTGTTCTTCTTTCCTGAGGTAGGCCTGTATTGCAATATATTTCCATCTTAACATGGCCTTCACTGCATCCCACATATTTTGTGGTGTTGAATTATTGTTGTCATTTGTCTCCATATATCGCTTGATCTCTGTTTTTATTTGGTCATTGATCCATTGATTATTTAGGAGCATGTAATTAAGCCTCCATGTATTTGTGGGCTTTTTCGTTTTCTTTGTGTAATTTATTTCTAGTTTCATACCTTTGTGATCTGAGAAGCTGGTTGGTACAATTTCAATCTTTTTGAGTTTACTGAGTTCTTTTTGTGGCCTAGTATATGATCAATTCTTGAAAATGTTCCAGGTGCACTTGAGAAGAATGTGTATCCTGTTGCTTTTGGATGGAGTGTTCTGTAGATATCTGTTAGATCCATCTGTTCTAATATGTTGTTCAGTGGCCTCTGTCTCCTTACTTATTTTCTGTCTGGTTAATCTGTCCTTTGGAGTGAGTGGTGTGTTGAAGTCTCCTACAATGAATGCATTGCTTTCTATCTCCCCCTTTAATTCTGTTAGTATTTGTTTCACATATGTAGGTGATCCTGTGTTGGGTGTGTACACATTTATAATAGTTATATCCTCTTGTTGGACTGACCCTTTTATCATTGTAATGTCCTTCTTTGTCTCTTGTGACTTTCTTTGTTTAGAAGTCTATTTTATCTGATCTAAGTACTGCAACTCCTGCTTTTTCTCACTATTAGTTGCATGAAATATCTTTTTCCATCCCTTTACTTTCAGTCTGTGTATGTCTTTGGGTTTAAAACTAGTCCCCTGTAGGCAGCATATAGAGGGGTCTTGTTTTTTTTATCCATTCAGTAAGTGTGTGCCTTTTGATTAGTTCATTCAGACCATATTTAGGGTGATTATCGATAAGTATGTACTTATTGGCATTGCAGGCTTTAGATTTGTGGTTACCAAAGGTTCAAGGGTAATTCCCTTACTATCTAACAGTCTAATTTAACTCACTTCATATGCTATTACAAACACAACCTAAAGCTTCTTTTTTTTTTCCTCCTTTTCTTCCTCCTCCATTTTTGGATGTTATAAATCATATTCTGTACTCTTTGTGTATTCTTTGGGTGACATCTATTTAGACTTAGAAATACTTCCATTTATAGGAGTCCCTCCAAAATGCACTGTAGATGTGGTTTGTGGGAGGTAAATTCTCTCAGCTTTTTCTTATCTGAAAATTGTTTAATCTCCTCTTCAAATTTAAATGATAACCTTGCTGGGTAGAGTATTCTTGATTCAAGGCCCTTCTGCTTCATTGCATTAAATATATCATGCCAGTCCCTTCTGGCTTGTAAGGTTTCTGTTGAGAAGTCTGATGATAGCCTGATGGGTTTTCCTTTGTATGTGATGTTTTTTCTCTCTGTAGCTGCTTTTAAAAGTCTGTCTTTATCCTTGATCTTTACCATTTTAATTATTATATGTCTTGATGTTGTCTTCCTTGAGTCCCTTGTGTTGGGAGATCTGTGTACCTCCAAGGCTTGAGAGACTATCTCCTTCCCTAGATTGGGGAAGTTTTCAGCAATTACCTCCTCAATGACACTTTCTGTCCCTTTTTTCTCTCTCTTCTTCTTCTGGTAGCCCTATAATGTGAATATTGTTGTGTTTGGATTGGTCACACAGTTCTCTCAATATTCTTTCATTCCTAGAGATCCTTTTTTCTTTCTGTGCCCCAGCTTCTTTGTATTCCTCTTCTCTAATTTCTATTCCATTTACTGTCTCCTTTACTACATCTAATCTGCTTTTGAATCCGTCCATTGTATGTTTCATTTCAGATATGGAATTTTTTAATGATTGAATCTCAGACTTAAATTCGTTCCTGAGTTCTTGAATATTTTTCTGTACCTCCATAAGCATGTTTATAATTTTTATTTTGAACTCTCAGGAAGATTGGTGAGTTCAGTTTCATTTGGCCCTTTTTCTGGGGTTTGTGAGATTTTCATCTGAACCATGTTCTTTTGATGTTTCATATTTCTGTGTGGTGCCCACTAGTGCACAGAAACTCCAGTCTCTGAAGCTGTTCAGCCCCTAGAGTGAGGTTGGGGGTTGTAGGGGACCAAAGCTGGTGCCTGGGGGGAGGAAAGGTCTGTTTCCTGATTCCCATCTGCGGTGCCTGTCTCCAGCGTCAGAGCCAGTGGGCCAAGCACACACGTGTAAGCCTCTGTGGTTTGCATCTCTAGCTGTTGTAGGCGGGGCCTCCCTCTGGCTGACCTGACGCCTGCGCAGTGACTGCGGGTTTGCGAACAGGTGCCTGCAGGCCAGTAGGAAGGCTCGACAGGCTGTGTGTTACAGTGGGATCCTCGGAGCTGAGTAGGCAGCCAGGGGGATAGGGCACCCGAAGCTCCTCAAAGTTCCCACCAGCTGGGCAGAGCGCACCCAGACAACCTTGTCCAGCTCTCCCTTCTCCCATGCAGCAAGCTCCGTGCAAACCCCGCTCCTTCAGCAGCCCTCCTCCTGCTAGGAAGCCTCTCAGAGTCCCTGCCTTTCCTCCTACACAGAGCGGCTGGGTGTGGATCCCGTCCTCCACAAACAGCTGGAATGTCAGTCTCCCAAGCACTCTGCCTGTCCGAGCTCCCCAACGTCCAGAGCACCACACACTATAGGATTCTGCTCACAGAGCAGATCTCCAGGGCTGGGTGTCCAGCAGTCCCAGGCCCCCACCCCCTCCCCTGCTCCATTTCTCTTCCTCTGCCGGTGAGCTGGGGTGGGGGAAGGCCCTGGGTCCCACCGGATCAAGGCTTTAGTTTGTTACCCTGTTTCGTGAGGGAGGTCTGCTCTGTTCGTGAGGTCTGTATGCAGTCTGGTTCAGCCTTCTTTCCTGTTGCTGTTTTAGGGTTAGTTGTATTAATTAACTATATTTTTGTACTATTTCTGGTTTTGGGAGGAGTTCTCTGTGTCACCTCTCACACCGCCATCTTGAATCTCCACACAGTTGTCTTTTTGTAAAGCAAAAGATAACACTATGGTCATAAATTTTATATTTCTTTTTGTTTTTACTAGGGGTTATTTTGTCTCTGGTCAGGTTTCTTCCAAATATTTGAGCACATTATATCTAAGACTGTTTAAGGACAAAAGATACTGTTTTTCTTCCTACCTGGGAAGTTTGTAATTTTTTTGTTTTGAAACATTGTTTGTGAGTTTTCATTCTATGTAAATTAATCTATTGACTTAAATCTGGGGTCTCAGACATCTGATTTGCAATTGGATTTGTATTTTATTTCAGCTAATGGGAATAAAGTTGTTCTGATCATATTCTAGACCTTTGCCTACTTCCCTGGTCTTCTGCAAAGTGTCGCTGCTACAATTAATAATTTGCATATCTATTTGATAATTAAAATACTTTCCATTTGAACAACAAATGCTCACAAGGATGCAGAGATAGGGGAACCCTCCTACACTGCTGGTGGGAATGTAAACTAGTCCAACCATTGTGGAAAGCAATATGGAGGTTCCTCAAAAAACTGAAAATAGAAAAACCATTTGACCCAGGAATCCCACTCCTAGGAATTAACCCTAAGAATGAGGATCCCAGTTTGAAAAAGACAGATGCACCCCTATGTTTATCACAGCACTATTTACAATAGCCAAGAAATGGAAGCAACCCAAGCGTCCATCAGTAGATGAATGGATAAAGAAGATGTGGTACATATACACAATGGAATATTATTCAGCCATAAGAAGAAAATAAATCCTACCATTTGCAACAACATGGATGGAGCTAGATGGTATTATGCTCAGTGAAATAAGCCAGGTGGAAAAAGATAAGTACCAAATGATTTCCCTCCTCTGTGGAGCATAAGAACAAAGCAAAAACTGAAGGAACAAAACAGCAGCAGACTCACAGAACCCAAGAATGGACTAATAGTTGCCAAAGGGAAAGGGACTGGGGAGGGTGGGTAGATAGGGAGGGATAAGGGGAATAAGGGGCATTACGATTAGCACACATAACATAGGGGCTGGGGTGGGGAAGGCTGTAACTCACTGAGGAGACAAGTAGTGATTCTATAGCATCTCACTATGTTGATGGACAGTGACTGTAATGGGGTATGTGGTGGGGACCTGATAATGGGGGGAATCTAGTAACCACAGTGTTGCTCATGTGATTATATATTAATGATTCAAAAAAAAAAGTACAAAAAATAACCTTTCAGTTTATCTGGAAGGTGTCTAATTTTTGCTTGTAATCTTACCTGTAGGTCCTTCTCTGTAAGTGTTAATGCTCGATGAACATAATTCTTTTATCTTCATGATTTTTTTCCCCTGATTTCCTAGATGTTAAAAAAATTCTGTGCATTTCCCATTAGGTTGTCACTATTTTATGAAACTTTTAAAAACCTTTTAATAGTGACATTCTGAACACACAGAATGGAATAGTGCAGCAAGATAGTCATTCACCCATTGGCCGGCAGTGATGGTCATAGTCTCAGCATTTGACAGCTGCTGCCTCAGTGAACAGAGTGCAAAGTGTGTCAGCTTCTTTGTTTCATGTTTTCCATTGAGCAGTCAGGCATATGTATTTAGAAATTGAGCTGATTCTTTTAAAGTGAGTCTTCAGGTAGGATCATACAATCATAAAATTTTAGATCGGGAAACAGTTGTTTTAGTGTTTGTTTTTAGTTAGACATAACTCATGAAGCTCTCTTATCAAAACTGACATTTTTAGCGATTATTTAATTTAAAAAACTTTCTTGTGGCTGCTGAAAATAGTTGATATGCTTTCTGTAAACCATAGTCCTTTTTCTGTCACTTCAAATAGCAGTTGGTTGCTGGATTACATTTTTAATGATTTTTTGTGAAATTGGCGTGGCTTAAATATAAACATTGACACATAAAACACCCACGAAAACATAAACTAGTTGGAAGTTAGAGACGAGGTGAGCTATTTCTAGCAAGATGTGAAAAGATACGCCTTGCGTTACATCCTGTGGACTGGTCAGTGGAAGAGTTCATAAATTAGAAAAAAAGTTAAGGTTTGCCTTTCGAATTCTTTTACACAAAAATTCAGGTAAAAATGGACACTATGAATTTGAATATACCTCCATGAAGAAAACAAGGGGCTGCCTGTGGGACTGTCTCTCAGATCGCCAACTAGGCTCCCTAGTTACTGTTCAGAGATGTTAGCGACCAGACCCTCGGGCTCCATCAACTTGAAGGTGTCGTCTGTCACCGTTCTCACCGCCCTGCCGATGCTCTAGCTGACACTCTGGGCACCTACGTGTTCACAGTGAGCCTCTACGCCTTCTCACGCACTGAATTTAGAAACCAAGGGAAACCTGAGACCTCTCTAATTCCAGGTTTCTAATTTTCTAAGGTCCAGAGAGGGTTAGTGACTTTCCCTTGGCCATTTCTGTGTTGCTCTTTCGGAACCGTTCCTACTCTTCAACACTTCTGTCCTTCTGTCATCAAATACTAGATTGGCTGGAGGCAAATGCAGTCAACCAGGTATGAAGTTGCAACAAGTTCTCTGACTTTCTGGGTGTTGTACAATTCAGCTCAATTCCAGCAGTAGCCGTGAAGAGTCAGTGAGGACCCCACAGGTCACAGCGTTGGTCATACAAGACTGCTCCCGCTTCAAATGCTGATGACAAGTCCTGGACGCCTCGGGTGCCTGCACTTCCGTCTGGCTTGGCTGCAAAGTGGAGGGCTTCACAGCTCTGTCCTCACATTCTATAATTTGCTAGAGGGGCTCAGAGAATCCATGGAAACCCTTTATTTACTATTTATTTACTATTACTGGCTCATAGAATCCAGGGAAACCCTTTGTTTGCTATTACTGGTTTATCGTAAAGGGTATTATGAAGGATACAAATGAAGGGCCGGACGAGGAAGCATGCAGGAAGTGTCCAGAGCCTGCAGGAGCCACTGTTTCTGTGCAGCGGGGTGTGCTGCCCTCCAGATGTGTGCGTGGGTTCACCAGCCATTGGGTCTCCAAACCGAAGCTCATCATTTAGGGGTTTTATAGAGGCTTCATCATGTAGGCGTGATTGATTTATTTTGACTCAGTCTCCAGTGCTCTCCCTTCCCTGGAGTTGGTGGGTGGGGCTGAAAGCTCCAATCTTTTAATCAAGATTTAGTCTTTCTGGCAACCAGCCCCCATTCTGAGCTATCTAGGGCCCACCAAGAGTTGTCTTATTAGCACAAAAGATGCTCCCGTCACAAGTAAAATTCCAAGGGATGAAAGAGCTCTGTGTTGGGACCAGGGATCAGCGACCAAATATTATGACAAAAGATGTTCCTATCCGCCTTTTCACTCAGGAAATTACAAGGGTTTTAGGAACTCTGTACCAGGAAGCGGGAACAAAAACCAAATGTGTACTTATTATTATATTACGTTACCACACTCATAACCAGAGTCAGTCTCCATAATTACTGAGTCTTCTCAACCCTTCATCTCTACTTTCACAGCTGCTTCCAGCTCAGACCTGTTTTGCTTCACACCTGGTTGACTGCATTTGCCTCCAGCTAATCCAGTTGTTTTAATCAACCCTACGATCCAGCTCGATAAACTCTTACATGAGCTGAATGGATGTTACAGGCAAGGCCCTAGTTGAGGTCCTCAAGGAGCTTCTCCAACCAGAGGGAGGTTTTACATGCCTAGACTCAGCAGAACCACCCTCTGAACTGTGGGCGAAATTTTGGTTGTTGCTGTGGCTACCTGAAAATATTTCTAAAACCAGTTTGAATCTGTTTAGAGTGTACTGGGGCCTACTACCAGAATGATACTGGAAACCAGAATGCCCTGAAAATAGAGATTTAAAGCATAAGACTTTCTTTGAACAAATTTATATTCTCATTGAGGACAAAACATGTTCATAGAAGTGCAAAGCAGAATATATCCAAGCATCCAAATGAATAGCATGACCCAGTGGGCTGGAAATGAAGAACAGTAAATTCTGTGGAGAGTTTATAGATGGAGTGCAG
>JAQQAC010012408.1:16596511-16723368 GCA_029783875.1 Phataginus tricuspis
GCCCTGCTAACACCTTGAATTTAGTCCACAGACACCCATGTTGAATTTCTGACCTACAGAAATGTTGGAAAGAATTGGGTTGTTTTAAGCCACTGAGTTTGTGGTGATTTGTTATAACAGTCATAGAAAACGAATACACTCATCACGTTCAGGATGAAACCAGGTCTAGACCTCAGACCTCCTGCCTTACGGTCTGGGTCTTTTCTTGGGTGGCCAGTGCCCTTTTATCACCAAATCATGTACTCCTGAAAAGGCAGAAGGCACTCGGCTCTTCTTCCCTAGGAGGTAGCTTGGGAATGGACAAGTGGGCGTCACTCAGAAAGTGCCCGTGGGCTCATGCCTCAGTGCCAGGTGCGCCGGGGAGAAACCGCATGAAAGAGTGAACGTTGCGGCGCTGTGGGGTTCTTCAGACGTGCCCGAACCGTTCTGATGCAGGAGTAGCAAGAGTGTGTAGGGCTCCGCCTGCAGCCCGGCTGTGTGGGACTGTCTGTCCCGTGGAGTGTCCAGTCTAGTCCCATCTTGCCTCCCGCAGCTCAGATAATCTGCGGGTGGACACACAGTTGTTAGGGGCCCTTCCGAATCAGCAAAGCCTCCCACTTAGTCTAGAGCAGGGACTGGCCATGAATAAAGTGAAATAAATTCAAGATATTAAAAGAACTTTCTTTGAGCTTTCTTTTGAATTTTGATTCTGAGTTTCCAGTAAGTCCTTTTTTTAAAAAAAATATTTCAGACATGGACAGAAATAATAGGGGTATTTCAAATAAAATCCATGTTAAGACATCTAGGATTGGATAAGGGCAAGGACATATCCCTTGGAAAACCTAATCCGGGGACTTCAGAGATGCGTCATCTCCTCTGCCAAACCTGATCTGTTGCATATGCATAGGACTCTGGCCGTGCCCTTGACCAAGTCAGATAAGTTCTTTGATCATGACTGATCTGGACAGCTGGGGCAAAGCTAACCTACTTCCAAGAGATCTCTGTCCAGATATCAACCAGTTCTTTAATCATTATTTCTTGGGTGTGATTTTTCAGCTGGTTAGAATCCCACCAGAGGAGCCGTACCCCACTCACACTTCCTCACTGGGTCTAGATGGGAGGCCGCACCCTGATCAGGGCGACGACAGATTGAGCATGTGCAGTCTGGGGAGTGCCGGCTTCATTTGTAGGTTAATTCTATAAACTCACACCCCGGGAATAGAGGGGTTTGAAAGAAGGTAAGAAAAGTAAGTGTCAAATAGCGCTTTTCTTTCCGTTCCTACCTCCAGCATACAGTTCTTTTTGTTTCATCTCTGTCTGGCTTAGTCACAGCCAATTCTGTTTTGCTCAGAGAAGCCCGGAATGATGTCATCATGGATGATTCAGAGTAGAAAAAGCTGTATATATCTAAAAATATATTTATAATGTATTTAACATTTAAAATGTTAATGAGAAGATAAGAAACATATGAAAGGTTATATGTGAGAGGTTATGATAGTATATTAAGTTTTAGTTGGTATTCTTATCACTATATTAATTTTTACTAAATATTTTTATACTATTTATAGAGCAAATGGCAACTGCAGTGCTAACTTTGGCATATTTAATACAAAAACTAGGAAAAAGTGATATTTAGTACTTAGATACTGTTACCTGCTTTGAAAAATATCGTCTCAGGCTGGCATTATGTCCTTTATTTCCCATGTGTCCTTTTTTATATTAATACTGGTTTCAGATCATGTCAGGAAAATCAATTTGACTAATGTAGACATGATCTCAAAACCTCACCTTTATAGCCTCTCTAACAAATGCTCGTTTGTGAGAGCACTTTGGCTGTAATGATCACTTGACCTGTCTGTTGAGTGCCACAAAACTTAAGTGCCCAGAAAAGCCCTTGGTTTCTTACTAAGGCTGGAATGTCCTCCCGAGTGGCAGTCACCTCACATCAGTGAGTGGGGTGTGGGGACTGCAGCACGCTGGAGCCGTCAGATGACCTTACGTCCTATACAGCATTTCCAGGTTTTCTCTCAACACTTCACTTGCGTTATTGCCTTGAACCCCACTGTGAACTTTTCGGCAGTAAGTCTTATATTCTTATTATATCTGTTTACAAATAAAACTCAGAAGGGTTAATGATTCTCCAAGGCACTATGGTAAGCAGTAAAGAGAAACAAATATTCAGTCTTAAACATGTGTATTATAATTGCAGTTGAAAATACTTATTTCACACCAGTGAAACTCCTTATATTAAGCCTGCTCGCCTTAAGCAACAGCAAGGTAAACATTGATAACTAGAGAGCTTGTTACCATTAATCTCACATTTCATTAAAAGGATAATAACCTGTAGGCATTCTCATCCCGCACTATTGCTGGAGAGGATAGAAAGATTATAAAAAATGATTCCTTTCCTCCAGCTTGCCTCTTATAACCTGGTTTTGTAGGTATGGACATAATTCATAATACTGTAAAGCAATATTGAGTCCTGGGCAAGACAGAGATAAGCTAAGCTCCAGAAAGGAAGGTCAACCTTGGCCAAGAAGAACAGGAGAGAGTCAGGTAGTCGATGACACTTAAGTGAGCTTTGAAAGGTGACTGAGATTTAGAGTGGCAGACATTTTTCAAGAAGTGATTTTATTTTGATGGGAAAGAAGAGAATTCTATTTGGGTAAAGGCATTGCAGTAGGAAAGGTCCAAGTGTTTGTGGGCAGGGCAGTAGATCATTTTGACAGAACAGGAAGATTTCTGTAGGAGTGTAGTTATAATTATTCATATGGGAATGAAATAGGGCTAGATTTTTCTCTATAATGAGTCTTCCTATATTCCCTTCCTGCTCAATCTATTAAGGAGGAAAAGCTGTAGAATTTATTTTCCAGTATGGTATTGTCTTTGAAATTATAGTATTTGGTAAAGGGTAATTATATGGTTCTCATTTTTCTTTTTATCTGCATTTCATTGTTGTTCCTCTCCTCTTGCATCATTTTATTTTAGAAACCTTAAAGCCTACAGAAGTCACATGAATAAACAGTGAACATCCCTTATTATTGGCTGTTCACCGCACAGCCATTCTAGACTGACATGTCAGTATGCGGTGGCCCTGCCCTTTTGCTAATTATCTAGATCGAGGTTCAGCACACCTCTTCTTTGAAGAGTATGATGGTAGATATTTTAGGTTTTTTGGGTCCCATAGTCTCTGTTGTAATTGCTCAGACCTACCATTGCAGTAGGAAAGCTACCAGGGACAGTATGTAACTGAAGGAGCATGGCCTTGTTCCGATAAAACTTTATTCACAAGCACAGGAGCAGGAGCTCTCTGGTAACTCTTCTTATAAGGACACTAAGCCTATACTAGCCGGGCCTCGCCCTTATGACTGCATTTAACCTAATTGCTTCCTTTGAGGTCCCATCTCCAAATACAGCCACACAGCCACACTGGTGGTTAGGGCTTTAAAATATGAATTTTGGGGGTATCATAAACATTCAGTCCATAACAGACCCTCTCCTGACTGTTCTTCTATTTCACCAGCCATTCTTCTATCTCTTTTTTAGCTCCTCTTCCACTGCATGATCTCTAAAATTTGTGGAGTTTCTCCAGCGTTATTCTAAACCCTGCGTTTTTTTCAGACTACGTACCCACTTGGGCAGTTTTATGTATTTACATCGCTTCACTTACCTCCTTTATACAGATTCTCCCAGATTTCAGTCTCGAGTCTAGGCCTCTCTATAAGCTCCAGATTCACATCCAGTACATGTCTTATGTGATCTCAAACTTGGTATGTCCAAAATGGAACCCTTAATTACAAAATTCCTGTGGATGCTTTCCCCCAAAACTTTCATTTTAGAAAATGGCACCATTATCTGCAGTTTCTAAAATAATAAACTTGGGCATTATTCTCACCACTTACATAAGCAACTGTCCTGTCTCCAGGACTGAACTGGACTTGTTCTGTCTTTCTCCATCTCCTTTGCACTGGGCACTTTCTCATCAGGCGGATCTCAGGTAAAAATTACCGTTGTTGACTTCCCAGGCTAAATAGTCCCCATGAATCTCCATTCCCACAGGCCCTACCTCCCACAGCCACTCGTTTTTTGTCTTCATATTATCTTGTATAGCATCTTATCATCTGAAATTTTATAGTTTGTTTACTTATTTTTTTGTTCCCTTTGAGAATGTCATCTTTACAAGAACAAGGGCCTTGTTAGCCTTATTCTTTACTGTATCCCCACCACCCAGAGCAGTGCCTGGTACACAGTAGATGTTCCAAAAGAATTTCTTGGAGAAGGAAAGGAATGAGTGTCTTTTACTACCACCTGAATCCAAGCCAGCATCACCCTTTGCCTGAACTATTACAGTAACCTCTTAACTTCTCAGTTTTCCTAATACTGCTCATGCCTTTCTCTAATCTATTTCCACAAACCAGACAGTGTGATCTTCTAAAACTGTATTTTAGGCTGTTTGTCCCCTGGCTGGAAGCTCTTCTGTGGCTTCTCTGTGGGTCGTCAAGCCCTTGCATTTCTCCCCAGTCCCACCTTATTGCCTCACGTCCTTTTGTTGAACAGGTAGGCTCATCTCCTGGAACACACCAATTACTCTCTCCTAATTCTGAGTCTTTTCACTTGCTGGCCTTCCTCTTGAAATGTTTTCCCCAGTGTTTACATGTCTGGCCCCCTCTCTCTGAAGCTTCATATCACAGTTCAAATATCATCTCCTCAGAGAGGCCTCATCTCTCTAAGATGAGTCTTCCATCCTTCACCAACATCAAGAAAAGTTCATTCGCAGCATGAAGTACCATCTGTATTGTTTTATATTTTTGTTTATTACTTTTCTTTCCTGTGGTTGGCCTCGTGAGGATAAGGCATTGTCTCCTTATTCTTTTTTTATTTTACTTTTTTATTGAAGTATAGTTGATATACTATATTATATTGGTTTCAAGTATGCGACATAGTGATTCGACAGTTATATGCATTATTAAATGCTCACTCCAACTAGTGTAGTTACTATCTGTCAACATAGAAAGATGTTACAGAACTATTTACTCTATTTTCTATGCTGTACTTTCATCCCCATGACTAATTTATGATTGCGATTTTGTGTCTCTTTATCTCCTTCAACTATTTTAGCCACCCACCCCAACCTCTCCTCGCCATGATAATCACCAGTTACTTCTCAGTGCCTATGAGTCTAATGCTGTTTTGTTCATTTTGTTTTGTTTTTAGTTTCTACATATAAGTGAAATCATATGGTACTTGTGTTTCTCTGCCTGGCTTAGCAAAATACCCTTTAAACTCATCCATGTTGTCACAACCGGCAGGAGTTCTTTTCTTTTTTATGGCTGAATGATATTCCGTTGCATATATGTACCACATCATCTTTATCCATTCATCTGTTAACAGACACTTTGGTTGCTTCTGTATCTTGGCTATTGAAAATAATGTGGCAGTAAACACTGGGGTGTGTATATGTTATCAAATCAGAGATTTTGTTTACTTCAGGTAAATTTCTAGAAGTAGAGTTACTGGGTCATATGGTATTTCTGTTTTCTGTTTTTTTAGGAACCTCCATATTGCTTTCCATGGTGGCTACACCAATTTACATTCCCATCAACAGTGTAGGAGGGCTCCCTTTTCTCCACATCCTCGCCAACACTTGTTAGTTCTTATCTTTTGGATGTTGGCCATTCTGAGTGGTGTGAGGTGATGTCTCATTGTGGTTTTAATTAGCATTTCCCTGATGATTAGCGATGTGGTGTCTCCTTATTCTTGATTGTATTTTAATGCCTGTCACACTTACTGTCAGTTCATGATTATTTGCCAAATCTGTGAATATACATGCTATAACATTTAATATTTCTGAAAGTATCTGAAAGCACTTTGTCTTAAGAACTTTGTATTCTAAGGATGTAATAACAGAAGTGATTAATTTTTTAGGAAAGGTAAATAGTGCTATTTGATCTTTATCCATAGTAATCCAAAGTAGAAGATTGTTTATTTGTATTGTATTTCTCCAGAGACAACTTCATGAGTCAGAGGGGTACCTCCTAACACATGACTTACACAAGATAGTAGATTTATACTATCTTTTCACATCTTTATTCATCTAAGTCATTAGGAAGTTTGAGTTATTTTCTTCCTTTCATATAAGTATTAAGGAACTGTTGCACCTCATTGAAATTAAAAAAAGAACTGTACTGTTTCCTCTTCTAAGTATATTGGATTGGAAAGAGTTTCAAAAATGGGATACCAGAGAAATGAAGGTCAAATATTTTTGTTTGGCAACCCCAGACTTGAGAAAAGGACAAGGCAGTTGTTATGATAACTGTTGTCATAGATTTTAATCCTACAGTCATCACACTTCCATGCTGACAAAACTGTTCAGAGGAAGTAGTTGGGCAGTATATGTATTTTTAAAGGCACTGCAAAAAGCTGTGTAACAAATTCCCCCACCCTCATTTTTTTCCACTTAAAACTTAAAATGATGTATTTCCATTACTCTGAAAGTACAGTTTGAGTCATTCATATTCTCATCACCAAGATTTAAGAGAGATTAACATTTTGTTATATTGGTTTCATGTCATTTTCTTTCTCTCTTTTTTTGGAATAAAAATATGTTATGGTTGCAGTTAAAGCTTCCATACTTCCCATTTTTTACTCTCTGCTCAAAGCTGGAAAAAAATGCATATTTATTCAGTGTGTTTGATGCCAAGAGAAGACATAGTCCCTGTTTTTAAGAAGTTAATAGTAATATTTTCTGAAGGAGAAATATAGAAAGTGAAATTACTAAGTACAAAATATTTAGTTTCTTTGATGAAATATATTTTGCTATTTCAGCTGGAGCCCTATATCAAAAGCTAAGAAAAGTTTGTAGACTATTTCTTTTCCCAAGCTAATAGTTAACAGAAAAAAATTGCACAATAATAGGTGATTTCTTTTTAGCAGTTCTGGTGTCATAATATTTAATTGAACAAAATGCCATATATGTTTTACTTAAAAGAATCACACTTTTCGGGGAAGTCAGGCACATGAGTAGAGGCCTACAGAGCAAACTCCTTTTTAATTGTTTCCCCTGATGTGAGTAGAATGGCAGGAATGAGGGATCGAGAAGGAGCTTGAACGACCAGCTGCCCTGAGGAGACCTGACTTCCTGCAAATGTCCTCAGCTCTCACCTACGTGATATTTTATACTCTTATTACTTAGGTATGTGTTCATAAATGTTATTTATGTGGTTTGCATTTTCTCCATATATTATTTATATAAGTGACGCAGTTCAGCTTATTCTTTAAAAAATGCTTTTGAGATGAGTGTGTACCTGGTGCTGGATATAGTTCTAGTTCATTATTTTAATGGTTCTGGACAATACCACAATAAAATGTATCATAATTTCTTTATCTCGCCTTCCTTCCTTCGAAGGAGGCAAATAGACGTGGATCCGTGTGATTCCTGAGTAGTCACTACCGGAAGCAAGGTCAGCATTTCATGGTAAAAAATGCCGTGGATGCATTTCCACCAAACTTAATTGAGGAAAACACCCCTGAGAGAATGCAGGTGCATTCCAGGCGGACCCTGACGGGTCGGTGTGGGCCCCAGAGACTCTGAGTTGAAACAGGAGGCAGATACTCCTTCCTCTGGGAGACCTGCCTTTGGGTGTGTCGTGACCTGCCGAGTCACCAGGGCGGGCCGACCAGCTCTGGGTGAGGCTGCTTCCGCCTCAACGCCCCGGTGACCCTGCTCACCCCTGACCTTGGCCTCCGTGGGAAGCTGTCAGCAGTTGGTTTGGTCAGCAGGCCCCCTGGGCTGTTTGATGACAGGCATGCTCCCTGCTATCCCTTCTGAATTAATCGTTCCTGTGAAAACAGTGTCCGAGCTTTGGGGGGTGGCCCTTGGCGATCTGGCGTTCTGGTTGCCAGATGAAATTGTGAAGTTGAGTCCAGAAAGCCAACTCAGAGAAGAAAATTGCACTTTTCTTCTCTGAAAGCCATTTGCAAATATATGAGTTTTTAGCCTTTTCTTTTTTTCTTTCTCCCTTCTCTAATGTCTGGCCTTGGCCCAGCTATGTATTTATGGTAGCTCTGAGAGAGACCGTCCTGTCCTGCGGTCAGGGTCCTGTTCTGTTCTGCCAGCCGTTTGCGAAGTGCTCTCTCTTCCGTCTCTCTAACCTTTGCCTGTGGAAGCTTGTCCTCTCCTGTTATCTGGGCCAAGGCAGTGGGCACTCACCTGGCCTCCCTGACTCCCTCTGTCTCCCCTTCAGTCTGGAGTAATTCTGCAGCTCGGCTCTGATCTGCCTCTTCTCTGCTCTTCATGAGCCTTTGATGGTCCCGCCTGCTGCAGAGGAAAAGCCTCACCCCCTTGACACAGCCTTGAGACGTCTTCGTGATCTGGTCCTGACCAGCTTGGCTAGTTTCATGTCGTGTCTTTTCTGCCACATGGGCCTTACAGTGGCCGACTGTTCACTGTTCCCCAGACCTGCTGCGTGCTGGCATGCCTCGTGCCCCCTTGTGCCCGGTGCCTCTAGTACTTGCTGCTACACCTCTGCACCTGATGCCCTCTCTGCCTCTGGAAATCCTTCCTGCCCTGAAGGATTTACTAGCTATTACTGAAGGGATATTGCTGTGGGGGTTTGGTGAGAGGTAGGTGACTTCATTCTCTGGATGTGTAGTGGAGTGTACGTGTCATGAGAGTCAGGAGACCCAGCTAAAGACTGGGTCCGGTTCTGTTCAGTGATGCTGTCCCCTGTAGGTGTTTGGTACAGATTTGCTGATCTCTGAAACGATGACCTCTGTGAACTTGGAACCATCCTTGAACCTCCCTGTAGTTTGCTCATTTTGAAAGTAAGAGACAGTCTTCCAGTCTTCAAGCTCTGAAATTTCATGGTATTTCTCCTTTTGTATACACTTTTCTATTCTTCTCAAATTGTCTGCAATGAGAATATGTTCCTTTAAATACTTGAGCTGCTAAATTGAAGTTTTAAAGAGTCAAAGCAGGCAAAAGTAAGAGTCCAAAGAAAAAGCAGTAAGCCTCAGTATCAAGGAGCCCCTACAGGTGGGCCCACTTGGCATTGGGGTGGTTCCTAAGTGACCGATTTTACAACGTGGGGAGGCACACAGGTTTGGGGGCAGAGATGAGATGGTATAACCCAGGTCAGAACAGCATCGTGAAACTGAAAGACTGCATGTGGCCAGCATTAATCGAGTAAGAAATTGACCGTTTTTAGTTGAGCTCTGTTACGTACTTGGTGCTAGATGAGGGCTTTTGCATCAACTCTCATTGAATTCCAGCAACCACCTGGGGAATCAGTGTGGTCATTTCAACTTTTATGTATGAGAAAACAGGCTGAGAAAAGTGAAATTACTGGCCCAAAGGCACCCACACACCAAGTTTCAAGTCATTCTTCAGGCAGAGGCTCATTAGATTCTAAAGCTGCGTTCTTTCTGTTGGTGCATCACATCGCTGGTGTTAGGCCGTGGAAGAGACCAGGGGGCTGGAGGCCCTGCTTCTTCGCAGCCTGTGTCTTACACAAACAGTGCCCTGATCACTGACAGGCGGTGCTTGGCTTTCATTCCAAATATCTCATCGTCTGAAAAGAAGCACTTGACCACTGCCTCACGAGCTGTTGTCATTAGCATCTCTGTCAATCAGGATCCTTAGTTCTAAGCCACAGACACAGACTCTGGCTGATTAAATAGAAAGGGAGTAAAGAAAGGGCACATTGAGTGGCCCACAGAGTCTCTGGGAGAGCGTTAGAACCAGGCAGTCAGGGTCAGTGCCTGAAATCACACCACTGAACTTGCCTGGTGCTGAGAGTTGGCCAGGGCACATCCTTGCCCCTTGACCGCTCTCCTGCACACAGCCACCGTCTTGCCAATGGGTTTCAGCCCTGGACAAGTTCACTATGGATTCAGTGTGACCAAAGAAATGACAGTAGAACGTTCTTGGGGTGAAAGGGTTATACCCAACTTTATTTCCATGGTGGCAGGTCAATCACTAGAATCCCGTCCACTCAGAGCGAGTCTGCGTGCAGCAAGCCGGTCTCTGCCTCTGGGCCCCTCTGCACAGCTGTCCCGCACAGCCATCCTCTGGGCCTCTCTGCACAGCCCTCCTCTGGGACTCTGTCCTCAGCGCTGCCACCACTCCAGCCTCTGCTCTGCTCTCCTGCAGCCTTGCAGCCGTGCCACTGTGTCTCAGAGCACTGGGCGGAGCTCTTTATATAGAGTTAATAGCAATGTATTGTCCACACGTGTGTAGTGAGCAAGCCATCCAGGGCCAGGTGAGAATCCTAGTCACAGGAATCTTCATTTTATCCACAGCCACTCTGGTGGAACCCTGATTTAGACGCTGTCACCATTTACTATGATTTGTTTACATTCCTTGCTTGTTCATTTTCCTAACTTCCAAGTCGAAGGGCTGGTGTATCTGATTGATGGAAAGTGGGTCATGAACCTGGACACAGCTGCAGTGGAGGCTAAGATGTGAGGGTTGGACATTTTTATTTTTAGAGTAGGAGGTGGGTTCTTCCTCCTAAGATAGGTGTTCTCCAAACATAGGAAGTTGATTCAGATACATAGTAGACAAGAATGACAGATACATACTGTACCATGTAATCATGATTAGATTTTAATTTGTCTCATGGGGTAAGTTTTCTCCTCACTTTTATAATAAGAAACCTGAGATGGAATTCTTCATTCCCCTGAACAAGAAACTTTGGCATTCTCTCTGATCCAGCATCTGGAGTCAATTATCACCAGATTCTCCTGGTGCTTGTAAGTCAGACTGAGGTCTACCATGTCCTCTCTGACACTGGGGCCCTCACCCCAGTCTGGGTCTTCAAGACCTTGAGGTTGGGTTTTCTCAGTAATCTCTTTCCCGGGCCTCTCCAACACTAGTTTCTTCTTTGGGATTTATTCTGCAAATTGCTGCCTGAATACTCTTCCACAAGTGCTGTTTATGTCATGCATCTTCATTGCTCAGGATTATTATGGTTAACCATTGACTGATTCAGGGATTGGTGCCCTTTAATAAATGATATGCCAATTTGGATAATTTCTGACCTGGATCCCTTTAGTGGCTGATTAAAGAGGACATTGAAGAGGAACTTTGCTCTTGCTTATGCTGTCTCCTGTCTAGAGTGTGATCCCTGGTCTTTCAAAGGTCTCAATCCTACCTTTTCTTGAAGGGTAGTTTGTATTTGCTTTTCCATGAAGTCCCATGCCATTCTAGACTTCCTTATTGATCTTTCTTTCTTTGATACTTAAATATTTATAATCGGCACTTCAGAGTTTATTATTTAGTGACACTTCTAATTTTATCAATTCCCGTGTCCTTAGATCCCTCTCCCACCCCAAGTCCTTAAGGGGAAGAACCATGGCATATATTTAGGTTTATCCTGTTGGTGTTGACCCATACCAGGTTCTCGGTTGATGATTAATTGAATGGGAAATGTATAACCTTGGAAGTAGATGTCTAATTAGTGTTATATTCTTTAATGATATTGGAAGAAAGAAGAAAGGAGCCCTATTAAACAGTTATGGATCAACCGTTGCATGGGCTTCTAAGCTCTATGTATATTATTCTTGACATGGAATTTAATACCGAGTACATTAAAATTAGTCCTGTATGCATGACCTCAGTCACAGCTGTTCACATCTGATCATAACTAGGTGCATGGTGTTAACGTCCACTATTCCAACTCTTTGGAAATCAATGTAAGAAATAATAAGGAAAAGTGCAGCAATTTCAATTTTCAGGGTATTTTAGGTAAGAAAAAGAGACACAGTTCACATACACAGGAATTAAAAGTTTATTTTTTGTGGGATTTTTTCCTTGTGTTTATTATAGGATTTCCCACTTTATATGTTTCTTTGAAGCATTTCCGCATTGGGATTGCTACTGTGCACAGATCCTATCTATGAACAAGTGTGCTGTTTGCCAGAAGCATCCAACAGAATTGTACTTTAATGTATTCAGCTGTTGTGCTAAGTAACTCCCCACAAGCCAGAATTGTAGAGCTGTGCCTCCCTCTAAACCTTCATTAATAATATTATTTTTATAGTTCTTATTAGCTTAATATTCTAAGGATATGTGATTTCATTTAATTTTTGTGCTTGCCATTATTAATTCAGTGCTTGTGCCCAGAGGAGAAGGTAACAGTGTCTTCTATGATGGGCAGCATTTTGATGTGGAGCATAGCATGGCTGAATTGTCCACTCATAGAAAGTGATGTGAGCTTATAACTTCCTGTTGCAACTTGAAAAACCTTAAAACAAAAATTTCAGCCCATATTATCTAATCTGTGAATTTTTCTTGTTACATAGGAATCCCTTTTAGGAGTCAAAAAAAAAAGCATTTCTCAGAGGAGCCCTGATTCATAATATGGTAACAGTCATTCGTATTTCTTCTCCCTGGATTTGTTCTTTTCCATTTTTCTTTGTGGTTAGTAGTTTTGATATTGATTTGCAAGAGCTGTTTAGGTATTAAAAGCATTAACCATTTGTCTTTAGTATATTTGGTTTTGTTTATGACCTTTATTCTATATAATAGTTTTACATTTTTATGAGTTCCACTCTGTTGAAATGTTCCATTACAGTCTCTCCCCATCATAAAATATTTTTTATTTTATAAAAAATTTTGAAAAAAACTAGAAAAAAAGAAAACCCCTAGAATTTCTTTGGCATGGTGAGGAAGTAGTTCTCTTTTTTTTTTTTTGAAAATCTGATCATATTCAGCAGTTCTGTCTTTTGTATTTATGCCTGGCTAGATTTTTCTCTAGTTTGCTTTTCTTTGTGAGGCTTCACCAAAAATGCCATCCTATTTTTAAATAAAACGCCAGCCAGCCTCTTCACTGGCACAGGTCGGTCATCGCTGGCAGGGTCACACCCCACGCCTCTGCCCAGGCCTCCTGTGAGTAAGAGGCAGAGAGAGTGGTCATGGGACCTCACGTGGGACGTTGTCTCCCCAGGGTATCGGTTCACCTTCTAAACAGCTTGAGAATCGACTTAAGACCTTGTTTCCTGACTGTGCAACGAGCTTTTAAAAGGAAAAAAAAAAACTTGTCAATTTTATTTCATTCATCTTCTCTTTGTGCCTTCGGTGTCTATGTTAGAAGAGAATTACATTGTCTTTTAATCCAGAACTCATTCATGAATGAAGAAAGAACTTTGGAAAGTTGAACTATACACGTTTCTGAAATGAAAAGACTTTTGAGAGCACTATTTTCTAATCTCTTATTTCCTGCTTCTAAGTAAGTAACTTTCTTCTTTCCTGTTTCCTGACTTGTCGCATGTTTTTCTGTTTTTCATTCGGTTCTCTTTTGTCTTGGCCGTTCTCCACGCCGCCCTTCCCTTACTGTCCGTCTTCCTCCCCTGATGTCCGGCCCTCTTGCCTAAGGCTCCTGTTTTTCTCCCATTTTCCTGCTGTCTTCTTGCTGTCCACTGTGGGATGAGCTCAGGACGTCCGGATGAATGGAAAAAAATGTGTTTGGAAACCTCCCTGTAACACGATTCCCTATATGTTGATTATGCTTGAATAGAAAGATAAGATTGTTCCACTGAAACACTGAGAGGAAAAATAACCCATAGATTTACTAACTGAAAAAGCCCCCCCCCAAAAAAAACCAAAAACACATTTTAGTTTTGTTATATAAATATAATGTTTACAACAATATTCAAATGAGACTATATTTTATGGAAATACAGAATTTTCATGAAATAGTAACATTTCTTGGGCTTATACCAATTTGAAACACTATTGTAACTTGTCTAGTTACAGATGAAAACAGAGTATGTGAAATTGAAAGTGTGCCCGGGAAGTGACTTGCTCAGGTCACGGAGCAAGCCCCTCACTCTGTTCTGGTTCTGAGAAGGGAGCCAGCAGCTCCCGCCACACCTTCCTGTGTCTTTATTTCTCTTCTGTTCTCCTCAGTGCATCGTGTTCTGTGGCTCTGAAGGTGCAGGAAACACAATGATGGGCAGGCGTGGATTCCCCCATCAGGGCAGAAATGGCAGAGTGACCCTCAACCTCTGAAGTGCCTGTTCCCAGACTCCCAAAAGCTGGCGCTGGGGTTCAGCTTTGAGAATCCCAGTGTAGCCTGCTGCCGCAGGAGTCCCAAGAGTCTCTAGCGTTCACCCTTTGGGGGGCCATCCATCAGCAGACTTGTATCCATTTTCTCTTAACGAATTTGTTAAAAAGGGAGACATTATTTTTGGAAATATGGTCTTTATATAAATATAAGTTTCTAGCAACATTTTATAATTGGAAGTGTGTTGTTTTTACTCCTACATGCCATTTTCTAGTAACGGTAAGTTGTCCTATAGCTTAACTATTCTTAAAACCTTTCTAGTGGTGTTCTTTTAGGAAATTCACATTTTCAAAAATAGTACGAATGTTCTTTGCTAAGAATGTATAAAAATAAAAAGGTGTTTTATCCTTTTTTTTGAGCAGTGTCAATTTCATAATGTTTAGGCTATTTGGGAAAGAAATGTAATTTGAGTGCACATTTGCCCTTCTAAGTTACAAGAGAAAGTGGAATTTGTCTACAAAAACAAATTGCAATCTCCAGTAATTGCAAGTCATTGCCTTTGCTAAGTGACTTTTAGGCTGTTGTCTTGGCATGTTGTTTAAATATCTATCCCCTTCTTTAATGCATTGTGAATGTATTTTCCCCTCCCCGAACTTACAGGTTTCTTGGGTTATATATTTTTTGTTTCCTTCATAATATTTAGAAAGCAGTCTGCCTTGCACATTCCAAGTGCTCATAAGATATGTGGGGTTTGACTTGACTATAAACTAGAGGTGTATTAAGAGCCCAAGAATCCAGATGATGTCTGTGGCTTGTTGAGTCGTACTGTCCAGGGATTGAAAACCTGGCGCTGACGCAGCAGTGCTCTTTTCTCTCTGTAAATGTGACCTCCCTTGTTAACTGTGTTAAATATTTTATTCATTCTGTTCTTCTTTTCATTGGGAGTTAGGTAATGTTGATTTCCCGGACTCTGAGGTTGTGTGTAATTATAGTCATGACTCCACCCCAAAACATCACTGAATTGACAGTGAACAAAGGAAACCTTTAAGAAATAGTTCTAAGAAAGGAACCACATGGTTTTGCTTATTTTTCAGTTGCTGAGACTAACATAGGAATTGCTTTTGGTGGGGGGGGGGCAGGTTCACAAGAGCACCTCAGAACATTTCTTAAGAATCTAAGTAAGGCACAATCTGATAATACAACAATCCCCTTCCTTTTGGGCAGGTTTCACTCAACCTTGGGAGCAGTTTGGAATAGTTTATTTGTAAGGAAGTCATAAAAAAAGGAATCTTCCATGGTTTAGCCATATACATCAGTAACTTAAAAAGTGTTCATACCCTTTGGCCCAGAAAATTCACTTCTAGGAATTATTATCAGGAAATAATTAGACATGTGGACAAATATTTAGATATGAAAGCATTTTTTTAATCATTGTTTGTAATTGTGGTAAGTTTGAAAAAGAACCTCATGTGTTCCCAATACCAGAATATTGATTAAATGCATTCTAACCTTTTACTCTGTAGAATACTGTGTAGCCCTAAAAAAAAAAACAAACAACACTTTACATGAAAAAAAAAAAAGAGTATGTGCTGTGGGTCATTGAGGTGACATCTGTGACTGGAACAGATCCAGTCTCTTACATCCGTATCATAGTGTTTGGAACTGAGGACGACTCGGAATCCTTTATGGGGATTTGGGTCCTGAAGAGCCAGTCACTGTGAAGTTTGAGAACAAGTGGTGAAGATGACCTCCAATTTATTAAAGTGATAGACTGTTTCTTCGTTTTCACACTTAGTATAATTTCCTTTTTTCAATAGTCACAATTAAAGTATATGCCAGCAAAACTATTGTAAGAAAATAATGTGTAG
Organism: Phataginus tricuspis; assembly: GCA_029783875.1. Taxonomy (NCBI): domain Eukaryota; kingdom Metazoa; phylum Chordata; class Mammalia; order Pholidota; family Manidae; genus Phataginus; species Phataginus tricuspis. Next base: position 16,612,365 of record JAQQAC010012408.1, read on the forward strand.
AAAAGCAATTTGAAAAGGCGGTGGCTGTTTGCGACTTGCTCTTGTATGCCCATCTGCCGCTCTTGTCTTTTCTAATCACTTTTCATTAAAAGCTCTTTCTTCTTAGACCTAGTGTGCATATTCTCTTCATATCTGTGATTCCAGTGATCAATAATGGCCCTTGTTTATGACCATTTTCTAAGCATTAACATTACTTAGCCCGTATGTGTTCCATACTTTTCCTAAAGATGAACATTTTAGCACTAAAACTTTGAGAAATCCTGTGTCAGCTAAGCCTCTCAGGACATTATAAGATATCTCTATTTTAGGACTTAATTAAATATGTATGTTGAAAGCATTTTTCTAAATAAGCATTTGGATTCTGAAATCAGTCATCATCATTCAAGTGCATGAAAATGGTCCAAATGATGTCTTGCCTCATCTGAGCACTATATTTCTGTAAATTATTAAATCCCAACACTTATTCCTTATTTGTAAATGGACAGGTTTCTTTAGGGGAACAGTAGCATTTGCTCAGTTTCTGTCCCACTGTTCCTAGACCTGTACACTGAAATATATTGCCATAGTCACTACAAAAGAGGAAGAAGAAATCGAACCAGCATTTTCTGTTTCTTTTAAAGAAACATTTCTTAAAGTTAACTTATATTTAGTGCTTCAAGGCAAAGTCAAAAGACTGAGTACTTACATGGATTGCTAGCATCTTTTTGGTTTCAGGCATTCACAGAGCCTAGTCAGCCTTAGGTGGTAGGCGTGTGTATGAGGTGGGCTAGCCTGCCATGGCGGGGGTGCACCGTGGGGTGCTAGGGAGCACAGCACCCTTGGCAGGGTTTACTCTGTGTACAAGGCGCACGGAAGGCCCTGTGCAATGGCTCTGGTGCACTGAAGCTTTCCGGCACACCCCTTGGGGGAGCAGGGGTATTACGTGGAATCAAATCGGAAAATCTCATACAAGTCTCTCTAAGAGCCCTGCTTCAATGTCTAAGAGCAGAAGATAAATCAGATTACTTTAGAATAGGGATTAACAGTCTCCACTATATAAAGAGTTAATTTCTAAGCATTAAGTCTAACTGAAATGGAAAGAAAGTTGCTGTAGCTTCTGGCTTCTCCTTTTGAATATCTATTTGAAAATATCTGAAAAAGGACCATGAAGAAAGTGTTAGCATTTGTACCAAAACGGTCTTTCTTGGAAAAGTAGTCTGTTTTGACATTCTGAAACTAGGAGTTTCAGTGGCTTGAAAGTAGTTATTTTGGGGCCGATGGTGGTGAGCCCTAGAAAATAAAACCCACTGTCCGTCATTTTGTTTGGGGCTACATCAAATTTGCTCTGCAGGGTTGGAATAGTGAAACCTCATTTGGGGGAAAATATACTGGGTGTTTACGATTGTTTGCCACTTATATACAATTCAAATTAGAAATATCAGTATCTTCACAGCAAGGAGAACTGTGCCAAATATTCCAAAATATATTCCTACCCTGAAGGGCTGAAGATAATAAGAAGTCATTATTAATGTAGTAAGTTATAGTATTAACTTACATGTTATTGGATATTTATGCCAAACTTCCCCCACCTTTTTTTTGTGACTGGTTTTGTGCATGTAGTTGTTTTCATCCTAACATAATTGGATATGAAAAAATTAAGTGGAAGACATTGGAAGTTATATTTGTATTAGTTCAATTTTAGACTTTTTTTCTGACAGAAACTGGTATCTTTGTTTCTTTTTTCGATGAGTGAACACCAAAACCAGAAAAGGCAGATAAGGAAACTGATTTTGAATCAGGAGATTTCTCACAACGGATTTTTCTGCATATTCCAATAGACTATATAAGGTACGAATATGATGTGATATAACGTAAAGTAAAAGCCAGATCCTACATAGCTAAATAAAACATACTCTTTCAAAGTACTAGAATTATCTCAAGAAACCATAAGGTTGCTACTCTTCAAAGAAATTTTGGGTCTCACTTCTACATTATCACTTTTTTCTGATCAGTTCTGCCTTTATCAGTTTTAAGTTTTGGGCTTATGATAGTATTTTGTTTGAACAAGGGGCTAGCTCCACAGCACAATAAAGAAAAAGTATGAAAACAATTTCGGTCTGTTGTACAGTTTCTATTATACCATCCTGAAAGCATCTTTGCATTAAGAAAATTCCTTTTCTAAATAAAAGCTTAGGTATATTTGTTAGTAAAACTTCAAATAATGTAGGAATAAATAAGACAAAAAGTGAAATTCCAGAGCAGTTTCACTTCCTGGATGGCCACTGTTGCTGAGAGTCCAGCCTATGTCCTTGAATATCCTGTGTATCTGATGTGCAGGCAGCCTCTGGGCTGGGGGTCGGGGTGGAAGGCATGGGAGCAGAGGGCTGCCGTGGTGCCGCAGTCAGGCCTGAGAGCTGTTCCTTCCTATTTCCACATGGGCCTCTTCCTCTAAACAAAGCAGTGGGAAGGTAAAAGACATTCTTAACCAATCTAGCTTTCAGAGGGGAGAATCAGAGTAAATGCTCCAAAATGCATGGACTGAGTTATGAAGTCAGCTTCTTTAGAATGTTCTTTGGTTGGTTAGTGTTCCTTCCACAAGCCTATTTATTTATTTTATTAAAGTATCGATATATAATCTTATGAAGGTTTCACATGAACAACATTGTGGTTTCAACATTCACACATATTTTCAAGTTCCTCACCCTCCACCCCCACCGCCATCACTATCAGTGTATTAAGATGCTGTAGAGTCATTACTTGTCTTCCCTGCGCTGTACTGGCTTCCCCGTGACCTACATGTATTGTGATTGTAAATTATAGTGCCCCGAAATCCCCTTCTCCCTCGGCACCCACCCTCCCTAATTCCTCCCCTTTGGTAACAACTAGTCCGTCCTTGGAGTCTGTGAGGCTGCTGCTGTTTTGTTCCTTCAGTTTTGCTTTCCACAAGACCATTTATCTCAAATAGACCTAGCTGCACTTACTTCTCATGTTTGTAAACCAAGAAACTTATCTAGATTAATGTTTAGGGGGAAGCTGAAAGGGAATACATTTTAAAACTATGCTCTTGCATCGACCTCTCCATGACTTATGTTAATGTATCAATGGTTCTCAAATTGTGGTTCCCAGACCCATAGAATCAGTGGCTTCTGAGAACTTGTTAGAAAGGCAAATTCTCAGACCCCACTGAGGCCTATTGAACTGGAAACACTGGAGGTGAGGCCCATCGGTCGGTGTTTAACAAGTCCTCTGGGTGATATTGATGCAAGATAAGTCTTGAAAACTGCTGCTCTATAAAAAAGCAAAGATTAAAAATTTTTAAGACTTGGTATTTCCCCTTTCTCATTCTCCACTTTTTCCCCAACCTAGAAGCAATGGTGTTATTGAGGCATAACATTCTATTTCCTTAGTACTGTCCTTTTTCTGTCTGTGTTTTTGTACCTTGAATACCCTTTGCTTCTGTCATCCATAATACACGTCTAAACATCCTTTTAAGACTTTCTTCCAGTATGTGTCACTGAAAAATTCCCTCCTGCCTCGTACATCCACGTGGTCCTGACTCTTTGGTACTTTCTGGATCCCAGTGAAGACCTTGTTCATAGTGCCTCACATTTGAATGCAATGGTTTGTTTATCTCTCTCTCTTTTCACAGTATTGGGAACTCCTTGAAGGAGAGACACTGCTTCTTCAGCCTCTTTTTATCCCTGACACCTAGTGGCATACGCAGATGCTCGATAAATATTCATTGAGTGAAGGATGAGGTGTGAACAAAATAGTAACTCCTCCAAGATTGAGAATTACTACAGGGCGAACTAGTGTCACAAGGAAGCTTGAGTGGGTGGACTGTGAATCCCACCGACCGTCAGAATGCTCATGGACTCCCTCTGACACTGTTTCCCACTGTGCGAAATTGGCTCACTGCCCACCTCGCGGGTCTTGCAGAGTTGGTGACACACAGCTCGGAGACACGGTGGCTAAAAAGAATTACCTTCTTGCACGTGCCAGTGACTTTCAGGACCTTTATTATTTCACCTCGAAGTCATACTATGTAGTTTCTCGTTTATCTTTTAAAGTTATTTTACTCATCAGAAGCTACAAGCAGACAAATTTGATTGAATTAAACTAATTAATTAACTAAAAGGAGGAGAAGGTAAGAAAAATGAGTCACATTCATTGGTGCCGAAAAATTTTTAATCAGTTTGCACTTGTGATGTGAGAAAGGTCCTTATGTGGTTAATTTGTATAAATCTGTTTCTGTTTCTTTTTTCTTTACAACCTACATGTCTGTGTTTTGAACTCGACTTGTCAGACTACTGTAAAAATGACTGATTCTGCCACGATTTCCAGGAATTTATTTTGTGAAGCATTTTCTTTTTTTTACATATACTTACAAACATAATGTGCTCTTTTATATATCTTCGATCCTTACATAGGCCCAAAAAAGCCTCATGCTTTTTAAAGGATTGAGAGTCCAAAAAATTGTGTCCATCATATATTCGGGAAATCTAATATTAATATGTTTTAGGACTATAGAGCCTTTCCACCAAGTCGTCTGCATCAACCTGTAGAACATGTGTGGACATGGATGGTAATGTGTTGTTTCTAACAGAACTCATCCCTAAAGGAGGAACAGGCCAGGCCGTGTGGGGCCGGGTGTGGCAGCCGAGCCGGGGGACCTGAGGTCCGAGATCCCCGTCGCCCAGTGCCGACGCTCAGAGAAGCCACGGGGCGTCCCTGCCTCCCCGCTGGGACCAGCATCTCAGTGCCTGCCGTCCCATGGGGCTTACCTGACTTTCCGAGGGGATCCTAGTGATAAGAACCGTTTTGTCAGAGCCACTTCGATATACCCTTTAATGCCAGGGACTTCTCGACGTAGCCTGAAAAAAAGAACAATTAAACTTTTCTGTTTTGTTTCACTTTGTTTTCATTCAAATAATCAGTTACCCCATCCTTGAACTTTGGCCCCGGAATGAGGGGGGGACCAGTGTGGGGACCAGGGCTTTGAGGGATCCCGGAGGGTCTTGCAGTTCATCGTTTCTCGATCAGCACAGCTGTTCCGACCTGGACTCCTCAGCAGAGCTGCTTTGAAACATGCAACTCAAAATGGCCCTTTGGACAAATCATAAGGATCTGAATGTTTGGCTTCATTGCGACTCTATCGGCTCAGGTCTCCTCTTTATAATAGTATCGAAAGACTCATGACTCAGGCAGATTTTTAGAACTGGATATAAATGTTTGAGTTTGGATGTCTACTGTAGGCCTTTATCCCCTTAATTCGATTTGCTCTCACATATTCTCTGGGGGAAATAGCATTAAAAGATCATCTGCATTTTAAAGCTTCTTAACTATGTTGTATTTTGACAGAGTATTCATTTTTGAGGGGTGTTTAAGACAGAAGGTAATAAAGAGAAAACACAAAACAGAAACACCATATTATTATTAGAACCAGGCTGGTTCTCTCTGTCTGGGCATTTTATTACTTAATGTTCCATGGAGATGTTTGTATAGCACAGTTGGGTACATGAAGGATGCCAGTTTATTAGGTTACTCAGACATGAGTTATCCTTGTAATTTCAGATACAAATGCAAGTACAAGATTGTAGTCAAAGTACATGTGTTCCCTCGTTCAGGAATTGCGCTCTTCTGGAGATTGCCCAGAGGCTAGTCGGCTGGGCAAATGGCACCAAGCCGTGTGTCTGCTGTGCTCAGTGTCTAAGTCTGTTTTCAAAGGTTGGCTGGAAAGAATATCCAAGAAACAGCTTCTGAGGAGAGAGCTGATGGCCCCCAAATGGCTGATGAGACAACTTTGAATTCGGTGATTTTCTTTTTTCCTTTCTTTTTATCATAAAGCAAACTACCCACTCTCCCAGGTGAAGTACTTCATCTGAGGATAAGTTGAAACAAAATATGAAAACTATGCCAAAGAAAAAAACTGGGACTAGGACGGTCAGAGTGTGACACCCACCACGTGATCACTGGTGTCATTTTGCCCATCAGGACTGAGCTGTGTTTCTGTAGCCTTTGAAAGGATTATTTTCTCTGTGGTAAATAGTAGACATTAAGGGAAATTCAGATTATCCTGGATTAACCACATACGCTCAAAGGAGCTAATGATTAAAAAATATTCCTTGCGTATTGCAAAATATCCAAGTTCCAGAAAAAGAAGTCTTCCAGGGCTTTTAAGGTAAAATCCCTTTCTGGATTTAAAGGCCACAGGTAACAGGGGTTTAAAGCAGCAGATACTGTTACCCTGCTTCAAAAATAACTAAGTAATTCAACCAAAGTTACTCCTAAAGAGAAAATCCGCAAAGACTTGGATCAAAGACAGAAGGGATGAAATAAAATTGAATCCTAAAAACAAGTTAATCTTCAGCTTTTTTTTCTTAAATCATACTACAAATGAATTTTTAAAAGCTGATTAAATTCAATATAGCTTAAGTGGAAAGGGAAACTTAATTAATCATGATTGTGCGTGTGCTGGGCAAAGGCTGAGGAGTGGAAAAGCAAAATGAAGGGAAACAACCATGAATCAAATGTATTTCCACGAACGCTGTATGTTATTTAGGCTGGTCCCTGTGAGTCACACACACACACACGTTCCAGGCCCGCAGTGGGAGACCAGGCTCCTGGGCTGGCCCTGGGTTTGTGGATCCGTCCTGATGCACGTTCAGGTCAGCAATCCTTAGGTGAGATACCCAGTCATGGATCTCTGAGATTCCTGACAGTTCTGGGTCAGCCGTTTAACCTTGTCAAATAGAGCTGTCTTTTGGTCCCCACTGGAAAAGGATCAAATTTCTAAATAATGGCTGGATTTAATCCTCTCTTAATGCATCTTCCACACTGTAATGAACCAGAGTCAGATCAGATTCCCTGACGTTTGCTTAAGCTGGACCCGCCGCCCTGGGGTTCTGTGTGCCCAGCAACGCACAAGTTGGGTTGACCCTTTTTCATAACGCTTGTCATGTCCATTTCCTTTACTATCTCCCAAGTTCCCATAATCAATTCAGAGCTAGACTATAGTTAAAACAGGTTGCCAAGTTCAGGCTCCTTCCCGCGGAATACCTCGTGCAGCCACCAGATTAGTATGCTTCACATGCTGCTTTTTGACAGTTCATTCTCCAGCTCAGAAGCCTTTGTCAGCTCCCCATAATAAAAATAAACAAGGCTGCCTCCTAGCCAGGCATTTAAAGCCGGCTGTCCTTCAACTTGCTGCTTTAATCCTATTTCACACTCACCCATCAGGAAGCCAGGGTCCTCATCTGCAAACATGTGCTCCACCGCGAGTGCAGCCCAGCTGTTCCCTTGCTCTAATACAGTTTTTGAGCCTCTGCGCTGTGTGGTTTTGAAGTGCTGTGGACGCCACACCGAACAAGGCTGACCAATTCCCTTCTCTCGTGCAGCTTAGAATCTAGTTCGGGGAGGGAAGGAATAAGCAGATATGTAATCTGAATGTGCGAAGTCATGATAAATATAAAAGGTGGTGAGTTATAGCACGGACCCTCTCTTTTTGAGACCCCGCGGCCCTGTGTGGTGCTGTGGTGCCTGGAGCAGGAAGCCATGGGCTTGATTTTCATGGCTTTGCTTTTCAGCATGTGGGCCTGAGCACGCTGCCCCATGCTCGCTTTCCCCAGGCGGGGCACGTGTCTCTGGACCGCAAGGACCCTGTGTTCCAGTTCTTTTAGGCTCCCAAACCAGGTGGTGTCAGTGCCTTCTTACGGGAGGCGGCGTGTGTAGGGAGCAAGAGAGCACATGCTCTGGGCCGGAGCTCCTGAGCGCAGGGGTCGGCTTTATGCTCGCTGCCTCTGTGCCTGTGGACAAGCTCCTTACCTCTCGGTTCTTCAGTTTAGCCATCTCTAGAATGAACATAATGATATTATTTTCTTTATAAGGTTGTCATAACCATTTAATGATGTCTGTAAAGTACTCAGCAAAGGGCCTGGCATGTATGTATGTATGTGTGTGTGTGTGTGTGTGTGCACACACTCAGCAAAGGGCCTGGCATGTATGTATGTGTGTGTGTGCACACTCAGCAAAGGGCCTGGCGTGTGTGTGTGTGTGTGTGTGTGTGCACATGAATGTGTATTCTATGTAATAGTACTCGATGGTTGAGCACTGTTATTTTTGTTTGGGTGAGGTTAAATTTAAATCCATGTAAATATTTATACTTCTAAGTAGAGAAATAACTCCTGCCAAAATCAAGGTGTTTCCTTACAGTGAACTTAGTCATCAGGCAGAAGAAGGAGCACAAGCTGACTGGCTCTAGGCTTTGAATAATCATGGGCCCTGTTGTGTTAACTGCTTCTCTTGTATTAATTTGATAATTCAAGAAGATTTTACATATAAATTCATTATGTCCCCAGGTAAACACTATCCCCTGAGTTTCAAACAAATAAGATGTGGAGATAATTTAGAATTAATTATGATCATACATATTTTTCTTTGACATTTTATTATCCAGGAATTTGTACCCAAGTGTTACAGACCTAACTTACTAATAAAGTTTTCATAAGCAATTAGCATGACTACATAATGAGACAGTCCTGGTTTAATAAAAAGTCTCTGTTACTTGTTGAATTTTACATGGGCTTTAATTTTACATGGTCGCTTTACTAGTGTATGTTTCCTGTTGACTGGTTAGAATAAAAAGGCACAAAGTTCCTACTGTCATGACATGTTTACATATTCACATGAATTTGAACTGCACTATTAAGTTACTTTAGGCTTTGAATGTACAGTGTTTATACTTCCATAATACTTAGTGTATTGTAACACTGAAGACATTTTTCTGTGACATGCAGTAAAGGTTTCTATTTTGGCAAAATATAGAAAAGTGACCCAACACCTGTTTTAGCTGTGTGATGGTGGATTCAGCAGCTGGCGGGCCCGGTGCTCTGGACCTTCATGTGGTGTCAGACGCAGCAGAGGGGCCGGCAGGACAGAGGGGCAGGGTTAGCATTTGAAGTACTTACACTCCTTGGGAGTCAAGATACCTGAGAATTAAGAAGCACTATAAAGTCAAACCATAATCAAGGGCCCAAATCTAAAAGTACTGGCAGTGTTACCTGCTTTTAGCAGATTCAGGTGTCAGAGCTGGGTTCAAATGTAGATTCTGCCGTTGTCCTATTATGTTCCTAGAAGTTAACTTGCTCTTGGACGGTTCCTATTTTAAAATGAAAATATCATATGACTCATAGATAAGTTTCCGAGATTAAATGGAACTGAGCACTTAACCTAGTGCCGGACTGTTGTAGGTACTCTGTAATTATTCACTAAATTGAAGAATGAAAACACACCATGCTGATTCTGTTTGACTTCTGGGATTCAGAAAGCTTGTCTGGTATCCAGGCCAGTGGTTTTCAACCCTGGCTGCATATTAGAATCATCTGGGGAGCTTTTAAAAATCGTAATGCTGTGGCCCCATCGCAGACTTGAGACATATTTTCTGAAGGTAAGATCTAGATGCAGGTGTTTTCAAAAGCTTCCCAGGACATTCAACCAGGGTTGAAACACACGGGTGTTGGTCACCTGAGAACCACGTTTGTGTAGTTGTCTGTTTTATCCTAGTTGAGTATATCCTGAAATGCCCCTTGAATGTATTCTCTCCTCTGCATCACAGGGTCTTGGGGCAGTCTGTGTGCTTTGTCACCTGAACTATTTCAGTAATCTCTCTTTTCTAGTCTCCATTCCACCATTTCTCCTTTGGTTTATCTATTGAACTGCCAATACAGTTATCCTACCAAACAAATTGCATCCTGTTACTGCCTTCTTTAAAAACCTAACTCTGTGGCCTAGCAAATGAAGTTCTAACTTTATTATGGCACATAGCCCAATGCCAGCCTGGGGCTGGCCCACCTTAGGATGCATGGGAAACTGTACTGTAACTTGTCAAGTTAGATAAATGTGACCAAGGCAGAGGGGAAAACCCTTGCCGGGAGGCACGTTTTGGGAGTCCATGCTTACCACCAATGCAGACTGGCCCTGAAACCTTCATGAGATTACCCATCTCTGAGAACTTAATGTTCTTCTCTGGGAGAAAGAACAAGAAGAAACAGGGTTAGAAATAAATGCAAGGAAGGAATCATTTTAGGCCCTTTCTTAATCCATTAAAGCTGCTGTATCAAAATCCCATAGATTGGATAGTTTCAACAACAGAGATTTATCTCACACAGTTCTGGAGGCTGGAAAGTCCAAGATCAGGGCTCTGGCAGATTTGCTGTTTGGTGAGAACCTGCTGCCTGGCTTATATGTCTTCTTGGTGTGTCCTCACCTGGTGGACAGGGGCGTGAGCTCTCTGGAGTCTCTTCTGAGGGCGTTCATCCTGTTCATGAGGGCCCCACAGGCACCGTTCCCAGTACCATATTGGGGATTAGGTTTCAACGTATGACTTTTGAGGGGACACACACTTTGTCTATAGCACACACTAAAAACATTAATGCTTTCGCGTGGAAAAGACTGGGATGGAACACCTCATTACCCCGCTAGCAATTCATATCAGCTCACATGACTCTTCCTCAGGGAAGCATTCCTCCAAGTCCTAAGATGAAGACTGTCCCGTCTTACACTCTTCAGAGCAGAATGAGCCATTCCTCCAACTCTCAGCACTTGTGCAATTGTCTATGTGCATCTTTGTGATTATTTGCTTGCCTGTCTCCCAGCTCCACTGAGCACACTGTGGGCAGAGGCTTGTCCAGCTTGTTTAGTGAGTGACCTCTGGGCCCAGCCTGGCCCGTGGTACGTGATGAATGTCCTGACGACTGACCGTTGGATCGACAGACAAGAGAAGGTCAGTTGACGTGTATAGACAGCTGCCGAGTGTGAAGTAGAAAAGGCCTGTGTGGAGGGCGGTTTTCTCCTTCCCCAGGGCTCTCCGCTCCCCGTCAGGGTCTTCTTAGCACCCCTTGCTTCCACGGCAGGGGCCGTGGGCATCTGGAGGTGCAGGCCCTCACTCTGGTTCCCCCTCCTCCAGCTGTGGCGTCCCTGGGGTGTCGTGTCGCTCTACAGTGCCGCCTGCCTCTGTACAGTGAGGGTCTGGCTTCCCCTTGGCTTCCCCACGGATCGGCCTCCTCTGCTTCCATGCTCCGGGTGTCTGGCTTGCGCTGCCCAGATTGGCCGCTGGGTGCTTGACATGTGCCTCGGTCTGAATTAGATGAGCTGTGACTGTAAAGTACACACCAGAGTTTTTAGATTTAGAATGAGAAAAAAAAAACAGGATAAAATGTCTTGATTTGTATCTTGATTACATATTGAAGTGATAATATCATAAATATGTTGAATTAAATAAAATATTTGATTAAAATGAATTTCACTTGTTACTTTGTGTTTTTTCTAAGGTGGCTTCTTGAATTTTTAAGTTAGGTAATGTCCACCTATTTCTAGTGGTCAGCCCTAGCCTAGACACTGTATTTTTCACATAATGGAGAATCTATCTGCTTTTTAATTTTTTCAAACATTTACGAAAATGAGCACTTTCAAACAGTATGAAATGAACAGTGTTAGCAAACCAGGCAAGACAGAGATGTTTAAGGACTGTCATTTTATTCTCCGTGTCCTCTAGACAACGGTGTAATTTCTGTTAGGTGATTTGAAACATGAGACAACTTCCAAACACTTCATTATTCTCCGGGAGCAGTTCTGAGGCTGGGACTGAGGACAGGGCATCTCCAGGCTGGCGAAAGGGGTGTATTCTCCTCTGCTGTCGGGTCCTGTCATGCTGGCTTTGTCTTTTTGTTCCCAGACTCCGTGCAATGTCATGCTTTCAAGCGGTAATAGCCATGTGGGCAGCATTCAGGAAGCAGAGGCCTCTGCGAGGGAGTTGTGTGACTTTGAAAGTGAGCCAAGTTTGGAAAATGTGTTGACTTTGACCCACCTATAAGATTTGTGGGCAGCTTTGAAAATCCATTACATTCTGCAAGTCCTTTAACTCCCCCAGTCTCTTTCAGATCACACAAACAGCCTCTCTTCTGGCCTGATACTAACACACAGGACACGTCCGTTTAAAGTGAGTCGTGTCAGAGCCACAGTGGGTTGGTTCCTGGTGAGCTGGTGGGAGCACAGCTGCTCTGCTAGAGTCATTCCTGGAAAGGCGCAGGGAGAAATCAGGGTTTGCCTACAGGGCCCACAATTAAATTCTCGTTCTTGCTAGTGAACATATTAAAATGGCCATGTAATCTTTGTAGATCGTATCTCTATTCTGCGTAAAGTCAGGGAAAGGAATCATTTTCAAAACTCAAATATTTCTTTTACAGCTGTGTACCAACAATTGAATTTTACTGTTTGCCTACTAAGTTCAACCCCCCTTCACTCCAGTGTGAATTTAGGAGAAGCAGTGAATGTCTGTGTTCCATTCTGACTTCTTTCTAGAGAATCGCTCTTCCAGACAGCTGACTGCACTGACGAACTCGAGGTTTCATCTGCTTTTGTATTTGGGCTTAGAGATGATTAAAGAAGTATGTAAGAAAAGTTACTTGAAACCCCTTTTTATTTGGTGTGAGAAAAGAAACATTGTTGGTCCAGTTTGCTTTATTCTGTCTGCTCTTTAGCATAGGGGTTTTTGTTTTGAAGCCATCTCTGTGAAGTACAGTAATGGGAATTTTGTGCTCTGGTATGATTTATCCCTATGGCTCTGGGATCTATGTATCATACCTATGGTCTGGAGCCCAGCAGGCAAAGTGGTTAGGCACGGCTGGGAGGGGACAGGGGAGCATGGCAGACCTATTGAAGGCTCTTGAGTTTGCTACTTAATAATTGGAACCCTCTGTGAGGGGTGATATTGAAGAATTTTAAGGTGGGTGCAGAGGTGATGGTGGTGTGGTCAGACTGGCAGTTTTGAAATGTCATCTAGCCACTATGGCTGCCAAGTAGAAGATGAATTTGAAGCGAGTAAAACTGAAGGTGTGGAGATAAGTTGGAAGACTGTTCCAGGAGTTGAGGTAAGAAATAGGGCCAGGACTAGGCCGAGGCACAGGAAGAAAGAGTTGGAGCTGAGCGAGATTTGGATTTAGCGGAATCCAAATGTACTGATAGGATTTAGATCTGGGGTCTGAAGGAAAAGGCTAAGTCTAGAAAGTTTCCCCAGTGTCTGGCTGGGTGAAGGAGAGAAGTGAGGCCGTGGGAATTGGAGGGAGGAGGAGGTTGGAGGAAAGGTGGTCTGTTAGTGGGACAGGCAGAGTGCAGCCGAGAACACAGACGGAATGATTCATGAGACAAGTGCCGGTCTGGTTGGTTTAGAAAAAACTTGCTTAATACCTTCATCTCTTAGAACCTGAAAAATATCCACTGCAAACGAAATAAGAAAAATATTATTTAGGAAATGGCATTCCCAAAAAGCTTTTCAGAGAGGAAGGGGCAAGCGGATCTCCTTTAAATCTGGAAGTGTCCTCCCTGGAATGTGTGAGACGGAGGTGCGGGCCCGAGAGGGGTGATTCTGTCCCAGGAGGCCTCTGTTCACCTGCAGCCGGAGTTTGGGAGACGCCTCGCTGCCCTTCAGGGGCAGCCCAGGCTCCCCTCTTCTAGAAGCCTTTGCAGGCGTCCCTTCTCTCCCCTCGAGGCTGGGGGCGCAGCCGGCCTTGCTGTCGCCTCAGGGCTGTGCATGTACTTTGTGATACTACGTCTTGGTTTTCCCCTAACACCCTCCCAGTCTTTGCCAGTAGATGACGGGATTTTTGAGAGTAGGAGATATATCGTCTCCATTTTGTTGCCCTCAGTGTGAGCAGTGCATCCGATGCTTCTCTCCCTCGGTGAATGCTCAGTAGACGTTCATGGAGTGAATGCAGGAGACTTACAGACGGGGTGGTGAAGCAGAAAGAGTGACATAGCCTGGAGAGAAGAAAAGGGGCCGAGGTCGTGGTCCGTTCTGCTGCTGTTGGTTCTTTGACCTTGGGCAAGCTAGTTAATTTTTCCGGACCTTACTTTTCTTATAGGCAAAGGAAGAGATTGAGCAGGAATCTAGGAAATCCATGAGTTGTCTCAAGAGGTCCCTGGATTTCTTAAGATGAAATGCAGCATTGTGTATCCTTATGCATGTGTGTATTTAATGCTACACATAGTTTTGTTTTGTTTTCCTAAGGAAAGGACCAAGGGCTTTCAACGTACTCTCAAAGGGAGCTGCATCTTAAAATAACTAAGAACCACTGAAAAAAATGAAGTGGTAGCTCTAGAATTTTTGTATAGGGTGGAGTTGGAAGGTATGGCCGAATGGTTGAGGGTGAGGATTCATCTGAATGAATTCAACTTGTCTTGATGTTGCTATTGAATAACAAGCACTCTAGTTACATAGATTCTTATATTTATTTGGGGCAGTAAGGTGTGGAGGTGATGGACATTGTGGGGAGATGTGTGCTAAAGCTTCTCTGAGCCCATCCTTTTGTGCTGTCACTTCTTAGAACTTTTTAAGTTGTATATAAACTGTCTGTGATTCTGGTTCTTGTTATGTGTTATCTTCATGAATTGACTAGCCATGGGACATTTGTTTTTTACGAACATTCACTTTAGCAAGGTCACATATGTTTGTTTTCCGTTTCTTAGAGATGTTTTTGTATGCAGGAGTTTATTTTTTGAATATTTGCAGTAACATGGATTACATGGGAGCAGAAAGTGTATAAAGAAGAGAGGCTCACCGCCCACATCCTCGTGATGCAGTGAGACAAGCTGGGCAACTGTTAGCAGGTGTCAGCAAACGCTAGCCACCATTACTAGACCAGAGGTATGACCGCCCTTGTTAGATATATGCACACCCATGAGAAGGCTTTTTTTTTTACATCCTATGATAACTTGAAGTAGACATTACATTTTATTTTCTGAGGTGTTCTGCAAAGACGAAGTCTGACTTTACCAACGACGGTGGTGGCAGCGATGGCATAGGACATAGCAGCAGCGAGTGTGGGCTAGGCTTCGATGTGCATCTCATAGATGCAGGCTTGTAGGAAGGAAACAAGGCACAGAGCATGTGCGTGACCGCCGTGCCTCCCGGCTGGTGAGAGGGGAGCCTCGAGAACCTGAGTCTTAAGTTTGTACTTCTAACCATATGACTTTCCTAAAGGGAGGTTCTTTTTCTCTAAGTTTATTCAAAAGTAAATAAGCTTTATTTTTGAAATCTCAAAAATAGTAAGTACAGAATAGTCCTTGTATTTATGATCATTACCAAGGCCTGCATGAACTATAATTTGGACCCATTTAACCTATATGGATAGTCTAGTCTTTTGAACTGTGTGCATTCATTTCCCATAATCTTCTTTGAAAGGAAAAGAGGGGATGTGAACTCACTTGAGAGGGACCCCTCTGTCCTGGCCAGCAGAGCAAAGAAGGTGTCTCTTACAGGCTAAGAGGCTTTTTACGGCCAGGTATTTTGGCAGGCTCTTTGAGGGGAGGGCTCAGGGGAAAGGCGGGCTTGTGGCTTGCTGACTGTCCTCCGGAGAATGCTTGTAGCCTAGGTGAGATGACACCTGGGTCTCTCTGAGATGGTGGGCGGGCTTATTCAAAAAGGCGATCCTCCTGTTCGGATTCTATCATTCTTGATATGGAAATTAAGTTTAGTCATCTTATCTGGCTTACTGCTTTGCTTTGCCCATAGAGGAGGTGCTAGAAACATTTTTATGTGGCATCGGACTATATCTAAAGCAACAATAGGTTGTTTTAGGAAATATCCAAAACGTATTGCTAGATATGACTAAGCCGCAGTGTATCCCAACTGAGAAATTTGCTGTGTGAAGTTACAATAACAAAGAAAATTGATATAATGAGTTCTGTTGGTTTCCTAGGAGAGTTAAGGTGAAGTATATTGCTAATCTGAAACTCGCCATCTGGTCAGGTCTAGCCTTAGGCCTCGTCGTCAGAGAACGTGGTGTCTGGGGTGCCTGAGTTACAGCGGCCTCTGGGCCTGCTCTGGGCGGCACATGCCCTAGTTGACAGGTCTGCTCTTCCGCCTTACCCAGCTAGCACCCAGCCCACCCTCCCGGTTGTGTCCTCTGGGACTCGGGTTTTCCTCTACGGCCCTGCAGGCACTTGTTCTGAGCGTGCAGGAACCTGACAGAGCATCCCTGCCGCCAGCTTCCGCTGCCAGATGGTGACCTCCTGCCCTGGTGCTGGGATGCTGTGGACCCTTCTGGAAGTGGTCAGCTTGCCTGGCACTTGGGGCCCCAGCCTGAAGCCCCCTGATTGCCCTGGCAGAGCCAGCCTCCCTGTGAGGTCACTTCCCCAGGAGCTGCCACTGAATCCAGCTCCCAGTTCCAGAATCTTAATATCCATTCCCACTGAGTCAGGGAGAGGGTTAAGAGGTAAAACTCAAGAACAGAGAACTCAAGGAGGTAAGTCCATGATTAGTCGTTACTTTTTGGCAGACCTGTGTGCCGGGCCCACGGGCGCCTCCAGCTATTCTCTGCGGCCGTAGCTTCCTTAGCTCAAGACCTCACAAAGTAGCTGCTTCTTCCAGGATGACTTGTTTTAACTACAAACGACAATAGCAAAAGCGCTAATGTGCCTGGTAAGCAGAGAGAATATGCCCGAAGAGCTCATGAAGAGAACAGTTAAAATGGGTAGCTTTCTAAGCATACAGGGTTGCCCTTCTCTTCCTGAAAACTTTATTTCACAGTTTTTAAACTGACTAATGGGGAAGGTAAAAATAAAGAGCCCCAACTAAATAAAAATCATCATTAGGGGAAAGTTTTTTGATGGGAGGGGTCGCTACTCTTTCTGGGGTCTCCAGGTTTGGGGAGATAGGGAGCTCTTTCTCGTACTCAATATTTAATTTTCATGATGGGCTCCTTCTTCAATTATTCACTCATTCCCCACTTGGGCCAGTCTGAGCTCTTTGCATATCTTTACACATACTGCCTCACAACAGTTTTGCAAGGTAAGTATTAGTCATTTATTTGTTTAAGCAACAAAAATCTTTTTGTTAAGTGGTTGTTACGCGACTGTTTGTGAGCTCGGTGATGGGAATGGAAGAGCGAGAAGCACTCTGGTCTCCCTGCCCTGAAGGTATTTTCCATTGTCTGGTTGCAGAGAAATAAACAGGCCATCAGAATGCCTTCCTATGTTCTGATACCCTCCTCAGGGCTGTAAAGATCTGTGCAGACTTTTTGAAGAGCGATGGTCTTGTATTTTGACCTTGTCATTCCATTTAAGAATCTTTCCTATAGAGATTCCTGCACACAATTGAAAAAATATTTGCCAAGGATGGTCACGGCAGCCTTGTTCTGGTAGCAGAATGTTGAAAGAGCCCATTTTGGGCGCTTGGAGGAGGAATGGCTAAGTCATCATGTTATCTGCTGGAATGTCACGCCGCTTTGAAATGAACGAAGACATGTACGTCTGTGTGACACAACTGACTGATGCATTGTTAACTGACAGAAGCATGTCGTGGACAAATCTGAATAAAAGGAACACATCACCTTAAAATAATGATCGTAAAGAAAAGGAAAAACATCTCCAAGTCATATCGTATCCTTAGCTCTGGTTCCCTTTAGGCAGAAGATGGGAGAGATGGGGGGAGACACCTTCTGTGTATCACTGTATTGTTTCATTTTGACGAAATAAACCTGAGTCCTTTGGAAACAGCAAATAATTTCTTAAATAAGATGACAGGGCAGAGTTATGCCCAGGGTCCTGTGGGAACGAAGGATAGGGGCCGGAGGTGGGAGACGTCCAGAGAAGGTGCTGAGGAGGGAACAGCCTGGCTGAGCTCAGGATGTACGTGGTCAGCCACATAGAGAGACACAGAACGGATGAGGGCTTCCTGCTTGGAAGCACCCGGGGCTTTCGGGCAGGCAGCGCAGGGTCGGCCACCTCTGTGCTCTCTTAGGTTGTGCATGTTGTCCTGGATTCTCTTCCCTTAGGCTCCACCGTGCATCAGCCACCATCCTTATCACATCTCACGTCTCCACCTCTGTTCTGTCTCTGCTGCAGCTTCATCAACACTTCTCATTCCTCACCTGGACAATTGGGGAACCCCCCACCCCCAAAGGGGTCTACTGGCCCGTTTTTGTTTGTACCCCAGGTCCTACCCTGGTCTATCCTTCACTGTGCTGAGTGATCTTATAAAAATGCAGTTTTGACCTTGCTATCTTCTTATTTAAGGTTTTTCAATAATCCTTCATAGATTCTGAGATGTAGCCCATCCTTCTAAAGCAGGTCCGCAGAAGCCCTGCCCTCCTCTCACAACGTATTTATTTATGTTACCTGGAATTATTTTAATTTATTTATAAATACCATTCTTCTTATCAAACAAGGGATGAACATAGAAAAGAAAATCCATGGTGTGGTGTTGGTTTATTGGCCTATTAACTTGCAAATAATTTCATATTCTTTTGAGGTAACAAATTGGAAATCAGTATGTTTCAGGTAAAAAGTCGTCTTACTGCCTTTAGATATTTTCTTTTGTGAATATTCTTGAATGGATGTTTCTAATGGCAGGAGAATCTGGCATTGATTTATACACTTGTCTATTCCAAAGCCAGATGAGCTCCACCGTTACAGAATACACACCATCCTGAAACCACTACCTTGACTAAAAAGCCTTCATTTGCTTTGGCTTAATTTAGAATTAATGGATGGACTCGACGTACCGCAAGGTGGACACAGAGCTGAGTGATGACCGGAGAGGTTCACTCTGAGACATTTTATTCTTCTATCTTTCTCTTCCACTGAATGTGTATCTTTGTTATTTTTCAATTACCGAATGGCAATAACTGCTACTTTTAAACAGTAGGAGTTGGTTTCATGTTGCTGATTTTCAGGAATATTTGTTCTTTATAAAACACATTCAATACAGGACTAAAGTAATATGTTATCCTCTGGCTCCCTCTGGTGGACAACTGCACAAACCAACCAAACTACAGTCTGCGTGGGGATGGGTTGGGAATATCTCTGGTTGTTGGTGGGAAAAGGCATCCTTATCGTGTGGATACATCATTATTATTATTGAAAATATCCCCAAAGCATAAAATATGTTCCTATTAAAATATAGTGAAATATACAGCGTAGTAAAATACATAGCAATAGTAATGCTGTTGCTATTTTTCTTCTTACCTTATTAGGTACTGACAATGTGCAGACCACAGCGTAAAATAGAATCAGAGGCAGATTTCACCCCATAGCTTGAAAACAGTGCCACTTCAGAATAAGGCTGATGTTAAAAATTGAAAATATAGTTAATCCATGAGTCTAAATACTATTCCACAGATTATTCCAGAATCCTCCAATAGCTTGCTCTTTCAGTAATGTGTAATTTTGGAGTTTCAGCAAATGATTGTTTTTATTTTGAATCAGTTTATTTTGATAGACATATTTGTTCATTCAGGATCTTCTGAACTTACAGACTCATTGAAGATGCTTTGGGGTATCATCTCATTTAATTTTTTCAGTAGCTCTGTGATGTCACAGAGCCCAGCGAAGGCAAGCTTAGCTGAAAACTTGTGAGCCGGGGTTTATCCAGGTATTCTTACTCCAGACGTTGAGTTTCTAAACACAGC
Organism: Phataginus tricuspis; assembly: GCA_029783875.1. Lineage (NCBI taxonomy): Eukaryota > Metazoa > Chordata > Mammalia > Pholidota > Manidae > Phataginus > Phataginus tricuspis. Next base: position 16,631,807 of record JAQQAC010012408.1, read on the forward strand.
AAGGTGGTTCCTCCTGAAGTCGGTAGGAGAGAAGTCCGTGCTTGGCTACTACCCCTCTGAGACCTCATGGATTGAACTGAGGAATTAGAAAATTACCTTAACTTAGAAACAGATTTTTGCCTTTTCTCCCTTTTTTCCCCCTCATTCCAAATAGGCCTTATGGTAGAACCTTTTAAAGTTTTGTTCAGTTTTGCGAGTCAGGACAAATTTTGTCTATTACCATAGCAAAAGGCTTCATGAGAAAAGTCTGTTTTAGTTCTTGGGTTTCCTCACTAAGTCTTCGAAAGAGATGATCTTAGGTGTGAAGGGGGACAAAGGATAAACTTTCTGGGTACTAATGCTAAAACTATGGCAGAGCACGTTTAGGTTTAGGGACTGAAGATCTTCATAAGGAATCTTTGAAAAGAGATACAGATAATCAAGGGCAATCTGGGAAGCTCTTTTTCTGAAAATACTCAGAATAAGGCAGTTTTCTTAAAGTTGGCAATTATAAAGACTAGCTACCATTTAAATATTGTGTAGGTACTATCTTTTTAATTCTTATAATGATCTATAATTATAGTCAGTATCCTGATGAGAGAACAGAAGCCCGGAGAAGTTAAGTAGCTTGCCTGAGATTATAACACTTACACTTTTGCTTTACAGCCGTGCTGTCCAGTAGGACTCTCTGTAATGTTGGGAATGTTTGATGTCTGTGTAGTCCAATACAGTGGCCACTAGTCGGCGGCTACTGAGCCCTTGAAATGGGGCTAGTACAATAAGGGAATTTAATTTTTTGTTTCTTACATTTGAATTCATTTAAATTTGGAAAGCCTCCTGTGGCTAATGGCTGTCATTAGGACAGGGCAGCTTTCTAGGGTCTTTCGGATTCTGTAGGGGTGAAGAGAGGAGACCTTTGCGGTTACCTCGTCTAACTCCTTCTTTTACTGAACGGCTAGCCAGTTGGTTAGTATTGTGCTCAGAGTCATAAAGTTACAGAAAGGGACGAAGCTGTGCCTCAGGTGATTATACTTCTCAGCCACAGCTCTCCCCGTTCTACAGTTCGTGGGTATCTGCCAATGTCAGTTTCAGCTGCCAATGTTAATATTAGATGGTAGAACTACTATTTTGGAAAAGAAAGCCCCTCTCTTCTGAAATACACGTCCAGCTAACACTTCCCTCTCTTTTCAGGTTATAGAAACGTTATCGCGACTGTCCCGCACACCTATAGCATTGGCCACAGGAATCAGGTAAGCTGTTTTTCTCTGTGGTTCGTGTGTCCCTTTAGTTCAAGGTAATGATTATTTCTTGAATGGTAACTGTTTGCAAAGCCCTTTGAATTTGGGGACCGTGTCTTATTCCTGCAGAGTGCCTGTCCAATGCACATTTGAAGAACTTCATAGAGTTGAATAAAACATATTGGCTAAATATTATTCTCAATTCACCAGTGACTGTTACTGATAAGATCCTTTTTTTCTTTTTTAAGCTTTCTCTACTATTTATGTACGTATGATTCACCAAAGTAAACAGAAATGTCTGAGTGAATAAATTGTTATAGTACATGTATTTCCTGTAGACCGTAACAATAACTTACACACCTTTTAGGAGTTTAGAAGTAACCAGACAAGTACACAATGATATGAACCAGGATATGTATTGAAGGTTTGGTAACGAGATGAAAAATCCAAAAGTAAATTGGTTAAATAAATAATGCCATCTCCACACAGTGGAGTATTATGCACTCAGTAAGCATGGACGTGTAACTGTGTATGTCATGTTGGGTCTTTTCTGTTCAAAATATTACATACTCAAGTTAGATCAGTCAGAAAGCTTATTGTTAGTAACATTAGAAATAAAGAAAAATACTTGCAGTGAACACACAGTCAGGTCACATGGGAATGGAATGGATTTCCTTTTTTTTTTTTTTTCCTTTTAACCTTGTTTCCTCAGGGCTTCATACTTCAGTCTCCAGCCATTATAGGGTCCTTTGATCCTGTATCTCTTCCTCTGTTGCTTCCATTTTTTTCTGTCCAGCTCACATCCAATTCTAAGGGAGGAGATCCAACACGTCTTACCGGACGGGTCATCAGTGCCAGGTGGCCCGTCCCTCAGGGAGGACACCCTGCAGACCCTTTTTTGGAAGTGCCCCGTAGCTTTGAACAGAACTACTCTGTAGGCTGGATAAATAGTCAGTGCCTCATAATTTGCTCTTTGATACGTGATTATCTTTCCATGTCAGTATGTATTGATTTGTCATATGTAAACAGATTTTGAAATAGAATGATTCTATTTTTATATGTTTATATGGTTTTGATTATGAAAGACTATACATCAAAAGGGTTTTCTCCTTTTTAATTACTATTATCTATATTTTCAAATTCCTCTATGGTGGATTTGTATTGGTTTAAGAGCATAGTAAAAAGTATAAAAAAAATAGTTTGGGACTCAGGCATTTCTCACACATTTTAATTTGGAAATCATAGGTTCCTCATATGTCTTTGTGTCAAATTCATAAACCAATGTGAAAATCTGCTTTTCAATACATTAAGTAGAATTATTTAGTATTTTTTAGTGTTATTTTGATGTACCCTCTTGTCTTTATGAAACATGACATTCTGGCTGCGTGTAAAGGAAGAGTCAGATCTTTGGCACTACAGTATAATTATTGCAGTTTTGTTAGACCTGATTTTAGGGCATTATGTTGGTGTTATGAAAAAAGTTCATAGTGGCATCTGGTACAAGAGAAAGCCAATGGCTAGGAATAGGGGTAAATTAAAGTGATTTTTTTTTGAACAGGAGACAAAGAAAACACCCTGCTCCCTGAGGTCTGGTTGACTCATTTGTCCAATAAATGAAAATAAGAAATACAGCTTCAGTACCTTAAAGTCTGAGTAGAAAAAGGATAGCAGAGTCAATAATCACATGTAAAGAGCACAGTGCTTTTGTTTTCTAATAATTTTCATCTGCATTCGGGACCTGAGCCATGCAAGGATGATGGTTACCAAATTATTTGTCTGTCAGACCAGAGTCTGTAAGTGAAAAGAGGTGGTGCTGAAGGCACGGTGCTTCTTTGGCGGTTGGGTGGAGCTGCAGCGAGCCTGCAGAAATGTGGCCGGTGGGAGGTCAGAGGGGCCCATGAGCATGTCCACAACAGTTCACGGTGACCGGCAGTAACTGCTGCAGGTAATTTGGGGTAGCACGTGCCACAGCCTCCCTGGGGGACCCTGCACACAGCCACAGGGCAGGCCCTTTGGAGAAGCCCAGGACGCTGTGTTAAACATGTTGACTGATCGGACCATGTTGGCAGCCGCTGAGCTCATGCATTTAGTGAGAAAAATGCCCAGCCTCGCTGTTGCTTATTTACCCTTGTTTATTTATTTTTTCCTTCCCTCCCAGGCCCTTTCCAACAGAAGAAAGCGTTAATAATGAAGACATCTACAAAGGCCTTCCGGATTTAATTGAGTATGTTGGACATTTTGAGCAAAATTAAACCACTGCCAAGTTTTGTTTCTTTTGTGGAATTTAACCATGGATGTTCAAGTAGCTCTCTGATGGGGAAAAGTGGGTTAATGATTAAGACATGTTAGAAATAACCTTGAACTAGAGATGGAAAGCATCAAGAAAATGTACTTCCTCTGGCTTTCAGCTCCTGTCACATGCCCCATATGGTGCAAGTCCCTATGGCAAGTAAAGAAACGTGCCCCCGTGAAGTGAGCTTGGAAGTTTCTCAGCAGTCTAACAGAGGTAGTAGATAAAACTGTAATTGGACAACTAAGGAACATTTAAAAAGAAAAAAGAGAATTCTACTACTGGAGTTGTAGGACGGAGAGTACATGCTTTGGAAGCAAGGAAGGGTGAGATTAGTGGAGGCTGGAGTTATTTAGGGAAGTTTCATTAGATGGTGTTTGTTCTGAATAGAGACTCCTTTTGGGATTTATTATTTAGTAGTCAGGACAGGCAGGAGGTCCTTGCCTCTGATTGTCTGCTGCTGACTGAGTGACGCGTGCAGATTACAAATGTAAAACGTGGTCCTCAGCCATCAAGGAACTGGTGACAAAGATCAGGCGTGCTTGCAAAGAATTGTAATAAGAACTAGATTGTGCTCCGAGGGAGAGTCCAAGCCCGTGGAAATTCATGGGTGTGTCCACCCTGACTCACCAGCACACGGAGCTTCTTCCTGCCTTAGGGCCTTTATACTTGCCGCCCTTGGGGCCGACCTCTAACCAGTCGAGTCTGGGCTCAGACGTTGCTCCACAGACGGGCCTTCTAGACCAGCCTGTCTAAAACGGCAAACTGCTGCCACACCTCCCCCCCCACCTTGTTCTGTGTTTTTATGGCATTTACTACTTTCTGAGTCGATCCTTGCTTCACTTTCCATCTGTCTCCCCTTTGGAAGGTCAGCTTTGTGAGCTCAGGGACTTCACCTTGTTCTTGGCTGTCTTCCTAGGACTTCGAACAGTGTCTGGCGTGTAGTAGGTCTTCAGTAAAGGTCTGTTTGCAGAACAGGTGAGCCCAGCTGCCTCCAGCCCACACTGTTCCCCAGGCGCCGTGCTTCAGGCCTGAGCTCTCCAGTCGGCTCACAGGGGCTTGCTGGGCACCCGCCTCCGTGCTGAGTGTGGGCTACGCACCATCTCATGATGCAAAGCTAAACTGTGAAAAGCTGAGAAACTTGCTGAGAGTCATACGACGTGGGTACGGTCGTCTTTGCATCTGAGCCGAGACAGTTCGTATCCCAGAGTGGAGGCCCTTCCTCACGGCAGCGACTCCCAGAGGCCCTCTAGGAACCTTCAGCAGAAGAGCGGGGAAAGCGCTGACGGCGCCGGGGGCCCAGCCACAGCTCCCCCCGCAGGACGTGGCATTTGGGTGGCCTTAAAGTCTTATATTTCAAATGTGTATTAAGAATAGTTTCTTATTTCTTCTTAAAATTTCTAAGAACTCACTGACCTTAGGCAGAGTAGATGCTGATTTCGTCGACCTGCTTCACAGCCGTCTTCACAAAGTGACTGTAAGGCTGCTGGTGATGCCATCAAATGCTTTGAAGCGTCAGGAAGGATATATTACTTCTAGACGGAAGTGATGCTCTTTTTCAAGTCCCACCTTTGTCACATAAACCTATGATTTTCATAGCTCCCTTCCCTCCTGTGCCCCCACCCCGCCTCGTCCTGTGGATGTCAGGGCAGATCCTGGGTGTGCGCATTCCTAGCGGAGTTTGCAGGAACTCGGGCTCCTCCGCGGCTGCCTCTGGGAAACTGCCTCTGTGGGTTGCAGTTATTTCTCAGAGCACAGTTTTCTAAAACTTCTCTTACCACCACATCACCCTCCCTTAAGGCACCTTCCTTTCCTTCTGGGTATTTGATAGTTCATTCCTGTCAAATGCCTCCAAAGAATCCTGCAGGACAATCACAGACTAGCTGTGATCCTGTTTTAAAAAATGCCCCAAGATCCAGAGTGACACAGTTACAATATTTTTATTTTTGTACATATCAGTTTATAATGTTCTATCTGTGCAGGACTAAGAGGGATGCTGAGGGCTCCAGAACTGAAGGAGCTGAATTTGTTTTTCAGAGAAATATTGATGCTTCTTTCTAGCATAAGTAAATTTATGAATCTCAGTTTAGGATTATTAGTTAATAGAAACTATTTGTAGAAGTCTTGAACTAAAAGAAAAAACTTAAGTAGTTACAGAACATATGATGGGTGCACCCAGATGTTTCTACTTCGTCTGAATGGGTTTATAATCTCATGTGAAGCTCAGGGCAGATATGGCGATCAGTCACTGTGTAAGGGCTCATGCAAGCTTTGTAAGTAGGTATCATTTTCAACTGAATATTTTTAAAAATTATTATTATTTTTTAATTTTGCTATTATTAATGTATAATTACATGAGTAACATTATGGTTACTAGACTCCCCCCATTATCAAGTCCCCACCACATACCCCATTGCATTCACTGTCCATCAGTGTAGTGAGATGCTATAGATTCACTACTTGTCTTCTCTGTGTTATACTGCCTGCCCTGTATCCCCACCCCCCCACTACATTATGTGTGCTAATCGTAATGCCCCTTTTTCCCCCTTCTCCCTCCCTTCCCACCCATCTTCCCCAGTTCCTTTCCCTTTGGTAACTGTTAGTCCATTCTTGGGTTCTGTGAGTCTGCTGCTGTTTTGTTCCTTCAGTTTTTTCTTTGTTCTTATACTCCACACATGAGTGAAACCATTTGATACTTGTCTTTCTCCGCCTGGCTTATTTCACTGAGCATAACACCCTCTAGCTCCACCCATGTTTCAACTGAAGATTTTAAATGGTTTTTAAAAATGCCTTGTGGCTTTAGAACCATTTCTCTTAAAATACAAACAAAGCAGATAATAGCAGAATCTGGTTGATTGGGGACCATCTGAGTGGGCTTGAAGCAACATGGTTTGAAAACCACTGCATTAGATATTGGAAGTAATAACCCTGCATAAATTGATGCTTTTAAAAGACCGTTTATAAAATGTTAGATCCTCCCCAACTCGCCTCTGTCCTCCATATTGTACCCTTTAATACAGATGATGAAACAGAGGTCTTGAAATAGGGAAAATGGGAGGCCCTACGATAGGCTGATTAGAAGAGTGTAGGACAGACTCCACTTTAAATCCTGACTCTGCCGTTGACTAGCTGTGTTACCACCTCCGTAGTTGATCCAGTGGTCAGGCCTGCTTGATAACCCAGTGCTGGGCCTGGGCTCACTGGGTGAGGCGATACATGCAGGGTGGTCTCTGCTGTGCTCTCTGCATGGCAGACGCCCAGTGAGCGTGGGCCGCCACTGCCATCATTGCTGGATGCTGTTGTCCGTCGTTTGTTCTTATTAGAGACAGAGCTGTAATGTGAGCCTCTTGACTCACTAATTCCATTTTATTTCCTCTTTGGATTTTCAACTAAAATCCAGTGGGCTATTTGTGGCTATTGCATTTGCTGCGTAATAGAAAATGGCCTTTCTCTTGTACCCTTTGTTTTAGTGAAACCCGTGTGGAAGATGACGAAGGTCTCTATGACTGTGTTTATGGGGAAGATGAAGGTGGCGAAGTCTATGAGGACCTAATGAAAGCGGAGGAAGTGCATCAGCCCGTAGGACCTCTCTCGCTTTGTGCTTTAAGTTGTTCTGAGTGTTAGGAAACGGATTCCTTGAAAGACTAGCTAATATAGTTATTTACGTAACTTCTGCTGGAATAGTTTTTCATTTTTCTTTTTTACCTTTGCTTGCTTGTAACTGTAGAACCATGACTTGTTATTGCATTTGGAGGTATGTAAACATGGCATTTTGTAGTTCATAACAACCATAGGGAATCTCTGGTCTAATCCTTTCATTTTACTAGTAAGGAAACCAAGTCTGAGTGATAAATGACATGCCACCCAGCTAAATAATGGCAGAGTGACAATAGAACATAATTTCAGGAAATCATGTGATTATATCATTATGAAAGGAAATCTCTTATGAGACAGGCAAGTCCTTAAATTTGATGTAGCATTGAATATATGTTAAAGAATATGTCTTCATATTTGTTAGGGGTTGAGAGGAGGTAGTTTTTTCTTTTTTTCTTTCATTTCGTTATAGGTCTCCTAGCACTTTTAATATTTTATAACCTTAGCTTCTGATATTGCCATACTATGAGCCCACAAAGTTTTACCTGCCATTAAAATATCTAAAACATGGAGAATTTTCATTATTTTCTCATCTGTAATTTAAGACAAAAGTCAGTTGCTTAGGCTTTTATTAATATAGTCTTTTTTTTTTTTTAAATACAAAAGACATTTCTTCATCAACTGGGTGGTGGTTTGGGTTTTTTGGTGCTCTGATGAATTTGCCCAGCTCTCTGTGTACTCTTGCCTTTAATAAAAGGCTGGCAGGTTGTCCCGTGCCCCAGACAGGGAGAGTGCCTTCTGTGGGACAGAAGCAAGTTACCTGACCGGGGTTTGGTAAATGTAATGAATGCTTTAACTCATAACTCACTGAATGAGCTGACCTGTGGCAACATTTTTTAAGAGAGTCTTTAAGGGACAGGGTTCCCTCTGTGCCCCTGCACTTATCAACTGCCTTGGGCACCAGCATATCCTTCAGAGTCTCTCTCAAGGGCAGCAGACAGTCATTATAATTTAAACGCACAGGTCCTTCTTGCGGGCTCTGCAAGGTGCTAAGTGCTTTACGTAGTTTATCTCATTTACAGATCCTTGGGGTTGGTATTGTAATTCTATTTCACAGATGAGAAAACTGAGTCACAGAGAAATTTGGGCACCTGTTCATAATAACAAGCTAATAATAGAAAAACCGGTGCTTGAAACCAAGGTCACCTGCTATTAGAATCTTTGATCTTCGTACTATGCTCTACTACCTCCAGTCTTAAACACTTAGTACAAGAGCCAAACACCCAGATGTTAATTCTTGAAAAAAACATTTTGGGATTTTTACTTACCAAATATCCTTGATTATTTTTGCAGTTATTTCTACAGCACTTGTATGCTCTACATTAAGAAAGCTATATCGCACCATTTGCGGTGTTTCTGGATTCAATAAAGTTTATAATAAAAGAGATGTTTCAATTTAAAGAGTGTCCTCAGAAGATCATTTTTTACTTATCTAGAACTTTTTTATTTACATTGTTCAAAATTAAAAAAACAAAAAACAAAGATACTTCACAAATGCTGTTATATCTTTTAGTTATGTGTTTTTACTGGAATAGAAAGATTAAGAAAATCAGCAATAATTTTGAGTTTTTTTAACCTACTGTCAGAAAAAGTACTCCATGAATTTGATAAAAGAATTTTAACTTGATAATTCAAATTGCAGAAATGTCCAGAAAATGACATCCGAAGTTGCTGCTTAGCAGAAATTAAGCAGACAGAAGAAAAATATACAGAAACATTAGAGTCAATAGAAAAAGTAAGTTATGAGTATTATTCTTGATGCCTGAATACTGCCTTGTAGAGTTAATACATTAGGTGCAATATTTCAAAAAATTCTAATTTTTGGTAGAACTTGAGATTTAGTGATCTCAAAGTTGATTTACTTATTCCACAACTATTTATGAAATTCTTAGTATCTGAATGGCACAATTCTCGAGACTGAGGGTATAGCAGTAAACACAACAAAACTGATTCTCATGACACTTTCTCTCTCATGGGAAGGTTTATAATTTAAGCAAATAAATATGCCATGGGGTGAGCAGTTCTCTGAAGGAAAATGAGGCAGGGGAGGAGGATAGAGAGTGAGGGGGGAGGCCTGGTGATGGAGAATGGTAACGGAAGGCCTCTGTGATAAGGTCATATTTAAGCAGATGGCAGAGTGAATTGAAGCCATGCAAATATCCCAGAGGTGACAGTTCCTGGGAGAAAGGCCTTCACATGGGACAGTGTTCAGTGTATTTCAAGGAACAGCAATGGTCCAGGTGTCTGAGGCAGAGTGAATGAAAGGTCGCAGTGAGATCAGAGAGCTGGCGAGCCCCCGATCGTGTGGGGGCACAGCGGAACATCAGTCTCAGATCTAGAACATTTTGAGTAGAAATGAAATGACCTAATGTAAGTTTTTAACAGCTCATTCTGACTTTTGTGAAGCAAAGGGGGAAACTGGGAGAAAAGTTAGAAGGATATTGCAGTAACAACTTGAAAGAAAACGGTGGTATTGGTAGAGCTGGTAAGGAATTTCAGATTCTGAATAAATTTTGAAAGTAGAGCCCAGTGGATTTGATGAATTAAGTAAAGGATATATGGGGAAAAGAACAATCAAGAATGCTAGGTTTTTAGCATGAATAACTGCGTGAATGGTACAGATGGTATCTGAGATGGGGAAGGTTAGGTTTGGGAATCATGTGTCTCTTGGGATGTATTACATTTTCATTATCTGTTAGCTTTCAAGGGGATGTGTTGAGGAGAGAGTTAGATGTTGGCATTAAGGGGAAAGGTTGAATTGAGATATAGATTGAACCATTATCATTACACAATGGCTTTTAAGGCCATGGGACTAGATGAGATCACCTAGGGAATGAATATTGGTGGAGGAGAACTTTGAGGCCACCTCTGGAGACCATTTACGCCAGTTCAGCCAAGGATGGTTTCTTTTTTTACTTTGGGAGGCATTTTTTGCCTAAACTTTTAATTTTATTCTTTAAATGTATGAAGTTGTATTTATGTCTTTCTATCCCTGTTCAAGTATAAAATCTTTAAGAAAATAGTTTCTGGTCTTTTTTGGTATTCATAATACTGATGAACAACTGACTTTCAAAATACATTCATTGTTTGATGATGAAAACTGTTATAGAGGTTAGGATACATTGTGCAGAGTCATGACTTCTCTGTTCTCTCCTGGTAGCACTTCATGGCACCACTGAAACGATTTCTGACAGCAGCAGAATTTGATTCAGTATTCATCAACATTCCTGTAAGTAAAATATGCTAGCTAAACTTGTGGTCTACTTCTATAAAATTGCCATTTTCTTATAGAGATCCAGATCCCAGATTATTAAAAATAATTTAAAATTTCTCCTGTATTCTTTATGAATTTTGTTTGCTTTGTGAGTTCAAAATTAACCATATTTTCTAGAAATAACTGATAGGTCCTATCTTCAGCCAGAAGTCAGTCAGAATGCATGCTGAACACACATGGATAAGAGTCACCTATTATCTCTAACTGCCTATCAAGGAAAGGTAGCCCCGGTTAACTAAGCTGTCTGTCTGTCTGGTGGAGGCCCCTCTGCCGCTGTCCTCTGCCTCATGGGGAGTCTGGCAGGCACTGTCCTGACGGAGCCAGTCTCCTCCACGTCCCTGCCGTCCCGCCATTCCTGGCCTCTGCTCCTTGGTGCTTTCTGCTTCCAGTTGTACTAACCTTAACTCCCATTTCTGAAATATACTGTTTTCTTATGGTTTATCAGTCTCTTTTAATGGTAAGACATAAGGAGATGTTCTTTACATTTATGTAAGCATTTTAGGTTTCAGGGCACCTTACAATTACCTTATAATCCTAAAAGGATACTGACCCAGAAGCACTGCAACAAGCCAAATGCTGGTTATGGCAGACAAGATTTAAGTTCTTGGATTTCAAAAACTGTTATGGGTTTTAACATATAGCTTATGTATACACGGCATAAGCTTTTATATTCAGACTTGCTGGTTTCATGTGAAAGGTCCCGAATACTTTGATTCTGTTACGTTCAGTGTTCATGGGCACCTGTTGGTTAGATGTGGCATGTTGTCCTTGTCCCTGATTTTGGCCAGATGAAGACATTCTCACTGGTGTGTGACACAGAAGGAAGAAAGAGGTCACCATGTGAGATGCGTGTTGAGCATAAAGCAGACTGCACATGGTAGGAAGGCGAGGATCTCGAACCAGCTAAATGAAATCCCTGTAAGTTCAGGACCCACCTGACATCCTTATTCTTACGGCTTCTCCATCTCCTCATCAAAGTGATAGGGCCACGTATTCATGTATCCCGCCTGCCTTCCTAAGACAAAGGCATGCCGTAGGGTCAGTGTGTGCCCAAAGGGACAGGGAAGAGAGAGTGGGAGAATTGGTACCTTTGTTCAAATTTCCTCATTTCCTGGATGTGACAAGTATTTACTGCCTGACTGAAAATCACTTGCTTATCAGGAAAAATGTGAAATTCCGACTTTTGAGTTGCTGTAGTAAATTGCTCCATATTTATGCCATTAGTTTTCTGGTTTCCAGTCATTTAGTCTGATTATTGTTAGCTTAGCACCAGGACATCACTAATTGACCAGAGTACAAATCTACATTTTTACATTCCAAGGACATGAATCATTACTTTATCCTGTCAATAAAACATTAAGCACTTGGATAGTTTTATTTTAAAATTTAAAGTGATTCTAAAATGAAAATGAGCCGTCCATTATTTTTATACAAGGAATAAATTACCCTTTAATAACTAGTGATTGTTTTTTCACAGGACGCTGACATTTCAAGTCAGATGTGAAATTGCCGCTTTCCATGCACATGGCTTCTCTGCCTTCCCTCCCCTTCTTTTTTCTTTTCTCCCTTTTTCCCCCCTTCTTCCCCCCCTTCTTCCTTCTCTCTTTATTGTTGGTAGCAGCTTTATATATTGAGGGCGTTCAGCATATTCTTCAATGGCAAGTTTCGCAATAGTAGGGATTTGGGGTTTGGGGTGATTTTTTGGTTCTGATTCCTAATTCCTTTGACATTGTTTTCTTTTCTAAGGAACTTGTAAAAGTTCATCGGAACCTAATGCAAGAGATTAATGATTCCATTGTAAATAAAAACGACCAGAACTTGTATCAAGTTTTCATTAATTACAAGGAAAGGTAACTTTGAATTTTAAATTTTGTGGCTATAGTTTGTAATTATAGTGAGGGTTAGTATTAAAATTGCTCATAAATAGCTATTACAGCTGTTCATTAAGATACGATCAGGGCAGTAATTAGAACATGGGACAGTTAACCTCAGTGTGATAGTTTGAGCTCTCTGGGTGTATGGGGCAAGCAAAAAGAAAAAGGATTCGGACTTCTGCGTTACAGATCAGAAGCCGCTGGTTCTTTTACAGACCCTGTTGTCCCTCTGAGTTCTTTAATTTTCAGCAAGTCTTTTAAACTCCCTGAGCTTCCTTTCCTCTATCTGTAAATGTTAGGGGTGGATCAGCTGGTATCTAGTGATTGTTCCAAGTCTAGTATCTTATACTTCTCCATTTGGACTATTAGATTCACAGCTACAGTCACTTTCCTTTTCTAAGTTTGAAAAAACAGCTGAACAACTCACATGAGTTAAAAGTGCCAGGGAATATCATTTAAAATTCCTGATAAATCAAGCACTATATTTTCTACAACTGACTTAGAAGTAGCTAATGAATTGCTTTGCATCAACAGTTAGATAAACATTAACTTATTAGTAGCTTTTTTCCAATAAAGAGTTAATAGAAACAATAAATTATTCAGCCTCTTTGTAAAATATCTGTATTACTTCGGAGATACCCTTCCTGAAGGAGGCACAGACCCCATGCAGTAGGAGTTATCTTTAGCACAGTTCAGGCTTCTCATTCCCACTTGGCAAATAATGCATTTTCCTGAACTAAAAAGCAGGAAGGAGTAGGAGGTTTATGAATGAGTGCAGTCACAAGTAGTGACTACAATAAAAATGTAGTATGAAATAAAACTGCTTTTGAGTGTGAGTGAATGGTAAGAAGCTGATCTCTAATGGGAACTAAAACAGAAATTTTTGACTTTGACTTTGTGATAAAATGTGGACTCAACCTTAACAGTCATTAAGCCAGTTTGTAAAATTTACCTGCTAAAAAACATACATGGAATTAATCCCATTCATATTCAGAAATAAAAGTCATTTTTAATACTGTAAATGTGAGGGACTCTCATTCTCTGACTGTATATGGTATGTATTAAAAAGAAATGGAAAACCTGAGGTTCAGAGAGATCATGTAATTTGCCCAGTGTTACCTAGGTCGTAAGAGGTATTAGGACAAGTAAGATTTGCTTTGATTCTCCCTAACTGGGGTTTTAAATAAATGGAAATTCTGCCTTTTTCCCTCTCCACTTCACTTTTGTTTTTTTTGCCCTACAGATTTTCTCTCTCTCTTTTTTTTCCTTCAGGTTGGTTATTTATGGGCAGTACTGCAGTGGGGTGGAGTTAGCCATCTCTAATTTAGACAACATTTCTAAGACAAAAGAAGATGTGAAACTGAAATTAGAGGTACTTGTTTATTTTTTGTTTACTTACGAAATAAAGTAAAATAAACCTAAAAGCAATGTATTCCTTTCCATGATCAATGCAGTACATTTCCTCATGTATTCTAAATACAATTTCATGTCAATTTTATAAAATATTTAAATAGATACATCTATAAAATAATAATATGGTCGTAATAATAACAGTATAAAATCTAAGACTTAGGGCTCTGTGTTCTATATGCACTATCTCATTAGATACTCATGACTCTGTGAGGTGTATACAGTTAATTTTCTTATGCATGAGAAAGCTGAGTTCCCCAGAGATTATGAGCGATTTGCTTAGGGTCACCCAGGTGGTAAGAGGCGCAGGAGAAGTAAGATATAGGGGGAGATAATGTGTATATAGATTTAAAATGTTTATAAAAAATGTAAGACATTTAGGAGAAGGCATATGAAAAGGTCATGGATAGGTCCCATAAGGAGAAAGATACAAATATAATAAGATTAAGTGGTATGTGATAAGCATTAATTGACAGGGCTCCATAAATAAGACCGAGCAGTCACTTCAGTATAGGTAGGATGTGGAAGATTTCTCTGAAGAGTTGTATTTGATCTAGATCTGGAAAAATGGAGTGAGTCTAGGCAGATGAGATTCCATGGAGAGCATTCTGTCTGGAAGAACTGGTGTGTCTTGAGTGGGGAAAGTCTGAGAAATGGCGTATAGGCCATTGTAAACAGAGCACATGGTAACCATGGAAAATAAAGCTGGAAAATGTGTGGAGTAATTTTTTTTGTACATCATTTTTTTTTTCATAAGAAGAGTTTTGCACTTTCAAGGAGCTTTTGAAAAATGCTTATATGTTATATGAATTATCTCAATTTATCTGTACATTTGGACTGTCTTAAATTTCAGGTAGAGATGTATAGTTGACTCTTAAATGGTCGTTTGCGCCTTAGTGGACTCTCTCATGACTGCTCTGGGTTTGGTTTAGCAGTGAGGTCAGGTGAGGAACATGGGAAAACAGGCCGATGATTTTCAAATCAGAACCACTTCATTGTTTTAGCATATCTGATAGAACTTCCATAAAGGGAAATGGTAGGTTAGATAGCTTGCACATCAACAAATGGCTGCCCTTACTCTGCATCACGGGTCTTTTATCCTTACCTCTTACAGTCCTTCAGTGATGTGGACCATACCTAGAGATGGTCTGAGTCACCTCTGAATGACATCCTGTTAGCATTAAGGGTTCCTGCTCCTCTTTGGGGAATAGAACCTCATAAATGTAGAACCGTAAGTCACCGTGATTCAATTAAAATATGGTAAGACAAAACTTACAATTTATACAACTAGTTCCTAATAGAGCTCCCATGAAAGCAATTTTTCTAAAGATACGAAATTCTGGCTCAAGACAGGAGTCAGCAAGTTGTCAATCAAGCCTCCATTATATCCTCAGCCGTGTCTGAATGTTCCTCTCCCCTCTTCCAGAGTCACTGTCACGGTCCTGCGCAGTGACAGCTTCTGAGGCTCTAGGGACTGGCTTCTGCGGGCACCTCAGCCTTAGGGAAGGAGAGGACCTCAGGCTGAGTCCGCCAGCTCCGGCCGGTGTGCTGCTGTTGTCATCCGTCCCCTGAAAAGCCCTCCCTGCGGCCCACGGGCCTGATGTGAAAGTATTTAGTCAGATACTTACCGTAACACCTCAGTGAACTCTGCTGGAAGCGTCTCCTGCAAGTCCAGCATGATGGAGGGAAAGCCGCCTCATTCGTGGGGTCTCTGTGTCTCCTTTGTGTCTTCTGTTTTGTTGTGCTTCTGCTTTTTTCAATTTTTGTCTTTTTCTTCTCTACTTTGGGACCCAGAGAACATGGGGCAAAGATTTACAGAATCTCTTTATCTTGCCCCGTAAGCTGGCCCATCCCTACTCCATTTTCTTTTCTTTTCAGTTTAGGCTAACCATAACACCATATGGTTTGGAAGAATCATTTCTACCTTTTCTTTACATTCAATATTAATAGCATCTCATTCTTGGGCTCCAGTTGTAGGAAACACAAGCAATATAGTTTCTTTACCTACTGAGCCTATAATTTAGAACTTAACAGAACTAATTTTCCCTCCAACAGTTTTAAACTGACTTCTATAACATAACAGAGTAAATTTTAAATGTGTAACATTTCTGCTCCTAACACTGTGGTAAGGCGGCGTAATATCTGAAGTAGAAGATGCAGCCTCAATTTCAAGGAGTTTAAAATGCAGCTGGGGAGATAAGCTCATTAATTACAATAATATTAGCAGTTTAACCTCCTATTTGAGACCCATGATCCAGAACTCTCTACAATCTGTAGAAGCAAGAAATCAGTTGGAATAGTTACCCTTCCAGTGAACCACAGCAACTGACCAGACATGAGCTGATGTGTCAGGGTGCGTCCCCGGTTCTTGCTTAAGATCTGGGTCAGGCCCTCGAGTCACTGTGGTCATCGGAGCTGATGGTATTTGCTTTATAGACCCCGATAATACATCCTTCCATGTGCCAGAAAAGCCAAGTACAGGTGAAGGGGAAACAAACTCACCAGCAAAGGAGTATTTTCTGGAACATAATTCCTTCCACAAACTGGAAAATTCCTTGTTCGGGAATGTTCAATTTTCTGAGGACTTTCGGACTTACCAAGTTGCTTGCTGACAACAGTAATAGTAATTTGATTGTGTTTTTTTGAACTACACCACAGATATGTGAGAAACAGTAAAATCAGGACAGTAATTTGTGGAAGGTTGTACAGCCAAGAGTTGCGAAACTTGATTTAAATTCAGGCTTTGACACTTCGGAGCACTTTTCTCAAAGTCATTGTTAAGTCAGAAGACTGAGGAAGTCAATAATATTTTGAGATAAACATTTCAGAAAGGAGAATATATTAAAAAAAATCAAATTTGGAGACTTTGAAAACTTTGAATTCGGTAGTCGATTTATACATCAAATTTTTTTGAGTCATCATTTTGCTTCATTGAGTTCAACAAATATTTATTAAACAAATACTAGATTCTTAGAGGTTTAAAAAACGGGGGGTAGATATAATGTACAGCGATAATCGCAAGACACAAGGCACAGAGAAACAGCACAGTTTTGATCGGGATTGTTACTGAAGGTCTAGAAGTCTAGTTCTTGAAGGGGACGATGGGTTTTGGAAAGGGGACGAGACATGCAGCAGGTGGAGAAGGCACGGCGGTGGGGAAGGCGCAGGGCTGGCGCCATGAGTAGGGGTTTGGGCTGATGCCTGACCCCCAGGCCCCCGGCGGAGACTGGTGAACACTAGAGCCATAAGGGTAAGTACAGGAAGATGCTTGAGGGCGACCTGAGGAGGTGATGTTCAAGCATAAAACAGTTCTACCTATTGATTTGTATTTAGAGTTGAAACGCTACCAAGTTTGTGTATGTTTTTGGTTTTTAATTGAAGATACTCTCCATTTTTTAGATTGTTAAGGAAAACAACACAATATTTATTATATAATACAAGTTTTATTTATGACCTTTGCATCTTTTAATCTTTGTTTTGTGACTCCCTTGATAGAATTAACAAAGCTTTTAAAACATGTTTCTAAAAAACATTTCATTAGGAATGTTCTAAAAGAGCAAATAATGGGAAATTCACTCTTCGAGATTTGCTTGTGGTTCCTATGCAACGTGTTTTAAAGTATCATCTTCTCCTCCAGGTATGTAACCTAAAAATATTTGTTCATTTTATTCATTCAACAAAATATTAATGAAGCATCAATATACTCCAGATATGCTATGTGTGTGGCCCTGTCGCCTTATAATTTTCAACTGCAGTTGAGGTAACAGAGCAGCTGGAAACTTTTTCTTCCTTTTAGCAGAGGTGATTCTGTGTCTTCTACAAAGTCACATTTTATACCCTTAAAAAAGAAAAATCTCCAGAAAATTAAAAAATTAAAAAACAAGGTAAAACAAATAAAAAGACCTCTTCAACCAAGTCTTCTGTACTTAGCATGAATCATTTATTAGAATCTCAATGTTGCAGTGTGTCTGAATTTTGGCAGGTTAATTGTATTAGACCTTTTGTCTTAATAACCATAAACTAAAGAGAACTGTGCACATTCTCTGTTGCTTTCTGCTATAATAAAGTATAATACGACTACCTTTATTTTGAAGTGATTCTTGTTAGAACCTCAAAGCTTATGGTTTCCACGGTTAGTCCTCTAATGAGGGTGGGGAGTCTTATAAATTTAATTTGATAGCTATACCAGGAGACTCATTAGTTCTGCTCCTAAGAAATGTCGCACTGTATTAGTCTGTCAACTCTGCTGATGCTTGTGAAATGTCATTTTAAAAAGATCTACTACCTGTAGGTGAAATATCATTTTGAGTCTACTGTGCTTTGTACATCTTGTATATTAAATTTCTTGAACTGTAGTCACAAAATTATTAGTCATTTCTATTTTTGTTCTACAGAGAATCAGAAAAATTCAAACCCTGATTATTTCTTAAAAATGCATTAAAACATTTATGAGACCTAAACTCAAAGCAACTTAATCAAATTGGATTTTATGAAAAAATAATAAGGAAGACGCAGACAATCTGTTTCTGAGACATCATGAAACTAAAAACATGCCCAAAATAAGATAATTTATTTCATAACTTTGGTATAGTCAAATATCAGTTGAAGAATTTAGAAGGTGCAATTTTCATGAAACATCTGTTTTGGTCACTTACACGGTTTTAGACAGACTTAGAAGAGTATAAATTAGGGCTATGCTTTTTTGAAATTCAGTGAACTTTTTTTCCTAATTCCTTTTGAATTGTTTTGTATTTTAAATTTCAAAATATGTCTAGTTACATGATGTTTTTTTAAAATAGGAAAAATTTCATTTGGGGCACCATGCATAAATATCTAGAAAAGTTTCTCCATCTTGAAATAGTGTAGAGTAGAATTTATTTGTCTAATGTTTAGAAATTGGTTGTATAACTGATAGGAATTTGAACATTTCCTACTGACTGCTATACTTTAGTTGGGAAATCATTTTTGAAATACTTTTATATTTTATGTAAAACATAAAAATATTTAATAATTTATAAATTTTATAAATCAGATTTCACAGATTTATAAAATTAGAATATTTTATAGTGAGGGGTTTGAAACTGGGAATAATTTACTATTATTATTTAATAAAGGGAAATAGAGATAAAAGAATATTGCTTGGACAAGTTTATCATACTTAACAGATTTGATGTCTATACTCCTGTTTACAACTAACACTACTGGTATTGAATTCAGCAAAGAATTTTGAGTGGCTGCCCTGTTCCACACACAGTATTAGGCACTCGTGATATAAAACAGGCCCCCGAACTGAAAAGCTCACTGTTTAGATGGGGAGAATGAGATATAAGCTGCCAGTGTGCCAAGCCTGCAGAAGTCGCAGAGAAATACAAGTAAAGGCCTACTCAGTTCCTCCTAAGGAAGCTCTTTTCTGACGTAGAAAGCTTCACAGAGAAAAACTTGAATTGGGTTTTGAAGGAACAAGGAGTTTGGTGGATACGTCTGGACAAGAAGGATATTCCAAGGAGAGAAAATAGCATGCTTGATGGGATCAGATATTAGAACCTGTTTTGAGAATTTCAGTTAATTAAGTATGGGCAGAATATAGGTTATTTTGGGTAGAAATGGAGAGAAAGTTGGGCAGAGGTTTGCAGAATGCAGATCGTGAGGGGTTTAACAGGTATAGACGACAGGCTGAAGCTTCGTGGGTATCCCAAAAGTCTAAATAGGGTAGAGGCAGGGTTCGAGTTATGTTTTAGAAACCTAACTGATGTCAGCAGAGTGACTGGATTGTAGTGGGGACAGGCTGCAGGGCAGAAGATCAGTCAGAAGCCTGTGGTGATGACCTGTTTGAGGAAGAGTGAGGACCCCCGACCAGAGCAGCGGCCGTGAGGATGGTTTTAAGGGGAAGGATCAAAGCTGGTATCTCCAGAGCACAGTACGGGAGAGGGGGAAGGAAGTCTGGGACACCTTTCAGGTTCTGGCTGAAGTGACTGAATGATGTCCCTTCTATCAGTGTGGTCACATTAACAGGAACAAGAGTTGGGTTGTGCGTGAAAATGCCTTAAGTTAGGACATGTTGGATTAGCAGGGTGTGTGAAATGCCCAGGTAGAAAGAACTATTTAATTGGCCGTGTGAGTCTGGGACTCAGGTGTGAGTTCTGGGCTGAGTACACTTCTTTGAGAGTGACGGCCTCACTAGGTGAGAGTTGATGTTATGGCGATGACTGTCGTGCAATTAGTAGAGTACGTGTAACAGAAGAGTAAGGTAAAAATTTAGGGAACAATAACTTTCTGAGGTGCAGATAAAGAAGAAAGTATGAGAGACTGCCGAGTACGAAGAGATTTAAAATGGACTGACCAACAGTAACAACAGAGAAGGGCCTGATGCCCTTGAAGCCAGAGGGGTGGGGTTCAGCAGAATCAAAGGCTATAGAGAAGTCAAGTTTGATGCCGAGTTAAAAAGTACCAATTAAGTACTTTTTAACTTAATTGCATCTTACCTAACATCTGTGAAGACTGTCAGTGTAATATGTGAGGGAGAGAGTTCAGGTCCATCTTTGGAAGGAAAATGTTTCCAACCATTGTCTCATGTGTTTTGGGGATCTAGTTGGTCTGTTTAGTTTGAAGTTTTTGATGAAAAGAGAGACCAGTTTTATCAGATTTATCACATTATCGTGTGGATAATGAAAAAACAATTATTTTCCCAAAATGTTTTCTTTCTTATGTTTTGGTTTTAATCTGATGAAAGTAGTACTAAACTCCGTCTTCCCAATAGGAACTGGTGAAGCACACCACCGAACCTGTGGAGAAGGCGAATCTGAAACTGGCTCTCGACGCAATGAAGGTAAAGCAAATCTACCGCGAACATGTTTGGGTTTTTTTATTCATGCCCCAAAACAAAGAATACAAGGGGTCGCTGCATATGTATGTTATGCTAATACGTATTATAAAAGACATAATGTATCTGTATAGTTTTGTTATTGGTGGGGAGAGCTGGATATTTTTAACTGAAATGGATATCCTTGCATGGATTTGTTAGAAAAAAACACATAAAACCAAGAGGTTTTTTAAAATAAGTTTTTTATCCATCAAAGTGTGACACCTTTCATAACCATCAGGAATGATTTAATGTAATGGTTTTAGTTCACAGCCTTTTTATGGTCACTAGTAGAAAAGTGTTGGCTTGAGTAGACGGGTCAGTCGTTGACTTCAGAGCACTGGTGTGGCTTATTTCTCTAAGTGAGGATTTCTGCCAGCTTTGCCTTTGTGGACAGTGGTCCTCAGCAGCAGTGGATTTCAGTTTGGGTTTCTGTTTTCAGGTAAATCTGAAAATCGAGAACTATAGTAGATAAAATCAGACTTTGAACATATTGGGGAATCTTAAAACCCCAATTTCCACATTGTGCTGGACTTTGAAGAAAATAATATTTGCACCTAACTTAAAACATAAGCAAACGTGTGTTCTTAAAACGTGAACGTACCTCTGCCGAGGGCGGTGCGCGCTTCTCTGTGTCCCTGTGCCCATTTCAGCGTTAGCTCTGCTGTTCAGTTGGTTTTAGTGCCTTGCCAGGAAACATCACGTGACTATTACTATAAAAAAACACCATACCAAGTTTGAAATTTTTAAAGAGGTCGTTTATAGTGCGCCCCATGAAAAGTCAGACTTTCATTTGGAACAAAGTTAAGAGCTGCTTTTCTGTCAGGGTTCTTCCGTTCCAGATGAATTCATAAGAGGGTAGAGGGAAAACACCTCAGAAAAACAGGAAAATCTGGAGCACGTATAATAAAAATAGCTAGTGACAGTATGGAAAGATTAGCTCACGTTTCCTCAAATTGGAGAAAAGATGTTTTCGAATAGGTGAGGGTGCATGGTGAGACGTGGCCAGCGTGGCTGACACCCTCAGGGCCATGGTGCTCCCTGGTTCCCCGTCCCCTCTCCCTCCCCTTCATGGGCTCCTCACAACCGAGCTCCTTCCATGCCCGATGCTCTCAGGATTGAAGCCGCTCCCTGGGGGCAGAGAGCAGTCCTGCCGCAGCATTGTCTGACTTTTAATTACTTTTTTCCTTCCTGTTCATCCTTCATTATTGCCCTTATTGTAACCCATGTGAAAAAAAATATCATTCCCTTAAGGTCAGTTATTAACGTGGTTGGAATTTACACCCTCCTGACCTAGTTTCCTTTTTGTCGTTCTGCGTGGTGGCATGTTTTCGTTTGTTTTTGTGTTTCACCCTTACTTTGCGCAGGGGTGTGGTGAGCGGGAACGCCTCAGTCTTCCCAGCTGTACACTAGGCGTTTTAGAGTTGTCTTTGAGAGGCAGCATTGACTGAGGGGCATTCATTTGACTGTCCCTGAAACGTTACGGTGGTTCCTTTTCCCGCTGATGAAATTAATGATGTGTTTCTCTTTCAAACAGTTCTCATCCCTTCTCCGGTCTTATCATGCCTTCTCTTCATTCTCTAGGACTTGGCACAGTATGTGAATGAAGTGAAAAGAGATAATGAGACCCTTCGTGAAATTAAGCAGTTTCAGCTGTCTATAGAAAACTTGGTATGTAATTATCATTCCCTCAGCTTCTCTAACCCACAAGTTGGGAGACATTCTAGGAGTTGTTTTTGAAGAAAAGATAGTTTACCTTCAGGTTTCTGCTGTTCTGGGTCTTTTTCCGATTCCTGTTCGGCAGCACCTGCATATATGTCTAGTGGCACCTGTGATATGTCGACGTCCAGGGGCTTTCTGCATTGTTTGTCCCTCTCCCCCGGCGCACAGTATGCCTCTTCTTCCTGCCGTCTGAATTCTAAACCTTGGAGTCCATTTTCCTCTTTTCTTTCCCTTACTCATGGCTGATTCTTGTTCATTTATTCATTTTAACATCTGTTTACTGGGTGACTACGGGACTGCATGCCAGACATTTGCTTTGAGCTGGGGCTGTAACTGTGAACGACGTGGCCCATGGTTGAGGAATCCGTGAAAAGGGTGTTTAAAGTACTGTGTTGAGATCCATGCTGTGAGCAGATGGTTAGAAAAAACCTGTTGAGTCATTTGCCACTTGAACTGGAAGGTCAAGAAAAAGCTAGCGGCCCAAAGATCTGGAGGGAGAGGATTCCAGGCCGAGGCCATAGCAAGTGAAATACCCAGAGGTGGGAGAGAGCTGGGGTGTTCAAGGAGCTGAAAGGCAAGAGTGGCTGGAAAATTGAGACTGAAAGGATGAATGGGGAGCTGTGCAGTGGGAGAGGTGGGCAGGACTGCACAGCACCGTCTCCCGGGCCAGGGCTCAGAGCTGGGCTGTTATTGTGATTGCAGAGGGTAGCCAGGGCAAGGTTGTTCCGCAGGCCGACTGACATGTCAGGAAAACCCTTGTCACAGGCAGACCAGCCAGCAGGTCGTTGAGGTGGGTTAGAGAGAGAGAGATGGTGGAGGCCTGGATTAAGCTGTGGCAGTGAAAATAGAAAGGCATGGATTTAAGATACTTTTCTTGGTGGAGCCATTTTACTGCTGCTTTCTCTGAAACATCTTGAGCCTGTTTCTTTCTTGTCACACACAGAGCCTCTTCTCCAAGACCTCATCTGCCATCTTTCCCATCACAGGAGCCTCTACTCATCTCTTTACATACCTGCATTTCCAAAATGTAGATTTCTCAGTTCTCTCTCTTTCCCGACTTGTCAAAATGTTCTGTTGTCTTGAGGACCCCATCAGCATTTCTTAGCATGATGCTTAAGGCCCTCAGGGATTTGGCCTTAATCTATTTTCCTGAACTCATATCGACTAATGACCACTCACACACTTTACATGGCAGCCATCCTGCTGTGTTTTAAGGTTTCCGATTTGCCATACATTTTTATAGTTCTGACTTTGATCATAATTGTAGGCAAGAGCCTAGAATGTTTTTTTCCCATTATTTCCCATCAAATTCCTTCAAGTTCCAACTAAAATAAATCCTTTCCCCAGTGTCCCATCTTCCCTCTCTTTGTAATCGCAAAGCACATTGCCTGGACAGCTGTTCTAACAAATTTGTTAATTGTGGTAAAATATGTATCACATTAAAATTACTATTTTTGTGTGTACCGTTTGTGATATTAAAAATATTCATGTTGTATAGCCATTACCACCATCCATCTCTAGAACTTTTTTCCTCTTGCAAAACTGAAGCTCTGTACCTATTAAACACTAACTCTCCATTCTCTCCTCCTCCTAGCCCTTGGGAAACACCAATCTACTTTCTGTTTTTATGAATTTGACTATTCTAGGTACCTCATTATAAGTGGAATAACACAATATTTATCCATTTGTGACTGGCTTATTTCACTTGGCATGATGTCTTCAGTGGTCTTCTATGTCGTAGCATGTGTCAGAATTTCCTTTTTTTTTTTTAAGAATTTCCTTTTCAAGGTTGAATAATCTAACACTGATTGAATATATCCCACATTTTGTTTATTCATTCGTCTGTCTGTGGACACTTAGGTTGCTTCCCCCTTTTGGCTGTTATGAGCATGGGTGTCCCCATACCTGTAGAGTCCTTGCTTTCACTTCTTTTGGTTATATACCCAGAAGTGGAATTGCTGGACTGTTTGGTAATTCTGTTTAACTTTTTGAGGACTAGCTATATTGTTTCCTGCAGTAGTAGCCAGCACCATTTAGTATTTCCAGCAGCAATGCACGGGAGTTCCAAAATTTCAACATTGTTGCAGACACCGGTTCTGTTTTTTTCTTTTTCTTTTTTTAATATCCATACAAATGAGTGTGAAATGGTATCTCACTGTGGTTGTGATTTCGCATTTCCCTAGTGATTAGTGATGCTGAGCATCTTTTCATGTGCTTGTTGAGCATTTGCATATCTTGGAGAAATGTCTAGTCAAGTCCTTTGCCTATTTTTGAATTAAGGTTGTTTTTTTGTTATTGAGTTAGACGATTCTTTATGTGTTCTGAATATCAATCCTTATCACACTTTTTGTTTGCAAATATTTTCTCCCATTCTGTGGGTTGCCCTTTCACTCTGTCAGTGATGTCTTTGATGAGCAAAAATTTAAATTTTGATGAAGTTAACTTAATAATCTGGTCCTTTGTTATCTGTGCTTTTGGTGTAATATCCAAGAAATCATTGTTAAGTCCAATGACGTAAATCTTTTCCCATATGTTTTCTTCTTTTTATATTTTTAGCTCTTTGATCCATTTTGAGTTAATTTTTTTGATATGGTGTAAGGTAAGAGTCTAACTTAATGCTTTTGCCTTTGTATATTCAGTTTCCCCATTTGTTGAAAAGGCTGTCCTATCCCCATTGAATGGTCTTGTCACTCATCAAAAACTATTTGATCATATATCTGAAGGGTTATTTCTGGCTCTTCTGTTCTAGTCTGTTGATCTAGAAGTCTTTGTTTTTGCCAGTGCCATACTGTTTTGAACACCATAGCTTTGTAATAAAATTTGAAATTAGGAAGTGTGAGACCTCAACTTTGCTCTATTTCAAGATTGTTTTGCCTATTAAAGGTTTCTTGAGTGTCCATATGAATTTTAGGATGGAGTTACTTATTTCTGCAAAGCCATCATGGGATTTTGATAGGGAACTTTTATGTTTATACTTTCTTGTAGTACAGTTAATTAATTACATTGTATCTCCTTTATTAGACTGTAATCTAAATGTTAGTGATAATTTTTAGTCAATTCTTTTTTCCCTTGGCATCTTCTACAGCGGGTACTCATAAATACTTAGAAATGTTTTTATTGTCTGCCTTGGGAGAAATGACTCATTATTTTTAATCATTAAGTCAGAATTTGTCATTCTTTAGATCTTAGCTTAGGGAAACCATCCCGACTCCCCATGTCAAATTAGGTCCCTGGCTATGCATGCTCCAGTACTCTTCTTTCATGGCAATCACACCTCAGTGGTTAAGTACTTCAATGAATACTTTCCCCCTACTGGGCAGTGTGTTCCATGAGGGCAGGGTCTCTATCATTTTCCCTATGCCTATCCAATGACGGGCACACAGCGGATGTTCAATAAATACTAGTTGCTGTCACTTCCTTGTGATTTGAATTTTACCAATTCATTCTCTCTTGGTAGCTAAATTCCTCATTAGGGATATAAGTAAAATTAATTAATGTCCTCGGTACATCCTGGGATGACCAAGGACCAACTGTTTTTGAAAGTGTATCATGTTTTGGAGTAATTGTGCTAAAAATGTAACATGGTAAAATTTGTAATAATGTAGTTGTCCCAGAAAATACCTTCACAAATATTTCTTTGTGTTTTTATGTGATTATGGAAAACTGAGGCATGTAAATTTTACATTTTAGAACCAACCAGTTTTGCTTTTTGGGCGACCTCAGGGAGATGGTGAAATTCGAATAACCACTCTAGACAAGCATACAAAACAAGAAAGGTAAGAAAAGGGGAGCAATACTTATTCTCAAAATTAGTAATTAGCATCAAAATATACTATCAGAAAACCCTAAAAGCAATTCCTCCAGGACAGAGGAAGAAAGACAAAGGGACAGACCAACGTATGGTTTTCCAAAAATTTCTCATATAGAAATGTTAGGTATTTCCTATTCTGTTCTGGTATCTTGTTGATTTGTCTAAGTTCTTAAGGAAATGACACACACAGAGTGTCAGCTAAGGTAGAAAAGTACACATTAAAATGAGACCAGAGAAAAAGTAACAGTAGATAACAACTATAAAAATACAATTGTTTGATTTTTTTAGTTTTTGGAGATGCATTTTAAAATAACTAAATACAAAATGCCCTAAGAAGGAAGTCTAAGTGAGGACAATTTATTGAGATTTTCTTGAGGGAAGTGTTAGGTGGCATCCTTGAAGGACTAGTGAGCTGGGGCTGGTGTCTCTAATTATATATCTGATTTTCAAATTGATCCATTTGATTCAAATCGCCATTTTTCTGGGAACTTGGAGAGAGACAGTCAGCCAGCAGGGGACAGCATCAGCTCTTGCTTCCACCTCGATAACCAGGCTCCCCAGGTACTTAGACAGGTGACCTTTTAGCCTCTCTAGGAAAATAGACTTTGAAAGTGAAGCAAGCATTAGAGCTATGTGAACATGTCATTACCATTATCACTTTGAAAACATGTACGCATGTTAATCAGTGAGAATATTTGAAAAAGATATAAATATTGGTATTGGATGATTGGATATATATATATATCATATAGAAATAGTATGTATTTGTTTTCTCTCCAATTATATTGTTTATAATTATAAGAAAAATACCAACATGTAAGTTTTACCATAATTTTTCTAGTTTATGTTTGGTATACCACTCAATTTGTGTTGCAGGTGGTCCATTAAGTAATGAGGACCAATGTAGGTTGAAAATGCCGCGTCCACAATTAGACCCAGGTGTGAATCCTGCCCTACTCCTCAGGCGCGATGTGACCTTGAACAAACTATAGAGCGTCTCTAAGCCTCAGTTTTTGTAAAACTGAGTAAAATGAAGATGACAGTAATACCTACCTCAGCAGATAGTCCTGGGGATTTAAGTTAAGTGAGTCATCTCGGTGGAAGGGATGAACGCTTCCCAAGGCGTTCTGGAAGGCTCCTAGTAACATCAGTATAAGTTATCTGCTATTGTTTTCATTAATATTTTTCTGTCAATGTTTAGCTTTTAAACTAAAAAAAAAGTAATTGCTTATGAGTAGCACATTGTGGCTTATCTCAATTATTTCTTACATTGACTCCACAGTGTACATATTATTCTTATTATAATTTTGCCTATTTTTTAAATGAGGAAACTGAGGTATCATAAAGCTATTTAGTAAAGGGTAGTGCCAGGATCCACACAGTTCATTCTTTCCAATGTGCAAAACTTTGACTCAAAGGAAGATGTTTTGTTGGTTTAATTAAATCTTACCAGGGAAGAATTAAAACACATGCTTCCAGACCATTGTAAACCAATCTCTCTCCCTCTCTGTCTCTCTCACAGGCATATCTTCTTATTTGATCTGGCAGTGATTGTATGTAAGAGGAAAGGTGATAACTATGAAATGAAGGAAATAATAGATCTTCAGCAGTACAAAATAGCCAACAACCCTACAACCGATAAAGAAAACAAAAAGGTGAATTCTCGGCAATTAGTAGCTGTAATTTACTCTTAGCTTTGAGCAGTCAAGGAAAGTGTGCTGGTGCCTTGAGAATGGCAGTGTATGCATCCAGAAAGTGATTAGGAGCGAGCCTCCGTGAGCCATAGTTGGATGGCGCCACAGACCGTCTCAATGCCTTGATGATCAAGGCAGTAAAGTGCATCTGACATAGAAGTTGTTATGAAATATGAGATTGACCACAGTATCTTGATTGTTCAGTTTCTATATAATGTTATGAGACCTTTGTGGATGCTTACAGTGGTGGTTTAGTAAATTTGGAAACATGATATTGATGAATGATACATATTAATCTGAAGAATATTAATTTTAACAGTGGTCTCATGGCTTCTACCTCATCCATACCCAAGGACAAAATGGGTTAGAATTTTATTGCAAAACAAAAGACTTAAAGAAAAAGTGGCTGGAACAGTTTGAAATGGCTTTGTGAGTATTTCTACTTTTAAAGTGCTTTTTTCTACTACTTGAATCTCTTACGAATAATGTACTACCAATAGACGCACTCTAATGCTTGTAATGTGTACAGAGGCTGCAGAAGCACTTGCTGGGAACATCAGCGCTACCAGGCTGTCTTGTAACTTTGGTCTCCCGAGAGAGGTTTTGGTGCATTCCTTCAAGCTAAAGAAAGAGGGAGCTCTAACCTCCCATTTGACTTTCTTCTCATGGACGTATTTTAATTCTTTAGGTTTGAGCAGCCCATTAAAATATTAATTATTCTAATGATAAACTTTTAATAATTGCCATGTCTTATATCTTAAAATTAAATAGAACCCTCCCCAAACACACATACACACACAAACATATACACACACAAACATATACATACATGCACTTACCTGATTTTTAATAAAAAGATTGATTTCTTTCCCATTTGTTTTTAACTCATTGATTGTTTGAATTCTGGATGAAGTGCTTGTGTAGTCGGTGAACGCTTTAAGTGCTTGATTTCCTTCAGTGTTTGTTCTTTTTATCAAAGTGAAAGCTCAGCAGAGAGGCGGGAAACGAATCGGGCCTGTTTCAGAAGGAACGCGGCACAGAGAGGTGTGATTGCACGAGAGCATATCGTCAGAGGGGTTTCTCCTTAGTTCTGATGTTTATGGCCTAGGGTACGGAACCACCCTCGCCATGGAAATGTATAAGCCAGCCTGAAACTGAAACTGTTAGCAAAAGGTGAAATCAAGAAAAAACGCTTCTGTGATTCGCTTCATTTGTATCCCAGCATGATTTACCATTTGTGGACAAATTCTATCAATTTTTTTTTGTTTTTTTATTTTGCCTTATTTTAAGAAATGCTCAGGTTTAAAAAAAATAGAGCTAGATTAGAATGTTTTATTGTAGTTCTGAAGAGAGAAAAATAATTTTCCTAAGATTATTTGATCTAGCATTTTGAGACATTGTGCAGCTAAAATATTTTTAAGCTTATTCAGCAATCACTGTCATGAACAGATTGCATAGTCTTAGCCAAGTTACTTGAGCTCCCAGCACCTCAGATTCCTCCTCTGTAAAATAGGGACCATAATACTTTGAATTCCCAATAATATAAGCTATGCAGAGTGCTGGTCAAGTTGTACAACAACAGTGATACGGGACTGAATAAGTAATAGCTACTGTTACCACTATTATAGTATGTTTTGTGTTTAGGATTCTAGTTCACTTATGGGGACTTAGAAAATCAGAGGGCATCTTCCAGTGTAATATCATACTTCTTACAAATTTTTGTTATTGATCATAATAATGAAACAAAAGAGGTCAGGTGTGTGCATTAATGCAAATGGTTATGCAACTGTGCCCTTTGGTTTTGGGCGCAAGTGATGAAGTCGGTGACATCTGCCCAGTCTTTGACGGCCAGTGGGTACATCATAAACCAGTGTGCTGTTTTAGTGAGGTTTCAAGTGCTAGGACGCACTTGTTGAGCAGTTAAAATTAGAGTGACAGTGTCCTGGGGTTGTGACCATGTGCAGAGACAGAGCTGATCGGAAGCCTTTGCTTCTGGGGCAAGGATGCTAGGCTAGCATTTTCTTATGGGTTCTGTTTGGCTATACGATCTTGAGATGAGTAAAGAAATTTCTCCAGAGGAGGCAGGCTCCTTGGACTATATAATGGGCATATCAGTTAATATTTTGTTCAATTGCCATAAACCAAACAGCTGAAGTCTGGATACAAGAGACTTGACAAGATGGAAGCTTGTATCTCTCCCACATAAGAGAATCTAGGTAGGCAGTTGCAGGCTGCTGTGGTGGTTCTCTGCAGTATTGGCCGTGACCCAGGTTCAGATCTTTCTGCTCTGCCATTATCAGCATTGGCTTCTGCCTTCAAGGTTGGTCACCTGGTCATCCAGGATAGCTGCAGGAGGTCCAGCTGTAACCTCTACATTCTTGGTAGTAGGTGGTGATCCCTCATTTTTAAGGATCCTTTGCAGAATGCCATGAACTTCTGTTACATAATACTGACCAGCGCTTAGTCATGTAGTCACATCTGACAAGGGAGCCTAGAAAACATAATGTTTATTGCAGGCAGGATTGGTCCTGTCTAAAGAATTGAGTTTCTTTTATTATGGAAGAGAGAAGAAATGGGTAGTTGTAGGTAACTGGAGACAGGTCATTGGTCTCATTGTGAGAAAGAATTCTAGAGTGGATGCAGAAAAGCTGTTCAGCATTGAATTTATTTGGAGATTTAGAGTTTAGAAAGAGACAAGAGTATATGTCCGAGAACTGGGGTGCAGGCAGACCCAGAGGCGGTTGTGCTGAAGGAACAGTGCGGGACTTTTTATATGAAAAGAGATGGACGGCCCCTGAGTGAGACTGGGTTTCAAAGGCGACAGGTGGAGTCTTCCTGGCGTTGAGGCTCGCCCCACCCTCAGGGAGGACAGAAAGATTTTTGATTGTATTTGGTGTCCATGGGAACTGTAGTGGCACAGGGAGGTGTGATTTTCACTATGCAAATGATGGGGTGCATTATTTTTACTATGTTAATGAATTTTGGGGGTGAAGTTTGGGTCAGTGTCTCCTCTGAGTTGGACCCGGCCCATTTTGGCCAGTCTGTTACCTAAATTCTCACTCCGCATCTTGGGAGAATAGTCTGCATGGCATTTATAGACAGTGAGCATCTAGCTGAATGTAAACACTGGCTGGGGTCCTCCTCCCCCTTCCCTGATCATGCCTGGCTATCGACCTACTAAGACACTGCCCGTTGCTGCCCTGTGGGTATATACATGTGGGAGTAGGAGTGAATTTCGATTGTTCCTCCACAAGAAAGATGGCTGCACCCAACACAGGGAAACTGGGATTATTTTTGAGCATTTGCCAAATGCCTCAACACTGTAATTAAACATCCAAGGGGCTGTTAGAGTTTGAGAGCCCCACTGACTGCCCATGTGGCGGTGAGAGGGTGGAAGTGCCTTTCCTGAGAATTTCTCAAAGTCAAAGTCGAGGGCTTCTATAAGCAGGGATTATGCTGTGTACAGCAAAATAAAATAGAATTATAGTCAAGATTCAGAATATTCCATTATTTTATTTCCTCCCCTCTCTTTTGAAGCTCATTATACAGGAAAGCTTCCATATTTGTAAGACAGCTCTTGTGTGTCTTGTGTTTAGGAAGTTGAATAATTTAAGTAAGTCCTAAAGCTTAAGACTGCCTGTGGTTCAAATTTTGCTGTTTTACCCATTATCTAAAGTTCTAGTGTTCTTTATTCTCTAAGCCATGAAAAATAAGAGAAAACTAAGAAATCCTGTAGCATTCATGGCAGCAGATGAAAACCAGTAAGCTTTGTGTGTCTCCACAGGCCAGTTTCGTCCGTCTTTCTAGTGTTAACATGGGTCCTGTAAGCCCTCCTAGAACATTCTGGAGTGTTGCTTTAAGGAACTCTGAAGAGGAAAAGGAGGCATTGATGGGAAGGTTGTGGGAAGTCAAGGGAGGTGATATTTTAAGACTGATGAAATACTTGCCAGTTCTATTTACAGAAGATGGCAATTCTGCTGTTTATAGGATGATTGGATCATTTTTGTTTTAAAAAAATTGTGAACCACCTTTAAGGCTTTTAAAACACTGCTCTTAATTTAGAACATTAAAAAGACCATAGAAAAGCATGAATACCAATAAACAAGAAGGGTCCAGGAAATGCAAAGCATCTTCCCAGAGGTGACCTAAATCTCAGCCTCTGTCTTTCTTAAGCACGTCTCCATCCCTGCTCAGTAGCCATTTTCTCTGACCTTCTTTGGCCAAAACCACTTCCGGAATTTGAAGTGTGCAGTGGACCACATCAGAACCTGGCAAACGTCCATAAGAAAGGCTGAATGAAGGAAAAAGCAGCAATGACCCTCTTGGATGGGGCAGGAAGAAGGATTTTTTTTTCTTGCTTCCAGTGAGAAGTGGGAAGCGAGGTAGCAGGACCGATTGCTCTTGAGGGTCTTGGAACAGTTATTGGGTGGATACTGTTCGTGACCCATGGTCCTGGGGCCCCCCTCTAAAGAATATATTTAAATCTTTAAGAGAATGATTGATATGCATTGCTTATTCTTATTTATTTCCAAAAGGGCTTTTTGTCACTGTCTCTTGCAATTACATTTCGTTTTCTCTGAAATAGGATGGCACATATTTTTATTAGTTTAAACTAGTTTTCATAATAATGTTGGAAAATGTGAATATGAGTGCCCATAGCAATGTTCAAACTGTTGCGAGGAAGCCGTGGATGTGGTTCCTCCAAATCCTTTCTATCTAGTGTGTTTTTATGAATTCTCCTGTTAAATTTAAATTAATAAACACTGTCATGCCCATTTTATAGCTCAGGAAACTAGTAACCACAGGAGCATTTCAGCAAATTTGTACAAGTTCAGCAGTATATCATTTACAATAGAGTTCAGGATCTCACTTCACAACATTTTCGTTATCCATGAAGGTGCTAAAATAAGCAACAGGACTCAAATCCTATTATCTAAAACTAGAGTCAGGTGTCTTTTTTCTTTTTTTTTTCTTCACTGAGTCTAGGACCTCTAGAGGGTCAGACAGTTTCCTTAAATGTTTCAGAAATAAGTCAAAGTTAGGTAAAATATGAAATAAATTGCATAATAGAGTAGGAGGACTGTTTAAAGGAAGAGTTAGAGAAAGAAAAGGTAAAATAGGGAGGGGGAAAAAAGCATTGCATATGGTAGAAAGTCATGGATTGTGAACCGGCCTCTGTAGTATTTATTGAAGGAACTGAGAAGCCCTCTTGCCTGGAATCCCTTCGGACATGACCCAGTTCTTGAAATTCTAGCAATTCATATTTACTCCCTTAAATAAAGGAAGCCCCTCTGAAGACGCCTTACCCACACTCTCTGAGATTTCTTCACTATAGACCACATGCTAGGCACAGGGCTACACGGACTATCTGGGGGAAATAGCATATAGATCATTGACGTCTGCTAAAATATCAGCCCAGACTATTTATCTGTTAAATGCTAAGGCAAATGGTAGTGGGAGGAGAGATGGAGAAAGAGGTATGGAAATTGTGGAGCTGGGGAGGGCCTCTGGGGCCAGGCGTCAGTGTCTTGTTCGTCCCTGTCATCTGGAGGGGCAGGCCCTGTGCTTTGTTTCCCAGGATGAAAAGGAGAGCTGCCTAAGTCGGGGTGGGGGGCTTGTGAGGGCGGCAGGGGACGGGAATGTGGCCATTAAATCACATTTAATCTGAGCCACAGTGTTTCTAATTTATTCCTCACTTACTTCCAGAAGGAGTTTGAGGTCACTCACCATAAAAAGCACACATGCCACAGAATTAAAAAGAAAAATTTAAATAATCAGAGGTCAAACAGAACAACGTTTGAAAGCGTTTTCCTCAAACTCAGGCTCCCCTAGACAAGAACATTTTCTTGAAATATACGTCCCTTAATTTGTATTATAAAAGCAGCGAGTATGTTTATCATATTTCAAATGTTAAATTATATTTTACGAAACATAATTTGTTTCGATCTAAAGATATTGCTCAGATATTCTGAAACCAGAGAGATAATTACAGGGGGAAATTGTGTCCATCCTGCAAATATTTATTGAGAACTTGCCTCGTTGTCAGACACTATTGGAAGCCCTGGGCATGCAACAGTGAGGGAGCTCTTGCAATTGAATTTAAATAACTCTCACTTCTAAATATAATAATTTTCAGTCGCTGTGTAATAGATTGAATTCAAGACTAGACTTCTGTATTTCTATCCATATAATCTTTTCCTCCCAGTCCCATTTACTCAAGCGTACACAGCCGGAGGCCGCCGGGCCGCCCTTCTCCCGGCCCACCCCATCAGCTTCTCAGCTGTCTCCGCAGGTTCAGTCTGACGGCTTGTTTGTCACCAGCACCTTCACCTCCCTGACTTCAGCCTCCCGCACGTCTAATCGGCCTCCGCATCTGCCACCGCCTCCCACCAGTCCATTCTTCAGGGCTCATCCAGGGTGATCTGATTGTGTCCTGTCCTATGTAAAACCCTCATCGGCTATTTAGTGCGCTTGGTGTCATATCAGCATTTTTACCAGGACCTGAGAAGGCCCTCCATGATTTTATCCTGCTCATCTTTCCAGCCACATCTCCCATCATTTCTGCCTGTGTCCGTTGTGCTTGGAGAACGCATGGGCCTTGGGCATTCACTTACGGGTTTCCTCCACCTGGGATTGTCTTTCCTCTAGTTCTTGGGGTAGCCAGTTCTTTTTGCGGCAGACCTTGGCTTTAAATGTCACATTGTGAGTCGTCAATCCTGACCCCTGTGCTAAACTAGTAACCTTACCTCCTCAGTGTTCTTTCATAGCTGTACTTTTGTGGCCAGACAGAAATGATTCAACTGTGGTATTTATGGTTTCTCCTCCACCCCTCCATCCCCCTACTTGTTAGAATGTGTCACTTGCTCAATTTTGCCTCTTTTCTCCTCCTAGAGTAAGGATTCTTCCTTGCTTAGTAGAAGAGAAGCTAAATGAACCTCATGGCTAATGCTGGGAGAACGAGGGAAAGCAAGCTTCAGGGGTCTGGAAATGGAAAGAAAATTTTGGTTTTGGTGTGAGTGAAGCTCTAGAATAACTTACAGTGGGGTCTGGGGGCTGGGAAAGGGGAAAAGGGCCTTTTGACATGCATTTCTGTGGACTCGGAATTATATTCCCTTTTATGTTGTTTGTTGTTTGAAATGCTAAGTAAAGAATGAAATTGCTTTTTGGTTATTGTGGTTGCTGTGTGTGTACCTGAATGTCCCAGGGCTCGACGCGCCCAGGCCCTTGGACTTTGGGATGCCAGGTCTGGCCGTCTGTCTCACGGCTGTCTGTCCCACTGACCAAAATCACCAGGAGGGCTGGGGTTCTGCCCACACTGTTCACAGGCCTGATCCGTCCTAGCACAGTGCCTCGCACGCAGTGGGTAATCCTACTGTCATTGTAAATCTGGAAATTTTACTCTCTGAGTCTTCTGACAACAAGGGGAATAACAGAAACAAAGGCGTGATGAGTTAGGGACTTCTCACTGTCTGACAAAATATCACCACAGCTCTTGAGGGAAAGAAAGTTCTTCTTTTCTAGTAGGATAAGAAGTCTCCTTAGGTGGGAGACACTGAGAAACAGATGTTCTCCACAGCAGCTTTAGATTTTTTTTAAGTTCTAGAAGTTGATGTCATATATCTTTATTTCTTTTCTTAAAAGTTCGATTGCAATTAAACTGAAGCACTATAACTTCTAGATATAATAATTTTCAGTCAATATGGAATAGATTGAATTCAAGACTGAGCACCTATATTTCTGGTGAAATAACCTTTTCCTCCCCGTCCCATTACTACAGTGTAAACAGATGGAGGCCCACGGGCTGCCCTTTCTCCTCCACACCGATCAGGCGCTCGGCAGGATCTGCGATTGCATCTCACCACTTGTCTATATTCGTCACCTTCCCCTCTCTGATAAAAGCCTTCAAAAATGGGATTATAGTTTTTTTAAGGCATTTCTGTAGACACCTAACCTGATGCTTCCAGACTTTGTTTCCTTTTGTCCTTCCAGGTATTCTTCTTGGTGATCCAACTTGACGCTTGGATGGAATTTTTAGAATCTAACAAAATGGGTAAATTTCATCTTATTGCAGAGTCCCCTTGCAAATGATGCTGATCTAAGCTATATCTGTGCTAATACTGCAGAAGAACATGTAACTCATATGCTATTTGGGCCTCCTTACCTCTAGGAGACGTAAGCCGAAGGCCCAAACTCCAGTTCTAGGGTCTGAGGCACTCTTTAAGCTCACCAGCTTCCTCGCATTTCTCTCTGTCCACACTCCTGATTCCTTGTGTCCAGCTTATTTCTTTCCACCGGTCAGGCTCAGAAGAAAGGCTCCACTCCTCCATTTTCCACCTGAAATCCAGTCACCATCTACATTTTGTGATACTGATGGGTGTCACCAGGGTCGCTCCGTTCGTGCACCTGTCCCCTCTGCCACTTCCCTGATCTCGTTGACGTCCCCGGTAGCACTGCCCTAGAGTATGACCCTCCCCACTGGGTCCTGCTCCCCGCGGTGGACCCGCACCCCTGGCCTCACTGCCTCTCCTGTGGGGAGTGACTGGTCAGGCCGGAGAGAGGGTGCGTCCTCAGCCATCCTGGCGTTTAGAGGAGTAGAACTGGGTCACGTCACACATCAATTCAGGGTTAAGAAATCTGGGGAGTGTCTCAGAGAAGACGGTCTTTGTTACTGGATGATCTGTGCTTGTCATACCACAAGTCTGGCAGCAAATGTGACATTGTATTGTGCAGATCTAAAAGACGGACTTTGTATTTTTGCCTCGACGTATCTACATGAAGCTAAGCCAGAGAACCCCACTGCAAGCCCAAGCGCTGCCACTTCTCCCTTTCTCCTCCTTCCCCACCTCTTCACTGTTTTCTTCATTGAGAGGTTCATTGGATCTTCTCAAATGTATGTAAATAACTGTCTGTCGAAACTACAAATGTCATCTCTTAGAACAGGGGCCAGCATCCTTTCTTTCTCTTTGTCACAGGGGCCAGAGAGTAAATATTTTAGGCTTTGTGGATCATATGGTGTCTGTGACAACCCTTCAGCTCCAGCACAGCCGTAGAGAATACCTAAGTGCATGAGTCAGACGGGTGGCGGGCCGTATTGGGCCCATGGCTGTAGTTAGCGACGCCTGTCCTACAGCATGAAGATGACTTGGCCAAAGGAACGTAGCGCTATGTGTTGTCACTAAATGACCTCAGCAGTGACGGGACCACACTACGGCCTTTTGTACAAGTGTGATTTTTTTAGCAGCACTAACTCCTATTTAGGCCCTCATGCTGTTTGTGCTCTAAAATGTTCTCTACTCCACCAAAACTAAAACAAAACTACGTGGATGAATTATCTGTCGTTGGCAGTATTTTGTGCTGTCCAATTGAATATCAAAAATTTCTGTTCAAAGAGTAGCCTGCATCTCTTCAGGTATTTGGCTTCATCAGGCTTTAGTATGTGATTTACTGGACACCGTGGACCACGAGGCCTGAAGAATCCACAGTAAGCTTTGCTTTTCTCAGTAGTCAACCACGTCAACAAAGGCCGTCTTGTGGTCAGTGATGGCTCCAGGCTCCTGAAGCATGTTCTTTCCAGCAGCAATGGCATTTGTGTCTGTTCCGTGTTCTGACATCTCTTTGCTGGACGCACCCCAAAGAAAATTAAGAAGGGCCAAAGGAAGCCAGGTGGTGTGAGGGGCTGGCCCAGAGGTGAGCCTTTCTGGATGAGCCGTATGCCGGGCGATGGTCTGCCTGCCTGGTGGCACCTGCGTTAGCATTTCCTGGGTATCCACAGCTTGTCAGGATCTGCTTGGAAACTGGTAGCCTTACAGGCATAGCTCCCGAAGTATCAGCCCATAGAGCATTTCTGTAGTTGTCTGCGCACATGCCTGTTTGTTTTTTTGGGGGAAATTAATTTCTCCAAAAAAAACCTTTATTCTTCCTCCTTAAAGGGCTTTCATTACCAGTGTTTAGTATGAAGAATTTGATTATGGATATGAGTTCATGTTGACATGAGCTGTCACCCCTGGGCTGTGCTGAGTCTCGTGGTGCTGACCTAGTCACATCAGTGTCCCGGGTGGAAGCCAGCTCGGCTCTCCTCGAATCTAATGTATTATCTATAACCTTTCAAAATTGGCAGTTAAGTCAGCATAGGGAACTACACCGCCGTTTCCTGGCAGCAGCAAACAGAAGTAGGACACAGGACAGTGCTTAGAAAAATCACAGCTGTCATAAAATGGAGTCTTTCAGTAGCTTTGTCTGATCCAGAAACATGTAAAAGCATTTCATGCATGACAAAGCATTAGTAAATATTAAATAGTATTCTTGTTGTGCTGTTGCCTAGTGGGGGTTGACCTCTCTCCTTTTCCTCTGGTTAAATTTAATCCTTATTTGACATTTTCCTGGTGTGTCATAAAGAAGGAGAAGACTCAGGCAGGAGAAAGAATAAAGAACACGTTCCAAAATTTCCATTAACACGAAAGCATTACTCTGGTTAAAACTGAATGCAGATGAAATTATTAAGCGGACTTAATATTGGTTTCCCTGAGCTTTTAGAACAGAGGCTTTGATCTATTGTGTGTGGTGTTTTTCCTTTTTCTTTCATGAAAATAGTACAGCCAGGGAAGTTGGACCTGCCGGTGGTCACTGTGCTGTCTCCAGCTTGTCGGGGTAAGGTAGGGATGAACAAAGAGTAGGTTTGTCTTGGAATCATTAGTTGTAGTGAGCTGACTATGTGTATGGCTTCCCCTGAGAGTGACATAGTCAGTGAATTCTGTAATGGTGAGCAAGCTTTAATTTAGAAGTCTAAATCTAGAAGTTAATGTCATGTGTACTTTTAGGATATTTTTGGATAAGAAATGATTAGGTCACAGGAATCATTATTTCGGGTTACACAATATAAAATAAGCTACAGTTGCAGATGGGCAATCCTTGCAGTGGAAACAATTGAGAAAACCTCACATTTCCTCTTCACGGAATAGTAAGCAATAGCAGTCTTACTGGAGAGATGATAAAGTCATGTCTGAAATGATTATTGAATGAGACCGAATATTGTATATCTACATTCATTTATCTGTTCACGTATTTGTCGAGCATCTCATACGTGCCCAGGGACTATTCTAGGCGCTAGTGATGTAATGACGAATAGGACAAGTCGTCTTCTGTCACACTTTACATTTTAGCAGGACTTGTATTTTCCAGTCAGCATTATACTGTCAATGCAAAGCAGTGATAAACTGCAAGGTACGTGAGTGGTACCACACATTATTTTGATGTGAGGAGAATG
This sequence comes from Phataginus tricuspis, assembly GCA_029783875.1. Taxonomy (NCBI): domain Eukaryota; kingdom Metazoa; phylum Chordata; class Mammalia; order Pholidota; family Manidae; genus Phataginus; species Phataginus tricuspis. The sequence continues at coordinate 16,670,875 of JAQQAC010012408.1, forward strand.
GAATTGGAAATTTCAACAAAGAAAAATCCAGTGCATGTTATGCTGCCAGGCAAATTTTCAAGGTTATTGGCCTTTTGGGGATTTACGAAAAACATTTGGAGCTGAAGGGTTTTCCTCTTCATTTAGAAAAAATAAGTCATTATAGGTTAAGTAGATGTACTTTTTACTTTAAAAAATAAGGAAAAATGCCATTCACCACTGATACGTAATTTAGAAAAAAATAATTTCTTCTAGGTGATTTTTCTCCTATCTATTCTGAATACCTATTTATAATGGTCAAGATCTTCAGCAACAATACTGTTTTGCAAACTCACAAATGTTCTGAAGAGAAGTTTAAAGCTCTTCTGAACCAACCATTTAATGCCTGAACCTTTCCTACGATTTCTTTCCAAGTGCAGCCTATGCTTGAGTGCCTTGTGTGACGAGGAACTCAATTCCTCTGCTGCTATTTGTTCCATCTTTGTTTAGCTTCGACTATTACAAAAGAATTAGAAAACAGAGGTACGTTAAGTATTTTGTGTGAGCTTTTTCAGTTAACAAGTGGCAGCAGTTAGTGTTGAATCTCAATCCAGAGCTTTTTTCCTAACACCACACTGTTTCATTTATAACAGGAATACCTACTGTTCTCCGAAAGTGAGTTTCCCCCAGTTTGTTTTATAAGCAAGAGGTATTCTTGTGTAATTTATTAACACACTAGATGAAAAATATAATTTAGAATTTAAATACTTTCCACTTATTTTTTAGTGATGTCTTTGGATAAGAACTGGATATTTTTACAGAGTCAAATAACTAACATTGTTCAGAGTAAAATAAAGTCTTAATTTACAACTTATATTATATGTATAAGTATATGCAACATTAATGCATAGTAAGATTTTTGGTCACCTTATAAGATTGAGTCTAATATGATTTATGCAGATTTTTTATTTGATTTGATTGGATGGTGTTTTCTTTCTCTAGAGGTCTAGATAATGTGGTTTTAGTTTCAGAATTTAAGTTCTCTTTTTAGAGGTAAAGGAATTGTGGAGGAAAAATGGTCTGAGACTAAGTCCTGGCCATTATCAGGGTGGGTTGAGATGAGTTCTAACTATGTATGTTTTTATTCAGTACTTAGGTAACATTGGATGTATATCACATAAGACACTGGGGATACAAACACAGTGTGATACCGCTGTCATTTTTCTCCCTCAGGATAAACTTCAGGCTCACATTCAAGAGCTGCTGCTTCCTGGAGAGAAGCAGATTGGAGGCGGTTATCTGAATCGTGTATTTGACCCGTCTGTTGCTTATTAGAATAGCAGACTTTCTTCTAAACATCTGTCTCTAAGAAAACACTGAAATCTGTGATCTCAGATTTCTGTCTTAAAAGTGACCTGAATATTCCAGTGGTCAGTGGTTCTTATTGTTTAATCCTGTCCACATCTTTATGTTTGCAATATCACTATCTGCACAGAGCACCCAGCCCTTTGAAAAGAGGAAGGTAATTTCAGAAGTCACATATGCCCTATATTCATGGGCTTTAAAAATTTTAAAGTTCAAAACATATAAGTCTTATTTTATGAAGTTTATTATAGTAAACAAAACCCTTTTGTATTTATTCTTTAGTCTTATATCAATCCTATAAGAGAATTAACATTATATTCCAAGCATAATGCTACACTTTTGGTATTTTTCCATTAAATCCTTGCAAAACTTATGAGGAGGGCAGTTACCCCTGGTTTTATAAATAAGAAAACTAAGGACCCAGAAATACAAGTAACCTGCCTGAACCACACGGCTCATGATGGAGTGGAGATTCCACCATTCCTTTCAGCACACAATGTTGCAGGACGTGCTTATCTCCTTTTCTCCAAAGTGTTTCTTGCCCCAGTGGCTAGTCAGGAATAAAACTGATGTTTTATTAAACCCAGCTTTTCTATCTCCCATCCTGAAACTGCAGACTTCTTGTATTTTTCTTTGTTTCTTCTCCCCCAGACAGCAAGAGCAACCAGAAATAAAATTCCCTCATCTATTATCGTCCACCAGATTTGCTTTATGTAGTCTTTGACTAATGACTCATTGGTCAGAATCAACTCAGGGATCTGTTCTCTGATATGCATTAATAATATATATGCATTAAAGCTCCTTCTCAGAGAATATTTGAGCTTTGACATATCGAACACTGGCATTTTAAATTAAAGCTGCTGCTGTCAGTGCATTTTAAAAACCAGATAGCTTGGAAATAGTGTTTCATACATAACAAAGTAGACCTGAGGTCATATGTAGTTTACAAAGGCAAAACTATTCCTGGCCTGGTTAATTATGGTAGGGATTTGAATTGCATTTTCTAATTATCATGACCTAAATATTTTTCAGATTGAGAAAGAGCTGAAGTGTTTTTCAGGGCTTTGTTTTACTAGAAGAAACACCATAGAGCAAACCTAATGGATTTTCTACATACCATAGAGCCTAGGAATAATGAATTAGACACTATTCTGAATCCTTCAAGAAAGGATGTATCAATATTAAAGGGATGCTTTGTGACAGTGACGACTCTGCACATTGAGCCCTAGGCATGCATTACTGCCTCTTACCTAGCAAGCACTTTTTTATCTGGTTATATAGCTAAACAGTCGTTTTGCTTGTGGCATTAGACTTGTGCAAGTTGGTGAGTAGTCTGTTCTAAGCCTTTTCCTCGGGACAGCTGATTTGGGGACATTTTGATATTGTATATTATACAGTAGATTGTACTCTATGTATTTATCCATGCATGCACACACTTTTCTACATATACATATTCATGTACAATACACTGTATATATACATGAGACCCTCCTCATGAAAGTCTTTCTTTAGGGCAGTGTAGTAAAGGGCCCTAAATTTGGAACCGCAGGGGTCAGGAGAAACACCCACCCTCCTCTTACCTCAGCCACTTTCTATAGATCAATTAATAGATGGTGGAGTTTTTCCTTAAATGCCTATGTACTAGAGGAACTTAGACTTTGTATCCACTCGGATCCAGGGTAACTTTGTCTACAGAGGAACTTGTAGAATAGCAAGCAGTGGAACTGCTCGGGCCTTTTATTCTTGGTGATTATTAACAGGTTCCTGTTCCATAAAATGTGGGGTTGACCTCTTTTCCCAATATCCCTGTCATAAAAAGTGGTCAGTTCCCTGTTAAAGGACCAATGGACCTGGGGTAGAAGAGGAAAACTCAGCCAGCTTCCAGGGAATATTAGCAGTAGGGCCCATTATTCCACCATGTGTGTGACATTAGTATGTTGCTCACTATTGACATTGCAGATTTATTTTCAGCAGGGCACTCCTGACTCCTATATATTTGATACTAGCATGAAACCTTAAAATTGCAGGATAGAGTGAAATCCAAAGTGAATTAGAAATTTAATTAAATTTCTTGCTTGTTTAATTGCTTAATGTGTTGCACAGTCCAACTTGCAATTCCATATTCAATTATAATGAAACTCCCCTTAGATTGAGCTTATTTGGGGTTTTAGAAATGACTCTAAAAGGGTATTGATGCTTTAAGAGAATCCTTGGTTTTATAAAATTTCGACACAAGAGATTGAGTGTTTTAGTATTAGGTTTGTATTGACTCTTGATATTGACACAAGTCTAAATGTGCAAAGCCCACAAAGGCTAAATCCCATGGGCTTATGTTTAATTTAAAAGATGGCTAGCTGGCCATTTTGCATAAACTCGATAGGTTGACAATCTGAATATATGACTGGTTGGGGAAATAGTCAAATATTAATTTTAAATGTTTATTAGTAGACTGTTTGCAAATGGTTTTTTAATTCATCTGGGAAGTGAGAATTCACATTTATGTAAAATTGCCAATAAACCTGATTTCATAAAGGTGTTCAGAGGTTAAATGCCCCATGATTAATTTATGCCTTAGTAATATTTTTGAGGAAAGGTAAGGCAGCTGAGGATCATATTAATGATGAATAATAATGAAGGCTTAAAGATTCCGAGATTTAATTAGGAATATCAGATGCATCACCCTAAAAACAGAATAGGAACTCAAATGGAAAAAACATTTTAGTGGAGTTGAAAGGGTGCTGGGCAAGGAGAAAAAGGTGAGGAAGGGCCCAGGTCCTACCACTGACTTGGCCAAGGGACCCAGGAAGGCTCTTTCCTTCTCTGGGAATTCATTTATTCATCAGTTAAACAGGGGCGTTGAAAAGTGTGATCTATTTTATTCCTGCCTCAGTAGAAATTATACTCTTATAGTCGACTCTGTGCAGCCTGTTTCTTGAATATGTTGAAGGCTCATGAATGGCAAAAGAATTTGGGGGAAGCATGGAGGCTCATTGTGATACAAACGTAATAACAGTGTGATCCCATCCTCTCTTATTTCTGTCCAGCAGTTACGGCATTTTTCTCTTGTGCTTGTTCTCATTTGCTTCTCAAGAATGTATTAGAAAGTCGCTGCTCTATGTGTGTGCACGTGCACGTGCACCTGCAAGAACACCCGTAGGCGTGTACATCCAGGGCCGTGGTAGTGTGGTCCCTTTGGGAAGATTAAGACTTTTGTACCCCAAAGCCGGTAATATGCTTTAAATTCTGTGCACCTATTCTGTAAACCATTAGGAAGATTCAATAAGTAGGCCTTATTCCATCTTTGGAAATCTAATGATGATCAAATAATACTCAAAATGGTTTTAGCTAGGTTAATGATAAATGAAGGCATTGCTTACATTCAAAATCTGAGTGAAGAAATAAAACTGATAGTCTGTGCTGACTCAGTAGAGCACATCATCTTGCAAAGCCAAAGAAATTATCTGTGAGCCCTGGATCGAAATGCACAGATAGTGTGCGATCCCGGAAACTTGATTACGACTAGTTTTCAGTGAGGAAGGCTTTTGGATATTAAAAGCATTGGAAGCCAGAGCATTATTATGTAGAGAATTGATTGATTACTTTAATCAATGAATTCTTCAAAGACGGTTCTGAGACGTGACTGGAAAAAATGAAGTAAGCCAGCTGGCCGTTAGTGGTCACCACTGCTCCATGAAAAACGTTTGCAGGGTACATGCAGCCAGAGCGCAGAGAGACTGTCTGGGAGAACTGTAGCTTGTGTGAGGATCAGACCTAAGTTGAGTTTAATAAAATTCTGCTTTGGAGTGATTTGTCTATCTTCTGTAAGCAATTTCTTTCTTTTTTTTTTTTTTTGAGTAGATTGATGTATTTATCCGTTTGCTTACTCTTTTAGTGCTTTTCCGTGTCTGAACCAAAAGCACTTTGCAAATATCAGAGCTCAGGTTTTGAAAAGATCATTGATTTTTTTCTAGCAGACCTGAAGGTAGGCTGTCACACATCATCATTTGTTTCTGAGATAGGGAATTGATAGTATAATATTAAAATCTTACATTAGAGAAATTTTTTTTTGTCCAGCAATAACCTAAATTTAGAGGAGTTTTTTGTTTACCTTTGTCTGTCAGAATTGCTGTATAAAATTACATGCTTCCCAGGAAAATATAGTAACCTTGCTGTTATAAGAAAAAGGAATCAGGTGTCAATAAAAATTGTCATTGGCTGAAAACATTCCTGTTTGATAGCCAAATAGTTGCTCAGAAAACCCAAGAAACAGGCTCTGATTAGCTATTGAAATTTGTTCAGCCTGACAGCATTTTTAAAGTTTGGTCCGAAGTCAGAAAACCCTGAGTTTCTTGTCAGCCTACTCTGGTGCACCCCCCGCCCCCTTTTCTTCACTTTATGTTGTGTGCCTCCACTTACCTTTCACCATCTTTAAGGAAAGCTCAGGTCAGAGATCACAGTCTCTGATTCAGAGGACCATTTAAAGTTAAGGTCCTGCCCAGTGGTAACACCAGTCATCTGGAATCAAGGGGAGGAAAATACGGAGTTCTTTTTATCATTTCTTTTTGGGTGACCATTAGCCTTTTAAGTGGTCTCCCTGCTGCCAGTATAGCCAACTTTGGGCCCCCAACTGACTTGCAAGAGGGACCTTTCTAGATGCCCATCTCTAAGCTGGCATGCCTCTTTCATGTTGGGTTTATCTGTCATGTTTTACTCCTTTTTCCCTCCCAATGTTCCTGTCTTAGTTTAGATTTTCAGATTCTTCTGCCTAGCCTGGTGCAGTCATCTCTGAAGCCGTCTCCCTGTCTCTGGTCTCACCCCCTGACAACATGGCTGACAGAGTTTTCTTTCCAACACGCAAACCTAATCTTATTATCTGCAGACAGTCCTTTAGTGACCACCCCCTGCCCGGAAAGGACCAGGGCATGTGCAAACAGCATCTGTGGTCTGGCCCATGCCTTGTTTTTGTACCAGATCTGGGTCTGCAAACCAGACTGAATTCTGGGAGCTACCAGGACATGTACATCTCCTTTATTCCTCTGGGCCTTTGATCACAGAATCCTTTTCTAGCCTGGGACCTGTTCTCTCCTGAGGTCTGCTAGGGAACACCTTTCATTTTTCAAGACTCATATGGATGGCAGTTGCTCTCCTTTCATACCTTCATGCCCCATGCCCACCCCCTGCCCCCAATCCGTACTATTAGATTAACCAATCTCTTTATTCTCTGCCATACCTTATACCTTCGTTAAACTTTATTAGATTTACTTCTTTACATATCTTCATCTTCATCCTCTGTTGAAAGGAGTTGAAGGCCAGGAGCTATGCACTTTTTTTCCCCCCAGCACAGTGCTTGGTATGGATTAGGTATTTAATAAACACTTGTTGAATAAAAGAATGACTGGAGCTTCTGAATAGTAATATTAGAGTAAGTGTCCCCTAACTTCAGAGAGTGGATCATCTAAGGGCTAGAGTGATCTGGAAGGTCTCAGAGAAAGGCGAGACCTAAAATACAGAGATAGATAGGATTTGAAGTGGTGGAAAGAAGGAAGAATATTCATGACCAGGAATAATGGTTTGGAAGTCAACATTTTAAGGGTGTGTTGAATAAATGGATCTCGGGATTATGAGGGACACTACTGTTGGGAGATATAATTTCCTATTTAAAATGTTTCTGAAACAATTAAAATAAAATAAATAAATGTTTCTGTTGTTCTTCATGACCCACATAATAATTTCCAAACTGCTTAGTATTTGGGTAGTTGTTAAGAATCAAATCAGAGCTCAGCCTATTAATAGCTTAATGAGCTTGGACAAGTTGCTTAATTTTCCTAAGCCTCAATTATGAAATCACGAAATGGAGACATAATGTCTACCTTGCAGTGTTTGTTGTAACACTTAAATAAAATAATGCCACTTACCACTCATTCCCTGTTTATCGTGTGTCAGGCACAGTGCAGGGCCCTTTATATGCATCAACTCATTTAAGGTTTACATCCAGCTCCATGTTGTTTAGAAACTTGTTTCTGTTCTTACTTTACCACATTGAGAATACGGTGGTACTCCTAGCAGCAATGTGGAAGAATGGAAGCTGTGATCCCAAGTTGTTTTGGGGGGCTGGGGAAGAACAAGCCCCTCTGTAAAGGGCGGCCGGCAGCGGGGTCTGATTGTACCAGTGGACCCTCAGGTTCTGTGGGTCGGCTAGGTTGTGGGCTGGTCCGTGAAGCTTTTTGGTGCCCGGCGGTGTAATGCCGCCTCAGCCAGCAGGCAGGAATCATTGCCTTGAGACCCCTTGCACTGCCGAACGCCTCCTCTGGGGGCTGGCAGGGGGTGGGATGGGCGGCAAGAACAAGGGCATCCCTCGGTGGGAGCTCCCGGCGCAGCGGGTCTGATGTGACGCAAGCCTCCGCTGGGCGGCGCCCTGCTGCGCAACGAGGCTGCTCTTCTGACCATCAGTTATCTCCGGAGTGGGTCAGATGAGAATTTCCAGAAACCACGACCCCTGCAAATTCCTTTTTTATCAAACCTAGGGGTCATATAAAACAGAGGCAGGAAGCTTTAATTTTGGAAATAAATAGATAACATTTGGATCATAACATTTAGATTTTCTAGTTAAGTGACCCTCAGAAAATTACGTAAGCTCTCCGAGACTCCGTTTTGTGATCTGCAAACGGAGACCACAATACTCACTTCATGGAGTTGCTGTGACGTTGTAGGAGAAAGTGTATGCAAAGCGCGGTCCTGCCGGTCCGAGGCCCTGAGCGCTGGGACGCGGGTGGCCCTGAGTTCTGGCCCGAGCTGACGGCTGTGAGGTCATGTCCCACAGGCTTCTGTGCAACCTCTGCGAAGAGGAAATCACACCCGTCAGCCATCTCACCGAGGGACGGCAGTGTGTGCAGGGGCCAGGCCCCGAGGGCGCATCCAGGCGTGTGCCGGTGAAGCTCGCGGGGATGGTGGCCGGCCACGGAGAGCCTGAGAGCATGAGGGCGGCAGCGTTTTCCTAGGGGGGCACCCCTGCCCGTGTGTGCGGCCCGAGTCAGAGGCTGAGCTGAGAGGTTTGCAGCAGTACTTTGGGGACGTGATGAGTGTGGCTGGGAACAGAGGCAAGGCTCAAGGGCGGAGCGCTCTCGGAGGCAGAAACCGCCCTGTGCTGCTGTCCCCACTAATGGCGGGGCTTGCAGGGCTCCGTGGGCTCGAGCAGGTCCTCTTGCCTTTGCAGAGCAGCCCTTCCAGGTCCAGGATTTAACTGTATTTTTATTGTACATTGTCTAGAGCATAGAAGGCACTCCAGTGTTTTTTGAATTGAGTCTGTTGGCTAGAGTGTCTTGATGTTTTGGGAGGGTGGTTATGTTTCTCTTTCCTTGAGATAAACCAGTACACGTGTCTGTTTCAAGCTGGTGAGGCTGCTCTGATTTTTTAGTAGTAGCCACTTGAATTTTACTGTTCTGTATGCTTTTGGCCTCACTTGGGAGTTTAAGTTATTTCAAAACAGATAGAGACTGTAGGATAGAGAATCCCTAATCACAGGACAATTGAAGTTCATTGATAAGGATAGTGAGAAAAGTGTGCTGTGCAGAATATTTCACTCTTGAGTTTCTCTGATGTAATTAGTTTTGAAGGGAAAGAAGAACCCCAACATTCAGCAGAAAGGCAGGAATAGAGGATCAATCTAATACTTCATGGTGGAGAATGAAGCTGTGTTCGGGCTATTCTGCATATTCTGAAACTCAAGCACAACTGACCCCACAGAAAACAGGGCTGCCTGCAAACCCCCTTCTGCTGTCAGGTCTCTTGGACACCCCGATAGTGAACTCGGGTTCAGTTTCGTGCCCCTTACAAAGATTTGAGAAGTATTACCACCCAAATACTTGAGAGACACAAAGCGGCTGGTTGAGCGGACAGCCTGCGCGGCCGTCGTGGGACCGGAGCGGGCTGACAGTCGGTGGGCCTGCCGTTCCTGCTCGTTTGTGTAGCATGGCATCTAAGCACCATCAGATTTTCCTCCGGCACAGAATTCAGAAACCTCAGGTTTCTCCTTCCTCTGAGGGAGCTTTGGCACAGGAGTTACTCTGTTTTCCTTTGTGGAGAAAGATGTTCATCTGTGTGTGTGTCTCCCCATTAGCTGGGCAGAAGCACAGCCTTCCTGGGGTTTTTCTCCTTGGAGGTCAGGCATGTTTGCTGCCCTCTAAAGCGGCTGTTTTCCTTACCTCCAGCCTTTTTCCCACTAATGCCTAACCCAGTACCAGTTCTAAACACTGGAATGCCTTGCCTTCTGAGTGCTGTTTATCCATTCTTTCCAACTCAAGTGCTGAAAGTCTCCTGGAGGTCCTTGACCTTGGCAAGGGTCATCGGCCATGTGGTTCTCACCTGCCAGCTTTCAGCAGCCCCTGACTGACTCCGGGACTTTCTTTAAGACTAGGACAGACATGCAGTAGCAGCCTGTGCCTCGGGGTCAATCATCTTACTCTGATTATTCTGCTGAATAGATTTCCTTCCTTCCCCCCGAGTCCAGATCTATTTGACTTCTGTTCCCTGTTTTCTTATGCCCTGATTCGATTTCTTGGGCCTAAACCTGGTCTTGAAGCATAAACCCATAAATGGTTCTTCCGTCCACCCTAGAACTCTGGGCATCCTCTGTCAAGCTGTTCACCTGAACAGATCTTTGCCCCACCAGCTTATACCTTGAACCCCAGCCCCTTCTCTCCTACTTTAATAAAAGTTTTAGTTGTATTGGCTCTGGCATGGGGACTCCCATAGCCACCTATCCTCTCATCCTCTGTGTCCTCTTCTCTCTAATCCCTGTGCTTTGGCTCCAGAGCAGCTCTGTGACCACCTGCCAGATGGTGCTCCACGCCCGGCCCAAGTTCTCACCTTCTTTGCAAATTGGTGATGTGTGTGAGTCTTGTCCCTTCAATTTATGGCAAGCTTGTAGGGGACAGTTATCCCCATAACCTTAAATACCCCAGGGCCCAGATATTACCAGACCACTTAAAAACCTTTATTAGTTGTTTATTTTGTCACGGTAAGGTTGATACTGAATATGCCTTTTCCTTTAATAAGCATATTTAACATCCTTTAATAAATATATTTAACATTTTAAAGTCCTTGCTATTTTCGAAGTGTGATTTTTGGTTTTGATAAATGATGGTAGCAATTCATGCCAAATTTGTACTGAAATCCTTCTCAATTTATTCTGAACTTCTGCACATGTAGTTTAGTGTAAAACAGAGACTTAAATGCAAAGGATAGAATGTTGATTAAAAAACTTATTTTCACATATAATCATCATAGAATTTGAAGGGGAAATCCTTATGAAGCTTCTCAGATTGTCTTTCAGATTTCCTTCCTTTGTTCCCAAATACTGCTTTGTAGCAGTATCACCCCCATGTCCATATGCTTCTAAAACACATTAATTCAACAGCAAACTTCATTTTATCAGAGATAATTTAAAATGTGTTACAAGCGCTTAAGTTCACCATGCCAGCTCAGCATTCCTGATTTATGTTATCTTGAATGTTAGGATTATGCAAGACATTTATTGGACCGAGAGGGAGAAAATCCAAATTCTTTAGAACCTCTCTCCTTTCCATGAAACAGCTAACACAGGGGGAAATGTCTTGCTGTTTACTCCTGAACACTGAGACATCTTTCTCAGTCTCTCTCTCCCCACCTACCCTCCTACTCGGTACCAAGAGATAACAACCTATTTTCATGGAATAATTGAAATAGAGCCAGATAATCCGAATTACCTGGAGCTCCGTGATTGCTGGGGCTATGTACACTCACTATTGCCTTCTCAGTGTTAGAAAGTGGCACATAATAGGCACTCAACTAATTTGCTTAATGTATGACTAAATAATAGTAAGTTTTAATATGTTTACTAAATGTTTAATGTAAAAAAGCTCTGTTCCCATTGATTCAGGCTATGGTAGTGGGTAGGTGAACATTTATTTTGTTCTATCTTTATGAGGCCTCTGGGTTTTCCACTGCATATCTGTCGCTTATGACAATGATGACCCTAATAGTAGATGTAGCATCTAGCATTGTCTAATGCTTTCATCATTTCATAAATCAAATTTCACAAGGCGTACATATATGCCTTTCATTTTATCTTCAGAACAGATCCGAGTGTTGGACAGGACAGGTGCCCGCAAACGGTGATCCTTCTGCCTTCTCCTGGGCCATGACCTTCTAGAGCAGGGATGACAGACAGAAGGCTTTGGTGCGGAGACTAAAAATAGATACGTTATGTGCCAAAAGTCACACATCAAGTTTGTAACAAAGACCCAAAGTACATATCATCTATCATTTTTTCCACTTTATATCTATTATGGATTTAACTGACTTCACATTTCATTCAATAATTTCCCTGAGATGCCACAGAAATTCAGTGATGGATGTATATTTAAAATTACTATAAAGGCAACATTAAGCGACATAAAGAAGAGCAATATATAATAGATAAGAAAGTACTGTTTTTCAGAGCCAAGCATTATCCTGTTTTTTATTATTGGTATTTTGGAAGTATTTATTCATTTCCCTAGATAAAAGACAGCATGTGATTTGGAATATAAAGAACAAGATTTGGATGTGATTTATAAATCTCTTTTTGTTTTCATTCCTTTCATGACTCCTTAGGAATAGGTGAAGGTGTCCCTTCTGAACTCTGTTTTTGCACCTTGGTTTCTGAAGGGGCTGTTTTTCATTTTCTTGCCCTTTCCAATAGCCAGCAGCATAATTAATATGCTAGGGTGTTGTGGGAACAAACTGAAAAAACAAGTACAGATTTTTTTATTAAGGTAATATTGATATACATTCTTATGAAGGTTTCACATGAAAGAACAATGTGGTTACTACATTTACCCATATTATCAAGTCCCCCCCATACCCCAATGCAGTCACTGTCCATCAGTGTAGTAAGATGACACAGATTCACTGTTTGCCTTCTCTGTGCTACACTGGTTTCCCCGTGACCCCCCATTCCATGTGTGCTAAACATAATGCCCCTCAATCCCCTTCTCCTACCCTCCCCACCCACCCTCCCTACCCCTCCCCTTTGGTAACCACTAGTTCCTTCTTGGAGTCTCAGAGTCTGCTGCTATTTTGTTCCTTCAGTTTTGCTTTGTTGTTATACTCCACAAATGAGGGAAATCATTTGGCATTTGTCTTTCTCTGCCTGGCTTATTTCACTGAGCATAATATCCTCCAGCTCCACCCATGTTGTTGCAAATGGCAGGATTTGTTTTCTTCTTATGACTGAATAATATTCCATTGTATATATGAACCACATCTTCTTTATCCATTCATCTACTGATGGACACTTAGATGGCTTCCATATCTTGGCTATTGTAAAAAGTGCTGCAGTAAACATAAGGGTGCATATGTCTTTTTGAATCTGAGAAGTTGTATTCTTTGGGTAAATTCCAAGGATACAAGTACAGATTTAAGACAGTTTACTGGAAGAGTACATGAATAAGGAGGTCCTTTGTGCTTGTTTGTGACTTATTTGTTAGATTCAGTTTCACAGTAGAGGATATCTAAAAAGTAAATACTTGGATTTTACTCTGGAATTTTTCATGTTAATAAAAGAAAAGGAAAAAACTCTACCATTTAACGAGACTCTTAAAGTTGTATCTTATAGGAAGGCCTAAATTTGAGGTATGAAATAATCAATCTTATTTTGATTTTTGGGTAAGATTTTACTTAGCTTACATATACTTTTCCAGAACTGGAGACTTTAGAAGGTCTTGAGACTCGACAACCACCTGTCACACTAGTCAGACATTCTTGAATGTTTATTTGGTAATTTTAAGAGTGTACAAAGTACTGAGTTAGATCCAGCTCGCTCCGTGGTCTGTCCTGCATGTGAGGACTGGGTGGGGAATGACGTTTCTGTTTCAAATTTTCAGGTTTTTTTTTTTTTAAGCTTTAGGATCTGTGTATTTATCTGATCTGTCTTTGGTCTTCATGGAGAAACAGTGTATATAAGCTAATTATCAATTAAGATATAATAACCTTTTATTTGTTTTAGAAATTTCTTTTAAATTATAAGGACTGCTATCTGCAGATCTAGTATTTGAAGATTTGGCACAAATATTTGCCTTGTTATAGATAATTTTCATGTATTTAGAATGACTAATTCTTAAATTTGAAAGATACTGGACTTGCCAAAGCTTGGTATCTGACTTTAGGGGATATGATGGCTGTTTTAAGCGATGATACATAGATGGAGTAGGTCCTGAGAGGCCCCCTCTAGAATTGCTTTTGCTGAGCAGTGTTTTAGCAGTATGTGCTTGGCTCATATCAAGAAGGGCTAGAGGGGCAGGTACACAGTTGTGTTTACAAGGATGTTGCTGAAGACATTGTGTATATATCAAATACATTGTCCCTTTTATGAAAAGCTCAAGGGCCATTTTTCTTACACTTTTGTGCCAGAAAAATTATACAATTATCCTAAAAGTGATCCTGCTTTACTCTTTATTTTGGTTGCTAGGAAGTTTAGCACTAAATTTGTGACATATGTTTAACAATTAATTATATTTTGGGATGCATTTTGTGTAATCATTTTACTCTTATATCCTTATTCTCCTTTGACAGCCCATTAAACTTCAGCACATTTGTTGGATGCCTGTTCCTGCTGGGCACTGTATGTGATGCTAGAGATAACAGTGACCAGCACAGTCTGACACACCTTGGCCTCATGAGCTTATAATATTTTTGGGGATAAGAGAAAATCAAATAATCATACAAATACAGGTAAAAAGGAAATTGTTACAAATAAAATGGAGGAACCTTACATGTTGCTTTGGTGAATTCCTCTTTTCCTGTATGTATGTATTTTGCCTTTATAGTCACAGAGATTCATATATACAGAGAGATACCCACATATGGTATACATATATATGTATATATTATTTATAGTATATTATACTTTATACTATAGTATATAGTATACTATACATTATAAAATACTTCTGTTTTCTTGTAAAAACTCTTCTCACTACTGATTAAATGACTGATGATTTTTTTCATTACATGGAAGTACTATAATATATGCCAATACTTTATCACTGGACATTTAGCTGATTGACACTATTGTAAACAACAAAGTATTGTTTTAATTTTCATTTCTTTGAAAGCCAGGTTTTCTAATGGATTACATATTAGCAAGAAAAAAAAATACATCCCGCCACCCCAGCCCCCCTCCCTACTCCCTACATGCACTCAGGGAGTTTGACTAGAATCTTGTTTAATTAGCCAAGGACAGAGGTCTTACTGATAGCAGATAGAGCAGGAACAAATGCAGGGAAGCTCATAGCTTTTCTTGGGTCCTCAGCGGCCAGTCACTCTGTCTCCATGGCACAGCATCTTGCTTATTCCAGAAAATTCAATTCATGCCGCAGCACCACCTTTATATGTGGGGCTAGCCTTGCATTTTGAAGCAGTAGCAGTCTGTGTACTTCCATTTTCGGAAATACTTACAAATGATGAGCTCTTTGGGTTCTTAGACTAAACGTGCCCCATCACAAAGATCACATTCCTAAGAGCAGCAGGAAGGGAAGAGCAAATCAGTCAGTGCCCAGGAATGACTGTTTCCAAACGACATGTCTGCCGCAGCCTTCCCATGTTCTGGAACGTGGATACCTCTGCATATACTAATGAGGCTGAATAGTTCATTACAGGATTGCCTACCAGTTGCTAAGTTTTCTGTGGATCATACTGATCTTTGTACTATCATTGAATTTTTATGGCTCCTTTTATACCAGTATTTCGCATATGTTGTAAACATTTAATTCAATTTACCTTTTCTTTTTAATTGTCATGTGATATTTTTAACACAGTGTTAAGAGTACCGATTTTGAGACACCTTCACGTCAGTCCTGTTCAGTGACTTATTACCTGTGTACTTCAGTTAAATTTAAGATGCTCACTTCTTTTAAGCACATATGTGTTGTTGTGTAAGTGGTGGTTCCTGTTACTCTTTTCCAAAAATAGTAGATATGTGGAAAAAATTGAGTAATGCATGTAGAAACTTTAGATAGCACAGATAATTTTAAACTTAAAAGAAATCATTCATAATACCTCTCTATCTACTGTTCACATTTTCCCATATATATGTTAGCAAGCAGTTATGTGTTCCTTTAATCACAGGTACAGATAGTTTAATTATGGGTTATTCTCCTATAGTATATTGAAAATATCTTTCTTGGTTAATATGTATGTTCACTTTATAATTTCAAATTGTGTAATATTCCATTGTATAGATGTACTATAATTTACCTATTTCTGTACTTTTAATCATTAAAAATGTAATGAACACTTCATAACTTATAATAAGCAGAACTGTGTATCAGAGGATCAGTACATCTTTAAGGTTGTGGATATTTCTATAGCGTTGTCCACACTAGGTATTATCTTTTTTATCTTTTTCTTTTTTGCCAGTTCAATATGTGAAATATTTAAATTTGCCTTCTTTTGGTTGCTAGTAACTAAATGTGTTTCATCTGTTTATTGATTGTTTTAATTTCTTTTTGAATAGATTGCCCTACTAATTTCTTTGGTATTTTGCAATTACAGTTTCATTTTTATTCTTTTAGACTTTCAAAAGCACTTATGTACAGCAAGGACATTAGTCTTTAATTATATATATTATAGATAGTTCTCTGCTTCTCTTTAATTTTTTATTATTTTTGGTTCAAGGAAAATTTTTAGTTTTTACAAATAAATAAATCCAGTCATTTATATTTTTCCCTGTTAAAGATTATTTAAATAACCACCAATATTTTCTTCAAGTACTTTTATGTTTTTGATTTTTACTTAAACAAATTTCAGTTTTTTACCTAAATTCTAGTTTTAAATATAGAATATAAGCTCCATGAGGACAGCAGTTTTGTCCATCTTATTCCTTATTGCTTGACATATTCATGGCACATCACAGGCATGTAATATGTATTTGTCAAATTAATAATGTAAATCTCTAATAATCTAAACTTTATATCATGATAAAATGGGTGACAGAAATGTAGTTTCCTTAACATTTAAAAAAAGTTAGAAATGTATTTTTTTTTATTAAGGTATCACTTATATACACTCTTATGAAGGTTTCACATGAAAAACATGTGGTTATTACATTCACCCATATTATCAAGTCCCCTCATTCCCCGTACAGTCACTGTCCATCAGTGTAGTAAGATGCCACAGAGTCACTACTTGTCTTCTCTGTGCTACACTGTCTTCCCCTTGACACCCCCCTCAATCCCTGTCTCCCTCCTCCCCAGTCACCCTCCACCACCCTCATGTTTGGTAACCACTAGGCCCTTCTTGGAGGCTGTGAGTCTGCTGCTGTTTTGTTCCTTCAGTTTTGCTTCATTGTTATATTCCACAAATGAGGGAAATCATTTGGGACTTGTCTTTCTCTGCCTGACATATTTCACTAAGCATAATACCCTCTATCTCCATCCATGTTGTTGCAAATGGTAGGATTTGTTTTCTTCTTATGGCTGAATAATATTCCATTGTGTATATGTACAACCTCTTCTTTATCCATTCATCTACTGATGGACACATAAGTTGCTTCCATATCTTGGCTATTGTAAATAGTGCTACGATAAACATAGGGGTGCATATGTCTTTTTGAATATGAGATCTAGTTTCCTTTGGGTAAATTCCTAGGAGTGGAATTCCTGGATCAAATGGTATTTCTATGTTTAGTTTTTTGAGGAACCTTCATATTGCTTTCCACAATGGTTGGACTACTTTACATTCCCACCAGCAGTGTAGGAGGGTTCCCCTTCCTCCGCATCCTCACCAGCATTTGTTGTTCCTTGTCTTTTGGATGTTGGCCATCCTAACTGGTGTGAGGTGATATCTCATTGTGGTTTTAATTTGCATTTTCCTGATAATTAGTGATGTGGGACATCTTTTCATGTGCCTGTTGGCCATCTGAATTTCTTCTTTGGAGAATTGTCTGTTCATATCCTCCACCCATTTCTTAATAGGGTTATTTGCTTTTTGGGTATTAAGGCATCTGAATTCTTTATATATTTTGGATGTTAACCCCTTGTCAGATATGTCATTTATGAATATATTCTCCCATACTGTAGGGTGCTTTTTGTTCTGTTGATGGTGTCCTTTGCTGTACAGAAGCTTTTTAGCTTGATGTAGTCCCATGTGTTCATTTTTGCTTTTGTTTCTCTTGCCTGAGGATATGTATTCAGGAAAAAGTTGCTCATGTTTATATTCAAGAGATTTTTTACTATGTTTTCTTCTAGGAGTTTTATGGTTTCATGACTTACATTCAGGTCTTTGATCCATTTCGAGTTTACTTTTGTGTCTGGAGTTAGACAATAATCCAGATTCATTCTCTTGTATGTAGCTGTCCAGTTTTGCCAACACCAGTTGTTGAAGAGGCTGTCATTTCCCCATTGTATGTCCATGGCTCCTTTATCATGTATTAATTGACCATATATGCTTGGATTTCTACCTGGGCTCTCTATTCTGTTCCATTAATCTATGGGTCTGTTCTTGTGCCAGTACCAAATTATCTTCATTACTGTGGCTTTGTAGTAGAGCTTGAAGTCGGGGATTGTAATCTCCCCAGCTTTATTCTTCCTTCTTAGGATTGCTTTGGCTATTTGAGGTCTTTTTTGTTCCATATGAATTTTAGAACTATGTGTTTTAGTTCGTTGAAGAATGCTGTTGGTATTTCGATAGGGAGTGCATTGAATCTGTAGATTGCTTTAGGCAGGATGGCCATTTTGACAATATTAATTCTTCCTATCTGTGAGCATGAGATGTATTTCCATTTATTGGTGTCTTCTTTAATTTCTCTCAAGATGTCTTGTAGTTTTTAGGGTATAGGTCTTTCACCTCCTTGGTCAGGTTTATTTAGAAATGTATTTTCTAAAATATATTTGTTATCTGTTATTTTCCTTCTGTCGGGAACATCCTTTTTCCTTTTCACTTACTGAATTTTTGATAATCTTTAGATCTCCACTCAAGCATTGTTTCTGTAGGAAGCCTTTCTGTGCTAATTTTTTGACAAGGTCATATTGCAAATTGTTACATTTCCTTATATTGTCTTTTTTTTGTGGCACTTGTCATACCTGTAATTTTGCAATTATTTGTGGAATTATTTAGGTATTTACTTTATCAGTAGGAAACACACAGAGAGACTTTGTTCATCATTGAATTCCACTGCATAACACATACTGATGTTTAAAAAGTTTTAAATTTTTTGGATGGATTAGTAAATAAATGAACCAACTGCCACAAAAATCACATACTGAGGTTTTACAAGTGCTTGGTCCTCTTCAAGACTTTAACTTCTGTATTATTGATCTTTTTGTCTGTTTTGTTGTCCAATTTAATACAGATTTTAAAATAGTACCTTTAAAAACATTTTAGTATATCTGAAGTTATGATGGCTTCCTACATACTCCCTACAATACCTCAGTAAAAATAAAATTCTTTACAAAATATAAAAAAATAAAAATTTTCCAATTATTCTCACACATTTGATCTTGCAGATGAATTTTATAATCATTTGTCAAGGTAAAAACAATCTCTTTGTATATTTGTGTGTGTGTTCATTTGAGGGGGAATAGTTATTTTAAATTTATAAATTAACCGGGATTGTATATTCATAATAAAATATGTAGGCTTCTTTAAGAATTTGATTATGTAGCTTTTATATACTTGAATATATTTTCCTCAGTTGATTTTAAATTTTATTCACAGGACCTGAAAATTTCATGCTAGGAATTTTCTTAGATATTTTTGTACAGGAAAGAGTTAACTTGGCAGGCTTAAGTTTGCCGTCTTTAAAAGGTTCTGCTTGCAGGGTTGGTCTTTAGCTGGCCTCTAAGAACTTGAATTTCAAAATGTTTCTTTTGCAAAGTGATAAGGTGTGCCGAGAGTACTTAATTTCATTGTGACAGCCTAGCCATAGTTTTTTTTTTTAAAACCATGTGATTTATGGTGAGCACCTACTTTCCTTCTGGGAGTTTTTAATGATTGTGGTTGATCATGATGGCAGAGAGTGTTCCTGTGACCAGCCTCTGAAAGACCCTTGAACTTTGAGTCTCAGTGAATTTTTCTGGGTAAATACACTAACATATTAGTGCATTTCACTGCTGGAGAACATCAGAAGCTTACAAATGGATTTCTCCAGACACTGATATGTCTTTTTCCCTTAGTTACATAAATTTTGAGTTTCTTCTCTTGGTTTTCTCTATAGTCCCAACAATGTCATCCTCAAATGATAATTCTGTATACTTTCTTTTTTACAATATTTACCCCTCACATTTATTTTTCTTGTCATATTACATTGATTAGATGTTCCAGAAGAATATTGAATAATATAGTTGACTTTAGGAAACTGCTTAAGTTCTGTACGATTGTGAAATTAAATATGTTTTTTCTTGTCTCTAGCTTGATATTCTTTATCATATTAGGGAAGCATTCCTCCATATCTAGTTTATTTAGAGTTTCATGAAATATTAACTGGTTTTTTTTTTTTTGGCATCTGTTGAAATGATCCAGTGATTTTTTTCATCATTTATTAACGTGATAAATTGCTAAATATGTGTTTAAAATCTTACTTAAGAGGCATGATATAACTATCTGGAAGATAATAAAGTATCATATTATTTTAAATACTATTTAAAACTTGCTCTTGAAAAGAAGATTAAGTATTGTTACTTTCAGTAAAATATCTCCTCTTAAGTAATAGAGGTTAACAAAAGGATGCAAGGTGAAATGCATCAGCTTATCACATCTATTTATAGAGAATAAAATAATTTAATAGAATAATACACAGAAAAATTGAGATTATTCAGGATTTTCTTTAGGGATATTTACACTGTAGACTGGTATTTGTCAAAATGTGTTTCTGATTTTCAGTGATACACATACATAGCTGTGTATGCATATACATTTTTATGTATCTATGTGTTTTTGGCACACAAAAATGCCTGCTGCGTTTGGACAAGTATTTTTGAAGCACACCAACTTCTGCTTCCAGCTCTTTCACCTTTAACTTCAACACAATATGATGATACAAACTACTCTGTGTTTTGCATAATTGCTACAATGCCTGTAGTGGTGATATTTGGATGTTGGTAATACTGACAGGGCCTAAGACAGCATGATGTTATAAATAGATTCTCATTTTATTTCCTCTCTAATTCATCATAATTATTATGGATGATTTTATTTTGCTAGTATTTTCTTTCTATATTTTAAAACTATACTTCTGAAGAGATATCAGGATTTAAAATTTATGGTTAAAACCGAGAAAAATGTTAATTACAAATATGTAGGTTTTTACAATAATGACAGTCAGTATTACTACATTGTCATATTTAATTCTGAAATGTATCTATGAGTAGCAGTATAGTCCTTGTAAGGAGATTAAATATTTTCTCACAAGGAAGAAAGAAGGTAGGAAAATAAACATGAATTATAACATTTAATTAAAATTAAATTAATCATTATGTTTTTCTTCAGTTTTCCTTTAAACAGGAGATCAAATTTTTTTTGGCATAGTAGAAGTGTCTTTATCTCTTTTCTGTTCCCTCCAAATTTCCATCTTATAATGTGGCAAGGTGGCCTTTTGACAACAAGCAAAGTAAACTCTACAGGAAAAGCGTATTTTCCTTATTTCCACCAACCATAGATATCTAGCAGTTCATTTTCCTGGTAGAAAGTTTGATGGCTATGAAGATGAGACAGGTTACAAAGGAGAAGATACAACCACAGATCTCAAGCGCCATGTAAGCCAAAAGGAAGGTGACCTGCAAACATGTACTTCCGGTGCTCTGTGGTGATCTCTGTTAGGGGCTGTGCGAAGTGAAGACCTAGTGGTTTGTTTTAAGCTGGCATCAGGGTGTCAAGGGAAGTGTGCGGAGGCTGCCGGGTCTGAGCTCAAGTGTTGCCCTCATGCTTCCTCAGGGAACTGTCTCCACTAATCCGATCTAACATTATCCTCTAGTGTGTCATTATTACTTAGGATTATCCAGAGAAATGGAATAAATCGTGTGCATGTGTGTGAAGAGATTTACTATGAGTAATTGACTGGCTCATGCGGTTATGGGGGTTGGTAAGTTCCAGTATCTTCAGGGAGAGCTGGCAAGCTGGAGACCCAGTTTGGGTGGGGCTCTGTCCTAAACCAGCAGACTTGAGACTCTGATGTTTCAGTTCAAGTCCAAACGCAAGAAAAAAATCCTAGGTCCCAGGCTTCTGCTGAAGGTAAATCAGTTAGAAAGAATTCTCTCACACTTGGGGGACGGGACATTTGTTTGTTCAATTCAGGCCTTCAGCCGATTGGATGAGGCCCACCGACTGTAGGGAGGGTGATCTGTTTTACTCAGCCTGCCGTTTTAAATGTTAATCTCATCCAAAAACGCCCTCACAGAAACATCCAGAATGTTCGACCAAAAACCTAGTCAAGTTGACGTGCAAAATTAACCATTACAGTGTCACAGTATTGTAGATGTAGTAAACCAGATCAACCATTCTGTGATACTCATTTTTAAAAACTTATTTGATACTCATTTCTGAACTTAGTCTTGTTTTCCCCCAAACTTATATTGTTTCCTCCTTTCCTTTATCTACCAAATACCACCTATTCTTCTGACTTTCTCTAAATAGCCACTAATTGATCTTTTTTATTTCCTTAGTTTTTAATTATAAATTTTTATTGTTTCATAGCTGTGAGCTTTTGTTTCTCTAACTCAGTGGACAATTTCCTGAGTGTAGTGACTATGCTTTTTTTCCCGTCTCTTTAGCTCTTTTCCCTTTAAGAAGCAGAATACTTAATATATAGATAGTGGTATTTGTTAATTCATTCAACAACTTAATGTGTATTAGATATGAGACTCTGCTCTAGACCCTGGCAATATAAACATGAATAGTGCAGAAATAGCTTTCTGGGAGTAGAAAGCAGATAATAAGTGGTTATGATACAATGTAGTACTATGTTAAAAGGCCGAACAAATACTTGGGAACCCAGATGACATGATAATCACTGTATTTATCGTGCAGACTCATGGAAGGTTTTATCAAAGGAGTCACATTTTTTTACCTGGACCTAAATGAATAATCAGGTAAATGGCAGTTGCAGTTTAAGGGAAACATTTTAGGCAGAGTGAAGGGGCTACAAAAGCACAGATATGGAAGAGAAGAATATGTTTGGAAAATGTGAGGTCAGTAATCTGTAGTTATACTATGATTGGCTTATAAATGTTTGGGAGAGAAGAGGCATGCAAGAGCTAGCTAAAGCTAGAGCTTAAAACACTTTATATGCCATTGGTAGGACTTTTAACTTTATCCCCATAGGCAATAGGATCCAGCAGAAATCTTCAAGGGACAGTGACATAATCATATACTTTTTTATAGGTAATTCTGGGGAAGCTGGCCTTAAATAGGGAGAGAAAGTAGGAGCTGGAATAATTAAGGTCACTGTAACAATTTTGTAGAGAGATACCGAGAGCCTGAATTAGGTAGTGAAAAGAGAGAATGGACACCGGAGTTTTGAGGAGGTGTTTTTAAGGTTGAATCAACAGCAATTGGTCACAGTTTCAGGGAAGGAGAAATTGGAGCAGGGGAGGTGGTAAGAGAGAAAATGAACATAACAGAGTATGTGAGGGAGAGGGAAAGATTGATTGCAACTCAAGTTTCTAGGTTGGAAGATGGAGTGCGTGGTGATGGATTGAAATCAGAATTTGATTAGAATCAGATACGTTAGGAAGGGTGTGGAGTGCAGTTTTGCATGTGCAGCATTTGAAATGCCTGAGGAGCAGCTGGGAATGCAGATCTGGAGAACCAACAAGATGCCCAGGCTGGGAGGCACGTGGTCCTCAGATTAGCCACACGAGAAGGGGAGGTGATCTGAGGAGAACACGTCATGGTGTAGGGGTCCTAAGGGCATCGACATACCTTGTCTTGTAGATATTTGATCTACTGATTAATTGAATTATAATGGGCCCACTCTGAAGTAAAGGAAATGCAAACATTTTATTGAGAAATCTACAAGATTCCATCCAGGTTCTCATAGGTAAACTGTCATATATCAGAGCAGGTTACTAAAATGGAATCTTTATGTATAGCTGCCTAACCGAGCAAGTGAGCTAATCTGTATTCGATTCTCAGTTTTCATCTATAGACACTTCAACTCCATAATCGCTGTGTCCACTCTTGCTTCACTATGAGGAATTCTCTCTGTAGTAGCCATATAGATATATATATATATTTTTTTTTTGGTCAAATAAGGGTCATGTTCAATGTTCATATATGATGTCCTCTCTCCTCTCGGCCCCTGCCAACCTCTCTCACCTCATCTCTTACATCTCTTCTCTGCTTTATTGGGCTTCAGCCCAAGGAGCCCTCTTCCTGCTCCTGCCACAAGTCTTGTGTATATGGTAGGCACTTAATAAATAAGAAATGAATGAATGACTCTACCTTCTTGGTTTATTGCAAAAAGAAAATGTGGAAAGGTATACGAAGAGCCTGTTAAATGTGCCTGGTCTGCAACAAATGCCACTTTTAATCATTTTTGCCCTGTGTTACCCGGTCCGTGATTCTGGTGTTTCTCTGCCCTCCTCTGCTCCGATCTACCTTCTGACTCTTCTCACTCGCCAGCTCGCCGTGCTCCGTCTGTGCATCACAGAGTACAGACCACGCGTGCTGACATCTCTCCTCAGCTGGCGCTTGATACTATCAACTTCTTCTAATCCCCTGGACTTTTTCATACATGTCCTTTTCTGAGTAACTGCATTTTTTTATTATGCTTAAAAATTATATATGGAGTCCTGATCCCAAGGACACTGAGCATACAACAGCCTTTCTGCAGAAATTCCCAAGAGAATGCGGATCCTCTGGTAACTCAGTGCCAGGATTACCAAGGGACCCTTATGATTCATTAAGCACTGCCCTGATCACATCATGACGTGGATTTGGAATTAGCAATTCATAAGCAATAGCCAGGACTTACTGAACACCTACTCTGGGCCGGGCAAAGTCCTGAGCACTTTACGTATGTCACTTCACTTTATGAGTTGGGTTTTATTAGTATTTCTGTTTTTATACCTACTGACTTGCCAAAGGTCACACTGTTAGTGATTTGCGAGTTAGGCTTTAAGCCCAGGTGGTCTAATTTCAGATTCCTGCCGTCAGGTATGCTTTTATATTTTATAGTGCCTTGGTAGCAGTTCCAGGGGCATAAAGTTAACTTTTATTCTTCAGTGTTTGATTTTAAATTTCAAAAATAATATGCAGTTACAGTTTTTAAAAAATTCCAACATTTCTTCTCTACCATTTCAAGTCTTAGTTCCCTTACAGCAACTATGGTGAGGATTATTTTCAGAAGTTTTTCTTTATGAGACTTTTTTTAACCTCTTACTGTGATTTTCCTCTCAGCTTTTGTCTTCTGATAAGTCAGCTTATTCCTAGTTAGTTGGTGAAAGTGGTAAATATAAAGACCCAGAGGTAACCCTGATAGCATATATATATATGTGTGTGTACAACTTGGGTTGACCCAAAAAGCAAGGTCTTCCACCTCTGTGCGAAGCAGGCTTCTAAAATTAATTAAATTTTTACCTGTTTGGGACCCATGTACATGAGTTTCTGTCTGAAGGAGCCCTGCTTTTGTTGTAAAACTCCAGGGTGATGAATTCTTCAGGTTCCCAGGACTGAGGCTGTTATCTGACAATTCATCTATGAACATATTACCAAGATGCTCGGAGGAAAATGAACAACAGCCCCTCCCGGCTCAAGAAATGGGGTCTGGTGCTCTTTTCAATGCATGGCTTTATGGACTCAAGAATCAAATGTGTTCAGAACAATGTGAAGGGAGTTTTGCCTCTGGACCCATATCTTTTCTCTACCCCTCCGTTCATGAAGAAGGATGCCAGAATTGTTAATCTGCCACACAAAAATGCTTCCACAGAAATGGCCATGCTTTTCAGAAGGCAGCAGAACATTTTCCTAAAAAGTGAGGTCACCCGAAGCACAGAGCAGAGAAATCCCAGATGGCACTAATATCTGATTTCATTTTTAGCACGCTCACATTCAGCAGGCGGATTGGAGGGCTGACCTCCCTGGCACTTCTGCCTCACTGCCCGCTACTCCAATTGCCTTTGTGAATGTTTTTTCATAAGGCTTCTCCTGGTACCTCTGAGATTGATGCCTGGCTGCCCACCTGTGTTATGCTTCATTACGTCAAGGCTCTGTGTGATTGAGATTGCCAGATTCTATAAAAGGGGAAATCCTAGCTCATCCGTATCTCAGATTTTTCCTGCTATCTCTCAAATTGCTTGTAATGTCTCGGAAAGTGTCATCTTAGCTTTCTAGGTGTAACTGTCATTTGTATCCATTTTTAACATAACCTAATTCTTCTGCTTTCTCCTGTAGCGTGGATAGATTATGAATAATATAAAAATCATCTAGAGATGGCTAAATTTAACTGTTTCCAACATACCTACCACACACCTGATTATATTATGGCAAATGTTTTTGAATTCCTGCATGAGCTATAGCTTCCGGGGCTTAAGAGCACAGCCGTGGGTTGCAGCGCCTGACTCAGCCGTGTCCTCTGCTGTGGAGTGAGCCTCAGTTTCTCTGTTTGTAAACAAGTGGTCTTGTTAGGGTCAGCAGTTGGCACTGGTGTGAAGGTTAAATAAGGTAATGAATGTCATGTGGCTGTCCGCATGCCGGTGCAAGAATGAACGCACAGTGAATGTTGGCTTGTGCTGTGGCTGTTTTTATTTTGTTACATATGTGTATAATGGTAAAATATTAAATGATGAAATGATTTCGTTTCATTTTTATTTGGATTGCAAGGACACTGAATTGTTTGTTAAGGAGGAAGTTTTAATGATCTGACACTCTGTTTCAAAGCTTTTTATTACAGAACACTTCACTCCAATAGATCATTCCATAATCCACATACCTATGGAGGGATGGACTCTGGAAGGGCAGCACCCTCTTCCTCTCCCTTCTGCCCTCCCCATCTAGTTTATATTTTGGTTAAATGGCTAGACAGAAGAAAGTTTCACACAGTGCGAATATCCAGGAGGTTTTCTGTTTTTCCTGGCAGGATGACCTATGTGGCCATTCTGTAAAGTTCTCTGGAAGTTTCGAGAAGGATTAGGCTGCTTCAATTTTTATGTGTTTCTGGTTCTCACACGACCAGACTCTGGTGCCTATTTTAATGCAAAGCCTACCTCATGGGTTAGAACACATTGCATATTTAATAGGTTTTTTGCTTGAACAGACCTCTACCCAATGTGATGTTGATGAGTTTAGGTTTTAGATGAGTAGACTGCTGCTTTATTGTGAAGCTTCCTTCAGGAAGTTACTTTTCTCCTTTTTATAGGTCTAACATAAGGCCAGACTATGCAGACTCCAATTTCCATGAGTTCAAGATGCACACCTTCAACAGGGTTACATCCTGCAAAGTCTGCCAGATGCTTCTAAGGTAAGCTTGCTTGATCCTGTATTTCAGCTTAAAGAAACTGGTATAATTGCTAAGTATAATCACTTGTCTCTATCTCAGCCAAAGCTTTCTGAATTAGGGACACGGCCTTAAAGCGTCTGGACGGAGCAGTCCTTCCCTTGGCCTCGTACCCGGACGGCTCCTCCAGGGTCCCCGGGAGGGCCCTCCCGTCTGTGAGGGCTCGTACCCGGACAGCTCCTCCAGAGCCCCTAGGAGGGCCCTCCCCTCTGTGGGGCTTGTACCCAGACGGCTCCTCCAGAGCCCCTAGGAGGGCCCTCCCATCTGTGGGGCTCATACCCGGACAGCTCCTCCAGAGCCCCCAGGAGGGCCTTCCCATCTGTGGGGCTCGCACAGCACAGTCCCTTTGCTTTCCCTATGGCATCAGTGATTTCACAGAGGCAGAATTTAGCACCTTTTAACATATCACTCTCTAATTTTACCTTTCAGAGGAACATTTTATCAAGGCTACTTATGTTTTAAATGTGGCGCAAGAGCACACAAGGAATGTTTGGGAAGAGCAGACAACTGTGGCAGAGTTAATTTTGCTGGTAAGTCATGTTTATGGTGATTCTACTTTTAATTAGGACATAAAACTTGATAAACATAATTAAGGCCAATTTACTCTTAATATATGTTTATTATAATGTATCTGCTTTTGAAGCTGTCATTTATAAGCACAATTAGAAAAATATTTGACATTCACGTGACTTTGAGAGCTACTAGGAGGCAAAGGACCTCAGAGGGCTGGTAGGTTTCATGTCCCCCATTTCACTGACCCCTAAATCCCAGTAACATTGGAGAAAGACAGCCAAAACACACAAATGAAGTAACAAAAACAAAACAGAAAGAGATGGTTCTTCTGGCTTTAGTTCTTAAACTTCTCCTTTATTCTCTTAAATATTCATCTCAGCAATGCTAGTGATACCAGAAGTAAACATCACACAGACTAACTCATGAATTAATGAATTGAATACATTGTCATTTTCCAGCACTTGACAAAGAGCATCTATCCTTTGGATTCTGTGTAAATATTTTCCCCTTGGTTTTTAAAAATAATGCCCCATGATCGCTCCCGGAGCCAGTGGCTGAGGCTGTTGGCAATTATGCATTCAGTAGCCTTTTGCTTCTCTCAGCTCCTCTCGGGTTCTCTTCATTCTCTTTCTTTTCTGGCCTCTTTATTCTTTCTCTTTCTTCTTCTTTCTCTTTGTCCTTTTCCCTTGAGTTTCTCTGTGTTTTATCAGTAAGACCTTTCAAAATCAGTAAAACTTTTTGAACAGAAGAAAGGAATCTTTAACAGTTTGAGTTCAAAAGGCAGTCATGACAACCTTTGATTTTCCCAAAGGAAAAGGTGGACATTGAATTATTTTGGGTAATATGAAGAAGAGTGAAACAGAGAATAATAGCTCATTTCAGAGCTCAGTTCAGAAAACGGGCAATTGTAGAAAGGGTGTGAATCCTATTAGGGAACTGAAATCAGAGTACATTCCTCTCACTTTGCTCCTTCAGGAGACATTTTTTAAGGGCCCCATGAGCCATTCGGTATGAGAGGCAAGGGCAGTTGCAGTGAGAAAGATCCTGGCATCAGGCGAGACGCCCGCACTGTGCCCACCCTGCCTGGCCCTCGACGAGGCCCTTCCTGCAAGAGCTCATTCAGTCCGCAGGGCAGCCCTCCTGTCTCTGATGGGGGTCGAAGTGTTGATGAATTTTGCTCAAGGTCTGTTGAGTAAAGGCGACAAGATTAACACCCACTAATGTTTGTGAAGGTCAGAACAGTTCACACAGTTGTAAAATATGAAAGAAATATTACATCTTGTCCTTCTTAAATTGCCTACCTGATACAGCTTACCGTTAAAATGTTCATTGGTCCACCTGTATTTAGCCCATCTTTTAATCTCTTTGAGGACAGTTCACATGGTTTTTGCTCATGGTAGGCTCATGTATTTTCATAACCCCCTCAGCCCTGTCTGAAGGGTCTCCGTTTGCACGGAATATAAAGTGAGCCCATAGTTGACATGGTTCTTGCACTTTAAAGGGAACAGTGTAGGAGAGTAGTTGAGAATCAGGCAGAGATGGTTGAAAACCTCATTCTATTTGTTAGTACATGAGCTTCAGGGGAGTTACTTAAACATTCTTAGTATTCGTTTATTTATCTATAAAATGGAAATCAGAGGATCATTGTGAGGACCAAATGAAATGATGTTGATGCTTAGCACAATGCCTGCACAATAAAAACCTAGTATTTTAATCTAAGGTGTTATGATGAGAAGTCTGTCTTTTTGGAAGGGATGGCCTTAATCTGTATTCTAGCAGTTGTTTTTGTGGTGTGGGACAAACGTGGATAGAAAAATAGTGAGCAACGAACTTTGAGGTGATATACATGAATGGTGCTAAAAGAACTTAAAGATTTTAGCTTTTACATGAACGAAATCAATGAGAAACAATTGGGGGTTTCCAGTCGAGCTAGATAGGAGAGTGGTGTTTTGTACGTCTGTTCCTAAGTCATCATTTCACTCCGCCGCCCTGGGGGGGTAGCTACGCGCAGGGACAGCGTGTGATGGCGGCCAAGCCACCAGCTCCGGACTCGCAGTTGAGCTTCTTTCCGGCTTCGCAGCTTGCTTGCTGGGCGGCTTTGGAGCCTAGATCCTTGCCCTTTGTAAGTCTTAGTTTTTTCCCTTCTAAAATAGGGATAATCATAGCACCTAACCTTTAAAAGTTTTTTTTAAAATAAATACAAAGGGCCGGATATTGTTCTAGGTACATTACTACTTTCAACTCATTTAGTCCTATTAAAATCTTGTGAAGCCGGTGCTATTGCCATTCCTGTCTTACACATGAGAAACTGGGGTGCAGGGAAATCAGTAACTTGTCTAAGTTGCTTAATTAATAGAGCGAAGATTCAAATCCAGGCCGTCCAGCTCCAGAGTTTGCTCTTAATCCCTTGGCTACAATCCCAGTTCCACGAAGTGGCTCTGATGGAACCTGCCGGGCGTGCTAGATGCGCGGTGGCGAACCCTAGTAAATGACCTGGTCAAATCCTGGGCTTGGTTTTCTCTTGGAAAGGGAGAGGTTTTCTAATATTTTTTAAGCAAAAACACCTTTGAATTCAATTACATTAATAACTGCTAAATGTGTTTAGGCTTCAATGTTTTGAAGTGCTGCTAGAAATTCAGGTAGCCTGGGGACCGGGCCTGCCCTTTCCCCATAGGACGTCTCAGAGCTGGAAGACTGAGACACCTTCAGGCCTGGGACCCCTTATTTTAACATGAGAAAACTGATTCATACAAATAGGAAAATAAGTAACTAAGCATAAGACTCTGAGTGTCCTGTAGATTATAGATAATGATTCCTTAACAGATATCATTCATTAAAAAGTAGGGTCATTCTCTAAGCTTTGTTATATAATTTTTTTATAAAGTAGGAAAAAAAATTTTTAAACCTCTGGCTAAATTACTTGGAGTTTTAAATATAATTCCCTCGCTCTTTTAATTCTCTGCCTTGCATCCTTATTGTCCTTCATTCTCCTGGTTTGTGCATCTGTGTATTTTTCTCTCTCTGTTCTTTCTGTCCTTTCCTGATATTTTTAAGAGACTGATGGCAGTGAATGCTTATAGTCAATTTAAAGTTAATGGTATAAAGGAGTAAGAACCTGCCTGGGACACATCCCCTTTTGTCTTCAGAGTAGGATTTGCTAGGTAGTTCTTAAAAATAAAAGGGCCTTATCCTCAGACCCTCCGTTACAGCTCTCTCAGCAGCCTTCTCTCCCTCACTCCCAAACGAATACCCTCTAATAGTTGGAAATTACAACATCCTCTCGCAAACTCACCCTTCCTGCACCGGTGTCGGCAGTCCTGGTGGGTAAAGCGTGAGCTCGCGCTTGGGCTTGGCGGCTCTGGTGTCAGCATGGTAAGATAAGCAGTAGCTTGAGGACATGGGCAAGCTAGACTTTGTGCACCATTTCCCAATGCGCAGAGAATCCCGACACTGGCCTAAGTTTTGCACAGTCCTTTGTTTCACATCTGGGTCCTGGATGCAGCGAGAACCGCCTGCCCCAGCTCAGCAGTGTAGTTTTCCTTGACTGGTGTGATATTTAGGGAAATGTGCACTTGGGGGAGGAGAGCAGGAGGAAGGAGATGTATCAGGGGCTGGAGACAGAGTTCACTCGAATGGAGCTTTTGTGTGGTGGAGAGTGTGGCATCATTTCAGGGAACTTGATTTTGGGGGAAATAATCCCAGCAGACAAATCTAAAGAAGAGAATAGTATTGGTTTAAGGAAAACTCAAATGCTTACATAATCCGGGTTCCCCTATTAAATTAAATCATAGGTGATATGAGATTGACTTCAACTTTGTAGAGCTTTATGTAGCTCTATTCCTTAACAGAGTCTCACTATTTTCAAGAGACTTTGATTTTGATTGGCTTAGTAGGAGTCAGGAGTCTACTTGTGGTCCAGAAAGCTGTGGCTGGTGAGATGGTTAAGTTTCTATAAACACTGGACAGTTAGGGTGGAAGGCAGTTTCAAAAAGTGGAACATGCTGTTTTCATTCAACATTAGTCCGGTGGAGAAGAGGTACTAGTTGTATAAATGACACAGTAACCCACAGGCTGCATGAAGGCTAGAGAACCTCCCCCTGTACCCTTCCATTGCCGATTCCACTGGTCGTCACAGCTCAGGCCTCACCTTACTCTGCCATCCAGCCTAGTAACCATTCTCCTTGACAGTCTCCTTCACATCCCGCCACATTCCCCACATGCCATCTTTCGGCTCTGTCGTGAATTTCCCTGGCACCAGCTATAACCTACACCCCAGGTAGATAAGCCTCCACTTCAATGTAAGGCTTTTCTCTTGAACTTTGTATTCAGAATTTCCTTCCTCTCCCATATATCCCTTCCCAGATATCCTGCAATGAACTCAAATTTCACATACCTAAAACCAACCTCATTGGTCACTACCGCAAACTTCTTCCTCCTATTCCTTGTCTTATTAAAGGTCCACCAGACCTGGGTATCAGCCTTGACTTATTCACCTATCTTCATTCACTTACCTCTTCTTTGTACTTCTCTTAAGTCTCTAGAATCCACTGATACGATATTGCTGCAGTTAAAAAAAGACTCCTTGTCTTTGTTTAGACAACTACAAAAGTATCCTAATTCCCTGCTGTTAATCATACTCCTATACAATTTCCAACATGACCTTTATTAAAACAAATCTGATTATGTCACTCTTCTCACTGTATCTTCTGTTTCTTGTAGAATAATATCCAAGCTTCAATTAGACTATAAGTGTCTCACTGATAAGAACCAGTTTAATTTATGTTCTGACCTCTGGAAAGGATGGTGGATAGATGATTGAGTGGGCAGACTGACAAATAATTGGACAGATAAATGAGTAAAACTAGTACACTAGGGTTTCTGGGCTCTAAAGATCACTATAGTCTTTGAACTAGGAGGAAGAGGCTGTGGAAAACTGGTCAGTTTTGGTTCCACCCTTGTAGAGATTAAAACTCAACTAGTTTTAGGGTAAGTGGAATAAAAACCATACCTGCATTCCTGGCTGGTGCTTTAAGGATAAAGGTAGAAAACTGGGTAGACCTTTTGTATTCTTTTCTATGATTTATGCAAGGAAAGGCTGGTTCCCTGAGCATAATCATCAGGCCCTTGACAAGGGACGCCTCGGTCAGGTTACTAAGTAGCAAGAAAATCAGCCAGCTCACAGAAGGCCTGATGACCAAAATATCTCGTTCCTGGAGAAATCTACTTCCTGGTCCAGTCAGTCCCATTTTTAGAAGTCTTGCTTGGCTCTTACTATTTCCTGTCCTTGAAATATACTCCTTTTTCTCCCTACAGTTCCAAGATAACCCTTCCTTGACCTCTCCAAGCTTTTTGCCCACCAGTGAACCTCACCTTGGCCACCCAGGAGTAGTCTGAATTAGTTTGTTCTATAATTAGTTTGCGCGTAGCTTTTATGTAGTTGCCAAGGTTAGGCTGTGTTGTGGTAACTAAAAAACCCCAAATCCCAGTGGCTTTAACAGATGAAAGTTTATTTCTCACACATGCATAGCCGCACCGGGTAGCCCCTTCTAAGTAAAGGCTTGGCCATCCACGCAGGCTCCATCTGTGACTCTGCCAGTTCAGCACATGGCTTCCTGGGTCGCTGCTCTTCAGACCCATGACTAGAAGTGAGTAATGCTATTAAAAAAAAGTCAGTCCATTGGTTAAAACCCATTACATGGCCTCAGCTCTAAGGGAAACTGGACAGTGTAGCAGAGTGGATGGACTGTTTGGTGAGTGCTACTGTGTCTGCCACCTTTTATTTCCTCTAGTAGAGGATGTGTTCCTTCAACTACAGGGAATGTGTTCCTCCTCTTTTGTGTCTGCCCTTTAGTACCAAGTCCAAGGTTGGGGTGCTTATTAATCAAGTTGTTACTGCTTTTTCCCGAAATAGGATTATTTCAACTCAAACACAATCCCTAATAGTGTTAGATGTGGCTAAATACTAACCATTAAGCATGTGAAATAGCTCTTAGGCACTTCTTTTTGTGGAAATTACACTTCCTTTGGATGTTGTCTTTCCTGGGTTCAGAAACCTTGTGTATTTCATGCTCTGTATCCCTTAAATTTCTTCAGAATAATAATTACTTAGCAAAAATTGCACTGCATTTCTGAATGAAAGAATTCATTCATATTAATATTTGACTATGACAGATTATTAACTAAAGTACATTTGAAGTATGAATAAAAGGTGTTTTAAGGGCTTTTTAAATATTTATAAGACAAACTACATAATTTGGAAACAAATTTGAAGGTTGGGTGATTAGTTTATGTCTTAACATTGGGGCATTTGCATGGGTATTAAGAACAGGCAGTCCCACTCTCTCTTTTTCTCGCTGAACTTGAATTGCCTCCTTCACATTCACCATGGCAACCCCAACGAGCAACACGTACACAGACTCTGAAGTGTACTGACAAAACTTTCCAATCTTAATAATGAATAGGTATAATACTCTATTATATAAGACTCTCTCAACAAGTCACTGCAAAGATACTGTAATTCTAGAGTGGCATTTCTTTCTCACAGTGCACCCCCATGGAGGCCTAATCCTAGACTGCAAAATTTGGGAACATTTGTGTTTTTCCCTGTTACATTTCCATAATATACGGCTAAGCCCCGTTGGCCCCCTTCTTATCCTGACGCTGATCAGTATAGCTTGGTTTGCATCATCTCAGTTTAAACAGAGAGAGTAACACTGGAAGGCAAATATTACTGGAGCAGATGACTTTGGTTTAATGCATCTTTTCCTTCAGTGGGAATGCAAGCCTCAGCTGCTGTAATATTTAGCCGAAGCAGATCCCCCATATGCTTATCTGTTTAATCGCTCATTTATCTAGGCCAGCTGCTGCTCCGGCCGCTCCTAACTGGAAGGAAGTTGCCTTGGTGTCCTACGGTTTAAGCCTGCAAGGCTGCTACCTAGAACCTGCGCCCAAGTCGGCATCTGAAATAGCTCTTTTATAAATAGTATCGCAATGTTTTCTAAAAGAGAGAAGCTTTGAGAATATGATTTTATTTCAGCCTTTTATCACTAAGCATTTTATCACTTTACTTTTACGTGAACCAAGGCTTGATTATTGATTTCATAACCAAAAAAATGACTTCGGTTCTGCTTAATATCACTTAAAACCTTTTACATAAATTAATTCTATTTTTTGGCTTATCAAGACAGTTTTGTACTCAAGGGTAGGTGTTATTCCTTCCATTTAAGTATTGGGGTTAGTTTAATGATACATTAATGACTATTAAAGTGAACTGGAAACTATTATATAGTTGAATTCCTGCTAGAGCTCCTGAAAAAGCTTGAAATCAAAGCCTCTTTCCAAGCTTTATATATATATATTTCCCCCCCAAATTGCTATAAATCTGAGTAGTAAACATGGTATTTGTGTGGCTTCTCCCAAAATTTGATCAATCCAACTGTCTTTTAGTTCTAATATTTCATAAAAATAGCATGTTAGCCATGATAACAAGGTGCCTCAAAAGCTGTACTGGTAATTACTTTCTCTGGCCCCTTTTGAGACAAATGGTCTTATTGGACATTGATTTTCTTAGTCTTAAGAATTAGAACTTCAGATAAAAGACAAAGCAAATTGTGTAATAATGTATGCACTTGCACTGGAAAAACAAATATAATAGGACTACATTTTTTGTTTAAGCAAATGAATTATATGATATGCATCTAAAGCCTCAGTGGAAGTCATTTCTCTTGCACTAATATGCACATTGCGTCCTGTGCCAGCATGGAAGGTGGAGTTCTGCAAAAGCTTCAAGCATCCGATTACCACTTCTTTGACTTACATTAAACCAGTTGGGGCATGATGAGAGAATGCAAGGTATAAACCCCTTGAGGGCTTGTGAGTCACCGTCTAGAAAGGTTCTTGAAAGGGTGAAAACATTTTATAGTTTGATCAATAGGAGCCTGAGAAATAGGCAGCAGGGTAAAGACAAGTTAAGGATTAAAAACTTTTAGAAACTTGAAGAATTGAATTACTCTCCTAAGGAATTTCCCAGGAGAAAGACAGGAAGAGAGACACTTTTTCATCAGATCTCAACCTGCAACCTTTCTATTTGGTCACAATTCAGCCAAAATAGATTTGGTGATCACGGGTCCTTATTACCTTAGTCCTGATGCAGGACTGTGACCCTCGAAGAGTTTTTTAGAGACCCAACAACCCACTGTAGTCATTTTGGGTATCTATCAAGAGGAAGTAAAGGGTGGTGTTGCAGAGTTCAAAATTCAAGCCATTTTTTCATAGAATATTTCATTGAAAGAGGTTCTTAGCCTATTTTTCCAGCCAGATTGAATTTATACTTCGAAAATGTATGAAATGGTGTTGCAGCTGGGTCTTCCTGAACTGTCTCACCACTGTTATTTTAGTATAAGTTAACAAGCTGTTGCATTAATATGGTTATAAGCATTCTGATTGTGTTTGTAAAGGGGGCAGTCAGTTCTATGGTGTAACCACTAGAGCAAGTACAGAAGTTTAAATAAAGGAGTCTGGCTGAGTAAAGAATTTCTGAACTCAGAACAGATTCTCAGAGTTATTTCTAGTCCTTTGGCTTTTACCCTATCCTCAGAAAATTTACAGAACCCTATCATGAGATGTGACTAAATAAAAGCCTAGACTTTCTAGAGCACTATTTATATGCTGTCTCCAGCATGAGCAGATCAGAGCATGAACTGACATATGCCAGCCCATGGAATAATCGGGTCTCTTTCTGGGGTGGCAGGGTGGAGGGTGGGGTGATGTGGTGGCCATGAGGACAGGGAATGATGGCGAGAAAAGCCCCAATTAAGGATTCATGTCCTTAGAGTTGGGGTTGCATTCAGCACAGAGCCCTTTTTCCAATTCTCTATCTGGTTGATGTGAAGGAGGTTTTCTGTAGAGCAGTTCTTAGTACATCCAGTCAGAATATGAGGAATGCTAATTCCCTTGATGAGACACGAAAAAAAGAAAGTAGAAGGCAACAAGAAGTAGAAGAAGTTGGGCAAGGTGATGAGCTGAGTCTCATTTGCTCCTCACTGTGTATTGGTCCCATTCATGTCTCACCTGGACTTCGCAGCCTCTTGAGCTCTGTGACAGATGCTTACTCCTGCAGGGAGTGGCCAGGTTGCATTCAAACACTGTACAAATGATAGAGCCTGTAAAGGAGGGTCTCCTGTTCCTGGATCTTGTTTTTTGCATAAAGAGGGGCACGTGTCTGCATAGCTAGATGGCCACCTTAGATACCATCACTTCCTCTTCCCGAGGAGCACCTGCATGGTCCTCCTGGACACGACGTGTCAGCTACTGCCGCATGGGGTATCATAGGTTCTATGCAAACAAAAACAAAAAACAGAAACATTTAAAACATATTGTAAGACCTACGTCTCAAGGACCTAAAAATAATTCTACCCAGAGAGTCAAAATATTGTTTTGAGTTGAAATTAAGGTGCGCACTTGCTTGTAAACACTGAACCTGAAAGATCTGAGGTCTTCCCACTTTAGAGGTCATCTAGAAATGTCAAAGCTTTCCTCAGTCTCCACGGATGGAAAACGTGAACTCCCTTTTGTTTGGTGCGCCTCGTGGTTTATGACTCCCTGTTCAGGTGCTCTCTTTAACTCACCAGTTACAGAGAAGAAAGTCATTTAGGGCTGCTCTGGAATATGTCTTTCTGGTCAAACCAGTGAAACAGGTCTCACAGCTGCCCTGTGAGGGGGCCAAGTTCGCCTCGCCTGGGTTCTGAGTCTGGGCACAGCATCTAGCCAAGTGGGACTTACAAAGGCCCTCCACCCCAAAAAACCTCTTGGGCAGGTCTTCTTCTGAAACATTGCATATTTCTAATGGGGAGGAAAAGAATTGAAATAGTTTTCTGTCCAGGGATATTCCATTGCAAAGGCTGACTTCACACCTAACAAAGATGCCTTTTTAGAAGGTAGTCATCTGTGAAAGCTAGGATGACAGGGTTTGAATTTGACAAAGGAATGCAGCTTTTCTCCAGAAAGGTGACCTTTTCCCCATGTTCCTTCCATTTTCATTAACCAGGAGTAATCCTTTATAAAACAAAACAAAACAGCCTCCTGTTCCATGCCCCAGGCACTCTTCCTGTGTGTTGCCATCTGTGGCAGGTAGTCATGTGTTCTGGTAGGAGTTTTGACCTTGAACTCGAGTTGTGGGGCTTCTTGGAATCTCCATCCCGCAGAGCTCCCATGTAGGCCTGCCTGGTCTCTTCTGAAGGTCCTCAGTTTCTTCTCTTCTCAGGTCCTTCTTTAGAGGATCGTTTTGGATGGGAAAAGTAAAGGCATAGACTCAGAATGATGAGGCATTTCCCTCACAGTCTGAAAAAGTTATAGCATGTGTAGGTGGGTGTTCCTGGGTGTGGGGGAAGCAAGAAAAAGTCTTATCCACCAGTATCCATGTGCAGTGTGTGCCTTCGCTCCCAGAGAGACCCTCTGCCCTTCTGCCTTGCTACTACCGGGCCATCTCAGGGTCCTTCATAGCTGTCAGTCATTTTCAGGAACCAAAATGTAATGAAGAGATGGCTGTTTCTATTGACAGGTAAACTAAAGATGAAAGGCAAATTAGCATGGGATTCAGATCCAGTCAGTTTTTAATTTCCATCTTTAAATCAAGCTGT
Source organism: Phataginus tricuspis (assembly GCA_029783875.1). Lineage (NCBI taxonomy): Eukaryota > Metazoa > Chordata > Mammalia > Pholidota > Manidae > Phataginus > Phataginus tricuspis. The sequence goes on from JAQQAC010012408.1 coordinate 16,708,855, forward strand.
ATTCCCCTCCAAAAGTAAAAGTAAGGGTTACAGCTATTTAATGAAAAAAAATTCATATGCCATGAATACCATACTGTGTTAAATTCACAATTGTTACAGTCGATGCAATACTTTTGTAACTTAGTATGTTTAGATTCCTAAAAGTGGAAAGAAGAGTTCCCACCTAGTTTTCTCTCAAGCATATGAATTTAGTGCAAACCCGTGTTTTAGGGAGCTTTATGTGGCTGGATTGACATTGCTTAATAAACAATCGAAAAAGTTAAGCATAACCTAGAAGTCATTAAGAACTATGAGTCACTTTCATGACAAGCCAATAAGGTAAGAGAACCAGGGTTGCAAAACAATTACTAGCCCAGCCTGAGGGACCCTGGAAATATATTACAGGTATCAGCTAGGAAAGCACAGCAGTAGTGTTTTAACCACTGCACAGAGCCCAGCTGAGGTTGCTAACCAAACAAAATAACTTTCACTGACAATGCCAATTTTTACGTTTGTTTCAGAACAAGGAACGCTCAGACCACCGGAGGTAAGAGTAACATTTAAAATTTTTTATATAACTTTTACATTTCAGGTTGTTTGCTAAGTTAAGCAGGCATGGGCTTTTAGAATGTTAAATGTGCCTTTTAAAATGGGGAGAAGCAGAGGGAAAGACTGAGCAAACCAAGTGCTTATACATGAAATGAACAGGTTAAATCGGAGGAATTTCCAGTCTTTGTCTGAAGATCTTCGGTAGAGGAAAAATGTGAATATTTAATCTAAGAATGTGTGTGAAATGAGATATTTCAGAATCTTAGGTACTTATTCATGTAAATTTCAAATAAACATCATAACCATGTTGTAGCATTAATAGGGGGATTGATTTCCCTGGTTCCCTGCTACAGAATTCCACAAAATCCTGCAGTTTATAAAACCTAATGCATCTCAAGGCATTTCCTTTGCATAAAAGCTTTTGGTCCTTTTAGTACAGACGGAATTGTGGCCCTCATCCCAGGAGGCTGGTAGACGTGACTCCTGTCAGGAAACGTTGTGTCGCTGCCCAACATTTGCTGGTACTGAAAAGTTTTGACACTGTTCCTGCAAAGCTGTGCTTGCATGTTTCTAGTAGTTTTCCACTTGAGCGCAAGCATGATTTGCATCATGTCTTATTGATCAAATAAGATTTGATGACATTTCCTTTTGGTTTAACACAGATTCTAAGGTCTAATGGCTCCAATGTATGTGATCCTTGTCACCTCTCAGAATAAAGATATTTTTTAAAATATGAAAGAATGAAAAACTACAGCAGATTCCAGATAACCACTGCCTTGGCCTTCAGCCCAAAGGATCACATTTCTTACCTGACCTTCCAAAAAACAGTATCACAGAGAAAATTAAAATATAAAATGTGTGCGATGAGTTAGGTGAGCCAAAAGTAATCTGAGAATTTCAGATAAAAGAATGACAAAATCCTATGCTGAATTATTTTAACACATAACAATTCAATCTCATTAAGAGTGGTGTAATATTAGTATGTTTTTAATAGGCTGGCGTTTATATAGTTGATCAAAATAATGAAAAGTAGGTACAGGAAGACATCAATAAGAAGTAATTCTTTCTGCTTTTTTCGCATAAGCACATAATTTGTACATACAGACTATGCAGACTCTGATAAGAAGCAACTCATATGTGACTCTGTAGTTTATCAGTTGATGATACTTAAATCCAGGAAGGATCCTTCCAGCAGTGCCAATGAAGAGCTTGGAAAGCAATCTTCTAATTCTCACTCTCATGCTATTACTAGACATTGAGGCAGATTTCCTTGTAGAGCTCCGAACTTTACCTCAGTGTTACTTTACATTTATCTTATTAGATGTAGGTGTTATTTTTTCCCATGGAAGATGACTTCATTTAATTTTATTTAACTAATGTGAAGTGGGTGTATTTACAGATGTAAAATGTGCTACTAAGAAGTGGTTAATAATTTTCACATGATACTGAGTAATTCTCTCCAGGCATTTTTATCCTCTTGAAAATTACAGGTAAACCTTTTATGAAAGAATTCATTTTCACATTGATTTTTAAAAATAAAGCATCAGTGTTTTAGTGACTTAACTTTTAAATATAATAAGTGTAATTTTTATTTACGGTGTGCTTCTGCTACTAATCTTTATTTTGGATGGATAGTGACAGTAAGTTATTATGCTGGCCAACCCATTTGGAAACCTTAGGTTAAGGAAGACATGTAGCAGAAGAGCAGTAAGAAACACCCCTTATTCCCACCAAGGCTGTGTGGAAGATGCTTGCACTTTCTGAAACGTATGGTTCCATAATGCTCAAGGAGTCTTCCCAGAAGCAAACAATGAAATCCTTTTGTAAGCTCTGTCACCTTTATTTTTCCCCCTTTCATAAAGATCTTCTTTCTTCCCAGGTACTGGTCTGTAGTTCTATTATGTTCCCTTTTCAATAGCCATGACTATGGGCTTTGGTTTTAATTTTATACTTCATTCTCCAGGTAGGTCAGTTTTCAATATCCACAGAATTCATGACCACATCTGGGATGTTGATCTCACATCCTTCTCTGGAGTGGACCTTTAGAAGCTTCTTCCAGCTCCAGGAAGCCAGGTTACCATTGAATACCTAATTGATACGTATATACTTACAGTCTATTCCCTAATGTAGGCTTTTCTCCCTTTAGAGCAGGTAGAGGAACTGAAGCCAGTTCCACGTAGCAAATGACCCTTTGCTTGCTTGGTGGTAAATGTAATGAAGAGAATTAGGTGTCGCCCTACAGAGGCAAGTAGAGAGATATTTTTGGAGGACAAAAGTATTTTTTTTAGAGAAAGGCAAGGTAATAGAGAAATAACTAGAATGCTTATAAAATTAGATGGGTTGGTTGTACCCCCCTGTAGGTAGGTCACAGGAGACTGAGAAGGAACTGAAGACTGATTGTCCTGCCATCATGGGGTAAAGCTCTGTCCCAGGCTTTTGAGAGTATAGGTGGGAGAGGGGACTATGTTGGACTGGGTATGTCAGAATGACAATTGAAATTTGCATTTTAAAATTGTTTAAATATGTTCTGCTAAACGTTTTCAAGTGTTTTACAATATTAGATACTTTTTAGGTGCTTTTAAAGTATAATCATAAACTTTCCAAATGTACTTGCTTTAAGCAGCCATAATTCCCTCTATTTTTTTCATGAACAAGATCATAGTTCCAATGCCTGTAGAAATGTTTCTGTTCTCAGGGACACTGATTTTCAGTAACTTTCAGGAGGAAAAACCTAAACATAAGCAGTAGGGCAATAATTTAGTAGAAGAATTGATCCTTTATATGAATTTAGACATTCAAAATACATGAAGTTAATAATAATAGCAATAATAACAGATCGCTTATAATAATAATGATATGTTATATATTAATAAGCTATCACTTATAGTAATAATCCTTACTATGTGGCAGAAACTGTTCCAAGCATTTAACATTAATTAAGTCATTTGATTCTCATCACAAACACTATGAAGTAGGTACTATTATTATCCCCATTTTATAGATGAGAAAACTGAGGCACAGAGAGTTTTCAAAAGCAGGTGCCAAGTGGCAGGGTCTGACTCTGAGCTTAGGTACACCAGCAATTTTGATACTTGTTTTTCCAGTACAGTTATCCAGCTTGCTCAGCATAGCTTCAGGGCTGATTTTATGATCATATTAGGCATTTACAAATCCATTTAGAAAGTAGGTGGGCTAGAAACAAAAATTAAATTTTAAATATTTATCCAGTTTGTGTTCACCTTGAGAACGATGAAAGTTTGTTCCATATGGCATTGAGGCCCTTCAGAAGGCTCTAAGACTCTGTTTCACTCATTTAAGTTGTGCATGAAAACAATAGGAGGAACCCTAAGAAAAATCCATGGTTAATGTTTGCTTAGCAAGGCCAAGCGTGCTCTGAAGGAGACTGAGTCTCTGTATTCACGCACAAACCTGCACACACATAGAAGAGAAAATCCTTTTGTGAAAATGTGAATTACTTGGTAGTTGCAGACTCAGCATTTCATGTAGTTGTATAACAAAAACTAAAAATCAAGCTCTTAAAATTAGCGCGATTGCTCTATTTGTTAGGTAGGAGTGAATTTAATGTTCTTGATATTGAAAAGATTTCAATTTTCTTTTGCTTGCGTCTTATCTAAAATTTTTGTAATGCACAGTTTTACTTATGGCCTCCTTTTCAGTAATAAGAATTCCACTTTCATGGTTCACAAGCTTTGTGCCTATTTTGTCTCTTAAAGTGTTCAGACACAAGTGATCCATAATTAAAACACCATTTTCAGTTAAGTGTTTGCTAAAATCAGAGCTTCACATCTTTGTTTTGAGGTTGTTTACTTTCTCCAACCTCTGGTCTGTCAGGCTTCAAAAATAGCTGAGCTAGAGCTTTGGAAATCACATGTCTTTGCTGGGAGCATTTTCCAACCAAGAATGGCGGCCCGGGCTTTGTTCTCATAATTCCTTCAGTCATTATGACTTCAAGAAAAAAACTGAATCATAATCAATGAAATGACAAATGAAAAGGTATTTCTTTTCCACAATGTTAGATCAATGACTTATTAAATGTAATGATGTTCAAGTGGAAGACTTATTACAGAAACAAAAGGTTAAATTATAAAAACAAACTTCAGAACCACATGTTTTGTTCAAAGTCATACTTTTAAATGGAAAAAGTGCAACATTCATCGGCCTTCCAAAGTGCCATGAACTAATACAATTTAATAATGCAAAATTTCTGTTTTGCTTTGTTTTACCTTTCTGCACAGAAAAGGACCAATGGACTCCGAAGAACCCCCAGACAGGTGGATCCAGGTGTGTTTCTGATTATTCATCTGTAATCACAACCTCAGATAAGTGATTATGAAAGCATGTGGGAACTGCTGTAGAAAGCCAGACAGGTGGTTGGCCTTTGATCCTTGCAATTTGGTATATGATGTATGACCAGGAGGCTCCAGTCTAGTGTATAATTTATTTACTGGCCATGGTCATGTGATGAGTGACCAACCACCAGTACTACACTCTTTCAACAATAAGCGATTCGGCTGGTTATTTGCTTACTGAACAGCCTCAGGGTGGCTGGTTAATACTAACATACCCAACATCTTCCCCTAATGTGGAGAGAAAATCAATCAGTAAGCTGGCACTTAAAACATGAGCATTTTCTAAAGGGGTTGGGGAGTTAATAAGCCAGATAACTTGGGTATGCTCCCCCTTTGGGAAAATATTTTTCTTTATCCTATATATAAACTATTTTAGAATGGGAGAATGAATTTAAAGAATTTGTGAACACGTATCCTCTCTGGAGACCAATTATTTGTCTGCAGAGAGCATTCAGTACTTTTCTATTTAACATTGTTACGTTTGCCCTGTCGTTATTCCAGTATAATTATTTTTTCATCCACCAAGCAATGCCTTCCACAGTTTAATTACCAAATATTTGTTATGAATGTGGTTGTATTATTGTGGGTAAAAGCTATTCAAAGCTACAGGATTCCAAATATATGAACTTGATGATAAATCAAATGGAATGTGAAATAGCCTTGCTGGAAAATAATCTGGATTATGTGTTTTGTTTTCTCATCATAAACAGTGTTCTCCTAGTTGTAAAGTTTAGCTTCCAAAGCATTAAGCTTTTAACTGAAACCACACCCATGGTAGCCAATGCTGTTTTATGAGCCTTTTGAAGAGATTTATAGGAGTTCTGTTGCCTCTGGCTAGAAATTGCCTCACTTGTGCCCTGAGATCAGTTTAAATCTTTTAACTATAGAACAAAATTGAAGCCATTAAAAAAAAAAAAAAAAGGAGTTCTGGTTTACTTTTTAATAGTTCTTACTTTCCCAAGACAACAGCCTTTGCTGAGGACTCTGTGATAATATTTAGAAGTGACTATATTCTGTTCTGTTTAGTAGAAGTGTATGATGGTGAACTTATGTTTTTTTTTCTTATTTTGTGTGACTTGCAGTATTTCTATTTCAGAAAATTACCTAACCTTTATAATGTTCTTTTAAAAATATTTTCTCTTTTTTTGGTGGGCATTTTCATTTAATCCATTCCCTCCTGAGAAATGCATTTCTAGATTTATAGTGCATCAGTAGGAACACATTTAACTATTAATAATTTACTTTGCAGCCCAAAATTTTAGGAGCCCTTACATTATTTAAAGGGAGATATAGCAAATTCACAAATCATAAATATTACCAAAGTGGACCAGTAATAAAATACCCTCCTTTATCCTAAAGGTGATGGCCTTGTCCCAGTATTCCTATTGTGGGAATATTTTAGAACTTCATGAAGAATAAACTTACAAAAGATGTGGTATATGTTATGTTTGTAAGAATATATACATACATATATATATTATGTGTGTGTATATAAAAAATACAGCTTTCCATTAGGTTAGTAAATAAATATATATGAGGAATTTTTCATTATTCCACATTAAAAAAAATGGTTGATGATCTTGCCTGTTGTACATGCTAAAGTGGTAACAACTGTTTCTCTCTGTAGGTGTCTTTTGATGTTAGGCTTGAATTACCTGTGAAGGTTGGTTGTCTGCATCTCTGCTTCTTTTTGTTGGCAAGTTGCGAAGCTTTTTTGTTCAGAGTTCCCTCCTGCTTGATCACTGTCATAGGCTGAGTTGATCCCGAGTGACTATTGTTTAGCAGATTTCCACCATGGTTACATTCACCCCAACATGTTTAAACAAGAGATCGACAAAACTGAGGCTTCCTCAGCATGGACAGACTGCTTCCAAAGGGCATTATTTGCTCTTAGTGCTTTTACCATGGAAGTTCCTTTCATCTCTTCTGGCTACTTTAGTTAACATCTCCAGATGCTGATACACTGACTGCTTTCTAGGGACTTAGTAAGGTTGTCTTCAGAAAAAATGGATTGACTGTAGACCCATCGTTTCAGAAAAGAACCGAATGCATACTCCTATGGGGAGCAGGTGCTAAGTAAATATTTGGTAAATGAATTAGTCAGTGACTCTACCCTTTCCTTCATGCACTGGCTCTCTTGCTTCTTAAATTCCTCCTGCTGACAAAGTGGACTGATGCCCGAAGGCATACGGAACAGTCTAGTGATAGGAAACATAGCTCTTAGTCACATCGCCTGGGACGGGGACCCGCTTCGTTGTTTCCTAACCGTTGACCTTTGGCAGTTTGCTTTCTTTGCTGCAGTTCCCTGTTTGTGAACGGGGACTAGTAAAAGTACCTACCTTAGAAGTTGTGAGCATTACATACATGAATTAATATGTATAAAATATTTCTAACAGTGCCAAGTAAGCAGTAAATGCTAAGAGGTAGCAATTATTATAATTACTCTGTGGTAGAGTATGTTATTTAATATTGGACATTTTGTCCTGTGGAAGGAGAATCAGCATTTGCCAGTTATTTCTTTGCAAACAAACCCAGAAGTTTATGTTGACCTTCCATTGAAGCTAGAAACTACATAATCATAATCGTTTCCAGATTTGCTGTTACTCCCTGCTTACCTAATGGTCTCCATGATATCCTGGTTATCTTTAAGAAGAGAAACAATCCTCAGTGGCGGTTGAGAGCTTTTGGTGATGTTAGTAGTGTTTGTAATTGCGTTGAAGAAACAAAGAAAAACTCCCACATTGAAAACATATATTGTAGGGTTCTATTCAAACTAAGAAAAATGTGAGCTCTAGGTTTGCACTGTGTCTTATTGGCACCTTTAAAACGTTTACTCTTTATTAATAATTGTGGTTAATCCTGATAGATAATATTTGCAAATGGATTTGCAGTTTTCTTCTTTTGTGTGCTAAGAAATTTATCGATTTATGACTTGACTGCTCTTATAAATACAGTATTGTGTTAGATGCAAATTCTAGTGGTTCTTCTGGATTTCTTAAATATAGCAGGGTATTTTCATCAGTTTGTACTTTTCTTCCTAAGACAGATGTTGGTTCAGGAAAATAACACTTGTAAGAGACAGATCAGTTATTTCAGGAACACAGAGGTGCTAGGCCTTTTCAGCAACATGAGATCATAAATCTCAAGAAAATATGAGCTCTGGTGTAATATTTATCACCTAAAATGACACTCAAGGTCAGAGTTACCAATTAAATTTTAATACTGAACTTTAAAAATTTCCTTCTATCTAAGTATAGAACATACAAGATTTTATTTTAGTTTGCATGTGGCAAATATGTATACCGGGATATGTATTCTTTTGATGAAGTTCATGTTTTTAGACTGTTGAAAATGGTCTTACATTGGTGGAGTTCATAGCATTTTGCATTTAAGTCTGCAGTCACTAGCTTTAAAAAAATTCAGGCCATTGTTCTGTGTTGTGCAACCTAAAGATTAGGTGGAATAGTCGGGAAATGTTTAGGTAGCTCGTTCTTTTTCTGATCTGAAGTTACTTATGTGATTCGTGATAACCTTGACTAGAAAATGAAATGAATAGTCTATAGTAAATGGCTTAAATTGGTAACAGAGTTCTTTCTGAGAGCTCTTACTTTGCATGTGCTCATTGTTTAACTCTCGATTGTAAAAAGAACCATGAGACTTAGAAGTGCTGTGTGCTCCTATTCACTGTTTCTTTGCAGAAACATCCTCAAAGATGGTCACTTTCTTTCAGGCAGATAGGATTGATATATAATGCCATTCCTATTTGTTCTTGCATGAAGAAAGGAACCCAAGAAGTCTTTCATTACCAACTTAGTGTTTTACACAACTAAGCACCAGCAATGTCATTAATTATAAATCATGCCTTTCACAAGGAATTTATATTCATTCTAAGGAAGGAGTAGATATAGGCACAAAGTCTTGATTGCATAAATACATGTATATGAATGTACAAATGAAATATTTTGATGTTGGATACTTTTTTATATATTGATTCACTGTGGTATGGCACAGTGCCATGAAAACAATTAGTGAATAGTCTGATAAACATAAAAAGGTCTAATATGTAGCATATGCAAAAAAGCAAAAGGAATTGAAATGGAGAAAAGGCTCAAATTGCTTCTAAGCTGGGTGGTCTATATATGTTTTCATTTATATTAAAAAATCGGTATGTTGGTTTGTTGCATTGAATTATAATTTAATATGGTTTTAATTAATGTTTTAATTTCAAAGGACTGATAAACTCATTCCAGTCTAAAGAAAAGTGTTGATTTCTTTAGATTTGCTTTTAAACATAATGTCAATTAATCAATAGAGAAATTTTATTTTTTTAGTTTCCAAAGAGAAAACATTGATGAGAAAAATAGCACACTGAGATTTTTTAAATCACTAATCTAAAAATACGTTTTTTTCTTTCTTATGAGGGAGATGAATGTATACTCTTAAAGGCTTTAGTAAATGAGCTTTTGTCTACAATAAATAAGTAATAAAGCATCCATAGATTGCAGTGTTTCCATATTAATCAGTCAAACCTACTTCTGTCTTTTCTGTCACCTCTAAAACTAATTTCTCATTAACTATAAATCCTAATCTAAATATTGACAGCATAATTGTAAATGTGTAAAAATATATTTCACATTGAAAGAACGAACTCGAAAAAAACTGGGACAATAGAACCTGCTGATTAAGATTCATTGCAGAGAAATGAGAAATCCAAGCTGTGAATGAGTGCTGGGGGGCCTGCTCTGGTTTTTAAAATAGTGATTTGTTCTCAGGCTTCTATTAAAGTATGGACAATAAGACTAGTTCTGCACCAAGGCAGTTGATCCCCTTGTAGTTATTTTCGAGACTGCCTTTCTAATTCCTTGGCCATGATGACAGGTTTCTGAAATGCCCATCACAGCCTCTTGCTCACATCTGTTTCTGGTTTGGGGAGGATTTATTTTTCCCTTTAAAGCCTCTGCGTTCACAAAGGGTCGTGACTGCTGTCATCTGCCAGTTTGTCCGTGTCTCGTCGAGCCCATCTGTGACACTGCTCGGATCTCTCCAGCAGAGGCACAGGGCAAGGTGAATGTTTGAACGTACAAAGCAGGGCAGCCGTCAGAAATGTGATTATTGAATAAGACATTTGGAGTATTATATACAGAATCTACTTCTGGGTCATTTATGCACTTCTAACTTATACTTTCTGTTATTATAGTAATTATGTCTTCAGAAAATAAAGTACGTATCTACTAACCAGTTGGAGAAATATTCTGAAAAGGAGTCTTGGGCCTGCCGAGCTGCTTGAACATTCTTCATAAAGCATTATTTACTTGGAAGGCCTGGTATGGCCCGGGCTTCCTCTGCTGTATCTGTGGCCCTCGTAGTCAAATATTATTCCATTTCCGAGGAAACAGAACATGCCTTATAAGGCTCGGTAGACAAACTTGAGAAATATCTTTGGGTCACAACCTCTGTGAACCAATTAACCTTGTTTCAGAGCTCTAGTCTGAAGTAAGGTAAATGAAAGAAACCAGTTGTGTCAAAACTATTGGCTTAAAATAACAGCATTTGATATAAGTAATATCCAACTTATACCAGGAAAGAGGACATTGATAAAGTAATCTTTAATATCGTAATTTTTATAATTGTGCTGTGCTGTGTGCCGATAGTGAGAATGATTATCAGGTCAGCTAGAGCATTAGAGGGCAGTTTATGGAATTCCTGCCCAAAGGACTCTTAGTGGTCATCCTTTATCTTTCAGTGCATTCAAATCAAGTTGTTGTTTAGAATTTTAATACGAAAGAGATAAAAAAGCATAGTTAAGTTCTTATAATTGTTTTCTACAAATAATTTTTCTTTTGAGACTCATTTTTTTTCTTCATAGATATTAGAAATACATAGAAGTTTCTCTGTCTTTGAGGAACTTGGAATTTTTGTTGTTGTTGAGGTAAGTATATAAAAATGACCTGTCAAACAATAATAATGTGTGATGAACGACTGAAGTGTGTGGTATAGGTTATAAATGGAACAGTTGACTCGGAAGGCAGATGAGGGGAAACTGAACTTTGAGACTAAATATGTGATAAGGACGTCAATAAAAAATTTAGGTAGAACAACAGATGTTTAAATAAAGTTATCAGTCTGTTTCTAGGTTTGGGTAGGGCTCAGTTCATTATCACCTCGTATGCTCTTGTTTGTCAAGTGACCTAAACCCACTGCAGACTAGTTTAGGGGGAAAAAAAGTGAGAGGTTTACTGACTTAAGTGACTAGGAAGTCCAGTGGGTTGGCTTCAGGCAGAGTTGGATCCGGGGCACAAATAATATCACAGAGGCGCAAATGATATTTTCTCCATTTCTCCCTGTATCCTGCTTCTCCTGTATTCGCTGTTGATTTCTGGTCAACAGGTACCTCAGGCAGGTTTGTCTCATTTGCAGGCAAAGTTGGCTGCTAGCAACTCTCAGTGTACCTCGTCCTCAGAGCTGGTAACCCCAGAGAATATAGCATACCTTTTCCCCTGCAAATCGAACAAAAATCCCAGGAGGTCTTCAGTTGGCCTGGTCTGGATCTCTGCTCATATCTGAGGCAGTTGCTGTAGCCAGGGAGCCCTGCGATCAGCCACCCTGGCTTCTCTGTCCACTTCCGAAATGGGAACAGGGCTGACTCAGTCTGTCCACATGAAATTTCTTTTCTGTAAGAAAGAAGGGCTATGTTTACAAAAGACTGGGCGAGGGGGAAAGGAGAAGCCTGGTTTGAGCAGGTTATTATGTGTGGGTTTCAGGCATTTTTCTCCGTGGGCCTTCCGTGGCCAAGTTTGCCAGCATTCCTTCCTTCTCCTTTTTCCATGATTGTTGGAGGAATGTTCCTAAAATGGGAACTGGAGATTCTCCACAAAGGCTCATCCCTCCTCATAGCTTTAGTTTGCAGGGATACCAAGAAAAGATGTTTTCTTCCTCACAGTAGCTTCTTACAACCCTGTCGTTGTACCTAAAATACCAATTTGATATTCTCCATTGGCTGCAGGCACTGCGTTTCTTGAGGGAGATAATCCTGTTCTCCACTATTACCTACTCGCATTATTCATACATCGGCCCATCAGATTAGAGACTGAAGAAACAGGACCTCACACGGCGTGTTTTGTGGAGGCAGGTGGGAAGAAAGTTTCCTCCCTGCTGGAAGGGTCGGGGTGAGAATGCCGGAGAGCCAGAGAATGCAGCCCTCGAGGCGTTAAGTCCTGACTCCCTCCTGCCTCTGAGGTGATGAGGGAGTAAAGAGGAAAGAAAGAGAAGGAGGACCCTTTCCCAGTTTTGTCTGTATTAAGTACTTTCATTACATCAACACTTTTGATCATCAGAGGCAGCCCTTTGCAGCAGTTTAGACTGAGGCCTCTGTGATGGTCTAGATCTGGGCTTGTGTCCTGTTTCCCCATTGCCGGTTGTGCAATCTTAGGGAGGCCAATGTATTTTATTATCTTTAAAATGGGGGTGATAGCAGCAGACACCTCCTACTGTCATTGTGAAGATTAATGAGGTAAGAGAGAAAACATTTACCAGCAAGTTTAGCCATAGTCAGTGCTCCGTAAATGATGGTGATAGAGATGGTTATTACTAATACTTACACACTCCTATATTAATTTCCTATTGCTATGTAATAAGTTATGGTAAATGTAGCAGCTTAAACAGCACACATTGATTATCTCACAGTTTCTGTGGGCGAGAAACCTGGTCATGGTTTAGCTGTGTCTTCTGCTTCAGAGTTTCTCACAAGACCTCACTCATCATGTCAGCCAGAGCTGCGTCTCATCTGAAGGTTTGTTTGGGAAGGATCTCCTTCCCGGCTTGCTTACAGACTGTTGGCAGGATTCAGTTCCTTTGAGGCTGTTGAACTGAGGTCCTCAATTCCTAGCTTGCTGTTGGCCATGGGCTGTCCTCAGTTCTTAGCCACATGGGCCTCCCAAACACGGCTGCCCGCTTCACTGAAGTATGCAAGCCGAGAAGGGGTAGTCTCCTAGGAAGGTGAAAATTAAAATCTTACATAACGCGCTCATGAAAATGACATCCCATCACCTTTCTAGGGGCTAGAGGCAACTCACACATCCTGCCCACATTCAAGGGACGGGATTAAAGAAGTGTGTGAATACCAGGAAGTGTTGGGCTCAGAAGGGATTATTTATTAATTAACAGGAATTATTGGGGTTCATCTTGGAGTCCATCTGCCACAGACTCTAAGAGGAGATACTTCTATTTTTCAATAGAGTGAACCGTAGCTCTGAGAGGTTAAGTCATTTACCCAGGGTCATCCCACACCTGGCTGGTACCAGGACTTAGTTGCACTGTTTGGCTCCAGAACCTCATTCTTCTAGAGATCTTCTATCTTACCCTACTTATGCCAAGCTTTGGGCAGAGCAGAGCTTATTTCCTGAAATTTAGCTGTATAGTGCAGTGCAAATTAGCAGTGTGATCTGGTCTGTTTTGCAAAGTTCATTAGTGGCTGCTGCTACAGAGCAGATTTATGGGTGATTTTATTTTATGCATTGTTAATTTTGAAAATGTTAATCTAAAATTGCTACAGTATTTCAATTAATTTGGATGATTAAAATTTAGCACCAGAAGAATCCCTAGTAGAAGATAAGGCAACTAATTAGAGGTTCTGAAACAAACAGCTGTAGACGCTGGCCCTGAGATTTGCTGGATGGATGACACCCAGCAGAACTCACTCTGCTTAACAGTGTTGAAATGGAAAGAATAATTTCTGGCAGCCTAAATATTAAACTTCAGTGCAGTTCACTTTTGTTTTTTAAATCATTTTAAGGTTAATTATTTAAATCAATGTGTAATTTTTAAGTAGGCCGTTCCAGAAACTGCCTTCAGATTATTCTGGAATGTCGTTTTTTGGATCACTAGATGTTTGTTGTCAAAGTATTTTTTTTCTATTTTTCATGTCATTTGTATTTCATATTTCATATATATATGTGTGTGTATATATATATATATATATATATATATATATATATATAATATCAAGACTTTTTCCTGAATTTAACGGTGGGAAAACACATACTTCTTTTTTCAAAAATGACATTTGACCTTAAGTATAGAGAGTGTCCGGGACGAATTGCCTGTAATCCCCTCACTCAAATGATATATAATCCCCTTTATACTTTTGTTATACATTTTTTCCTAGTACGTTTTTTCTTTGTGTGTACCGTGTTTATAAAGTGTCTGTATTTTCAATTTGGTATTCTGCTTTTATCACTTAACTTCGTTCCATGAGCATATTTGTTATTCATTTGTTCATTCAACCATTTGATAAGTATGCAGGCTCCGTGTTAATTCTGTAAGGATGAGCACCATGTGTTCCCTTCATGCAGCACAAAGGTGAGATGTGAGATCCGGGAATACCCAGGCTGTGCTTAAAAGGGGCACTTGCATTAGCTATGCGGACGTCAGGAAGTGATGTTTCGCCTGAAACCCCAGATATGAATAGGAGATAGATGGAAGTAAGTGGGGACAAAAGGGCTGCGGGCAGAGGAAATAGCTCCAGGAAAGGCCCTGAGTGGGAGGAAGCACAGAATGGCTAGGGTCTGCGAGAGAGAGAGAGAGAGAGAGAGAGAGAGAGAGAGAGAGAGAGAGAGAG
>JAQQAC010012408.1:16723378-16774059 GCA_029783875.1 Phataginus tricuspis
GAGAGAGAGAGAGAGAGAGAGAGAGAGAGAGAGAGAGAGAGAGAGAGCTGTGTACCACGAGAACTGAGAGGCAAACAATGCAAAATTTTTATTTCCACATCAAGAAATTGGACTTCATTCTGAAGAGCAGAGTGAGCCTTTTAACTGGAGGAGTGACAAGGTTGTGTGGGATTGATTTAAAAGATCATCGGAGCCTTACTGGCTCAGGGCATCTTGAATCATTCCGTAGTCTTCAAAAAATATGAACTGGTTTTAGAATAATGTGTTGGAAAATAGTCTTCCTAAATTTCATTATTATAAATACAAGTTGATGAATATCTGTGCATGAATGTATTTGCCCATATGGCTGATTTTTATGATTTAAGGATGGAGTCATAGAAGTAAAATTTCTGAGTCAAAACATATGAATTTCTAAATTCAGGATATATATATATCATCAAATTGCCTTTTAGAAATAGTATATTGAAATATATCCCCACCACAATTGATGTATGAGACTGTGTCGCATTCTGTGCTTACCAATACAGTGTTTTTATTTTTCCCAAAAGCCACTTGATGAGAAAAGAATAGTGTGTTACTATTCATATCATAGTAGTTCACATCATAATTTGAACTTGCTTAATTTCTAATGATAGAGATTCTTTTTCCTGATTATTGGCTATTTGTATTGCTCTTCTGTTTATACCTTACTTATTTTTCTAATCAGGATTTAATGCT
Organism: Phataginus tricuspis; assembly: GCA_029783875.1. Classification (NCBI taxonomy): domain Eukaryota; kingdom Metazoa; phylum Chordata; class Mammalia; order Pholidota; family Manidae; genus Phataginus; species Phataginus tricuspis. The sequence goes on from JAQQAC010012408.1 coordinate 16,724,096, forward strand.
TTTGTAAATTAGTTGTAAGACTCTATCTACATTAATTATATCAACCTTATCAGATTTATCAATTTTTTTCAGGCGTATTATTTGTTTCTGTATAACATTTTAAATTTACATGTGGTAAAAGTTAGTGATATTTTACTTGGGGTCTTTTTATATTTTTTTGCTTTTATACTTAGAAAGTTCTCCTCTTCTGAATTCTGTTAAATACTTCTAGTCTTATTGTTTAATTTATGTAGCATTTGACCCATGCCATGTAATTTGTATTTATTTAAATAATTAAAATTCTATGAGCAGTTCCAAAATGTACATCAAAATATTTTTAAGGATTTATAGTACATTTTACAAAATAAGTTTACCTTTTTATATGTTGCTTAGCAGCCATATTACATTGTTTACTTTTTATTTTGTGCTTTATTATACACATCTTTTGCTCAGATGATGAGTTATCTTGTATAAAATATGTTGCAATATATGCTCTGTGCAATAAGGTGTAGATATTACAGTAAGGGGTAGATATAGACTATATTACTATATAGAAAGAGATAGATAAAAATAGTAAGGGGATAATATTTTAAACTTATACAAGTAGTTACTGTTGAGATACTCAGGCTTTCTTGCTAGGGAACCATGACAGGCTAAGGTCACCTCTCGTGAGCCTGTGTGGAAGGAGGAAACAGTATTTTGTGGCTGTTCACTTGCGTCCAGCATATCGCGTATTGCTCTATTTCCCCTTTGTAAATTTACATCCTTATTAATTTTACAAATCTTTTCTCATCTTAATTTACACAGCTGCTCCTGGGGCTGAGACTAGACTTTTTATTTTTAAAACGTTTTGTTTTACTGATTTTTCATCAAAGCAAGAAAACGTCAACTTCTTTATTGGAAAGATGTGGTAGATAAATCCTCACTTCCAAAGCAATGGGGGAATACTCTGTTTTAGAGTTCTCACTTAGGAAGTTTCATGTGTTGCCATGAAAACATGAGGCGTTTAATCAACAGTCTTTCTTGGGGAAGCCAGGTGTAAGCAGGCCAGGTAACAGCTCTGGTTTCCTACCTGGCAGATCGCAGCTGCTGATTCGTTGCGGGAATAATGCCTCTGGTTATCCAGATACCAACATTTTTGCTCACAGCTTCCTACTGTTTTAAATGGCCCAGAGGAATCAGGTGGTACCTTCAATTTAGGACAGAACTGTCCTTCTTGGGACTGAGAATTAATCTTTCAGTTTGTTTAGAGCACACTGCAGAATTAGGTAGATTAAAAATGAAAGCATTCGTGTATTTCTTCACCACCACCTACTCTTACATTGCTAATATTATAGTTTTCAACTCCCAGAGGAAGTAACTTGCCATTTAAAAAATATAATGCCATGATTTGGGGAACCCATATTTAAAAAATTATATATCTTCCATTTAAATTCAAGCAGTATCCAAGAAAAGAATCTGGCCAATGGGTTTGAAAAAATGAAATGGCAACACCTTCTTGGAATCTCAGACTGTTCAAAGATGTTTTTTTCTAACAAAACAGGAAGAAATTGGAAAAAGGCATATGGACTCAGGTTGAGCATATGATGTATTTTCAACTTGATTCGGCACTTTACTCATATTTGTAGTGAGACTTAAAATTAATTTTGGTGAAGCATTTAGATTTGAGAGAAAAAAATCCTTATCTGGAACTAAATCAACATTTGTGGCATCTCATTAATCACTGCCTTATGTAACCACTTTTCCCACCTAAAGAGAAGCTACTGGGATAAGAAAAGTTTATCATATTAATGCCAAGTGCAGATCTTGCCTCTCTAAAAAGAAGTTCATTAATCATCATCGAAACACAAGAACAAACATACTTCATGTCTCTTGCCAATTTTTTCCCAATAACATTTTTGAAAGGCAAAAGCCCCTCTGTTTTCCTATTTTTTATCTTCAATTTGAACAGGTTTTAATCTGGCTGTTATTTAATTTGTGATAATGTTATGTAAATTTAACGTGCTCGGAGATTGCCTGTGTATAATACACAGCAGAAGAGTGTATTGTTTGAATTTGGGCCCGTGGATACAGATTACTGGCTCTATTCCTTCCTACCTGCATGGTCATGACATGCAAGGTGCCCCACATACAGTGCTTGGCACGGGGCCCCTGGCCAATAGCTGGCAGTGACAGAAATTCTTATTTTCATTGGGAGGAAGCTGTCTGGGTTTGAAATTGGAGAACTTGTGTGTCAATCCAGGCTTCTGTGTAAATCTCTGGGCAATAAATAGCCTCAGTTTTCTCATCTGTAACATTTGGGGGTAGAAACATTCACCTTACGTACATTACAGGATTATTAGCTGGCACAGGTGAGGGGATGTCCTAGTCAAGATCGAAAACCAAACCTAGACAGAACGTAGAACTCATTAGTGAAGTAAAAATAAAAATAAATGCCAAGTTGTGCAATCTTCATTATTTTGCCGTATACCTCAGCCTCTCAGTGTGAGAATTATGTGTCTGATTTAGTTTTGATGGAATTTTAGCCAGGTAGTTTTTTTTTTACCCTCTATACACTTTTTAAATTAACAGTTACTAGAAAATTTACTGCTCTTTCTTTGTAATTATATCTTTGCATCTTTTTTCCATCTCCTAATCTTAAAAAAATTATTTACAAATATGAAAAATGAATGAGTAATGTGGCACTTACCCAATAGATGAAAGTGATGACAATCTAAGAAAAAGAAAAGAATCCTGTAAACCACATGTGAGAAAACAGATGCACCTGTTCAAATAGTCATAAATAGAAAACCCCGATATGCAAGAAAAGTGACTCCTCTCTTTTTGTTTGCAAACTGTTGGTTACCATTATCAGAAGTAGAAATGGATCTGTGGTGAGATTTTCAGGCACTTTGGAAAAATGGTGTTGATTTCTTCCCTGTCCCTACTAGAAGCACTTGCCGTTTCTTGTTTATGCGACCCTTGCTATTAGAAGCTTGTTACGAGGCAAAAGAACAACAAAACCTTCTAATAAGGTCACTGTCAAAGATGCAGCCATGAGGCTGTGGGAAATCACAGGAGACCGGCAAAGGTGGGGTCCAGCAATAATAGCAGGATGGCTCTTTTTGTCCCCCATAAAACAGTAAAGGATAAAGAAGACGTCCTGTGGACACATAGCAAGGCTTAGTTCATTTTTAAGTCAAAATAGTTTGGAAAGAAGAGATTGAGCAAAACAGAATAGCAGATTTTTGTAAGGAAAAGTAGAATTAGTGTGTGTGCAGGCAAGAATTTTTTTCGGTCTTCAATTTTAAAGAACACTGGACTAACTCATGTCTTTTTTTCCTGTGTTCTTCTTGACCTTCTCAGCTCTTGACTTCCCCCCCTGGGGGTTTTCTCTGCAGAGTCAGCACTGACTCCCTCAGAAATCCCGAGCCCCACGCCCTTATTGCAAAAGAGCTGAAGTGCATGCAAATAAACATGTTGGGAGAAGCAGCTTGGGAACTGTTAGAGGATGCTTCCGTAATAAGACACTGCCAGCTAGAAGCCAAAAATTTCTGCTACATTATTGTGTAGCAGTCCCAATTGTAGATTTCACTTAAAAGTAGAAAGTGAAGTTAGTATTAAGCCTTAGACATTCCTACAGAACCATCTACATTCCTTTGGCAGTTTTTCTAGAACTGTCACTTTCCTCCTGTCCAGTCTGCACAAAGGCCCCCAGGACCTTGCTCTAAGTTCTCCTCCTCTTACTGCAGTGAGGGAGGGGTTGAGAGTTTGCTTCTCCATGATGTCACACCTTTCATCGTGTGCCGCGACTTCAGCTCCTTATGTGGCTCAGAGGCCCCTCGGCGTATTGGTGAGGTAGCCATGGGGTGAATAATAGGATGATATTTGTTCATATACTAGAATTTTTATATACTTTATTCTTAATTTTCACAACAAAACCTGTGAGATAGTTTTATACCCATTTTATGTATGAGGAAGCTGCCCTGGTGGCTTAAGTCACGTCTCCGAGTTCACATTAGTAGTCGTTACTGAAGCTAGCCTTCGAGCACACTTTTATATAAAAAAAAAAATTTTATGTTTACATAACCAGTAAAAGTATTACATGTTTTTAACTGATGTAGGAGTCTGGGGGTTGCGTGGGGTGGGGGACATATTCACTAAACCAGTGAACTTTATCCAGAGATTGAAGCTGTAGCCAGGATGGCCTCAGCCACGGACCATGACAGATGCCCAGGGGAGGAAGGAGTGAGCTAGGGAAGGTCCCAGGGAAATGACCCTGGTCAGAGCGAAGGCTAATAAGCGCTCCCAGCATCTAATCTGAAGTGGAGAGAGGAATATGACCTTGATGTCAGGGCCTCTACGTGTGGGGAGCTTTTGCAATTGCATGAACGAACGTCTGTCCCAGCGGAGGGAGGACCGCTTGAGGTGACGGGTCAGCCTGAAAGGGCTTCTCTGAAGGGCCTCCACTGGGAGGGAGGGTCAAGGGGGCATGCAGCTGGCCCCCACGGTGCCCTCCAGCCTTGGGTCACTACAGTCTCAGGCAGGGAAGGAAGCTCATTCCCGATAGTATTCTAGATCTTTCATTAGAGTGTCCTTGCTTTGATTTTAATATGATTAGATAATAAAATCATAGCAAAATATCAGGAAATGGCCCCAAACAAATGTAATAAATGCTGCTTCTGTTTGTTCTTCATACGTACTGTCGTTTTGCTTAATATCTTCATTAGGATTCATGTAGAAAACAGGCTTGGGCATGATTTTGGTATTTTAAATACTTCATAGAAGTTGACTATGTTTTTTCATCTTGTGTTTTATTGTTGGTATGTCTGTATATGTATAATGCTAACAAAGTATCAACAGTCAAGGGCCTCAATCTTCAATTATGGTAATATGCCTCATAAGAAATCTGTTTATGCTGTTTGCATAAAAGTTTTATCTAATTTCCCAGTCAAATATGGAGACCTTGTTGGATTATATTTCCTGCTTTGTCGCCCCAGCACACATGCTCTGAAGTGCAGCTGTGGGGGAGACCAGACAATCGAAGCGGTCAGAAGTCAGGCTCTGCCGGTCAGCGCTGCGCTCTTGGGAAGCCGGTCGACCTGCTCTCCCTCAGTCTGTCCTCTGTTGAATGGGGGTCACATTGGTTTCCACATTCCAGAATTGCTGTGTGTGGATTAACTGAGAGAAAGCATTTGTAGAGCATTAGCACAGGGTCTGGCTCTTCGTACGCACTCACTAAATGATCACTGCTGCTCACGACACCATCGTCAGGACCCTGGGTCTCCACGGGCATGGAAGGCAAGCTGGAACCCACAGAGGCAGGGCCCAGACTGCAGACCCCTGAGACCGGCGGTGATGCTGTGGCCTTGCTTGCTCTGCTTGTGGAATCCCGTCTCATTAGCACAGAGGTAGCAGTGCAAGCCGCCAGCTCCCACATGTCTTGCTTATAATGCTCTTGTGAAAATTAATGGTACATGGATTCCAGAATGAGGCTGCCTGGATTTCAGTCCAGTATCCACTGTTTACCAGCTCTGTGACCTTGCTCAAGTCACTTAACCCTTCTGTGCCTTACTTTCCTCTTCTTTAAAATGAGGACCATAATAAGACTCACTTCATAGGATTATCTTGAGGCTAAAATGAGTTAATAGAGATTAGGGTCTTAGAACAGGGCCTCACACATGGTAAGTGATATATCCATTAGCTAGTATTATTTTTTAAAGTGAAATATTTTCAGTCATCTTGAGATAATGATAGAAGTGTGTCATACATAGAGATAGTTGTAATACTTAGCAGGCTGTTGATTACTATTTAAGGTGAGATGCAGTGTGCCAGGCATTTGGTGCAGCCTTTTCTGGATGGGAAGCCAGTCTCAGTGGTCTTAAAGGGCATTGAGCCCGTTACTAGCTGTCCTTGGAATGACTTACACTTTAGAAGGTAGCTGGTGAAATTTCAGCCCATAAATTTAGGGGTACAAGAGACAAAGCCATTTTAAAAGTTTTCTTAAAATCAGCTTAATGGCGACCTTGAGCCCTTTGCCCACCCAGTGTTGGAAGACTGTCTGTCCCTGCTCTGCGTGTGGGGCAGGGCGGCGTCAGATCAGGAGGACGTCTGGTGCTTAGGGTCGGACCTTCCTGGGGGCCTGCACAGGCCTCGAGGACCTGCTGTCCCCACGGAGCAGGGAGCAGTTCCTGGGTGCTCTGGAACCCGCACACCTCTGTCCTCTTCCCCATTTGAAGAACCTCCTCCTTCCTCTGTTGCTTCTGTCAAAGGCTGACTCTTCTTTCTCCTCCCCTCTGGGATACACCAAGCATCATCTCTTCACTAACCCAGGGTTGTAAAGGGCAGGAAACACCAGGGATTTCTAAAAGTCTTTGCTCTCTGCCTTGCGATGCTCCCTAAGGCAAGGAAACAAAGACCTTAAACACATGCTTATGAGTGAGACAGAAAATACTGGGGAACACATACAAATTAATATCTTGATAAATGATCTTGCTAAAGAAATACTAAACACTGGGCGGCAGGTCAGGAGCTGTGGTGAGCTGCTGTGCTGCCTTTGGAGATAGTGGCCTGGGACAGGCCTCGTGGATCTCACGCGCCTCGTGCGTGGGTGTGGTGGCCACCGCCCTCCTGGGGCCCACACACCCCTGCCTGCCCTGCAGACACTGCCTGCTCCAGGTCCCTTGGGTGTTCTCCAGGAGGACCCGTGCTTTTGAGAATAAGACGTTAACTGTTGTATTTTCTCTCCTGGAAGGTAAGCACTTTCTTAGTTACTCCTGACGGCCTTCAGCCTGTTGTGTGACTTAGGTCAATCATTTAACTTTTCTGGGTTTCATTTTACTCTTAAAAATTGGGTGGGTTGAATTTGGGGATTTCTAATACCTATTCTTATCTTAGTGTCCTAAGACTTCTTTACTGAACTGCAGAGGAGAGGTCAGGTGCGGGGCTACAAGGACAGAGAAGGCGTGGGGAGAAAATACTGGCATCAAAGCCGGTATACACAGGGCATGTGGTGCTACTACAGGCAGGGTGATCTGCAGAGTTTTCTCCCAAAATACTCCTCCTCCTGATTCTGGAATGTGCCCTCTGCTCCTCACAGTTACGACGACCTCCCTCGAATAATTGCATTTAGAGATGAAATCATCTTTTGTTTTCTTATTTATGTATCACTAGTGTGGGTGCAAAGCAGGTAGTGAAAGCTTCCATGCACTTTGGGCTCTGTGACTGTTCAGCAGGGAGGCATGTGGTGGGTGCCGAGCAGCGTTTGACATGGAAGGATCGCACCCTCCCCTGGATCCGGTTGGGTCATGCAGGTCCTGGCAGTGACCTGCAAGGGACTGGCTCTGCCTTCAGCCGCGATGGCCGTGTGTAATCAGGGCATGTAAGGCTAGTGTGGTGCCCGCTCTTGAGGTTGCGGTGTGACTGGCCAAGGACAGATTTGTAGAAAGTGTATCAGTGACTTGTGGTTATGGAGGTCTGTGCCTTATCTCCTGGTGGCTCTTTATCTTTACGGTCCCCAGAGAGTCGTAGTTGCAGGACCCCTTGCACAAAAGTGTTAGCCGGGCTGCCCCGAGGCGGGTGAGTGCAGTGGGAGTGGTTCACCCGGTGGTGGGGAGGAATATTTTATCTCTGACATTGCTTAGAAGTACTGGTCCATGGCAGCAAGAAAAATAAAACTGATTTTTAGTCATTTTATTATTATTTAAAAAATTCTCCACAGACCACTTCCCCCTTATTATCTGACCTGGTGCGGACAACTCCTAACCCCCCTCCTTTCCCACAGCCTTACACACACGCGCGCACACACACACACGCACACACACACACACACACACACACACACGCGCACACACACACACACGCCCACCACGGGGGTTTAGTAATTATTACTGTTTGTTGCTGGTCTCTCACCTGCTCCTCCAGCCTCTAATCCTAACTTCCTTTATGACCTCCATGCTATCAGAGAAAAGATTCACCTAAAGGGAACACGCGTCTCCTGCTTAAACTTGAAGACGATTTTGTAGGCTTCAGGAACAGTCTAGAGAGTGTTGAGTATATAAGGATCCCAAGGTCTGGTTCAGACTGAACTTACTGTTCCTGTTACTCCTCTTTTTGGCCACAGCAGGGATCTAGTAATTTTCTGCATGCAGTGAATTCCTGCCTCTGTACCTTGGCTCATGGTCTGGCCTCTGGCCATGACACCTGATTCCACTTCCTTATCTGGTTAACTCCTAGTCACCTATCATTTAGCCACTTAAACTCAGTCCAGCGAGTTCCCTCTTCCAAGAGGCGACCTCATACCCCCCATCGGGTGCACGGTATGGTTCCTCTCTCATGGCCACACTGCCATAGTGTTCTTCATGTTATCTTTGAAATGATATGAGTATATGTCTACTTTCTAAAAATTTTCACAAGCTCTTTAATTAATATTTAGAATGTCATCTTTTTCATATTTATACCCATAGTAGCTGGAACATAGTAGGTACTCAGTAAATATATACTGGACTGACTTGTAAGCTCATCTTTCTAGAAGGGAACACTGATTCCTGGTGTGCAAATTCACTAACATACACACACACACACACACACACACACACACACACTGGAAGTAAAAATATTTTCCCATTAAAGCAAGCAGACCTATTTTTATTAAATGCTTACTTTTCAGATTAATGTATATAAACAATGAAAAGCATTATATTTGAATATTGGTGAGTCTACCCTAGGCTTATTCTTTTTTGTTTTCAGACCGCAAGAATAATGAATAAAAGATCCTAAGCCCACAGCAGTAGAGAACATGGGCATGTTTATAAAGTGATATTTTGATAAGTTTTGCAAGAATCTTCAAGTGAAAATCATTTGTCTTTAATATCAACCACTCAGAGCCGAATTGAAACAATAAGAGTTTCATTTAGGATTTATAATAGCTGCAGTACAATATCACTATAATACTACTTGCTGGAATTATAGAGGGGAATTTGCTGGTACAGAGAGGCAAGGCAAATGAATTTTTCAGCAAAGGTAAAATACTAGCAAACTCTGCATTTTGCAAACTGGTATTTTTTGAAGCTCTGACCACTTTATTGGCAATTATCTCAAAGCACGTTGCATATAATTCTTTCTATCACATTCTTTTGACTTTAATATGTTTGGTGAAAGAAGAGTTTATATAGTTATGTTTTTCACTATACTTATTTTCTATCCAAATCTAGAGTTAAATCCAATCTAGAGTTAAAAAAAAATCTAGAAAAATAAGCTTATAGAGATTGCAGAAGACCCAGAGATAGTTTCAAAGCCCCTACAATGGAATACCACACATATTTACTTTGTTAAGAGTAATTTTTTTTCTACTAGAAATATCTGATTTAGGACAACACATTTCTCAACTCTTAATTTAAAAAATGTTCTTTTATAACCCCAGGTCACACCAGACTGTTCAATAATATAAAAGTTCATGTATTAAAATCCCATTTGAATATTCACAAATGGAAAATGTATTTTAAAGTCACTGAATAAACTTTGCATTTAGTGTCCAATGAATCCTAATGAACTGGTACCCAATTATAAAGGCATTCCTTGGTTTACACAGTTGTTACCACAGATAGCTAAAGCATAAATTTCTCAGCATATTTAAGATATGATTAGCTTATAAAGACCAATAATTAAAAAACCCTGGGGAAGCTTCGGGAAGACAAAACCAGCCTTAGCAGCCTGGGAAGCAGATGTACATGTCATTGCTATTAACAGTGAAAGCCCTACTCAGTGTTGTCAACCCCGGCTTTCTGATTGATATCTGCCCCACTCGGAAAGTGCCCCACTCTAAAATACTGCTTTTAAAGCCAGTATTTAAATAGTAGTTTGGTGGGGTTAGAAAATTGTAGCTTCATTTCCTTGTCCATTACTCATATGACTGATACGTCTTTTTCTACCCACTAGGCACACAAAGAATGTGCTTCCTTTAGCATTTTCCCCTAAAGCACTGGATAGTACAGAGCTTTCATTTGGCTAGTAAGGTTCTTGCTAAAAACGTGGTCATGTAACCGGCCAGTCTGGTTGGATTTGGAACTTAAGAAACTTCAAGTGGCCTTGAAATAAAATCCATTCAACTCTCAGTGCTTTTAATCAAGTTGGAAAGATAGCGTTGGACCTCCAAAGCACTGCTCGTCGAGGAACAGGGTCATCGGGCTCAGGAAGTGCCCGTGTGGGGCTGAGGTAATTTATGCCCCAGTGCCTTTATCGTCTCTGCTACTTTTTCCCATCACAGAAATTCCTTAAGGAAAAAAATGCAAATTGAAAACAGAATGAAAATTGAGAAGGTATTCTTTTGTGCATGGTTTTTAAAGCTACTCTGTTTCAGCCTTAACTGTACCCTTTATTTAAAACCATTTGTCACATTTTTAAACAACTTAATTAGAGAAGAGAAGTAGGTGCATTTGTATTGACAACACGTGGAAATATAAATCTGTTGACAGTCTCATTTTGCAAAGTGGATTCAGCATTGAAAAAAACATAGCAACTCTTTTTTATTTTTTTAAATGACACAAATCAATTTAAATACAGTGGTCTGGTTTTAAAATTTCAAGTCTATACCGTGTAAGCAGTTAGTCACATTGTGAATTGAAATTTTATTTGCCTTCAGAGCTGTTTAATTTTTTGCTTAGAGGCACATAATGACTGAAAATCTTAGCAGTTATTGTTCGTTTAGGAGAGAGAAATACTTCTCCCAGCCAATCTGGGTGCTACCTTTGTTTTCCTTAGCAGTTGGAGAAATTGGTTATTACTCGTCCCAGAGTATATTAGATACAGACTAGAGCTACGGACGTTATGATCTTTTTTCTAAGGCCCTACAGTCTAAAGCCATGCCTCATTTGAAATGAAGAATTTGGCAATACATATACATACAGAATGTCCCTATGTTGCCATTATATTTATACAAGCAGAATTAATTAAAAAATACATTTAAAATTCTTTATTATTTTTAAAAATGATTCTTTAATGATGAACATTCACACAACTTTTTATATATTCAGCAGACATTTATTGAAAGATTGTTGTTTACTAAACACCATCCAAAGTATAGGCAGTTGAATAATGCATGGTCTCTGACCTTGTGAAGTTTAAATTTGAATGGGGAAGAGACAAAATAATATACTAGGTATGTCCAGTGCAATCATGTAATAGTAATGCAAAGGTTGTGGAAACAATGGAACAAAGGGGAATATCTGCCTCGGAGGGGTGGGAAGGATTCCCGAGTTGGCTCCCGGGAGAGACTAGGACGATCACAGAATTGTCAGTGGGGCCCTGCACTGTGGAACTGCGCGGTCTCCTTGGCAGGGGAAGGGAGTGCGCTCCTGGTGTGCAGCATGGGGAGTGGCCGGCAGGGTGCGGCTGGTGTGCTTTTGCGAAAGGTGCCCAGTGAAGGGATCTGGAGGAGAGAGCCCCAACCAGCATTCCTCGGCTTGCAGGTCGTGGCATGGGAAATTGTCATCCCAGAGGAAGAGCAACTTTTTCTTTGCACAGATGTGCCGCCTGCCTGCTAAGCCTACTCCCAGGGGGTGCTCATTCTAAGTGACCTACAGGTGCAGGATTGACTAGAGGTGGCCCTGCTTGCTGGCCAGTGGAGCAGCGTGGTGTGAGCATACTGGCTTGGACCTGTGAGTATGGTCAGGACAAGTAGTTCTGGATTCATTTTTGGATTCAGTAGGTGGCCAAGGTGTCACTGAAGGATTTGGTTCAACAGCAGCAACAAAAAATTTAATTAAAAAATTCTATCAAAGAAACAGATGTAAACCATATAAAAGTTTAAAACTTTAGAAGACCAAAAAGTTTTTATTTCACAACTCTATTAATAACATTGTGGCATTTGGTTTCATAGATATTTCTCTGTGCTTCTCTGTACCTTTTTTTTTTAACATAAATGAGGTCTTGTGTACACTGCTATTGTGTGACCAGTTCTTTCTCCCCTCGATAACATATGTGAACATAATTCCATATCATTAAGCAGTCTTCTGTAATATTATTTTTAAATTTCAGCTTGCTGTTCAGTTATAAGGATGTACCCTAGATTTAATTGAACTAATTCCCTATTGCTATTCATTTAGATTGTTTCCAACTTCTTTCATATCGTAAACCGTATTGGAATGAATATTTGAAAAATAATCCTAATTGTGTTTTAGAAATGAACTTTGTTATTTAAAATTCCATAAATTTTTATAATTTTAATAAGAGCACTTTTTAAAGTTCCATTTCTCATAGAAAAAAAATCTCATCTACATTACTTTACATAAACTGTAGTCGTATGGGCAAGCTCTGCTAGTAACAGTACTTTCTCCCCTTTGTAGGCCCCTCCCAGAACCCGTGATGAGATCATGTCCCTTGCCTTGTGCTTGCATAGATGGCACTTGCAATTTGTCTGCCGTAAAACTCACCATTGCTTTCTAATAATTGCCTGTATAATTTTCTTTTTCTCTGTTAGATTCCTCATGCTTTGTGAGGGCTATCACACGCCTATCTTGTTTATGACTTACTCCTAATCTAAGCACAAAGTAAGCATTTGGAAGATTTCTTTTTTTAAATCAATAAGCAGAGGGATAAAGGGACACCTTAGGAAAAGACAAGCAGGCAGAAGCTGAAAGGGCGCCAAGAGATGCCTTACCTCCCGGGTCGCCTTCACGTTGCCGCCACAGTGAATGATGTGAAGAGGGAAATGATGTAAAGTGAGAGTTTCCTTGTGTTAGAGAGGGGAAGCTGTAAGGCGACAGGTTAATGGGGTGGCCTGATGTGTGTTTCTGTCTTTCTGCAAAGGGATAGATGGATGTGCAGAAAAACTGGCAGGCGAGTTAGTTTCTTTTCTAGTTACCTTGTGTCACAATGCCTTCCCGCTCACTTGAGATGATTAACATGAAAATAATGATTATACAGTCCAGCCCAACAAAAACAGAAATCTTCATGGTGAGCACCTGGAGAGTGGCATTCACTGTGCGTGCTGTTACTCAGAGTAATAGCTATGTGGAAAAGGTCTGCGAGGAAAGGAACCCCCTTCCTAAGCGCTGCGGAGTTTCACAGGCTTTAGCCTGAAACTCAGAAGGGTGAAACGTGGACTGGGGAAATGAGTGAGTAAAGTGAAGATGAATCAGATCATCCATGGGACTACTTTTTAGATGCCAAAGAATTTTGATTTCAGTTGTAGGAGAGTTTTACCTCTTACGTAGCAGCACCCTAAAAGTTTTCTTTTGCGCAGAGATGGGGAAAGAAAAGTATAAATGTTTGCCCTTTAAAATTTAGTGTCCTGGCTATTTGTTGATTAAGACTGTGAAGGTGGATCATGGGCAAGTGATGGTTTAACCCCCGCTGCTCTCTTTGTTGTTTCTCGCTGGAGGCTTCACTACCTCCTCAAAGATTTCACAGAAAACTCTGCATGTTGAAGCTCATCCATTGAAGAAAAACATTCAATGGGAAAAGAAGAACAGGGAGTCATGTGTCCCTAAGGCCAAGCAGGGGCTGATACAGAGTAGCTGCTTAATCAGTATCTCCTTAAAAACAGACTAACCTGCGATATATTTCTATAGATTCCAAGAATGTAATGTAAAAATGGAAAATACTTTTGTGTCTATGGATGTCTTGGTAGTTATATCTACCAAAAAAGCATACGCTTCCTCGTAAAGAGAGCAGCTGCCCTGTCAGTATTCCTAAGTACCTCAGAGAGCAAACTTCCGAATCCCAGATGGTCGTAATGGATACGGTCAAGTGCTGGGATGTGTGGGATGTTCAGAAGTGTAAGAGGCTCTTCTTTCTGACAGGAGCATCTTTAGCCATTTATTTATTTATAAAAGTGAATTTCTTTGATGACTTCATCTAGTTCCATTTCCTATGTATTCCTTTGAAGTATAACAACTCCATCCGTTTATTCTAGCTATGTTTTATAATGGTTTGCATGTTAGTAACTTTATTGAGGCCTTTATTTGAACAAGAATGTTTTTCCATTAAAAAGATAACTTGAAGTACTGTGGCCAGTAGAAGAATTGAGGCAAAATGACATTTAATGAAATATTCCTGTCCTCTATGCCCCAAAAAAACAAAAGCAAAAAACCACAAAGAAACAAAAACACTAAGACCTAAACCACACAGGTTTTCTAGGTTCTTCTCTGTGGCTGCACTAATAGCAATTAGTTAGCAATCTCATGTAACTGTCCTCATATAAAACGATTAATATTTAAGTTGCTGGCCATACATTTTAAATAGGACCTGCTAAGCATCTGAAAATATCATTGAATAACAAGAAAATGATGTTCTAATTTTCAGCTGTTTCATGTTTACAGTTAGTAGAGCTTTCATCATAAGATGTGTCTGTGCATGCCAGAAAGAATTTTGTTACAATCTTTGCATTGGACGGCGTAGTCTTGCTGTGCCTCTTGTAGCTGTGTGGAACTTCAGCTGACCTCTGTAGCCGTGTCGTGCTGAGATCAAAAGTAATATGTTCAAGGTTATATGAACCCCTGTGGTGCCAAAGAGACTACATACCCAGAGGCAAGTCTCAGGACAAAATGTCAAGAAGGATTAAGTCCCTGTGTATAACAATCCTTTCTTATCTGTCCTCTTCCATAACACTCACTATTACCTGAGAGAGTCAGAAAGGAAAAGTGAAGAGAAATAGGTTAGGACATTTGAAATTCTGCTTTAAAAAAAAGATTCTCATTTTTGGGCCATGACTTTATAGATGTAGAATTTTCTTATAAGTGTCCCCTTTATACCACGTTGACCTGACCTTTGTTAGATTATTTTGTTTTATAAGCTAAAGTCTTTCTTAAATTATTCAAAAAGTAGAAATGAATGTCTTCCCTGAGAAATGTGTGGTAGGTAATGCTGAGGCCGGAGGTCAGGGTTATATGTAGGCGTAACATTTATTCATTTTTCTCTCTCTGGGAACCGCTGCTGAGGGGATTGTTGAAGGACTCTCAGGGGTAGTCAGAGATACAGAGGAGAAAAGGCCTGGCCCGGGGAGCCAGGATAATTCCTATACAGCAGGACCTCCCATCCATTAACAGGTCAATACTTTCTACTGTCAATCATTACACCTCATTCAATAAATACAGGTGTAATCAAATGATGAAGATATGAACTTGAACTAACGACGGCACTATTCCAGTGCATAGCCAAGCTTTGTTGGCTAATTTACCTTTATTGAAAAGACTGTTTATTTTGTGTTTCTTACAGTATTCATAATAAATACAGGTTAAAAATTTTAAGGTCATTTAATAACTCCTCAACATAGTATTTCATTGGATAAGGAATCCTTAAATAAAATTGAAAGGACTTTTGTGAAACATTTCAAACATGCGAAAAATAATGACAGATGCAGAGGTGCTCACCATTAAAAGTAATAGATATTAACATCTTGCTATTTGTAACATCCTGTTCAGAAAGTTCATTTCCTTGAATCTTCAACAATGCCTAGTGTTACTGATTTATAAGATTTTATCAATGTAAGAGTACAGATTGCTATTCCATTGTTGTAATTTTTCCCCTGAAATAAATACCTGACAGTGAGCATCTTTTCACTTGTGTATTATTTTAACTTTTCTTATCTGTAAATTACCTCTTCACATTCTTTCCACATTTTCCCATTGGACTGTTTACATTTCTTCTGGTGTTTATGAGTTCTTTATATATTTGTAGTATTAATCCCTTGGTTATATTAATTGTGAATACCTGCTTTTTTAGTGGTTTATTTTTCAGACTTTTACATTTTAATGGGACAAATTTATTGATCTTTACTTCTATTATGTGCATTTTGTGTCATTGTGTAAGATATCTTTCTCTACCTAATATCCTAAGGATGGCTTAATGTATTGTCTTCTAAAAGCTTTAATGTTTTGCTTTTCACAATTCATCTTTATTTCATCTAGATACATACATGACTTATTTTTAGGCTCTCTAATCTTTTTCATTGGTCTATATATCTCTATACTTACACTACACCGTTTTAATAACTTTATTGTTGAGTAATTATGTTGAAATTAAAAGGTATTTTGTGTGGCAACTCCTTGATGTTATTTTTAAAAATCAATGTTTTCCATTTTTTGCAACATTTGAGGCATAGGAACATTGGACGTAAGTTACTTAGACAGACTAGGTTCATGTAAATAATTGAGTACAGTAGAAAGGTTACATAGACTCAGTTAAGTGTCAGACATCCATTGACCCATACCATGTGGGAGGCAGTGTGCTGTTTCATAGGTAATTATTTCACAAAAACCTCAGTAGTAGTATTAACATCCCCATTTTCCAGATATGGAAATGAAATGTTTATGACATTCAAATTTATACCAGTTTGACATAAACCCTGTGTTCTTGACCATTGCACGTACTGCCTTCTCATATGGGCTCCTCTCCGTAATTTGTCTCACCCACAATAAGTATATATTGCCTTCACCCCAGATAACTTCACATTGTATATGACTTATTCAGACCTGAGCTTCCTCACTTCACCTGACGTTGACTTTTTCACCTCTAGTGAGTGATTTCTACCCCTGCTCCCCCTTGTCCATACATGCTCACAGCCGTACCTTGTGTCTTTTCATCACCCAGAGATGCTCTATTTCTAAAACATTAAATTCAAGTATCTCATTCTGTCACCCCCCAATCTTAGAGACCCCCTGCTTCTTGAACCCTCTGCTACCTTTCTATTCATCAGTCCCCTCCTGTTTACTGCCTTGCCTAATCAGCTTTACATCTATGGTTCAGTGATTGAACCACTTTTTGCCAGTGTCTCACATTCTGTCCACACATCAGGCTGGATTTGCAGAGTCCTGCCAAAGAAAGTCATTCAAGCAGAAAGATTTGTGCTACTGTAAATGTGGTGAGATTTATATACCTTTCCATGTCTGGCTGGTGCCTATTTATACTTTAGTTTCATCTTAGAATCTACTCCTCTTGAAGTCTTCTCTGAGCTCCCTGGGTTAAGTGCTTCTGCTGTAATAATTGCATAGGAACTTTGTGTTAAGTGTCACTGATGTTGTGAGATCTGGGGCAGAACTAGGAGTTCTATTTCAATATGTCTCTACTATGTACAATCTTGTTTTTACCAGGATAACTTCCTTCTAAATGATTCATAAGTTTTTGGCACAATTTCTCATTATTTTAACATTTGTATTTTTCTTTATAGTCCTCAGTTTACATTTTAATAATTATTACTTTCACATTTTTATTATGCCCTTAGGATATAGGTTCCATTTCATTTCTATTATTTTTCCAATGATTTGAAGCAACTGTATGTCTAACCACTTAAATCGCTTATTATGCTAAATTTGAACAAGCTGAAACCATAACATAATTTTGATATGCAAGGTTGATGAAAGAAGCTCTTTATATATAAAAAAAAAGTAAACTAAAAGAGAATAAGGTTAACCTTAAGGAAAGTAAGAACAGAAAAAAAAATAAAAACATGGAAAAGAAGTAATAGTTTTTGAATTAAAAGGAGAGGGAAAAAAAACCCAAGATTTTGAAGAGTAAAAAAATACTAAAACTATTCCTAAAGTCAATATTCCTTTCAAATACTTTTAATTGAAAAGCTGTAGAAGATAAAAGCTTATAGGCTAATATTTTAATGTTTTAGTATTAACCATCAATTGATAGGAAGAAGGCAGAATATATACTCCCATTATGATAATCCTGGGACTATAGAGATTTTGAAAGGACATCTCTGAACTTCCTATAATAGTTTGAAGGGTCTATTGTTTTGTATAAATGTATCATTCCCACTGGAAATTTTTGAATCTGGTCCTTTCTCAGCTTCCTTGGGAAAAGGTAGTGATTTATTTGATACAGCCATGTATGTCCTTTCTATAATCTTCCCTTATTTTTCCTGGTTAGCACAGGAATCCACCCTCACTGGGTGACAGATCGGTGTTGGAAATAACAGCACTTTTTGCTTTTAGCTGGCTATTGCAACTGCACTTGAATTGTTTCATATGTAAATGAAAATGTTCGATAAATTATCCTAAGAACCTTCTTTGATAGAATCACTATTTCATGGGAGTGTACAGTGCCTCCAGTTGCCAGAACATTATTATTTCAAAAGAACACTAACTCCATGTGGTTTCTGCTATCTTTCTCTTTCCTTATTATAGAGTGTTAGGAAGGACTGTTCTTGAGAGGAAAATGTTGTTTTCAGTGTGTGTATATTCTTGTGTAGATATGCTGGTTGTTGATCTTTGGCTCCAGTGAAAGGGAACGTAAACAGAAGTTTTGCCACATTAAAATGGAGTCTCCTCCTGTGGAACACTGCTGGTTTTTAGTAATAGTTATACAGTCACTTGATTTTTAAATGACATATTTATATTTGGTCAGCTCACACCTAAATGTATAAGATTATAACTAAATAGTTCTGTCTGACTTGAATTACCTTTTGCATTTCAGGAAAAGGTTAAGAAGGGAAAAGAAATCAAGGTAAACCGCCGGAGAGAGACTAAACCTGTTACCTGGCAGATATTGTCATGGTTATGGAAACTCAGAGTTTGAAAGTGGGCTCATAAAAGTTCATATAAACTTACAGGTTGAAAGTTCTTACAAGTCAGTAATTTCATTATAATGCCCTTTTAAAGAGGAGATGCTCTTCTATTTTGCCTTTTTCCTGTTTCAGAAGTTTATTATAGAAAATTTTTAGAAGAAGGGTGAAGAGATTTTTCAACCTATGTGCATTTTAATGTAAATATGTTGATTGTTGGTCTCTGACCTGAGGGCTCCGTGGCATCAAAAAAAATCAGTACATTGAAATGATGTTCCTAAGTCATTTGCTGCCTCTGAAACTTTGCCCATTAGGAATACCCATTGTGCATGCCCATCATTTTAACTTACAAATCAATAAACCATGTCTGCATGCATCTGAATCTTTTGGGAATGGAACTAAATATGCTCCCTGCTAGTCGATCACGCGTATCACAGGAAGAAGGGAGGTCAAGAGAAAAGGGTAATAGAGGAGTGGAAGGATGAGGCCAGGCACTGTTTTAGGAAGTACATGCTACTTTCTATGTTAGAACTTGTGTTAGGACTTACTGATTAAGCAATTAAATGTATAGGAATAAGAAAAAGTATATTTTTTCCTTAAATGATGCGTGTCACCTAATTTAAAGGTTATTCAGCATGAGTATAAATTATTAAAAGAGTCATTATTAAAGGACTTTTAAGAAATATTAGGCAACTTTGTACATTAAAAATAAATTTACTTCCTACAGAATTTCAGTTACATATAACTGCCACTGACAGTTATAGATCAAAGCACAAATAAGTACAGTTTAACAGCAAGCCAGAACTAATGACGAAGTGGCAGCCTGTCCAATAAAGACTGAGTATTTTTATTATCACAAGCTGAATTTGATGATGAAAATAATAAATGTCTATCATGCAAAAACTGAGGCAGTACAAAAGTGTAGAAAAGGAAAAGAGAGGAGACAGTAACAAGGAAACAAATAACCATATGAATTACAAGCCAGAGCTGCTAATCCAGACGCCCCAGCTGGGTCCACTTGCTCAGGGTGTTGAAACAACTACAAAAAGGTTAGTCTGATTAAAAACAGTGAGCAAGTGTGAGGCTGGAACAGGATAACATGGGAGAGTTCTTGGGGCCAGAAAATATATGGTCTTGTAGGCTATGGCCAGGAATTCAGATTTAATTCTAAGTTTGCAGTGGGACGGGTTTCCAATAGGAGAATGCTATTCTATATTTTATATTTAAAAATGTCATTCAGGTGACCATGTGCTGGAAGTCAGGCCTAGGAATCAGTGAGGAAAGGCCAATTTGAAAGGTAGTGCTTGAACTGGGGGTAGAACTGAGGTAGAAAATGTTGATTAGACAGGTATTCTGGAGGTACGATCTAGTGTGTGCATGTATGTTTGGCAGGGTAGCTGTTGGGTGAGAAGGACAGCTACCTTTTTCCTTCTTTTGTTCTTCCTAAAGAATTAATTGAGATAAAGAGCACAATCTTTGTCACCAAGGTGGTCACAGTCTAGTACATATAAAGTCTACAAAGACTGTACATAGAAAGATGCTTATGGTCTAGTGTGTATTTCTTACATCAGCTAAACAAATAGTTCTGATGCAGTAGTGGTATTGAAGCGGTAAGAATGGCTATCAAAGGGACCATATGTTCAGACACTTAACCCACACTTAAGAGAATGCTGGCAGATTTCTTAGCAGATGTGATATTTGAGTTTTAAGGAATGAGAGCAGTGAGTCAGATATTTTACCCTGGAGCTGGTGTGCAGAAAACAGCAAGTATATGCCGAGAAGAAGGTATAGAAGGTAGTGAGAACTTGACTTGATCTGTTCAATAACACTTTCAAATAATTCAACAGGACGTGTATATGAAAAGGAGTGATGCAATGGTCCAGACACATAGACTGCACAAATCGATTTAAAATTTTACCAGTTGCTGCGTGCAGTATCACTGACCATTTTTCGGTTCCTCAAGTACTTGGAGCTTACTTCAGCCTCAGAGTCTTCATGGTTATTGTTGAGCTTGTCTGATAAATTCCCCCCTCCCTGCCTCAAATAATTACTGCCCTCTCTTCAGGTTTTAAACTTGACCTGTTCACCTTCCCCTAAAGATATCCACATACCCCATACCACACACACACATACATCCTGGACACTCTATAATCCAGTTTAATAAATTCTTCTTTATAATATTTCTATCTGATATTATCACCTTTGTCCATTTGTTTTTATGTTTGTCTTCTCCATCAAAATATGAGCTTTATGAGGGAGTAACATGTCGATCTTATTTACAGCTTCGTTTCTAGGGCCTAGGCCAGTACCTGCACACAAATGATCTGTAAATATTTGTTAAATAAATGAATGAACTCAGAGAACTAAATATAAGCTAGCATATTGCTAAGTGCCCTTAATCATTGTTACTTTTCCTTTAAGTGTAGTTGATGTACAATGCTATATTAATTTCAGGTATATAACATAGTATTTCAACATTTATACATATTATAAAGTGATCACCATGATGTCTCATTACCATCTGTCACAACACAAAGTTATTACAATATTATTGACTTTATTCCCTATTTTGTACTTTACAACCCCATGACTTACATATTTTATAGCTGAAAGTTTGTCCTCTTAATTCCCCTCATTTACGTTGTCCATCCTCCCAACACTTCTCTGGTGACCGCCAGTTTGTTCTCTGTATTTATGAGTCTGTTTCTGTTTCGTTTTTTAAATTTCATATATAAGTGAAACCATATGATATTTTTCTTTCTCTGCCTGGCTCATTTCTCTTAGCATTATACCCTCTGGGTCCATTCATGCTGTCACAAATGGCAAGATTTCCTCCCTTTCTATGGCTGAGTAATATTCCATTACATATTACCACATCTTCTTTATCCATTCATCTATCAATGGACGCTTACGTTGCTTCTGTGTCTTAGCTCTTTTAAATAATGCTGCAATTAACATAGCGGTACATATATGTTTTTAAAGTAGTTTTTTTTTCTTAAGATAAATACCCAGAAGTGGAATTGCTAGATTGTATGGTACTTCTATTTTTAATTTTTTGAGGAAACTCTGTACTGTTTTCTATTGTGGATGCATCAATTTACATTCCCATTGTCAGTGCATGAGGGTTCTCTTTTTTCCACATCCTCACCAACATTTGTTATTTCCTAATTTTTTAGTAATAGCCATTCTGACAAGTGTGAGGTGATATTATAGTTCTGATTTGAGTTTCCCCAAGGACATTAGTAATGTTGAGCATCTCTTCATGTTCCTGTTGGACATTGGTATTTCTTCTTTGGAAAAATGTCTATCAGGTTCTAGGTCCTTTGCCCATTTTTAAATTGGATTGTTTGTTTTGTTGGTATTGAATTGTATGAGCTCTTTGTATATTTTGGATGTTAACTCCTTACTGGCTATACCATTTGCAAATACCATCTCCCATTCAGTAAGCATTTTCATTTATGTTGATGGTTTGCTTCACTGTGTAAAAGCTTTTTAGTTTGATATAGTTCCATTTTTTTATTTTTGTTCCCCTTGACTGAAGAGACAGATCCAAAAAAATATTGCTAAGACTGATGTCCAAGGTTTTACTCTCTATGTTTTCTTCTAGGAGTTTTATGGTTTCATATCTTATATTTAGGTCTTTAATCCATTTAGATTTTACTTTTGTGTATGGTGTTACAGTGTAGTTCAATTTCATTCTCTTGCATGTAGCTGTCCAGTTTTCCTGACACATTTAAGGAAGAGACTGTCTTTTCCCTATTGTATATTCTTTCTGCCTTTGTTGTAGGTTAATTGACCGTATAAGCATGGGTATATTTCTGGGCTCTCTATTCTGTTCCATTGATCTGTGTGTCACTTTTTATGCCAGTACCATACTGCTTTGATTACAATATTTTTGTGGTATAATTTGAAATCAGAGAGTGTGGTACTTCCAGCTATGTTCTTTCTCAAGATTGCTTTGGCTTTTTAGGGTCTTTTAGTTCCATAAACATTGTAGGATTGTTTGTTCTAGTTCTGTGAAAAATGCCATGGCTATTTGGATAGGGATTGCATTGAATCTATGGATTTTTTTGGGTGGTATGAACATTTTAATAATATTCTTCCAATACATGAGTATGGTATATCTTTCCATTTATTTTTGTCATCTTCAATTTCTTTCATCAATGTCTTGATAGTTTTCAGTGTACGTGTCTTACCTCCTTGGTTAAATTTATGTCTAGGCATTTATTCTTTTTGATGTAATTGTAAATAGGATTGTTTTCTTAATTTATCATTTTAATAGTTATTAGTTTATAGAAATACAACAGATTTCTGTATATTAATTTTGTATCCTGCATCTTTACTGAATTCTTTTATTATAACAGTTTCTTGATGGCATCTTTGGATTTTTCTATATATAATATTATTTTATCTGTAAATAGTGAGTTTTACTTCTCCCTTACCAATTTGGATGCCTTTTATTTCTTTTTCTTGTCTGACTTCTGTGGCAAGGACTTTCAGTACTATGTTGAATAAAATGGTGAGAGTGGGCATCTTTGTCTTGTTTCTGATCTTAGAGGTAAAGCTTTTAGTTTTTCCTGTTGGATATGATGTTAGCTATGCATTTTTCATATATGGTCTCTATTATGTTGAGGTATGGTTGCTGTTATACCCACTTTCTTGAGAGTTTTTATCATAGTGAATTTTGAATTTTGTCAAATGCTTTTTCTGCATGCATCGAGATGATCATGTGATTTTTATCCTTCATTTTGTTTATGTATATCACATTGACTTTCTTGCATCCCCTGGAATAAATCCCACTTGATCATGGAACATGATCATTTTAATGTATTTTCAGTTTGGCTTGCTAATATTTTATTTAGGATTTTTGTATTTGTGTTCATCAAGTATATTGGCCTGTATTTGTGTGTGTGTGTGTGTGTGTCTGTCAGGTTTAGGTGTCATGATAATGCCAGCCTCGTAAGAATGATTGTATGCATTTCTTCCTCTTCAAATTTTTGGAATAGATTGAGAAGGATAGATATTGATTCTTCTGTAAATATTTGGTAGAATTCACCTGTGAGGCTATCTGGTCCTGAACCTTTGTTTGCTGAGTGTTTTTGGACTCAATTTTGTTACTAATCATCCGTTCAGATTTTCTATTTATTTCTGATTCAGACTTGGAAGATTGTATGTTTCTTCTAGGTTGTTAAATTTGTTGGAGTGTAATTGTTTTTAGTAGTCTCTTGGAATATGTATTTCTGTAGTGCTGGTTTTAACTTCTCTTTCATTTATGGCTTTATTTATTTGTACCCTCTCTTTTTTTTTTCTTGATGAGTCTGGCTAAAGGTTTATCAATTTTGTTTATCTTTCCAAAGCAGCAGCTCTTAGTTTGATTGATTTTTTTTTAGTCTCTATTTCATTTATTTCCACTCTGATATTTATTATTTCATTTTTTCTATTAACTTTGGACTTTGTTCTTCTATTTCTAGTTCCTTTAGATGAATCATTTTTACTTTTCTTTTATCTTATCGCTTAGGTATCCCTTAGGACCGATTGTTAAAAGTTTACTTTGGTTACTAGAAAGTAACCAACTGGGGACTGGAGTTTCTGCTAGGAAGCCAAGAAACATGCCCAGGAAATATTCTCAGTATTCACTCCAGATCCCATTATTTTCCATGAAGGATAAGAGTATAGCAGGCTTCATGGGAATCTTTCAGGACCAGTAGTTCTGGAACCTAGTGATCCTGTTATCTCTTTTCAGAAGTTGAAGTCATTGTTCTCTGCTGACATGTATCCGCCGCCTGCCTTTATGTTCTGTAAGAGCAAATTTGATTGTCTTGTTTCTCGTCTTCTAAAGGAGACCTTTGGACGGCATCCCTTCAAGAACCTCCACTTCAGCCACTAGTGTCTCATGTATTCATCATATTTGGCTTAATCACAATCCTTGATCCACTTGGGTACAGTTAAAATAGCAAAACAAAGTAGTCTAAGTGATTATAACTTTCTGTAGGAAGAACTGCAGGTGGCCACTTGTCCAAAAATCCACAGAATTGCATGTAGACTTATCAGGCACTGAGAGTGCCATAGATTGTTGGGCACAATATTTTTTTCTTTAGTTGAGATTTGAGGCTCTCTTTTTAGAATACTCTTTACCTTTATTAGAAAACGTGGGAGTTATTACTTTCCTTAGAGAATTCACCTAATCTGGGAGAGCTCTCAGTCTTTCACTACTTGACGGAAAGTCCTACCTCCTCTTTCTCTCCTCCCCAGGGTAACACTGGACAGCAGGGATTCAGATGATCCCCAAACACACATCGGCTGGCGTCAGGAGACTTCTTTTCTGCCTTGGCCTTCTTCCCTGTAGGTTCTAGAGAATAACTAGCCTGTAGCCAGGAAGACTAAACTCGGAATCAGTAAATCAGGATTCTAGTTCCATTTCTTCTACCTGTGTGACTTTAGACTATTTACCACTTTGATTCTTAGTTTTATAATGCAAAAAATGAGGGGGTAGGGCTAAGTGATAATGCTCTTACTTTGAAATTGTGTGATTGTTGTTTTTCTATCTTTAAGAAGATGTTGAAATGCTCAGGCTGTGCTGCTCAAGCTGGACTCCTTTCATCCCTGGGAGTGGTCATATTCTAGGACCTGGCAAATACATGGCATGCTCTCCTGAAGCTTTGATCTTACTTAAAGATTTTAGGGAAACATTCTTTTTCACTAAAATGTACATATTAAATAGAGTAGAATGTTAAATTTGCATGGATTTAAAAATAACACATTTTATAGCTTTTTTTTTTGTATTTGATAGTCTATAAAATCTTTTTAGCAAATGGAAAAAAATAGAAGAAACTTCCAAAAGGTGTTGTTATATCTTTCACCCTTGATCTTCTAGTACTCTAATAAATAGTGCCAAAGAGTGACTAGTCAGGGTTTATAAAGCTGGAAGAAGATATCTGTCTGGTCCTTGTTTTTATATGAGCACCGAGAGTGTTACTTCCTTCATTTGAATGCATCATAGTTTACGAGAGTGATCTTCTCTGAGTAAGAATTTAGGAAATCATTAATGGGAAGTGTTCTTTTTGTGGACAACTCGTTCTTTAACGAGTTTGTTTTCCACCCAATTGTCTGCTTCTGTTGTGACAGATGGTTTCCATTATGAGGTTCCTGTCACTCCTCTGTAAAGACCAATAAGTAAATGGAAGTGCATTGCTTGCTTGGAAAGAGCCCTAGAGGATGCGGTGGGCAAGGGAATCCCAGCATCCAGCATCCCTGGCCCCTAACTTGCCAGCTGTTCTGGTCATCAGAGCTGATGGTTAGATTGCTAGCTTGTATGGAGTAGAGCCAGATGTCAATTTAAAGAGGACTTAGTTGGCAAGATACCAGCTTAACTGTGCAGCACTGGGACTGAACTGTGGTGTTCTCAAAAGTAAGTTTGGAAGCGGTTGCCTTGTTCATGTACCCACAAAAACATGATTTGTGGCTGGGATTTGGAAAGCATACCAAGAAACTTTATAGAACAAATAAAATACATGTATTTTGGATCCTGCTGAAGACTTACCAAAAAAATTCCCTGACCCTTTATTGATGGGTGTATTTTGAAAAAGTTCCCACCGGACAGGAACCCATCTCACTGTCGTCCCTGCGCCCGCCTGTCGGGTCTGTGCACCGTGGGCTCTTTGAGGGGAGGAAGCATGCTCTGGCCGTCCTGCTGTCAGACCACACCTAGAACTGTGTGAGTGCTCAAGATATTTAAGGAATTAATGAATATGTTATGCTTGAAATCAGTTTTCCAGGGTAAACCAACTATATCCTCTAACATCTTCCTAAAATGAATTATTTTTAATGTGGCAGTGTTTAGATTTTAAATTAGGCCTCGGAGGTGAAAAGACAGTTCTTGGCAGCCCATTTATCTAGCACTCAGCACTCTCCTCTGAGTTATTGCCCTGGGGAAGCCCATTGTATTTGGGCCACGATATTAGCACCGTGAATAGATACTAATCTGTATTACAGCAGTCACTCATAGAAGCCACAGTGGTTGATACTTAGTACCGTAGGTTAAGGTTTGAGGGTTATGTGAAAATTACCAGTGAAACAGTTTATATTTGGCAAACTTTCTGATAGGATCCTACCTACAGGTAACTTTTTTTGAAAAAGCACATTTTTTATTTCTTGGCACTTGTGACTCTTAGTGGCATTGAATTCAGATTTGAAAGGAAATCCTGCTTCCAATGCTCCTTTTACAAACATTTTTCTATTGATTTGCAAAACTCTAGCATTCCACATAATTATATTGGCTTCTGTTTTATTTAACTAGAACCCCATGACTTACTAGAGTATAACCATCATTTCAGTATTGCTGATTTTTTTTGTTTGTTAATTCTTTGTGCACAAGGGTGACTTGACGACCTTGTCTGATTTAAGAATAAGCATAATTACTAGTGTGAACAGAAATTAAAGGACAAAATTGTCCACAAGTTATATCTCAAGGAAATAACTGTACAGCAAAGCATTTGTTGTAGGGAATAAAACAAGGTAAAATAACTAAACATTTGGCAGGAGATCTAATTTTATCTTAGTCATTTTAATTATACTCCCCTAGATAAAGATAAATGATTATATAAAGTTTTGGGAACCTCCAAGATTGCTTAACTGTATATGTTGAAATTACAAATGATTATCTTGCATTTGTATGGGAAGTTAAATGTAGTATAAATTTTCAGATTTTGATGAGCAATCTGTAACTGTACCAATATATCCATTGTAAAAATAATTCTGGAGCAGAAACAAACTAAACTGCTGGGTCTGTGTTTACCCAAAAAAGAAAGAAGCAACTTTCTGGGATAAGTTGAGTTTATAATATAATGGAATTTACATTTTTCAAATCAGCTCTTAGAATAACTTTTGGCTATTTCTCGTTGGTCAGTGTCAATGGGGGAAACTACAATTCTACTCTTGGTTTCATACTGTTTTGCATCTCAAAATCCCTTGAAGTATGGATAACCAAAGGGAAATGTAAATAGTTTTTTCTTTTCTAAAGGAACTAGTGATTTTAAGCCTGGACAAATTCTGTAGGCCTAATCTATAAAAAGGGAAGTTTTGCCTTCTTCAGCATAATTGCAGATGGGAGAAGGCAGGTTAATGGAGAGAAGTTATACAGGGATTTCTGAGTAAGTTTCAAATAGAGCTTGTGGATGAACTGTGTGCAGGAATCACTGAGTTGTCATAGGGACATGTAATGAATGTTCTGTCCTGGACATTTTTAAACAAAGGTTTAAGAATCCTCCCAGGAATATTTTATAAGGAGAGAAGGAAACCTACACTAAGTCAACATTAAATGGCTGCTTGAAATACAAGCATGTGTAACTCTAATTTCTTCTCCATTCTTGATCTATCATTTATGAGGTGCGATGTCTGCTGGGGCAGAAGATTGTGTTGGCAGCTAGACTGATGGTTGGGTGCTGACACGGAACTTAACCCATTCCCTCCTTATTTTAATTGCATTTTTATCTATCAGTTAATGTGATTGCATTTGCTATCTTAGCAGTGTTATGTCTTTTTTTTTAAAAAAGGAAGGAATATAAAGGGATCTTTTGGAAAGCAACCATTCATCCCTCCGGTATTATAGAATTCCTATCTGCAGACATCAGAGGCAAGAGGAAAAGGGGCAGAATTCATCATGTCATTATGTTCTGGCTTCATTCCTTTTATCCTTTGATCTCTGTAGCCCTAATGACATAGTATCATCCCGAAATGGGATGTGCTCTGACCAATCAGAAATAAATTGCCAAAGATTATCCTCACAAGTGACCTGACCAAGAAATATAAATTCCATTATATTATAAACTCAAACTCAGCCCACAAAAGAAGTATGTGATTCAGATAAATGCTGTATTTTGCAAGTCATTTATGGATGAATTCAGGCTTGTAGCAAAGTCCTTTTGGCTGGTACCTGGGCTCATCCATAATTCTTGGCAAAGGTCACACAATTTTTGTTTTAGGAATGAGGTCAGCAACATATCTTATGCTAGTGCACCACCAGCTCAACCCCCCAAATGAAGCCCAGAGCCAAGAAGGAAGTTGCAGCAGTAAAGGTAGCGTGCATGAAAAAATTAGGAATAGGCAAGACTATAAAAACTAAGGCCATCATTCTGAAGACTGCTTAGTTCTAAGAGTACTTATGTCTCATTCATTGACCAGAGCATATTAATGTATGTGCTATTTTTGAGTTTAATTATTATGAATTACTCCAGACCCTGTGTTTTGAGCATTCCAGTTCACTGAAAAAGATGAATTAGTCAGCCTTGCTCCATACCTGCATTTCACGAACTTCTCATGTAGCCTGGGCATTCTGTTTTTTAATCCTTTAATCTATATTTGGTTGGTGAAATGCCATGAAGCTTAATTTTTTTTTTCCTAAATACTCTATGCATTTGCAGGCATTTCTTCTTGAGAGTGGCTAACTCTTATGTGTCAGCGGTGAAGAGAAATGCTGTCACCACTGTCGGGCACACACCTCTGCTCTGTTCTGTCCCGTGGGTCTCGGCCACAGGGACGAATGCAGTGAAAGCCAGGGACCTACTGAGTGCATGACTCATCCCAGTATTTGAGGCTACATCAGCTATTTTAGGTTTAACAGCTTCTTTTTCAGCCTTTATTTAAGAACTGACATATAAACAAAATTATCAAGGGAGTCTACTGAAGGAAATGTTTTCCTTGCTCTAGAAATGCTCAAGGAAACAGAGGCTAGCCATACCTCTGGCCCCCCAGCACGGAATAGCTACCATGTAAACCAGACTCCATTTAAAAAATTCTACTTTAGATTGCATCCTCTCCCATATGTTGAACTTCTAAGTCAGTTGTGTGGGTGCGATATTTATGTTTCATTTTAAATTTGCAAAAGCAACTTAATAGTGTAAAATAAGCTCTTTCTATACTCAAGGCATTGTCAGTGTGTTGAGAGTAAGCCTGATAAACACTTTACTGAGAAGAGCCCTCTTGCTGAGTGTTGTTTTTGGGAAAGACAATAAAGGCTGCTGTTTGTGTAAAGGCACCACCTTAGAACATCTGGTAGGGAAACACTCATAAGAGATGTGGGATTAAAGTCATCCCTCCAGGGTTTCTGCGGCACAAGACCTGAAGCAAAGGAGAGATGTAGCAACTCTTAACATGCCTCAGGAGTTATAAAACTTACACTGGGGTGAAGGGAGAAATGTTTGCCAGCCCTTCTACCTTCTGATTGACTGGACTGATAAAAAATGTTAACTAAAACTTTTCAGTTGTTTCATTTATAGCCACGTTTGCTTTCTCTCCTCTGGGGTGGTTATTGAAAAAGGATTTTGAAGACTTTAATAAACCAAAATTTGCTGGACGATTTCATGTAGATATTGCAGTCTTTCCTAGGCAACTTGCAACTTGGACATCTAGAATTGAAGGACAGCCCTTCCTTCTCCTGTTTACTGCAGCATTTCCAGCCAGTTACAGCTTCACCACAATCGGTCATTAGAATAAAAAGTCTTGAAATGTAATGAGCAATGGGTTAAATACCTGAATGTGCAACAGATATGTTGATGAGTGATCTCTGTCATAGGGAGTAGCTGCACCTCTAAATGAAAAGGTGACTGTGAGGATGTCCATTTGTGACCAATATTGGTGCAGTTAGGCCTGTGTACCATTGAAGCTGTTGTTCTCAAAAATGAAATATTGAACTAAGGCCTTTATTTTACATTCCAAGAAATACAAAGGGGGACAGATCTGTATTTCAAGTTTTGTTGGTGCTATTAGCTTAGACATGTTCCCTTAAGTGGGTCTGTTTTGCAAGCCTAAATTTGAGCCTGAAGAATTTCTCCATATAAATGTCTTAAGTATTGCAGTGGTACATCCATCACCTTTTTGTTTTTGAATTACAAAGATAACCTTAAGATATGAGCCTTATACTGGGCAATGTGATACATATGCAGAATGGGTGACCCTCCTTAGTGATGAAATCAGCCAGTGCCCAAGAGGAAAGTTATAGGCAGAGAGGATAGAGTTGATGAAAAAATTGATTCTTTTCCATTAAACTGTGTGTGATGTGTTTTTTATGAAGCAAGCATCAGCTGAAAGAGAAATATTTTTTCAACTAAAAAGAGATGGATGGTGAGAGAGGAAAAGCGTGTAAGAGATCAGGGGATAAATCTGTGTCTTATTACATTACCATCTCAAAGAACGGTAAAAAAGGAAGGTTGATAGGATGAGAGAAAGTTGAAAGGCATTCCATTGTAGTTACTTCAAATGTTTACGTGGACTTGGTGCTATTAAAACTTTTTAATGTTAATAATGGCTTTGTTTTTTTTCCCCCAAGTACATTTGTACTTCATACATCGTTATTTTCTCAACTGTAAAAGCTGTGTTGCTTGTTTTCAGGTTTACCAAAGATGCAGGTCATTAGGAACTACATCGGAACCCCAGCCCCAGCTCTTCATGAAGGACCTCCGCTACACATCCGGGCAGGGGATACAGTTGAACTTCTGAGAGGAGATGCACACAGTCTGTTTTGGCAGGTACTATCCAAATTACCGTATTTTTTAGATTTAATGGATGATTTATTATTGCTTCAAGTTATTCTTGTGTCTTTAGAAACTGATTGCGTGCTTTCAGCATCAGAAATTTTACATGATATGGAAAATTACATGTTTAATAGCCTTCCAAATATTTATCAATGCCAAAGTGGCAGTGAGTATTAGAAAGCTAAAGAAAAATCATCAGTGTTGTGAATTATAATTATACCATTTGTACTAAAAAATTCATACTTTGTCAGACCGCTTTTTTCCAAACCTGGGACCTGTGGGTATTATCTAATTTGCACGCCTTTAACGTATTAGTAGTTCACTTCAGGAGAACTACCTAATAAGCCTCGCAGTGACCATTTCTGGCCATATTTGATTTGTGCTTCTGACAGTAATACCTGAAGTTCTCAAAGGTGGTCTGGGCATTAATCCTGAAATATACGAAATATGAGAAGTAATGAGCATGTTGGTGTTTGCTGGTGATGAAATTTCCTTTGTCCAGGAAGGCCATATTTTGTTCAAGGATTTTGTTAACTGAGGTAAATTTGGTATAGTTAAGATTTCATAAAGCTAGATGGCAGAACATTGCTGTTCACTACACTATCCTGTTTTCATGTGTATGTTAGAAATATTTCCCAACAAAATTAAAGAAAGAGTTTGTTACAAATCTGTTGTGCCTTGAGGGAAAAGGGGTGGGGTCAGTAGGAAGATGAGCTGGTGAGTGAGATTTGATTAGGGGTAAAGAGAGAGCAGAGAAGGACTGTTGGATAATAATTCATCACACACATGTGTAAATGATGCTATTTTGTTTGCTTAAAAACTATTTTACTGTGTGCCATCTTGTCACAGAAGACTGCCCTTAGATCGGACATTTCAATTGCTATTGCCAACAACTTTTCCAAAGTTTCACCATTCTTCTTAAGTATCCTACTCCTCCCATCCCTCATCCTTCCCACAGAAGTAGAGAAAGAATGACAGACTTAAATTCTAGTAGTTCTTTAGTTTACTTCTGCACCTCCCAGCCCCACCATAAACCATCTGCGTATATATATGTGCCCATGAGATTCCTCTTACTAAGACATCTCTTCTTGGATTTTCCATCCCACATTTCATCACCTGGCTCTTGACCCTCCATCTTCACCTTCATCCTCTTCTCTGTCTCCTTTTCTACAGCATATACGTTCCTCCTCTCGTAAAACACATCTAACTCAACCTTTGGTCTGGTTATGTCTGTCTCTCACCCCCTCACTCCCTCGCAGCCTGTCCCTCTCCCCGTCCCAAAGCTGAGCTTCTTGAGATGAGTTTCTCCCTCCTTATACCCCATTCACAATGCCGTCTCGTTCAAAGTTACTCCCTCTTGGATCACGAATGCTACTTATTAAAAAACAGCTTTGAGATTATATAATAAACTGCACATAAAGTGTACAATTAGATATGTTTTGACAAATATATATACATGTGAAATCATTGCTGCAATCAAGATGATAAAATCAGCCCCCAAAGTTTTGCGATCTGTCCCTCATGCCCCTTCCTATTACAACAGTCCCCTAGCAAGCACTGTTCTGCTTTCAGACTATTGAATTTGTATTTTTTTAAGAATTTTGTATAGTACATCATATGGTATATACTTTGTTTTGAGTTCTTTCACTCAATATAATTATCTTGAGGTTAAACTGCATTGCTTTGTGTAACAATAGTTCTTGTTTTTTAAAACAACTTTATTGAAGTATAATTAACATACAAAAACCTGTCCATATTTAATGTATAAAACTTGATGAGTTTGGAGATAAGTATACATCCTTGAAATAATCACCTTAATTTATTCCATAAACATATACATCACCTCCGAAAGTTTCCTCCTTCCTGCTTTATTTTTTTGTGATAAGAACACTTAAGATTTAGCCTCTTAGCAACATTTTAAATATACAATAAAGTGTTATTAAGTATAGACTCTGTGCTATGCAATAGATCTCTAGTACTTATTTGTCTGGCTTGAAACTTTGAAACTTTGTATTCTTTGCTCGTACTTCCCTGTTTTCCCCCGCCCTTGGAAACCACGATTCTCTTTTCTATTCCATGAGTTTGACTATTTTAGATTCTTCTTGTAAGGATAGCCAAGATATGGAAGCAACCTAAATGTCCATCAGTGAATGAATGGATAAAGAAAATATGGTAAATACATACAGTAGAATATTATTCAGACTTGTAAAAAAAGAAAGTCCTGCCATTTGCTAAAACATGAAAAAACTTAGAGGACACTCTGCTAAGTGAAATAAGTTATTTTTATTGCTAATTATTAATTCACATATGACTATAGCATGATTTTTTTATCCATTAGCCTGTTGATGAACTTTCACGTTATTTCCAGTTTGGGGCTATTAAATAAAGTTTCTATGAACATTCAAGTTTAAGTCTTTGTATCGACATATGCTTTTATTTTTCTTAGGTAAATACTGAAAGGGGAATGGATAGATTATATGTAGGTGTATGTTTAACTTTTTTAGAGACTATCAAATTGTTTTTCTAAGTGATTTCACCCTGTTACATTTCTATCAGCTATGTATGCCATTTCTGCGTGCTCCATATCCTCACCAACATTGGGTATGGTCAATCTTTTAATTGTATCTATTTACAGGTGTGAAGTGGTATCTCATTATGGTTTTGATCTGCATTTCCCTAAGAACTAATGATATTGAGTATCTTCTCATGTGCTTATTTACCATACATATATCTTCACTAATGAACTTATTTGCATAGTTTGTCAAATATTTTTATGGGTTGTGTATTCTCAGTATTGAGTTTTGAGAGTTCCTTACATATTTTGGGTACAGTCCTTAATAAAATATATTATTTTCATATATTTTCTCCTAGCCTGTGGCTTTTCTTTTTACTATCTTAATAATGTTATAGCAGAAGTTTTTACTTTTGACGTAGTGCAATTTGTCAGTTGTTTCTTTATGGATCATGCTATGAGTCATTGCATCTCAGAAATCTTTGGCTACCCCAGGATTACAAAGACGTTCGCCTGTGTTTCTTCTAGAACTTTTATAGTTTTAAGCTTTACATCTGGTTATTCATTTTGAGTTATTTTTTAATGTGTGTTCATTTTTATCAAGATTGGTGTTCTTTTTCTTTCTGTTTGTTTGTTTGTTTTGCATATGAGTATCCGTGTGTTCCAGCATTATTTGTTGAAAAGACAATCATTTCTCCACTGGATTGCCTTTGTACTTTTGTAGAAAAACAGTTGTCCATGTATGTAAAGGTCTGTTTCTGGGCTCTTTATTGTGTTCCGCTAACCTCTTTCTCCGTCTTTATACAGCACAATGCTATTTTCATTATTGCAGCTAAATCTTAAATTAGATAGTGTTAGTACTTCCAATTTTTTCTTCTCTTTTTTCCAAAATTGTTTTGGTTATTCTAGGTGCTCGGCATTTCATATGAATTTTAGAATCATTTTGTCAATATCACCATTAAAATCTTGCTGGGGTTTTGATTGGGATTGTGCTGAATTATGGATCAATAAGGGAGAGTTAACATCTTAACAGTATTAAGTCTTCTGATCACTGAACATGGTATATCTCTCCATTTATTTAGGTTTTTAATTCCTCAGCAATGTTATGTAGTTGTCAGAGTGAAGGATATGCATGTCTTTTATCTGTAATTATTTCATAATTAATTTTGATACTGCTGTAAGTGGTAATTTTAAAATATCAATTTCTACGTTTATTGCTAGCATATGGATATACAACTGATTTTTGTAAATTGATTTTTATGAAACAACCTTGTTAAATTCACTTACTAGTTATAACAGCTTTTTCTATAGATTCTAGCTGATTTCTTTAGACAATTATGTTGTCAGTGAATAAACACAGTTTACCTTCTTCCTTGGCAATCTGGATGCCTTCTATTTCTTTTTCTTGCCTTGTGACAATGGCTAGAACCTCCAGGAAAATGGATAGAATTGATGAAAGAGTACATCCTTTATTCTGATCTTGGGGGGAAGTATTAAGTCCTTTACTAGTAGGTATGCTGTTTTCTGTAGTTTTTCATGAATGCCCTTTATCAAGTTGACGATGTTCCCTTCTAGTACTAGTTTGCTGAGAATTTTGGTCAGAGTAATGCCTGTTGGATTTTGTTAAATGCTCCTTCTGTGTCAATTGAAATGATTTTATTATTTTTCTTTTTTAGTTTATTAATATGGTGAATTACATGGATTGATTTTCAAATGTCAAACTAATCTTGCTTTCCTGAGATAAACTCCAGTTGGTAATGATGTATTGTCCTTTTTATGTATTCTTGTTTTGTTTTCTTATAATATCTTTGTATGAGCTTAGTTTAATATTCAAAGAATGAATGGAGAACTATTCCCTTCTTTTAAATTTTCT
The DNA here is from genome assembly GCA_029783875.1 of Phataginus tricuspis. Lineage (NCBI taxonomy): Eukaryota > Metazoa > Chordata > Mammalia > Pholidota > Manidae > Phataginus > Phataginus tricuspis. The sequence goes on from JAQQAC010012408.1 coordinate 16,759,471, forward strand.
GAAGGGTTTTAGAGAATCAGCATTATTTCTTCCAGAAGTGTTTTGTAGAATTTACCAGGGAAGCTATCTAGGCCTTGAGTTTCCTTTGTAGGAAGATTTTCTAAAATCACAAATTCAAGTTCTTTAATAAATATCTGGCTATCCAGGTTATCTATTTCTTTTTAAGTGAGCTTTGGTTGTGTGTGTGTGTGGAATCAACAATGGTGTCATTGCTCTCATTTCTGACCTTGGTAATTTGTTTTCTCTTTTTTTCCCCCCAATCAGTCTTGCTAGGTGGTTGTGAATTTTATGGCTCTTTTCATAGCACCAGCTTTTGGTTTCATTGGTTCTCTTCTTGTTTTTTGTTTCCTATTTCACTGATTTGTGCTCTGGTCTTTATTACTTCCATTTTCTCCTTGTTTGGGGTTTAATTTGCTCTTATGTTTCTAGCTTCTTAAGGTAGAATAGTTCCTCATTGATTTGAGAACTTTCTTTTTTTATATAGGCATTTGGCTCTATAAACTTCGAGGTACTGTGTTTGCTGCCTCCCTCAAATTTTTGATATGTTGCATTTTCATTTTTAGCCAGCTTGAAATACTTTCTAATTTCCCTTTCAGTTTCTTCTTACGGGTTATTTAGAAGTGCATTATTTAGTTTCCAAATATTTAGTGATTTCCCAGATGTAGTTCTGTTTTTGATTTTTAATTACATATCATAAGAAAATATAGTTTGTATGACTTGAATAATTTTAAATCTATTAAGAATTATTCTGTGGTCCAGAATATGGTCTATCTTGTTAAGTGTTCTTTGTGTACTAGAAAAGAATGTGTATTCTGCTTTTTGGGGGTGGCTAATTCTACAAATGCCAGTTAAATCAAAGTAATTGATAGTGTTGTTCAAGTGTCCTATATCTTTGTTGACTGATGACATAACTATTCAATCCATCAACTCTCGTATATTCAAGTCTCACATCTTTGCATATTCTCTGTTTCTTCCCCTCTTTCATCCTTCTCCACATCTTTTTGGTTATCAAATGCTACTCATTTTACCTTCTAAATCACTCTCAGTGCATCTCTTCCTCTCCGTCTCTAGTGTCACTGCCTAGTTTCTACTCTAATCAATTGTTGTATGACATCTGAGAATCACCTCCTAACTGACCTCCTCCAGAGTTCATTTACCCCAGTTGCATGCCACAGCAAAGTTCAGATGTGATCACATATAATCCTTTGTTAAAGTTTTTCTGCATTATCCTTTTAAGCAGAATTCACATTTCTTAGCCCAAGTGGAGGCATTTGTGAACCAGAGGGTCCAGGTGCAGCCCCTGGCTATCTCTCTGACTTCATCTCTTAGCATTTCCTCACATGCTTTGTGTTCTCCACTGTTCCCGTGCACTCCATCTGCCTCTGGACCGGTTCGCTTGGAGCTTCCTCTGTGGAGCCCTTCGGTCCTATTTTCTCTCTTACTCCTAGCCCTTACTCTATAAATAAGACATTCTGTTAATGACACCAATAGCACCAATAACTAATGTTCCTTATGCATTTTTATGTACAACATAAAGTTCTAAGCATACTTTCCATGCATTAACACATGTAGTATGTAATGAAAATTACATAAAATGAATACTATTATTATCCCCATTTTAGTGTGTGAATTGAGACACTGTGAGGTTATATAGCTTGCCCAAAGTCATAGCTACTAACTTGGCAGAGCTGGAATTCAAACCTAGGAATTCCTGCCCCGGAGTCCAGCCTCTTAACAACTCTACCCTTTGGCTTCCCTTGTAGGCATGTTATTTGTGGTTATCCTCATGCTACTCTTCTGAACTTCATGCGTCCTAAGGTTAGGATAGTGAGGTCTACATGCTGTAAGGTAGCTGTCTTTGTGCTAATTAGAGATGCTGGTTTTATGGGATCATTTCACCACCATCAAATTTGTAGCAGTGTTTCAGTTTTGTATTTATTATGAAACAATTAATGGTTTTTCTTAGAGTTCTTCTGCTTCATATGGGCTGGGGTTTTAGGAGAGCTTTAAGGCTCAAAATGGCCCTATCTGTAGGGCCAGCAGTTAGTGTTGGCCACTGGGAACTCAGCTGAGGCTTTCTGCCACATGTATCTCTTAAGTGGCTGCTTGGGCTTCCTCACGTCATGGTGGTCCCAGGGTTGTCACACTTCCTACATGGTAGCTGGTTTTCAACAATGTAAAGGGAGAAGCTGCCAGACCTTAAGCCTTACCCCCAACTGCTAAAGAATTACTTCTGCTGCTTTCTGTTGGTTAAAGCAGGGCATAGGCCAGCCCATAACCAAGGAGGAAAGACCATACAAATTCAGTATCAGGAGGTATGGTTACCTTAAGACCACCAAAGTAACAGTGTATCATGGACAGGAAGACATTTTTTAACCTGCCTGAGCAGTCCTCAGGCATTTCGCAAGGACACTGGGAGCTAGTTCCCCATAGCAGAGAAAGGGATAGGGAGTTGTCCTGTTTTCTTTTGATTAGTGATAGATGGTATATTTTTCTCCCTCTCTTTACTCTTAAACTGTATGTGTTTTATATTCAAAGTGGATTTCTTGTGTACAACATATAGATAGGTTATATTTTTTGATCCATTCACCATCTCCTTTAATTGATGCATTTAGACCATTGACATTCAAAATGATTATTGAAACGATTGGATTATCATCTACTTCATTCATAATGGTTTTCTATTTCTTGCCCTTGTTCTGGGTTCCCATTTTTGTCTTCTCCTTTTCTGCCTTTTGTGGTTTTAACTGAACATTTTATATGATTTTGTTTTCTCCTGTTTCTTGGCATATCAATTACACTTTCTTTTTGAACTTTTTGAGTGGCTGCCCTAGAGTCTGTAGTATACATTTATAACTAATCCAAGTCCAGTTTCAAATGACACTATACCACTTCCTAGGTAGTGTGAGTATTTATAATGACAAAATAATCCAAATTTCCCCCTTCTGTCCTTGTATCATTGCTGTCATTGATTCCACTTTTATACAAGCATACATAAGCATGTGTGTGTGTGTGTCTGTATGTGTATGTATGATATATACATAAGCATACAGAATTGAATATATTGTTACTGTTATTTTGAATAAACTTGTTAGATAGTGAAAAATAACAAAAGTTAAAGTTTACATTTTACCTTTGCTTATTTCTTTTCTTTACATAGACCCAAGTTTCTGACTAATAACTATTTTCTTTCTCTCTGAAGACCTTTTACCATTCCTTGCAAAGCCCATTTATTGGCAGCATATCCCCTCAATTTTTGTTTGTCTGAGAAGGCCTTTATTTGTCCTTCACTTTTGAGGGATAATTTCGTAAGGTAGAGAAGTCTAGGTTGGTGGCTTTTTCCCTAAATATTTCAGTTTACTCTCTTCTTGCTTGCGTGGTTTTTGAAGAGAAGCCAGAAGTAATTATTCCCTTGTTCCTCTACAAGATGTTTTTTTCCTTCTTAAGATTTTTTTTCTTTGTATCTTTGATTTTTCTGTTGTTTGGAAATGATATGCCTAGTAGCTATAGTGGGTTTTGGGTTCATTCTGTGTTTCATTGTGTTGTTGTTTTGGCATTTAGCTTGCTCGGTGCTTTCCTGGATCTTGACTTTGGTGTCTGACATTAACCTGGGCAAATCTCAGTCATTATTGTTGCAAATATCTCTTCTGTTCCTTTCTCGCTTTATTCTTTTGGCATTTCCATTACGTGCATGTTAAACCTTTTCTAGTTGTCCCACAATGCTCGAATATCCTGCTCTGGCTTTTTCAGTCTTTTTTCTTTTTGTTTTCCAGTCTGGCAGTTACTATTCAGTCTCAAGCTAAGAGATTAAAATTTCAATCATATCCAGTGTATTAATAAGCCTGTAAGAGGCATTCTTCATTTTTTGTTACATTGTTATTTTACTTCTGTCATTGCTTTTGGTTCTTTTTTGGGATTCACACCTCTCTGCTCACATTGCCCATCTATTCTTGCATAGCGTCCACTGTATTCCTTAGAGCCCATAGCATGTTAACCGTAGTTGTTTTAAATTCCTGGTTTAATAATTCTAACATTCGTACATGTTTGGTTCTCTGATGCTTTCTCTCTTTCCTCAGATTGTGTTTTTTTGCCTTCTGGTATGCTTTGTAATTTTTTCTTGACAGCTGGACACAATGTACTGGATAACAGGCGCTGCTGTGTATAGGACCTTGTAATGTGTTGGGAAAAGGGCGGTGTTCTAGAGCCCCGTGATCAGTTCTCAGCCTTTTCGTGAGCCCATAGCTAGGTCGGCACAGTGAACTTCATAAGTGTTTCTTAGTGTTTGTCTCCCTGCTCTGGTGAGAGGGGGCTGGAGTTGAGTGTTTCCCTTCCCCGGGTCAGTCAGGCTCTGATAGTACCCCACCAGGTCAGGCTTTGGTTAACCTTCCTCTGGAGGCAACGCTTATTGAGAAGAGCAGAGTATCTTTTCCCCTCCCTTTGCCAGAAGCTCACAGGTATTTTTCTTCCATATTTACTGTGGAAATCTGGTGGAGCTCCTGAGGGGAAACTTTACAGTATTGTGGGGTTCCCCCTATGACTGGGTCCCTCTGAAGTTTTTAGCTCTGAGAGATGTCAGCGCTGAGCCTTCAGCACCCTGACAGTTACAGGTCAGATTTTCCTGCCCCAGCACCACCCTGGCCCCCCCAGCAGCGTCTGCTGGTGAGTCTCTGCTCTAGTAAGCTGTGACTCCCTGTATCTGCCTGCCTGCCTGTAAAGTCTTAGGGACGGAGATTCATCCTGTGTCCTCCTCTCTTATGGATCCAAGAAGAATTATTGATTCTTAAAATCTGGTCTGCCTTTTACTTGTTAGGACAGAGTGACAACTTCCAAGCTCCTTCCATGTGCAGCTGGAAGCCCCAATGCTCTTTTTACTAAATTGTATTGCCTCGTATTCTTTTTAGATAATAAGAAAGACCTTATTATTTGTCATTTACTCTCAGCAGCCTGGAAGCATGAAGCGTGTCTGGTATGATGGTATAATGGCTTTGGAAATGCAGAAAAATTGGGAGAAATGAGAACCATTGTATGATGATATGTAAGTGTATGTTTGTTGAAGGGAGGATATAAGAACAAGGAAAAAATAAGGCTAATGTCCAGAAAAGAGAAAAAACAATCAGCACATTTATTTCAGGTCAGCAAGTATGTACTGAGTGTCAATTCAGAACCCAGACATTGATCACTCTTTCCTCATCAGCTCTGATCATTGGTTTGCCATTAGATTTCCTATCATTAGAAGAACTGTTCATGTTTGCTGGCACTGAGAATATGTTTGAATTTTCGGAGATATGATAAAAGTTCATCTACTATTTCCTACAAGGATGTAGTCTGTGTCAGGATCGTCTTATGGTCACCTCTGAGCTGGTCGGAGGAGTTTTAGCCAACAGATACTAACCTTGTTGGAAGGAGCAGTTTGTGAAAAAACCTGGATTCAAGTCAAAATGGCTTGATCACCGCATGGCAGTCTCTTCATTTGTTACACGAGTGGGGCTGGACAGAGCACTGCTCACGGTTCTGACCCAGTCGATCATCTGGGGGCCTTGCAGTGATGTCAGCACACGACCCCGCTTCCAGAGCTCAGGTACACTTGGTCTGGGTTGAGCCCAGGCATGAATAGTTTGTGTAGACCCGTAGATATATTTAATATATGCCACCGAATAGACAATCCAATTGGTAAGATTCCATGGTGGTTATAACATTATTTCCAGCTTACTATTTGGTCATTGATAGCAAACCAGTTTATTAAGCTAGCTGCAAAATATGGTGTTAACAATGAACTCAATACTTTGGCTTTGATAGTTACCAATAAAGGATAAAGAATTAGTACGCAATTAAAATACACTTGCCAGGAATTTCATACTGAAATTGATGTGTGATTGTTTTCTCTGACTAAAAGTCACTTCAGGTCTTGCAGTGCTTCAAGGATGTCATGATAAAATCAGCTTTTGTTTTACAGACTGTGTATGTGGAAGGTACGTGTAGGAAACTGGTCTGAACGTGCATTTACTCAATGGCGTGATTTAGAATGACATGTTTTAAAAATTTCTGAACGAAAGTCTTTTCTCCTTGGTGGGTCTAAATTGTAAAGAACATTGCTGGTTTGATTATTTGAAGTCACGGTAGTTCCGTAGGTGTGTTTACAGTGGATCTATGTACATTAATTTGCCGATTTTCATGTTCCAGGAAGACAAGTACTTTATGGATGTACTTCCTGCATTGGGGCTTTTTTTATTTTTAATGGTTTCTGAGAAGCTAGTGTTGAGACCTCTTCTTGGTCCCTAACCCAACTGACTTAAGTCTCATTTGGATTGCACGTAATTAGCACAGAGAAACAAGTTGAGTGCGCTTTTCTTGCCTGTGCTGGAATTTAGGATATTATAGCTCATTTTGCGGCGTGTTAGTTGCTGACTCTGCTATCTGCTGGCAGCATGACCTTCAATAGATTACTTCCTCTGTGGGCCTCAGTTTTATCATCTGTAAAATGCATACAGAACAAAATAGGTAATGTATGATAACCACTGTATACAGAACAAAATACGTACGAAAAAAGTCTAGCACGATGCTCATTAAACAGCGGCTCTTATTTATTCATCCATTCATCCATCCAGATCCCAATAAAGTACCTGCTATGGGTCTGACTGTTTCATACTGTCTTTTGAGGGCCACAGAAAAGATGACTGGTTTCTGACCTCATGGCCTTAATGATTCAAGAATGAGCAAAGCTCAGGCTAGGTGATGCAGCTGGTTTCCAGTTTGAGTTTTTTATTAAGGGCTTTTGTAAATCATATTGTTACAAATACGTGTAGAGTTAAACCTATGGGTAAAAACCTAGAATAGTTAGTGGGGTGTTATAGTAGCTTTGCATTTGAATTTCAAAATGTCTTTTAGATTAGGTGCCTTGGCTCATTTGGAAATTTTCAAGAAATCGTGCTTTCTACACAAAGCTGTTTTCTCCTTTGTTTTTCAGGTGAGCCACTTTGGTATAGAAAGTCACATTTTATTGTAGACTGTCATGTTTCCTACATACTCTATGCCCAGAGAATACAAATTATCCTCCACTGTCTCTCAGGAACTTACTTTCTTTGAATAGCTATTAGTCTCGTCTGTATTATTATTATAACAACAGTCATTTCTAATGCTATTCAAGTGAGCGGGCTATCTACAGTTGCATTATAACTTCTTTCAAACAATGAGTTGCCGATTGAGCTGCTGTAAAAATGTTCTCTGTTCAATCTTTGCATTGAAGGGATTCATTTTGGCAGCTTTTTCTTTTCTTCTTTGTCGTCTTCTGTTTTTCCTTTCTCTTTCCTTGGGAGTTCTGTAAAATTGTCTTCACATGAAATGAATATAAAATAGGAAATTGGCCTTTAGGATAAGTTGACTAGTGCAGATGGAAGACATGGTTTTTACTGAGTGTGACAACTTACAGAAACATTCTGATCATGTCACTGGACTGATGATAAACCTGTTGTTTTAAAGTTGTTAAAATACATGATAATAAGGGCTTAGTAACTAAGGAGAACATCTTTCATGTTGCAAGAGATTGTTGGCAACAGAAACTTTTTTCTCCCAGAAAAGATACAGATTATACTTAGGGAGGAAGAGGGAACGAGAGAGAGCGGAAGAGGCAAATGTAAAATCAGGCCATGCCGTCGGGCTTCTTTTACAACAGAGTTTTATATGTGTTTCCTTAGAATTAAGGCTTGTGAAGCAATGAAGATCCTGTGTCCTATATCATGGGGTTTTATTTGCTCCATTGTCATTTATGAATACCCAAATGTTCCACAGAGAGAACTTTGTGAGCTAATTGGAACCAAAAGGCAATTATAAGCAGTAGAACTGTAATCAGTGTGCCAAAGAAAGATATTTTTATCCACAATGAAAGTTAAATAACCTAGAAAATAGTTGTGATATTTCACACTTACAAATCATGCATCTACATGATCTTTATTCTAAGGAGTGAAAATGTTTTTACACACGTTCTGATTAATTCACAGAAACCTCCATAAAGAGGTTAAATTGCAACTGTGGGTTTAAGGGTCCAAATTTATCATCCATCAGTAGGATGGCATTTGCAGAAATAAAATTGGACTTTCTTCCAGACTTCGGGTCTTCCACTTTAGTTGTATATCTTGGGCCATCCACCTTTGTTTTAGGAAAGTAATTTGTAATTTTTAACACTTCTAAGGAAAACATATTTAAAGGCAGTTTAGTTCTTTTTTGGTAGAACAATCATGAAACCAAAACATTGCTTTATATAGAATTTTTGCTTTTTACATTTTTTAAACTGTTTGCACCAAAAGAAAAAATTAAAAGTCAGAAGATAAATTGAGCTTAGAGAGAACTTGGGAGATTCTCAGGAGGAGGGAAGAATTCCTACTCTCAGTGCTTTCAGAGGCAAGGAGCCTAAGGAGCAGCAGCTCTGAACTTGGCCTTGAGCAACAGGGTGTTAAATTCCCCTTCACCACCATCTTAGCCCTCAAGGGCAATGATCTTACGTGCAGCAAGTGACCCTTGTCAAGAATTTTTACTTTCTGTATACCTGGTGTATTTAGTGTTGAAACAACAACATTCTAAAAAGATGTGTTTTCCTCATTTTTACCTGGGGGGGGGGGATGAGTTTCAACCTGTCTTTTTCATAGGAAACATGTTTTCTCAAACCTTCAGTCATTACAATATATTTTACCTTCTGCCTGAGTTTTCTCTTCTATCCATTCCCTTAGCTAACTCCTTCACCATCAAGTTCTGGGATCCCCCTCTCTGGGGTCTTCTCCGAACATAACACTCAGTAACTGTATCCTAATGGCCTATTCATCCTTCTTCCAGCCTGCTTAAAACAATCCAGAAAAATAACGAACCACAGCTTTTGTTTCTTTATCTGTAATGCCTAGAATAAAATAGGCATTCTGTGCATGGATCTAGAATAAATAACTGTTGAGACCTGCCACTTCAATGTTTACATCTTTTCAAATTCACTGCTTATTAATTCAAATTACACTGTATGATTTATTTGAAAAGCCATTAAAATATTCATCTTGTCAGAATTGTGTTTATCTCTGTTCCTTCAGAATATTCTTAAAGCTATTTAACCATGTTTCCTCAAATTCCTCATCTGTAAAATGGGGCTTTTAATACCTAAATGACTCACATGGAATTAGAAAAATCATAGGAAGTAAACTTTAAGGAAAATTCAAAAGGAGAAAACATGCACTTCTGTATAATAGTTAATGATTTTGAAAGATATGCTTCATTTTCTAGAAGTGGGAAAAATGATTATCAGTTTGGTCTTTAAAATTTTTTTAAATGTCATCTTCCCCACATTTAATATGTAGAGTCCTATTAACATATACAAGCTCAGAGAAGACCACTCTGCCCTCCCAATTTCTGTACCCAATTCTTGAGATTTCTTTGATCAGATATTAACCTTCTTAACTTCATGCATAGACATAAAAATACAAATGATAAATTCTGAAGGGAAGAGTTGATATAAATGAACAGGGTACAACCATGAGCCCTTTCCTCATAGCAGGTTTGGACGACGAAAGCTTAAGATACCCCAGACAGAATGAAGCAGAAAGAGCAAAAGGGCTTTACAGAAAACACACTTGCCTAGGGAATGGTTTGCCGACTCGTGGAATCAACTGTGGAAATTATTGGCCTTTTACGTGAGAGCCTTACGGGATCTGTCGGGACATGGGCTCCGGCCCGGAGGCCCTCGGAGGTCCGGAGCAGGGAGGTGCCGTGCCGTGGAGTCAGCAGGTCCTCCCAGCATCTCTCCTGCAACGTCAGCACTCAGGTCATTTCAAAAGATTCTTTTCTCGTGCCCCAGATTAAGAGGAGGCTTTTCGAATCCCTCCTAGACCATACAGGAATAGTAGCTAAAATAGAATTTTCTAAGACTATGTATTTTTTTCTGCTGATCTAAAATTCTAGTGTCAAGCTGCATCACAGTCAGAGACAAATAAGGACACTAGGGGAACATCTCTGGGGACTGTGCTTTTCCCCGTTCGGATTCCCAGCATGGGGCATTTCGTGTCTGAGACCCCAGATTCGGCTTCCATCCCAGCAATGGCACCTTTCCAGGCGGCGCTGGGGCTGGTCTCAGGCGCCCCTCCGTGGCCGCGGCCCTGCCTCTCACTGCTTTCACTGCCTGCCCGCCGCTTGCGTGAAATCAGGAGGCGCTGAGGCAGAAATGAAACTGTGGATGTGGGGATAAAAAGCTACGTGAAAAGAGTAGAGGCTTATTTGCTATTCGTATGTCCCATATTGAAACCTTTATTTTCACAGGTGTTTACCTCAAAATATTGAGGGGAATCATGGCCCCTAATTACAGGAAAGGAGACAAAGGCCGAGCGTGACTATCCTAGAACAAGGGGGCTGGGAGAGATGATTATGGGAGATAACAGACACTAGCAAAGGCCTGGAAGAAACGCTGTCCCCAGGTGATTGCCAACGGGCTTTGATGGAATAGATCATAGACCAAGTTGGCAGGAGTGTTTCCAAGCGCACAGAGCATATTATGAGAATTGGCAAACCAAGGCGAAATGGGTGAGGTCCTAATTGTTAGCTCTCAGGATGGGCGTTTTTGGTTAGCAGTTCTTAACTTGTACTTTTCCTATGTTTGGCAAAGGGCAAAATGTAGGTTAAATAGGACACTGCTATCTGAGCAGAAGTTTACACAGTGAATTATTACTTCTTTTCCCAATAGAGAGTGACATTATTAAGGGGGACGTTCTGAGGAATTCTACTGTGGTCTTTTTCTCCTATTATTCTATTACCTGTAAGCTATGTTCTGCCATAAGTACTAAAAAGTTTGTGTCAGTCATAGAATTCCTTTTCTGGTATACCTTCTCATCAATCTGCAGTTGGGTCTGACGTAACTATTCAGTTGATACCATGCGTGGTTTTAATAAAGTGTGCCCGGTTTTAATAGAGTGTGCCCGTGCACATGCCCTTAAGGCTTTGGGACAAATGATTTGTCACATTACAACATACATTGATTTTTAATTATTCATGGTAATCTAAATTCCTGAAGAATGAGTGAATGAATGTAATTCCTAACAAGTCTCTCCTGTGTACCCTGGAAAGTAGAGGACTTCACAATGAGTTAAAATGAAAGTCATTAAGGACCTGAAATATTCTTATCTTCTCTAAGCAAGTGCAACCAGATTAAATTACTGACACATAATATCCCTGACTAAGAATTTGTGGGTCAAGTACTTCCCTGGTAACGGGAACTGGCAAGGGAACTGTAGGGTCTTGGGAAGAGAACTTGAGCGAAGACCTTTGGTAGTGAAGAGACCTCAGAAATCCTTGGGTCAACTCTGTCATTTCATAGGCAAGAATATTGAAGCCAAGAAAGGTTAAATGTCTTATTTAAGATCAGGAGGCCGGGAATAGAACACCAGGCTCCCACCTCTCAATCCATAACAAATTATTACCTTACAGGGTTTGTCTGGTCCAGAATTCTGTAAAAATCTATGAAAACAACCAAAGCAAAAGCTAATTAAGGAAATGACATTATTATCTGAATAAGATCCTTGAAGGTAGTCACCGTGCTTATTCATTTTTCGATCCCTTAGGACCTTGCACAGCACCTTGCCCATCTTAGGAAGTCAGTGTACTTTTCATCAAAGCACTGATTACATTCTTAGTAATAAAGTAAATTCCTTAAAATGCCAAATGCTGCCATGTGCTTTTCATGTGTATGGTGCTATTACTCAGAATATTTCTTATGTGATTACGTATCATGAAAGTCACCAAGGAGAGGAAAGCAATCATTAGTTGGGTGCCAGAATTAGAAAAATAAATGTCCATATTTTGGAACTTTGTTAAGCCTGGTTTATTTTCTGGGTTATATGGCTGCTTCCCAAATAGGATTTCTTCCAAGATGTGGTAGAACCTTGTTCTTCTTTCCAGATCTTTTAACCGCTGGGGATTTGGCTTACCCACAGGCAGATTGGTTTTTCTTATTGATTATTTTTTCTTTCATCTGTTTTCTTGCTTACTTCAGAAAAACACACAAGATTTTGATACAGGATTGTATCATGTACGACATCTCACCCCATGGGACTTTGGAGGGAAGGCCTCCAGATACCCGTAACTATAGAGTTCCCTTCCAGGAACCTCACAGAATACATTTTTTGGATAAGAGAAAAAATGTTAAGTATCATTCTGCTGTTACATTTATCTCACATATAATAAGTGTAGAAATATAGCTCTTGGTTTTTAGTGTTTTTTTTTTCTTAGTATACATTTCACAACTTTTTTTTTTTTTAGCATTTTTGACACTTCTGTCTGCCAGACTTTCAGAGATGTAGTAAATGCAAATAATTTTGTGCATTGGGAAAACCATCCAATATAATTGAGGCCTTTATCATATTTTGATGACTTGATGAAATTACAAACCCTTACAAACTGAAGATAAATTTAATTTCAGAGATCCTCGACCATGATGAAAACTTTTTAGAGTTATTCAGAATTCTAAGCCTGTGACAGCCACTGAACTACGAATGAACTATGCTAGGAATATGAATTTCATAAATTCATATTTATGAGTTTATATATATCTTTTGATAAACCTCCCAAGTGTTTACTGTTTATGCATTGGACAAAGGTTAAAGAGCCTAATCTCTTGATGGAGAAATGATAAAAATACATGGCTTGTGGTTTTGTTCTTTTGTGGATGTGCACAAATATCTTGGAATTCATTGTCATGACCATTCGGTACAACCACATGCAGCTCTTGGCAATTTTCAGTTTGTTCACTGGTGGAAAAAATGTGTATCTTACACATCATATAACAAGGAATTACCAGTGAAAGAATGTGCGTACTTGCATGAAAGCCTTAGGACATTTGAGATAAAGAAATACCCTATCTGGAATGCAGTAGTTCCTATTCTGGTGAAAGTTATGTGAAAGTACGTGCTTGTGGCTTAGGAAACTTGGCTCTATGTAATGAGGAGGGTGGGATTATACACAGGACTAGGCATTTCTATTCTAATAACACCTGAAAGGGCCGACTAAACAGTGAAAATTTAGAAGCAAAAAATTAATAATAATCCAAAGAAATATTGTGGGAAAAGTAAAAAAGAGGTATTCTTAGCATTTCCCAAGTGCTTTCACACACGTTAATTCATTGATCCTTGCAAGACCCTGGTGAGGCATGTGTGGCAGATCTTGTCATCATCCTTGTTTTACTGCTGAGATTTGCCTAAGGTGGCAGTTTTTTATAGCAGAGCTGGGAGTAGTACGGTGCTGCTGTGCTGTGTCTTCCAGGAACTGGCACTGATACAGACCCAGCTGATAATGGTTGCAACATGGCTGCTGCTATGATCATAGGTTGCTCTTTACCAAAGGCCGATTTCAGGGCCTTAGTCCTCGACTTCTCTTCTTTTCTGGTCCTTTGGTTCCACTGCATGTAGTCACAAAGCCTATCAGAGTAATTCCAAAACAGTGCTTGGTGTAACTTATCTACCTCCTGAGCTATGTATCAATCAGTCAGTCGGTCCATCCATCCATCCATCCAGTCAGTAAACTAAGTTGTATATTTGCCTGTGATCGCATAATTCACGGCTACCCTTTATGTCTTCTTCCCCGCCCACCCCTCCTGCACACCTCCCTGCCCTCCTACCCCCACACACACGCAGACTGTGTATCTCTGACAGTGAGAGAGGGCCCGGGCAGGGTGACAGTGTCTCAGGCTGTTACCCATGTGTGATAAATGGCTTAGTAATCTCCACAGCACCATCATGCATACGTTGAAAGTGTTTAGGGCCATTCTGACTTGGGAAAATTTCCAATCTTTCATAAATAACCATTAATCTGTCCTTTTTACATTCAGCTTTCCACATCTGTTTCAAATTGTTCAGTGCTATTCCAGGAGTGCATTAAACCTCCAATCCTGGTGGTATTAAGGGGCTAAATGAGCCACAGGGAAAAGACACTCTGTATTTTTCTTAAAGCAATTCTTTCTCCTTTCTACAGAGTTCGGAGCCAAGCAATTCATGATTTAGATTTTTGGAGGACATCCTCTGTCATTTTAAACCATCCTTGTCTGTAGTTTAAAGATGCAGTTTTAGCTCTGCCATTTGAGCATGCATTAATGTTTTTCTCTGTGCAGGTAGATTGTAAATATCATTTCTACCAACAAGTTTAAAGTAGTTTTAACTCGTTATGATTCACTGTAGGATTCTTACTGAGAAAAAAAAAGAAAAATAGTTACAACCTAATGTCAGTCAGAAGTAAATATCTGAGTATATATTCATATTTGCGATGTTCAGGAATTTCAGAGAAAGTTGTCAATAATTTTAGTTTGATACATTTTTCTATAGGAAACAACTTGCTTTTCAGAAAAAAAGCCATTGTTACCTTTTGAATTATAATTTAATAATATTTTGCTTTGTGTCTGCTCTAATTTATTTAGTGAAAAATTTTAAAGTGCATCTTTTCTAACCATATCAAGCCCATAACCTATTTTCTCAAGTATTTCCCAAAGAAAATATTTTCATAAAAGTGACCCAACCTGTACTGTGAGATTTACAAAAGTCCCATCACATAATGTAGAGAATGCCTGCAGAACAAATGCATATA
>JAQQAC010012408.1:16774559-16871957 GCA_029783875.1 Phataginus tricuspis
ATTTTTTAGCAATAAAATATTATTAAATTACCTACATTGTTTTCTTAGACACGGTGGTATCACGCACTTAAAAGACTACAGCATAGCATAAATGTAACTTTTATATGCACTGGGAAACCAAAAAGTCATTTGACTTGCTTTATTGCGATATTTGCTTTATTGCAGCGGTCTAGAACTGAACCCCCATATCTCCAAGGTATGCCTGTATCAGTCAAAATGCAGGAGCCCTGCACCAGTTTTGTTCTGAAGAAATAAGTGCTGTTACATTGGCTACCATGCACTGTTAAAAAAATATCAGCTGCTTATCTTGAACTTTGCATTCCATTGGTTAAGACCTTTTGTTATTTTTCTGATGAAGAATGGAAATTGAGAGTTTCCCATTCTTAAAAGAACCGTAATTTTCCAATTTGTTGGTGTTTCTTCATATATGATTTTGAAAGACCATTATAAAGATGCCTCTGAGGCCTTTCCCCTGAAAAATAGACTAATTTCCTTTAGTGAACTCTTTGAGGTCTTATTTTACTTTTTTAAAACAATCACCCTTTTCCTTTCCTCTTCTGAACCTTTGTCAGTATATGGCACCCACCCTCACGCCCTTATATTTTATACTCAAATAGTATTGCAGTATGTTTATAAATAAAGGTCTGGCTAGTCATACAGTCCCCAAATATCATGCTTATTTATTTGTATCTCAGTGTCACCAAAAATCACCCAGTAAATGTAGAAGAATGAAAGAAACACTTTATTTCAACCTTCTAGTTGCTGTGTGGTCATTCCTCGCTAGTCTGTGACGCTCCTGCCTTCCAGGGCTTCTCTCCTGCCTTCCGTAAAGCTCTCGCTCATCTCCTCCCTACAGTCTCATCGGGGACAGTCTTGCTCCCGCGACTCCCGGTCACCCCTCTGTGTAATTGCCGTCTACATCTGTGTTATCTGGTTGGACAGACTGCGTGACCATCGCCGTCCTGGACGTTTCCCCATCTCTAACTCCCATAGTCTTCTCTTCCCATACCTAATCTACAGGCAAGCCCATAGATAGTAGTTAAATCATGGGTCTGGCGCCTGATTCCCCTCCCTCTTCCCCTACCACGGTGTTCTCACCTATAATCTGCCCATTGATAAGTTCAGCTTCCACTTTGAGTCCAGTTTAATTCTTCTAAAATCCATGCTCTGTTACTGAAACCTCTTCACCAGTGATAAATTCATACATCGTAGTTGCTGGTTTCTAGCTTTATCTCCACTGTCCCCCTCCACGAGTCCTGCTTGTATAGAGAGGCAGTAAAGAGCTCTGAAGTAGAATATTTGAATTGGAATTCTGTTTCTGTCGCTGGGCTACCTAGCTCTGTGATCATGGGCAAATCATTTAACATCTCTGCGTCTCGTTTGCCTCCCCTATAAACTGGGGATGGTAATCGGACCTACCACAGAGGATTATGGTAAGGACTAAATGCAATGCTCAGTGGTGTCTAGCATACAGTAAGAGTTCAATAATTATTAGCCATTATTACATTCCATTTAAAGGGAACTCTTTGCAATTCCTATGCACATCTGTATCCCTGTGTCTTTCTCAGGCTATATTTTGTTTTCAGAATATTCTCCTCCATTTCCATCTCTATTTGTTTAAATCGTGCACAGATTACATTCCTCTAACATGTAGCTTTCAGACAAACCATCAATATTAAATCTACCCTTTTAATTGGCATAGCCTCTCCTCTATACTCTCCGTTTAGCCATTCTCCTTGTATGATTATGTGTATTCTAATCCTTGTGTTCTAGATTACTCTAGAATCCTTGTATTCTAATTATGTGTATATATATTTCTGCTCTGAAGATAGAGGGGAAGTAAGAACCACTTTATCAACATTTGTATTTCCTTCAAATTGTTAGATACTGTATTTGTTTAATAAATGAATGAAGGTTACACTTGTTCACTTACTTTCCCCTGATAGGTGGGTGCAGTGCCGCTTCAGAACCTTACCAACATTAACTTCTTTGTGATCGTTTGACTCATCTCCCTTTCTGTCCTAAGCCCGCCCTTTCGTCTCCCTTTTTTCGCTGCCTCTGACCCTTCCGCAGTTTTGACTGCTCCCTTCCCCTCTTTCTTTTCCACTCCACACCCCCTTTTCCCTTTTCCCTCTCCTCTTCTTCCTCTTCCTGCTTTCCTTTAATTCTGGATTCCCACTTTTAAATATTTTCTCTACAAACTTACAGCTAAGCTACATGAGCAAAAAAGTATCCTGCTTCAAGAGGGAGATGTTTCCTGATCATTTTCTGTTACTTTTCTTTGTCAAAAATACTAAAGAGCATGTAACATCCAATCATAGTGCTGTTTACTCACCTGAAGTATTGGGAAGCGAGCAGTTGTTCAATAGCAAATAAAACTAAGCCCAATTTCTGCCCAAGGAGAAGTATTTTCACAAGAACTTTTAATTCCATATTCTGACTGTTACAGTGTGGTTTGAGTATAGTTTGTCTTTCTGGAAAAGGGAAACAATTGTAGGATTAGTGTCCTGAGATTTTTCTTAAAAAAATGAATTTGATCAACAGTCTGCAAAAATAAGTTCTTAAGTATATTTTTGTCCATTTTTTGCCTAGGTTTTCCATTCTTCCCTCCTTTCTCATTTACAATGGCATTTTGAGTTATAATCTTTTTCTCCCACACCTTAACTGTCCTCTTCCTTAATCAGTACCCTAAGTCTTCCTCCTAATTCTGAAAATCATCAAAAACATCATATCATGCTGTTTTCCATTTCTACATGTCTTGAAGTGTCTCTTGTCTTGCTGGAGGAATGTTTTAAGAGTTCTGTCAGAGGTACAAGTAATAACCATTTAAATCATATTTCAAATTAAGTATGAGCTTGCGCAAAACCAGTGTGATCCACTGGGGTTAATGACTGTGAAAAAGAGGTAGAGTATGCTGTTATCTTTACATAGGATCGAGGGATGTCAGGTTAGCAAAATTGCATGGTAGATTGCAAAGTCAAACTTGGATTCTTATTTTACAATCATGATCTGTAGCCACCTGTAACTTCACCACTTTAAAAACCCTCTGCTTATACTGTCTTTCCTGAGCCATAGGAAGTTAATGCTTAGAAATGGATAAAACATGTAAGCAATTCTAAGAATCCTGAGTAATAGCCCCACGTGCACAGCATTATGGGATTATCACTTGTGGTACATTTGTTCTCAACACTGGCTTTTTTTTTTCTCCCCCTAACTTAGGGTAGAAATTTAGCATCTGGAGAGGTTGGATTTTTTCCAAGTGATGCTGTCAAACCATGCCCATGTGTGAGTATGAGTATTTTATTTCTTTCTATTTTTGTTTTGATGCTATAATTATTTAGGAATGGACAAAGGATACTGGTCTGATTGCTTATCCATTTTATTAATATTTTCTGGAGGTATCATATTATTTCTCATTTGAATGTTATGGCCAATGTTATTAAAGTTCCAAAATCATTATGATTCTATTATTGTCAGAAAATATTTTCAATGTTAAGGGAATATATGCAAGAGGAAAATTTAATTTGGTAAAATTTACAAAATTAAGTTGTCTACAAGGTTTGAGGAGGAAAACAAAGCTACAGATTAGATGCATTGTGCAAATTTCTCTTTTCTCACTGAGGTAAGAATGATTGGGTCTAATCTATTCACAGTCACTTTAGGTTACAGAGAGATATTACACTTGAATTAGTATACTTGAAAGCATGCTAGAAAGCATGAAAGTCCACACATTTTTCAATCAAATCTCTAGATTCATTTTCTGTGCTTTAGTTTGTCATTACTGCTTATTTAATGTCATAATGACATTTTCTATAAACATCAAATGCATTAAGTAGATACAAGGAGAATGAGTATTTACTTAAATATTATTATGGATGAACACAACATAAAATGAACACACTTGTGCTTTATAAGATTCATAAATTTCTGTCTTATCAACATAATTTGGTGTTTACGGTGGATTTTTTCATGAAACTTTTTAAGTTCTTAACTCTAAGTAAATGAAATTCTTTTATAAAATATTGGAGTTGATGGTTTGGGGGGAAAAAAACTTCTAAAACTATCTTGCTTACTATGTTTTAATACTTACTGAATTTTCAAACTAGTCATTCTTTTTAATATTATAAACATGAGTGTCTGCAGTCCTAGTCTGTAGAATAACTTATTCATTCAAGTTTAATTTCAAAAGCAAAGGGAATAAAAAATCATTTGCTGTTCTGTTGGTTCTGTGATCTGATGTCATGTATTTTTTTATCTTATCATTTTGAAAAATTACTGAGGTTTGTTACTATGCTTATTTAATTAGATAAGAAAAAATTATAGTCTAACTAGTTTTCTGTCATTTGTGTGAACAAGATTCAGGCTTTCTATGCTTAAAACAGTGATATTTATATATGTTCAGGTAGCAGCAGATTATACATTCTAACATTAAGGTATTTGGAACATCAAAGAATATTAAGCATTTCCTATACCACATATTGTTTTCTTTTTATAGCCTCTTGAATATGGTATAAAATGACCATTTGAAGTTTTAGGAATAGTCCAGCACATAGTAGGTATTTAGTAAATTTTTGTTGTATGAATGAACAAAGGGATGGAAAAGCAAATGAAAGTCCCTAACTGAATGTAGGTAATTAACAATGGTAGGCGCTAATTAAATCAGCTTATAGGATCTTATTGAATGGTATTTGCTCACCCAGTTAGTTACCAGGAGAAATAGGTGCAGACTTGTAAGCTGCTTAAGGGTTGTAAAGGAATACATAGTTATGAGTAGGGCTACCAACTACATACGATTGTTTTATAACTTAAAGTTAATAAATAGCTGTTAAATTTTATTGCTTACTTAATGAAATTGTAGGTACATTTGTTTGTTGTAGAACAAGGTAGGCAAAGTGAAGTAGGAGGAGGGGACGTGGGCCAGGAGGACACGTGGAGGGGGTTTGGAAGGTGGCCTTTGGCCCCTGGGCACACTGTTTATCAGGAGTCTGCGAGTACTGCTGGGGGTTCCATTCTGTTCAGAAATTTTTCTCCAGCATAGGCTGTGCATGTCTACTGGAAGGTTCTGAGGGATGCAGATAGGAACCCAGAGCTGAGGAGAACACAGGAAGCACATGAATGAGACAATTTCATTTCTATGACACCTGGAGACAAAGCCTGGAGCTGCAACGCAGTGCAAAGGTGGTCTCTCTTTGTGAATCCAGGAGCCCTCAGTGGGTGAACAAGAAGAAAAACATCCCACAGAAGAAAATTCGCCCATCTTCATCTTGAATTTGGGCTGGGAATTAAAAAGAAAGCAGTCACTTCTAAGAATTTCTAGCCTAAGATTCAAAAACCTCCCAGGGGTAGGGCTGGAATTCTGTGACCTAAATAATTCTAAGCTAGAAGGATAGTTTAAAATAATTCCCCACTGATGGTGTTCTCAATACAAGTACAAATTCTCTTTGGATCAGAGCCCGTTCGCACACAGTCTTCAAAAGATTTCTACAGATAAAGTTCCAGGGAAAATAAACTCACAATTTGGAATCATTAAATGCATGAGGAAACAAACCACCTTAAGCAAAGGTCGCAAAAACAATAAAATGCAGAATTAAGCTTACAAAGACAGCAGATATTGGAATTATCAGATACTAAGTTCAAGATTTTATATTTAATATAAAAATATAAGGGAAATAAAAGGAGAATAAGTCTCTCTCCGAATTGGGCATATTTCAAAAAGAATCAGATACAATAACTGAAATGAAAATTTTACATGACATATTAGACACAGCTGGGTAGAAAATGAGAAGAAAAATCTGAAGAAGTTTCTCAGCCAACAGTCCGGAGAGATTAAGCAATGGAAACTGTAACAGAGAATGGAGTGATAAAGTTCAAATACATCGTATTGAAGGAGAAAATAGAGATAATTGTGGAAAAGTGTTAAGAAAAATGTTTAAGTATTTTCCAGGATTTATGATGAAACTAATCTTAATGAGTCACGAAGAGTTTATTAAAGTTAATCAACACCTAGACACATGTTAGTGTAACTGCACAGCATCAAGACAAAGAGAACATATGAGAACCGACCTGACAGGAAACACAGATCAGCTGTGAAGAGTTGATGATTAGACGCAAAGTTAATAACAGCGATAATGGGAGCTACAAGTTTCCACTTCTGGCCGTTGTCAAGTAGCTCCTATTAGATGAATCATCCCATAGAAAACAACTGTAAACTCAGAACAAATGCTAATTTTTAAAAGTTACCTGAAGGCATTGATTAAAATTGGTACTCAGAAAAAGGGAAAGATACTAGGGGAGCTCCTGGTTTTATGACTAGGTCGAAAGCAGATACTGGGCTGCACCGTGCAGGATAGTTGAAATTCAGATAGAAACCTCATAGTCTCATTGGCTTGAAGAAGCTGAGTATGGAGTTTGAAGCAAACAGGAGCTGGAAAGGGATGTAGGAAATCTTAGAAAAGAAGGAGCGTGGTGGGGGGGG
The DNA here is from genome assembly GCA_029783875.1 of Phataginus tricuspis. NCBI lineage: Eukaryota > Metazoa > Chordata > Mammalia > Pholidota > Manidae > Phataginus > Phataginus tricuspis. The sequence continues at coordinate 16,781,035 of JAQQAC010012408.1, forward strand.
CATCCTCAAATTCTGTGCGTAAGCTTAGCCTCGGTCTCTGGCTGAGTGGTGCAGACTCCAAGTAGCTCAGCTTAAGCTAAACGAATTAAGCTGCAAATCTAGCTGCCTCTCACCCAGGGTAGGCAGAGTTTGCATTGGAGTTCAACCAAGTTAATTGCCTGCCTCTAGAAACAAAAAGCTATACCCTTCCTAGCAGTATAACAGAACCCAGAGCCTCTGCAATATTTCATTCAAATTGTCCACAATACTATCCAAAATTAGTCACTATACAAAGAAACAGAAAAACATGAACTATACCCAAAAGAAAAGACAACCAAGAGAGAACAACCCCTAGATGTCCCAAATGATGGAGTTAGCAGGAAAAGATTTTAAAAGTAGGTATTGTGACTGTGCTCTAGGACATGAAGGAAAAACAATTCCCTACCATGGATAGGAAATCTCAGTAGAGAAAGAGGAACTATAAAAAAGAACCACATGGAAATTCTATATGAAACTTCAATATTTGAGGGAATAAAAATAATATGTTCAAAGTGTGTAAAGAAAATCAGTCAACTTAGAAATCTATCTTTCCTCAATAAGGATGAAATAATGACATTTCTAGCCAAACACAGAAAGTTCACTTCTAACTGTCCCATTCAACTTTTATAAGATGTACTTCAGGAAGCATATATCTTATATGTATTATTTTACTTGCATGTTATATTCCCAATACAATGTTTTCTAAAATGCTATGTCCGTAGTGGAAGTTTAACAGTGTGAACTGCTTACAAGGAAGGCAGAAAAGGCATTAGGGAAAAATGGTCAAAAATGAGTATATGCTCAAAGGTGAGAGAGTACCCAGAAGAAAATAATGTAGTCTCATCTATGAAATACCCCCACAAGGGCACAGAGCACACACAGAAGAAGTGGGAAGGGCCCGTGATGCACGGAGTAAGGATGGGATCCCACTCTGGTTACAGGGATCATAGCCTAAGAGGATAGTTCTGGCTCTTCACACATCAGAATATATCATCGAAGGCTGACAAGTCTCCAGGAGGACACATCAGTGCCAAACAGCCTTGAATATCTGTTCTGCTTTAGAATTTCATGTCACCTTTCACTTCTGTAGATCTTTAGTCTTTTCCCAGCCAAAGAAATCCACAACCACCATATGTTGAAAGTATTTTCCCTCCTCTCTCCTCTGCATCTCTGTCCTTCTGTCTCCTCAGGGAGAGAGAGATAGGTTTAGGAGTATACATTTAAAGAATATAGGAAAGGAAAGGGAAGGAGGAAACACTTTTCCCATTATATTTCCAAAGGCTATTTATATATATTTTTTCAAAGGGGGAACTATTGAAAGTTGATTTCTATTTGTGAAAACAAAGTGATGTAAGAAAATATTTGCAGGATTTAAATGGGAGTAATTTGTCTTCAATATTATTTTCTATGTATCAGCATTTACATAGTAGTAAAATTAAAACTATGATCCATAAGATAAAAATATTTGAATATTAATATCTCTAGAGATGTTTTGACCAGAAAGACCATTTTTTAATATATAACTCTTAACCTGAAAGACAAAAATAGTTACAGTCCATTATGAAAACTGAGTTAAAGATACACTGATATTGAGTACACCTCTGAAACAAATGAGGGTGACAGTATTTTTGAGCACCCAATATAAAAAGGTTCAGGAGTACCATAGAAAGCATACGTCAAAGACTGATGATTCATGAAAAAATTTCTGAACACAAAACAATCTGTATTCCCAACTTTCTTAGGAACTTATAAACTTTGTCCCCCTCTAGATAGTATGTGTTTTGTTATTTTATGAATATGAGTATACCTTCCTTGACTTTGTTTGTTTTCTAGTTGCAGTCAGCAACTAGGTTTATTTCTCTTTCTTTCTTTATTTGCATAGAAAAATGCAGTGTTCTTCTCTTCTGCAAAGCTCCATAGGAGAGAAGGGAAAAATGAGTATTTCTTTTGACTTTTTCAGGAATGAAAGGTCTTCTAGTTAGTAAACTTCAAAATCAGAGTTTAGAATTTGTGTTACAAAATAAGAGTCTAGTATAGCCAGCATATAGCGCTTATTCTGCTTGTTTTCATAATGTCTTGGGAAAAGCAGAGTGCTATTTGGTTTTCCTAACATTTTCATTTTAATTTTCTATGATAGGAGTAAACTGCCTTGATAATAAATACCAAAAGTTTCCAATTCATATTTTTGCTGTTACCTCTCCCCTTGGAGGTACAGTGGCAGTAAAATGAATGAAAGAACGAGTTGAAGTGAATGAATTATTTTCTACTTATCTGCCCTACACTATGATTTACTCTGTATAAAATTGCCAATGGATAGTTCCAGGACTGTGCTACTTAGAGGTTTTATAGAGCTGAGTTGGCTGAACTGAATTAATGATTGATTTTTAAAAGCTTCCCTTAAGTAAACTTAATCTATTTTTGCCTTTTTATATTCTAGGTGCCCAAACCAGTAGATTATTCTTGCCAACCCTGGTAAGTATTAAAAATGTTTATGTAGCTAAGTTGAAATACCAAACCCTTAGTTTTAAGGATGCCTTAAATTTGGGGATAGTAAACCACATTCCATTTCCATTTGTCCTGGCTTAAAGTGTTTTCAGATGCAAAAATATATCATAATGAATTTATACATGGCTGACCTTTCTGTATCGTTATTGGAAAGTGGTATGTGTATGTATGTGTGTACATGTGTGCATGTTTAACTGTAACTTATAACAGCCACAGACAAAAATGGGACATAGGCAAACATGCATCTTGTATTTTAGAAAAGTAGATTTTATGAAGCAGAGAAAAAAAAATGATTCCATACTCTGAAACTAAAAATTAGACCAGAAAGGATAGTAGATCCAGAAGTATAATTTACGCCATGTAATAGAGCAGAGAAGGAAGGTGTATCCAGGTCTAAAGTTTTTAGGTCTGTCTGGAGCTCACTTACCACTTGGAGGCTAACATTATCACTAATAGAAACAAAGAAGCCGAACAGATAGCGATTATTATTTTTTAGATATGGTGAGTTTAAGGAGAAGTGATGCTTTCAACTGGAAAAAATCTATTTTGGACCCAGAATAATTATAATCATCATATGATAATAACTAATATATGCTGAGCACTTACTACGTACTTAGTATCTTACCTGTTTTATTTCATTTTTTCCAACATCTCTATCAGGAAGGTCATTACTTTTACTTGGCAAACAAAGCTTAAGGCCCTACAGCTAGTAAGTGTTAGAGCCAGGATTCTAAGTCATGTCATCTGTACATTGCCAAAGTACAAAACGTGGGCATATTTACTTATTTGTATTTGTTTCCCTGAATTCTGTGTTTAGCTTCCCTTAAAATGACTGCATCTGTTTTCATTTTCTTGCCACTGAAGCATACGCATACAAATCAGATATGAGGGTGTGCATATAAGTGAGATATTCTGGGAATATACAGCACTAGTTTAGTTTGCAAATGTAGATAACACCTGAGTTGTCTGGTGTTTTTAAAATATTCTGATTATTTTCTGTTACACAATCAAAGCATGGAAAATGCCATGTTACTGTAGGATTCCATCGTCCAAAGTATGGGGTCTCCTCCTCAGCCCTCTTGCCGGCCCTCGTCAGTCTCATCTGCCTTCTGCGGTCAGTAGCAGCTTTGTCAGGACCCCTTCTCAGGGTTTCAGCACTGAGCTTGCTCAAGAAACTGTGGCAGGTTTGTGACAGGGCTGGGAATCTTTGCTACATTTTTACCATGTTTAAAACACACTTGAAGTCTTAGTTTCTGTGGAATTAAAACTATAATCCTGACAGGAGCTAAACTTGCAGAAGAGAGCTCATAGCATGGAGAATCAAACTGAAAAACATCAACAACTGGTAAAATCATGAGTGTGATGATTAGTTTTTTTCTCTTTTCTTTTTCTATGTTTCATGTAACTAGGCATAATGATTTTGGAGCTAAACTCAATGCCACAAACTGCATGGATTTTATGAAATAAGCTGATAAGGTACCTGGGAACCTTGCAGGGCACAGGAGATTAGCTTTTGAACCTTTTGTGTTAAAGTGCACCCTTGCTAATATGTAAAATTCTACTGAAAATATGACAGGTTAGAACAGCACTGTTACTCATGATCAAAGAAATCAAGATGGTCAAATGAGGGAAAATAGGAAAAGAAGAAATAAAGAAATACATTTCATAGTAGAATTTTAAAATTAATGTTTTTTCTTGGGCAACTTGGACAGTTTATTCACACTAAGTAGGCAGTTTCATGGGAAATGCCTTCTGCCAGGGAACAAAATAACTATGCCTGAAAAATGGAATCTTCAATTTTAGAAATACTAAACTGTTGAGAGAAAATCACACTGAAGGATAACATGTGGTTCTCAAGTCTTTAAGAAGTTGAATATCACCAACAGTATTGTCTATTCATTACATTCACATTTAAAAACAAGTTGTTCCCACAAAGTAAACTTTGTCTCTTACATAGGCCATGAAATAAAATAGAAAATCAAGATGATTACCTTCAACAGTTTATGCTGTTGGGTGTCATGAAGGCGAGGGTGAGGCATGGGACTTACGTCTGGGGAACTGTCTGAAAAGCCACATGAAGAACAGGCTATAGAGGTCAAGGTCCCTACCCCACCCTCCAAATGGGAGACGTACTTTTCCCCACCCTAGAAGGACACGCTGGAGTTAGAAGGTGTATTATGGGGAAAAGCCGAGCCATATACGGCCTCGATGTGGAAGGAGCGGCGCAGCCAAGGACTGGGGCAGGTGCAGTGCCGAAAGCAGGGATCCGATTAAGGACCCCCTGTGAGCTTCCTGGCGATCCCAGCCTCTTTGTGCAGCTCAGTTCCACTGACAGTTGGGTCTCCCGTAGACTTTACATCCTTGCATCCAGGTAGGAGCTTGGAAGGTTTTTCTCTAAAGAGACTGAATAAACTCAGAGTTTAAAAAATAAAATCCTACCATTTAGGTGCTTTCCAGTCCCACCATCAGGTTCTTTCCAAGCGGTCAGGTTCCCCTCCAGCGAGCCTGCGCTCGTGCCCAGACAGAGCTTCCAGTGTCGTCTCGGATGCCTCCCTCTTAAATATGAACAGAAAACAAAGACATTTGAGAGAGACTCGAACTAGGGGACAAATAAATGAGAAAAAGAAACTTGAAGAAAATACAGGCATTAAAATGAGCAGAACAAAACTTTGTTTTAAAAATCTTTCATTTACATTCTCAGAATTAAGAGAGAGCAGTATATCCATGGAAGTGAGCTGGATTTTTCATGAAAGGAACAATCAGAGAGCAAGAAAAAGGTCTTATAAATTAATTACTGAGTAGAGGAGTTGGAATATAGAGTTGAACAGTCCTCCAGAAAATCAAAGAGATAGATAACATGGGAGAAAAGATATAGAAATAAGACGATTGACCTAGGAAGTACAACATTCAATTAGTAGGAAGTCCAGAAAGAGATCATTTAATAATTGAGAGCGGCAATTATCAAAGATATGATGCAAAATTTTTTTATGGAAGGATATATGGTTCTAAATCAAAGATGCTACTGAGAGGCCGGGACAATATTGGACTAAAAAAAAATCACAGCACATAACCCAAACATCATGAAATTTTGCAATGCAGAGAAAACAAAGAATATAAAATTTTCCAGAAAGAATAAAACATTAGATCACATACGAACAATCAGAAATCAGAATGGAATTTAATTGGAAATTTAAAGACAATAGAACAATGCCTTAACATTTGAGGAGCAAAGTAGATTTCTCACCTAGAATTCTATATCCTTTAGTCAAATTCTGAATTAAGGATTATTAAGTAAAATAAAAATATTTTCATAGACATAAGGCCTTCTGATTATTATATGCCATGTATCCATTTATAGGAAGCCAAAGGAGGAGCTAGTAAACCAAGAAGGAGGGAGAGTCAGAACCCAGGAAATGGGAACAAAGGAATGTCCCGGGAGTACAGCAGTTCAGGGGGCGCAGAGAGCCAGCAGCCCTGACTAGACCAAGAGGACAGAGGGCTCAGAAGAAATGACCTTCTCCATAGAGAATAATGAACAGAAACTGTACATGGTGTTGAAAAATGTATTCTTGAGGGGTGTATAATTCTCTTGGAGAATTTGGAAAGCACTTGTGATGGAGACAAAGAAGCTTGAGGAATTTTTGGGGGGATGTCCGATATTCCTTGGATGTGGGAACATGACAAAACCGGGCCAGACGATGGCTTGGCTTTGCAGAGGTTCTAGGAAGAAGGGTGAGGAGGCTCACTGTGAAACACAGAGCACGAGTGGGAAAGAATGCTTTCCCTTCCTGACATCTAAAATGGATATGTGAAGAAATTACACTTTAATCATGCTATCTAGAAATATACAAGTAGAATAAGAAAAAATAGGTAAACTGCTTGAAATGGGACTTGAGCAGAATGCTGATACGATGGGGTAATGCTGCTTTTTCATTATCATTAGTATAGTAGGCATTGATCTTTAGATAATAATTAATGTTCATGTGTTACTTTGACTAAAAACATAGATAAGCATATCCTATGTAGTGATTGTGGTAAGAGCCCGGCAGGAAATTAAGGATAGTATAATGAGAACAATGGAGTGGGGAGTGTGCGATGCAGGACAGCATTCGTTAGACGGGACGTCAGAAAAGACGTCTCTCTAAACCTGAATGATGAGGGGAAGTGCACGTTGAGTGAGAAGCAGTTAAGTGTTTTCCAGACAAGGACACAGTCTATGTGAAGTCTCCAAGATCAAAAGGAGTTTGAATTCCTAGACCTGAAAGAAGGCTGGAGACTAGTGAAGAAGGGGTTGTGAGAGATAATATTGGAGAGGAAAATGTGTGAGATCATACTAGGTACTGAGGATTCATAGGTCAGCATACTGTGCTTTTAACCCAAAGTACCATCTGCATAAAATGCCCGTAGCTCTTGGTCTGTACTTGATGGAAACCTCACATGAGTTACATGCGTCTGTATGTGAATCAGAATTTTTGTGGAATATCAATTCATGAATAGCTTTGAAAGCCAATCTAAGAATAAAAATTTTTCCTTTCATTTTTATTGCCCAAAATCTCTGATATATTTTACCAGTAAATGCTAATCCTATATTTGATGTGAAGGGTCACTGAAGAATTGAATTTAGGCCTTTTATTATTATTGTTAAAGAATTTAGGTATGTTTAAGGCCAACATAGTTTAGGAAGAACTGAATTCTGGTTTTGAAAATAAATTTTACTATTAACAATTTCTTAAGAAAATTGGTTATCAAAATTGCAGACTACAGGCATTAATCTTATATCCAAAAGATACTTATTTAAAAAGTGTTTAAATTGTCACTGAGGTTTTCCGTAAAAGATGTGCAAGGGCGATTTCATTTGACAGTGTACATAGGAAAGGTGAGGTTTTGGAAGGTGTGTGTGTGTGTGTGTGTGTGTGTGTGTGTGTGTGTACACGTGTGTGTTTCACACAGGGTAGTCCTTCCCTACAAGTCTTTTTCCTTCTTCCCTCTAAACTCCCCATAACTCTCTTCCTAACCCAGTATATTCACACTCTTCTCTTTTCCTACTTATTTATTTCATAAATATCTACTGGTGCTTACCACATATGAGGCATTGTACACTTTACCATTGTTGGCTTTGTAGAGCACTTGTGTTTGGGTGTAGAAAAGGACTTATTTTCTGCATTATTTTTTGAGGCAATGTAATTAGTTAGTAGAAGTTAAAACAGCCCAGACCTGCCACTAAATTAAAATCCTGACAGATACTTATTTTTAGCTTCTGTTCCCTTCTAGGTACATAACCCAGATTTTCTGTGTCGTTTCTTACAGGTATGCTGGAGCAATGGAAAGATTGCAAGCAGAGACTGAACTTATTAATAGGGTAAATAGTACCTACCTTGTGAGGCACAGGACCAAAGAGTCAGGAGAATATGCAATTAGCATTAAGTAAGTAGGACAAGTACTTACTTTTACAGAAATAGATTTTCTGTTTTCATAATTGCATAAACCATCTGACATGTATAACACTGAAGTTGAAAACCAGGTTCTAATTGCCGCAGAAATAATACATCTCTTCAGACGGTTCATTAATACTTGAAAATATCCGTTAGAAAAAACAGTATTAAGTGTTATAGGCTGCTAATTGGCATATTAGATTTCTTTCATAACATTGTATTTTGGTGATTGGATATGCGTATGTTTTTAGTAAATTCTAAGAATATAAATTACTAGATTTTGTTTTTCTATATTTTTAAACTGTACTTACTAAATAAATTGGGCATGACGATTGGGCAAACTAACCCCTGTCTCAATTCAAATATTGGTTGTATCTCCAACCAATCGAGTAAATATATTTTGTTAATTAGCTGTCACCGGTGTATTGGCATAGACATATATTTTGTCCTCAGAATTAATTCCGATAATGTTGTTGGGGCATGCCCTCTGGTAATTATTGATTTCTGCTGATTAGAAACACATTTATATTCACCCGTTCCTCATCGCCCACAGGTATAATAACGAAGCAAAGCACATCAAGATTTTAACACGAGATGGCTTTTTTCACATTGCAGAAAATAGAAAATTTAAAAGTTTAATGGTAAGCATTGATTAGTTCTTTTCAATCTGTGGTCCTTATTTTTCTCTTATAGAAAGGTCAGTATAATTTTACAGTTTTTAGGTAATTTTGCTCACTGAAAAGTTATTTTAAAGAGAATCACACTATAATTTTGCAGCAGAATCCTGAAAATTCTAATTTTAAGAATTCCAATTAAGTTTTATGTTACCCTAGTCCTATTTTTCATAGTAAACTAAGTTTGCAAGTTTTAGATCCTGCTTCAGAGTCCAGACTACTTAGGATTCTTTCAGCAATAGACAAATGCCAGTATAAGCGCCCTTCGGTCTTTGTGTGCTTTGCCTCGTGTTTGAAAGACACACAGAAAAGTTTTCATGTGCATTTCTTCCCTCCTCTTGTTTCTTCTGCCTCTATTTCCTCAGTGAGGCAGGGGAAAGGTATTTTAAATTATAACATAAAAAGTTGTAATATGAAATGCCTCTAGGTTTATTTAGGCTTATTTCATACAAAATGCAATATAATGTCAAATGGAACAGCTTTTTGTATTTTCTGCTATTTTAAATTATTTGTGCTGTTTTTCTCCCTCATTACCTTAGACAATTAAACATTAATAGGGTAACCTTTTAACCACATCATGGTTGATATTTCATAGCAATTTTATATTTAAATTGAAATAGAATAATTTACCAAGCTATTTCAAATGAACAAAGATTGTTTTATTAATTCTCGGAGCTAAAGAAATCACAACTTAATAGTAATTATTAGTATATAAGAATATGTATATACCATATAAACAATGCATATATGTCATTAGATATATATTGCTGACAGTAAATAAAGTTCGTATTTCCTTCAAAGTTGTCTCAAGTCTGTGTCTCAAGTTTGAGAGAGTTCCTTGAGATAATGAAGAATTTGTATATAGGTTGTAAAATGCGTCTGTAGCGTTCTGCTAAGTACTTTGAGTAACATTGGGAAGGACCACTCATTGATTGAACCATCAATCAAATGATACACATTGCATCCTTCCAGAAAACATCTCAAAGCACTTTGCAGATGTTAACATTAAAGTTAAAAGTGAGTATAAGAGAGCCTTACAAAATAGGCCAGCTTGAAAGCCTTGTCTGAAAATTTAACACTGCTTCAAGACAGGGATTAGTGTTTTTAAAGAAACTGAAGCACCTTGAGTTGAAAGAACAGTGAGGAAACTTCTCTGGACATAGTCCCACTTCAGAAGCTAAGGATGGGCAGCAGGAACATGTCCTGGAAAAATGTAAAGCCTATCAAATTGGTAACTGAGATCCAGGCACCCTCCTTGCTGGAAGTGACTCCTGTGCTGTTGGAACAAGCAGGCTGTGCACAGAGAGAAATGGACCTGAGGAGGTTCTTCCTAAAATGAAAACCTAGGAGGGAGGGGCAAGTGGATGCACAAATAAGGAATGACAGCCCCAGCTGAGACATGATAAAAGCATGCATAGGGGGCCTCCACGCTGCTGCCAGACACACCAGCTTGAACTTTCACCTGCAGAACTTCCGTGGATGATAATGAAGCTACTCTACAGTCTTATACTTAATATGAGACTCAAAAATAAAATTGCTGTAGGGCCAAAGATGACTGCAGGCCTTGCCAACTTTGAAAGTAACAAAAAGAACTCCCATCAGAGGAGACCAGCAGAGGATGAAAGGAATAGTCGCTGGAAAGGGCCAATCGATTCAGCTTTTGTGTCACCTGGGTGCATCTCAGGAAAGTTCGTCAGTCACTAAGGTTAGATGGGAAAAGCCAGTAAATACCACGTGACTTGGGCTAGGGGACATAGATCTTCAAGTTCCTGTCTGCATGTAAAGCTGTGATTATAGTAAAGCTATAGAAACCCAGAAATCAAACAATTTTTACCAGAGAGCAGTGAAAGTTTCTGCAATGATGTTCTGGAAAGGAAATTAAAAGTGCTTGTTACAGAGCAAAAAATAAGCTTCCCTTACATGGTATGTATCAAATATCAGAAATGCCACTGCTAGAGACACATGCCTATGTTTTTTTCCTCCATGTCTAGGGATCTTTTGTAAGGAAGCACTTAGCACAATGGGTTCAAGGGAGACAATAAGGAATTAATAGCATAACTACAGTGAAACTAAAAAACAGTAAAAGGATGTAACTGTAAAAAGAAAGACAAGGACCTTCTAAAGCTCAGTCTTAGTTACGTACTTTTGTCAGATTTAGCAAATAACTGTAAAAACTGCTGAAGAGACAGTTGAACTCTAGTCTGCAGCTGCCCCTCCTCTTTGTTTTTGCTCATCTGTTGAGCAAATTTATATCCAGTTTTTACTATGTGAAATCTTTGTGTGTTTTGCAGAATTTGAAAGGGCTCTACTATTCTAAAAAAAAGCTTTCAAATTAGTAAACCTGTCTGTACCAAGACAGCACAATACTGCTGTCTTTTGAGCCTAAACTGGGAAATGCCACAAGGATACTTGACCAGAAGGGATGGTCCCTAATTCCAGCCCCTTTGGAAGGAAGTAGAGCGTTAACAGGCACCTCTTACTTCATTCTGGCAACATGTAGGAGTCTCTAAACTAGGATTATGCAACGTCAAGGAGCTGCCTTTCATCATGTTGGTATCAAATGACACCATTCCCATTATAAGTATGTTAGTAATCTTTCAGTTGTTTCTTAAGAACAGTTTAGTAACCTCCCATCATTGGTGGTAAAATTACATTCTTCTACCCAGGAACGTTATTAGGGTCTAGAATTAAATTCCAATTTGGATAGGATGTAAAATGCAAGCAAACTCCAGAACTTGTTTTAAATTAGCCACTTTCAAAGAGAAGACTGACCTTAGATGGTTAGGACCTAACCTTTTCCCCTTGGGTTTCAATAGCTTGGTTGGTTAATCAAATCTTTTTTTTTTTTCTTAGTCATTAAATTCCAATTCTAAATGAATTTCTCGATCTAGATTATAAGGCATTCATTTTGTTCTAATTTTCATGTATGCAAGACAGTCCAGTCCAAATGCTGTTTATAAACCCTCTCCATTGCCTGTTTCCTTGGTAATGGGAATGACTGGCTCTCACTCATTATTTTTCAGAGACTTGGCTCGTTGACACTGCTGTGTCAGTGTGAGATAAGGAAAGCTTAGCGGTTTCTTTTGTTTAGCCTTCTTTTTTACTTGTAGTACCTCAAGGTCAATGACTGCTAAAGCAGGGGTGGATTAGACTCAGATACAGAGAGCATAAGGGCACAACTTGGAAAAGACCCATAATGGCAGTATTTAATTCTGCCCAGTGAGAAATGTGTAGGAAGATTTACCCTCATAAGACTGGAAATGGGGCAGAATTATCTTCCGTGCTTAGTGAAGCGATGAATGGTTTGCAGCTTACCCAGCTGCGTGACCTCGGGCCTGGCAAGTCACTTTTCCTTCTATGAAATTTGGAGATGGGTGGGTATTAAATGATCACCAAATCCTTTTCAGTATGATAATTCTATAGTTTCTAGCCAACTTCACATAAACTTTAATTCGTACTAATTCAGTGTGATGTTTAAAATTCATATTACTTATAAGAAAATTACATTGAAGTTCAAAGTTACTGGCTTATAATTACTTTCATATATATTTTCATATTTTTGCTTAAAACAACACATTTTACTCAGTGTAAATAGTAACATAAGAGAACTGATATCATTTGCATAAGCCGTACAATATATATGTGTGCAGTTCTTCCAGAGACCTTACCAAATCTTGCCTTTTATTTAAAAATAATAATAATTAGTAATATGGATCTCTAAGTTGAATTTAATTCCAGATTTTGCCTTTGCAAACCATGTTAAAAATCACCATAATACATATGCCATATTCTGACCATTGAAGTCATTTTGAGGATATAAATGTCTATCTGGTATTTCAACTTTTTTTTTTTTTCCTTTTAAAATTTGCTCAGATTCCAAATTCCTTTGTTACATCAAGGACCCATGAATCTGGGCCCAAGGAAGGAAGAAAAGATGGAAAAAAAATGTTTTTTTAAGCTAAGATGTAATGTGTTTATAGGCCCTACCATCTTAGTTACAAGAAAATAAAATTCTTGGTGTGTCACGGACACTTACCAGATGTTCTTTCCCTTTTGCCTCCTTTTTGTGTATTCACCCTTGCCAGGTATTATTTGCTCATAGTATGATGTAGTTAAGAGCACACACTTTGGAGACAGACACCAGCTAAGCAGCCTTGCACGACTTGATTAATCTCATTGAGCCTTAAGCATCCCAGGGGACAAAGCTCATCTCTTGTTTCTTATGTGACGATTGCGAGAAACGATGTAAACAAAGGCCTGGGACATGGGATCATGGTAGCTGTTATAATTATGCACGTATACCAGGCAGTTTATACACTCTTTAGTCTGTGAAGTGGTTTATTATCTCCATGTTACAGATGTGGGAGACGAAGAATCAGCATTCGCTTCATCCAATGCTGTAGCCAAACCGAGCTGCTTTTCATTCATGAATGTGGCCTTTACTTTATCACCTTTATGTCTGCTCCCAGCCTGACTGCTCTACTTAAAATAATCCTTTCCTTCTTCCTGGGTTTGAAAGTTTACCTCTTCTTCAGCTTAAGCCAAGCCACTTCCATGAACTCTTCCCTGATCTCACTAAAAGGAGTTCTCTTTCTTGCCCTTGAATGCCCACAACCCATCCCTTTCCTTCAAGGGTGGAACTCCCGGAGGGCAGGAGCCGTATCTTCATAATCTTCAGGGCCCCTGGCACTCTCCACACAGGGCATTCCATAACTCATCTGAGTTCAGTCATAAATAATAAATCAAGCATTGATGGTTCTCTTTTTCTTCTTCTGGGTGATTTCTGGCTCAATTGATTGGTTTCGGGAACTCTGAACATAACCACTGAATGGACGATGATTTTTAGAAGAAATGAATTGCTTTTATACTGTTTGTTTTAAACAATAGTGCTGTAATAGAAGCACTGAATAATTAGGATAAAAGTGATTCTGCTTTTATGTTTATTTCAGGTATTTCTAAGAACCTTTGTATCCACAGTACTCATCTAATGATAATGCACATTTTTTTACTATGAATTAATTATTACTCAATTTCTGTTTAAAGTAGAGGGATTCAGCTTTGTGCAGAATCTGTGAAACTAGCATCTCAGAGAGATTTCCTGATATATTAGTATGAAAGATGGTGGGGTGGTTGTTACATTAGGCTTGGATGTATTTAAGATAAATTAGGCATAAAAGAAAATTGGAAATACTCCATTATTGACCTCTGTAAGTACCAGAGGATAGGCAGAGCTGTGAGAAGGGCGCTCATATTACATTGTAAGCCAGGAACAGCATCAAACAGCATCTGTGGTTTGTCAAATTTGCTTTACCATGGAAAAGTACATTAGGATCAAGTTTGTTTTTCTGCTGTGTTGAAAGAAACTGCAGAGAACTAGAAATTGCTATACATTCAGCAAACAGCTGTTCCCTTTATTTTTGTCTAGAAAGGCAAGTATTACATAAGTGAGAACAATATTTACTGTTCTGAAATTAAGGTTAGTATGGTTTCTTTTTATTTATCCCATCTGACTGAAGACGAACAAGATGTCCTCCATCCATGAGTAACAGCAAGAGGTAACTCCCGTTATAAATGGCCTGAGTACCAAGGACAGTTACTAGTTGGGTGTCAGGCCCATCCAGACAGTAGGGGGAATCATCATGTATTCACTTTTCCATATACGTATGGAACATTTAGCATTAAATTGATCATCCTTATATTGTATATATTTATGTGTCAGGGAGGTCATGCGTTTGAGAATGGAACTATCCTTATCAAATGTAATCTTTGGTCCTTCTCTCCTAAAGGAACTTGTGGAATACTACAAGCACCATTCTCTTAAAGAAGGCTTTAGAACCTTGGACACAACTCTGCAGTTCCCGTACAAGGAGCCGGAACACTCAGCCGGGCAGAGGGGGCATAGAGCGGGCCACAGCTGTGAGTATCGTAATTAAGGACATGATTTGCTGTCCCTGAAGGATCGAAGGCCCTATATAGCATCAAACGTCGTCACTCCAAACTTTGAAATAGAACCAGTTAATATGCCGATGCATTTAGCCAGGACTTTTTTCTGGAGCTAAGCAGAATCAGATGGACCAACAGGTCTATGGACATGTCTAGGAATAGTTCTTTATGCCAAATTAAAATCATGTTTGTATTCAGAAATCCATCAGAATTGTAAAGAGTATGTTAACATGCAAGTTTTGTGCTTTTCCCTGACCTCTTTATTAGCCAGACTCTCTTTAACTGATAATGCGTTTTGGCCATAAGGCCATGTGAGTGACAGTATTTGAGCAAGACAGGCCCTGGTGCACGGCTCTGCCATCTAGCCTAGTATCCGTCTGCTTATGATTCTCTTTCGGTGATTACTTTCAGAATTCTGAAATGGCCGAAGCATGTTTCCCCTGACACCAGTATTTACGAGTGTACATTACAACTTGCTTTCAGAATGAGCACCCTGCCATAACTAATCCCCAAAGATTAGCACACAAACCAAAAGCATGTTATAGTTTTCAGTGTAGCTCAAATCAGAAACTTTTTTCTCATCACCGTTTAATGTCATATAATCTTCCTGGAGGTAGATAGAGCAGGTAAAGAGGACATGGTGATGAAAGATGCTATGAACAAAGTGTGATTCATGGCCTTATTTTAATATCGTGTTTTTAAAAACAAAACTCTTTTGGAGGAGAAATGAATTTTATTACTCTTAGCCTAAGCAAAACAGGAATATCTGAAAGTATTTAAAAAAGAATTTGCATGGTATAATATAACTTTAGCTTATTTTCCCTAAAAGCAGAAGCTGGTAGTGCTGAAGTCTCTGATGACATCTGCAAACTTCATACACTTCAGTATAAGTAAATATACAAGGTATTTGTCACATCCACTGACAGGTTTTATTTTTATTTTTATAACTTAATAGCTGTTCTGTTCACAGGATCAGTGGTAAATGACCAAGCTCATGCAAAGTAGTCAGAGCACACTTCATGTAGAAACTCTAAATACCTATTGAAATTCCTCCCTCCCTCCCTCTATTCCTTCCTCCCTCCCTCCCTCCCTCCCTCCTTCCAGCCTAGTGTTAACCAATTATCTTAGATTCTCATATAGCCCATAATTTTTGCTCATACCAAAATGAAAGTTTTCCCTTGAAAAACAATTTTTCTACAAATTTCTAAAATGTCTTCCAAAGTTATGACATTTTTCCCTACGTGGAAAGCATAACTTTCAGCTGTCTTTTCCCTTGCCTTCCGAGCAGCAGGAGATAATACAGGTTGTCGAGGAGGTCAGGCCTACGAGTTTGGTCTGCGTTGTTCAGGTAGTTGTCGAGAGCCAAGGAAGGAGGACTTGGCAGTCGGGGAGCCGCCCCACAGGAGCGGAAGGCCATTGCCGTTGACCCTCCGGCCTCACCACGGGGTCATTCCCAGGCCCTCTGTCTGTGCTTGGTTCATGTAGATGCTCAGAGAATGTTGTCCAGCAGTGAATGAAGTTGCCTAATTTAAATTTGTCTTCAGTGTTTAACAGTGTTTAATGCTCAAACTTGTTTAGCCACTAGGAACGGAGTCACAAGACTTCTGCTTTTTTAAAAAAATGCGGAGACAACAGAATGATTTTCAACATTCATATGAGCTACAGGGAAATTTTTCAACAAATGGAGTTCTGAGTTCAAGCATTCCATGTCCAATCTTTTCAAGAGACTCTGGCAAGTCATTCTATAAGAACCCTTTTATAAATGAGAAATAAAAACAAATCATTCGTTTCAAATTTAATCTTTGTTAGGGTTTGGTGTCATTTATCTATTATTCATTTCTTCATTTCTTCAATAGATAGACAATAAATAACTAATACAGACAAGACACTGTTCTGGGTATGGGGATATACCCCTTAATAAGACAAGTCCCTGCCCAAAGGAGCTTGTATTTTAATGGGGAGACTCAGGCAAGTCTGGGGTGGGAGCTTGATATTTTTATAGAGGGTGATCAAGATCTCATTCGTAAAGTGACCAGAGAGAAGTCAGGGAGTTGGTTCAGTCACTCAGCAATAATTGTGCAGTGGTCTGCCTTCCAAGCTGATTCCATTGTCACCCTGAAGCAGGCTTATAATCTTAGATCAAATTTATATTATCCCAATATGTTATTTACTTTATACTGACTTTGTATGAAATGAAAAGAACACTGAGATAGTTCTAGGGATTAAACTAGGTGCTGCATATAAAGCAGTTAGCATCGTGCCAGATATAAAAGTCAGCGACAACTTCTGTCAGTTCTACTTCTACTAGTAACTCCTCTTCTAACACAGCAGACATTCTCCTCTATTTCTAAGAGTGGAGTTACTGATATTTTGAATACTGATTTCCTATATTTCCAAGAGTTGAATACTGATATTAACTCAGCAATTTATATCTTTGCTTTTATGGTTTTTTAAATATCCCTTATTTCATACCATGTCCTGATGTAGGGTTAACCCTTAATTAAAGCACTGCTTCTATTGTTAGGCATGTTGTGCTTCTCAGCAAGTGGAAAGGAGGAAATGCTGCCTATTCTGGAGAGAAAGACTGTGCAGGATGTCTTTATAGTCCTTACCTCTGGGTCGTAGCTTTGGGTATGCTGCTAAGTATCATCTAAAAATAACTTTTACCAAGAAGTATTACCTTGGGATACTGGATTGGACCAGGCACTGACATCTCTATTACTTCTAAAGGCCTTGGAGGAAGCAGAGCAGGGCGGCTAAAGCCTCAGGCCGATCTGTGGTCTCGGTAGAGGATGAGATCGGAGTGTCAGCTCACGAAACCTGCTCTATTTTTCGTTTTTTTTTTTTTTTTTTTCTTAAATAATATAATCACCTTGGAAAGAAAGTCCCAGGGCATTGTAGAAGAGGTTGCTTCCTTCTGTATTCATCCAGGTTAGAATGTTCTTAGGCAGATTTACAATTATTTTTAAAGCTTATAAAATATGATAACATTATGAAAGAACTACCTCCTACAAATGCATAGTAAATAAAAAAGGGTGTCATCTTTCGATTTGATAACCAGATCAATACAGATAACAGATCATCAGTAAAATCCAGAGTATTGGGCATGGAGCAAAGCATTTCTAGGTTAGGAACCCCCTGGAGGTAAGGCTCTTTCCCACGACTGTGAGGCTTTAGTTTTGCCTTTGGAATGACTTGAGAGTATTGCCAAGAGAGGAGAAAAAGGGAAAGGAAGGGAAAAGAACAAATAGAGAACTCAGGCACTGCAGTGAGCTGTTCTGTTTCCCTGGAAACTGCAGTGCCTCCACGGAAGGTGTTCTGCCCTGTTCTGGGAATTGTTTGAGAATCCCGTCACCTCCCCCAAATGGCCATAGCTACCTGCCTAGATGGCTTCAGGTGTGGCTGCAGGGCTTGTGTATCTAAGGGTTGACTTTTGCCTTTCTTACTGTACAATGAACACTTCATTATTTTCAGGCCTGCTGCTGAGTAGCTGTCTGACCTTAGGCAAGTCACTTAGCCTGTCTGGACCTCCGCTTTCTCATCTGATGGAAAAGGAATGAGATTAGATGTTTTATGATGTTCTTTTAAAAATAGCCTCCTAGGTTTCTTTCTTGTATGCATAGAAGGAGGAGGAAAGGTAGAATGTTAGCAGACCATTACACTAGGAAAAGTTGCACGACTAGCTATTCCCTGACCCTTAAGCAGACCTTGAACATTCCCCCCAAGTCCTTATTTATGGAGAATTAGTTGGACCCCAGAGTAGAGTAAGCTAATTTTTTTAAATGTTGGCTATCATTATATTTACATGATCTCAAAGTATCTTCTCATAAGAATGTATTAATTACAAAAGAAAATAGCAGCACCTTAGTCAAGTGACCACAGTTACCATCACCAGTGATGGGCAAATAGGTTATCATGTACCTTGTAAGGTGATACTTTAAGAAGGACACAACAGCACTTTGGCGATATTCTTGCCCCCGGGAAGCATAATTTGAATCTAATCAGACACACCCAAACTGAGGAACATTCCACAGAGTAATCTATACGGATGGGCAAGGTGTAGGGTAGTGGAGAGCTGGAAAGCGCCCCAGCAAAGGGTGAGCTGTGTGAAGGACTTTAAATAAGTATGCATGTTTAAGGAATTAGGAAGAAGTCAAAATGTTTGGAGCATAGTGGGTGGGTTCTAAAATACACAATGGGAATGTATTGCAGTTTTATAAGCAGAAAATGATATGAATTATTTACACTGTTTTAAAAAATCCCTGGTTACTCTGTGAGAGTGGCTTGGAGGGAGGCATGAACAGAAAAGAGATGAGTTAGGAAGCTACTGTAATAGGTGCAAAAAGCTAGGGGTGATGGTGCCTTGGACAAGAGTTAACTAGTGACAGTAGATTAAGATGGGGCAGATTTGGACATATTCTGGAGGTTGAATTTGCACAGATTCTTAGGACCTCTGCATATCCAGCGGCTTAGCAGGCAGTTGGCACTAAGAAGAGAGTGGTCTGGGTTGAAGGTAGAGTTCTATGAATCTTTCATAGGTCGCATATAATATTATTTTCATATAGGTCTAATGACTTTTTTTTCACATGGTGTTCCCTGAAGCCTTTGGAACCAAGTTCCTTGTTTATCATTTTCACATTGTGCTTTTCGCGGTGCCTTTCCTGAAACAGTATTCAGAAAAGGCCAAATAAGTGAAGTCAGAGCGTAAGGTCCCTGGGAAACATAGCAGGTATTAAAGTGCTATGTGCACTTGATATTTGAAAAAACATGGAAAAATGGGTGGGTTTGGAAATAAAATATAGATCAGCATCTTCCTTTTGGAGGGGTGACAAATATTAGAGCAATTCTTCAAAAACTGACAGAGGCTTCCTGGGTCCCTGGGACCACAAATGACCTTGGAGGAACAAAGCGAAACCCAGAGGCAGGGTTGTTGTCCCTGGTCTGGTCTCTTCCTTCTGCTCGTGTGTCCCTTTGGTTTTATTAGGCATCGGCCAAGGTGTGTCAGCATCGCTGTGGCCAGTGTTTCAGAAACTTGGACCTGGACAAGTTATATCATTCATATTTATTCAACTCAGTATAATGAAATATAGCTTTCTTATTCCTGATAATTCCCGAAACATCCTGAGAGTGCCTTAACCACTATTAGTTTTATCACAGTGTAATCATCGATAATATTTACTACCTCCTTCTTGCCAATTCCTCAAACATCGACTGACTTCAGTTTTTACCTTCTTGCCCGTGTAAGTCAACGCACCCATACTCATCTACCCGTATTTTCCATTCTCCTCATCTTCTCTTCAGTCTTCTGTCATCTTTTCCTTGGTCATTTGACGTTTGGATTTGATTTGATCTAATTTTATTCTGGTAACTTAAATATTTGTTTTAATCTCATTGTAATTGTAGTTTTCTAGGGCTGCCATAAAAATGCCCACAAACTGCATAGCTTAGAACAAACAAAAATTTTGCTCTCTCACAATTCTGGAGGCTGGAAGTCTAAAATCAAAGGGTCGGCATGCTGGTCCCTCGTGGAGGCTCTGAGGGAGGATACATTCCATGCCTCTCCTGGAGTTCCTGGGTCGCTGCTGGCAATCCTTGGCATCCATGGGTTTATGGACACATCTACTTTATCTTCCTACCACCGTCTCCTCAGGGTGTCGTCTCCCATTCTCTTCTCTTATAAAGACATTTGTCATTGGGTTTAGAGCCCCAGTATGGGATCATATCATCTTGAGATCCTTAACTTACATTTTCAAAGACTCATTTTCCAAGTAAGACCATAGTCCGCTATCTTTTGAGGTTGTGGGTTGGGGGAACACGCCATTCAACCCACTATAATCTCATAGTATGGATTCTAAATGTATCTCTAAATTTCCATCCTTACTTTCACTTTTCTTTTTTCATTGTTTATAACTTGAAGTTATGAGAAGGCTTGCATTATTAGGGTAGACAGGTAGTCAATGGGTGGGAGATACAAGGGAAACATTATCTCAATACAGTGATGTATTTTCAATGAATTATTACTTTCCTGTTGTGAAAGGCACCGTCTTCCTAAAAGAAAGCACTTCTAGCTGAGGAAAGTTTCCAAGGAAAACCTACATGACCATTTGTTGGAAACCCAATATGAAATATTCAATATAGAATGAGAATCTAATAATTTTCTTATATTCTAAAGTTTGAGGATTGACAGAACACTGTATTTTTCAAACCCCTTTTACATACATTAAATTAATGTCTCTAATGGAGTCCTGTGAACCACCAGTCCCATGAGAAGCACCACGAAAGGTCTCTTTTGTCCAAGAGATGTGCTCCTTGTATGGTACAGGAAACTGACAGTTTCCCTAGAGTTTCCCTAGTTAATTCCACATTGCAGCCTACTGTTTGCTGGTCGTGTTAGGAGCCTTAAGAGTTAGCATATGTGAAGTACTTAGAACAGTGTCTGGCACGTGGGAAGTGCTATATATTTTAGCTCCTGTTATTAATATTGCTGCTCCTGTGACCTCTTCTAATGTGATCACCCGGTGTGGCATGTATGTGAGCCCCACTTGACAATTTTTAATGTGTTTGTAAAGCCTTCCCCATCTTCCTTGGGACTTCTGTTTCTCACTTCCATTTCCCAGGCTTCAGCTGTACTTTCCCGGTAGGCATGCTCTTCTGTGTGCTGAGGTGGTCGTGACATCCATGATCTTCTTAGATGCTTTTCCCTAAGCATGTCTGTGATGTCCGCAGCATTTGCTGGTCTTGGGCAACTGATGAACTACATTTGCACACCATTATCATGAGGCTCGGCTTCCCTTTTTTGTTTTTATTTACATATTTCCAGTGCCTTGCTAACCATTCTCAGGCATGTTTATCCTAAACCGATATCTTTAAACATTAGTAGCCCTTACCCAGGGTCCCTTCCGAAATATAGCTTGTGGGTACAAATTCTACAAATTCAGATCGCCTCATTTGAAACCATATTTTTAAATGTTTCAAAGCTCAAAAAGCAGTCCTCGTGTTTCAATCGTTCTCATCTTTTCTACTGTCCTTGCTCATAAACCTTACATTCCAAATTAAAACTGGTCTCAGTTAATATATGGAATGTTCCCTAATTGTCTGTAGTTCCCTCATGTGGCAGCCCTGATCCAAAACTTTGGTTTTTCTAGTATGTCTTTACTGTAAAACAAACAGGAGTTGATCAAATTGACAGGAATTCTTTTTTTTCCTTCCTAATATGTCCATCCTAATATTTCCCTCCTAATAAAATCCGGCTCATAGTTTGGAGGAACAATACAGAAAGCTTATTTTTCCTTCTTTAGTTATTTCATTCTCACCCACAGCCCCCTCCAAAGGTCCCTGTAGTCATCCATGCAACAGATATTCGCTGCTGCAGGGCAGGCCCTACGCAAACTGCAGGGGGCACACAGCCCTGAGAAGCAACAGCCCCAGGCCTCTGCCTTGTGGAACCTGCGTGCTGGCGGGGAAGGCAGATAGGAGATAAGAAATGCCTCACACGGTGTATTAGGAGCTGGCGAGAGCTTTGGAAAACTAATATAATAAGGCGATGGCACTTAGGAGGGCTGGGGGTGACTTGCTGTTTTAGCTGGGGTGGTCGGGTGAGAAGCAAAGCTAGGGGCGTACCTTTCCTCCTGTTGGTAGCCTGGCGGAAAGCCCAGGGAGCGGGTCCGCGCTTCCTCGGGAGTAGAACGGGCCGACACCCACTATGGGCTCCGGTAGGTCCCCTTTCTAATAAAACCATTCATGTGACCAGTGTCTTAGTCTGTTCAGGTAAAAAAATACCATAGACCGAGTGGCTTAAAAACAGCAGGAATCTATCACTCACAGTTCTGGAGGCTGGCAAGCCAAGATCCAGGGGCCAGGAGACCTTCAGCTGCCTGGCGAGAGCCTGAGGGCTCCATCCCCAGGACCTAAGCACCTCCCAACAGCCCCACTTCCTGGTGCCATCCCTTCAGGCATTTGGTTTTCACCCCTGAATAGGCGGCAGGGGAGGAGGCCCAAAAACATTCAATCTGTAGCAGAGAGTTTCTGTCATTATAAACTTGCATAAATACACTCTCGGTGTGCAGAGCAGGTCGCTGGACCTTGACGGTGGTTGTGTCCAGCCTCAGCAGTAAGACAAAGGGAGTGGAGAGGCTCGAGTGCCCTCTACCTACTTCTCTTTTTGTGGGTCACCCTCCCAATAAAGCCAGTTTTCTCTCTGTGCCACCCGGCTCTTGCGGTGTCTCTGACTCTCTTCTGGGCCATCGGGGCCGGCGTCACTGTGAAGGCGGCACGAGTAGAGACCCAAGGCAACGCGAGAAGGACCAGCTAGTGCAAAGGATGGAGGGTGGTGACATGCGCAGTGTGGCCAGGGCAGGGGACGCAGGAGGAAGAGCAGGGGTACAAAGTCGGGGAGGCGAGGGAGGCCAGGCCGCGGGAGGACTCACAGACTTCAGCTTTTACACGCGGGGAAATGGGAAGCCACTGGAGGAATTTAAGTAAAGGGGAAACCTGGTCTAAGTTTCAACAGGATTGTTCTGGCTTCTGTGTTGAAAAAAGACCATGGGGAAGAGAGGGGCAAGGTAGAAATAGGAAGACCAGTCAGGAGGCTGATGCAGCAATCCAGGTGAGAGCTGCTGGTGGCTTGAACCGACAAGTAGCCGGGCAGGTGATAGGTTTTGAAGGCGACCAACAGGACCTTCTGACGCATGAGATGTGAGATAGAATAGCCAAAGTTTTTGGCCTGACCAACCAGGAGATTGGAGATTTCACTAGGAGGGGCTCAAACTAGCCCGTAAAGTCTAGTCATAGCATTCTTGATCCAAAGCGAATCATTTGCATATCTTATTTGCATTTCTGTATGTGTCTGTCTCTTCTGTCTCTTCACTAATGCAAGTTCCTTTGAAGTCAGATGCTCTGTCTTATTTGTCATGTCTGTGCTAGCACCTTAGCCCAGTACTGGGTACATTAGTAGTTATTTAATAAATGTCTGCCATGTATTTTTAAAGAGTAAGGATTTAGAATTAACTTCACATCTCAATAAACCAGATGCCTATAAATAATCTAAAATCCCTAGAAATGTAAAATGATCTAGTTTTCCATAACAATAGGAACAGCCTTATACTCAGTTTTTTATGTTAATGGCTTTATACATTTACACTGAGCATCACTGAATACAGATTAGCTGTTTATTCTCTCCAATAATTCCAGATATATGTTATCTTTGAATTTCAGGTTGAAGGAGATTTGTCCATTTACTAGATGTCAGCATTAAATTAAATGAAACCCATCTGTATTATTCCTAGTTTTTTCAGTGACAGCATATAAAATGTAGAATAAACACTAAACGTTTGAGGGAGATGGGGGAGCAGATATTTGATATTATGTTTATGAATGTTGCTGGGAGTCTAAGAAGACATGACCAAGTTCTAAAATAAAACCAGGTTAAGATCACAAATTATGCATTCATTAAATTCTCAGCATGTCCTCTGCTGCTAGGCCATCTGTAGACCGTCTTGTAGAAAGAATCTATTGGATTGCCCATCAAAGCCATCACACAAGGGAACATAGTTCTTGGGAGAAGCTGTGAGCCACAGCTGGGCAGTGGACTCCCAGGGATCACTACTGGAGACAGTGCCATAGGTCCAACTGCCTGATGCTTTTACTAACACCTTTTTGTGTGATCATGTGTGGTTGTTATAACTTAAAGCTGAGCATTAGGTAATGTCTGTCCCAGAGAATAATTAGCCCTTGCTCAGGGTCTTGTTCAGTTATACCGGTAATAGATAATCGGCAGCTGAGAACTACTTTGCGACTTGGTAACGAGTACTTTAAGGGAGAGCGCTGATTGAGCTCGGTGTCTCCCGCACACAAGTGTCCAGTGTTTCTGACTGTGGAGCAGGTTTTCCTTTGCTCATGAACACGAATAGCCTAATCAAGGCAGAACATAAAACTTCAAATCAATGCTTAGTTGACTTTGGCAACAGAAGTATAGGCATCAGATAACAATTCACTAGTACTTTTTCATTCAACTATAAACACTGTTCTTTTTATAACTGACACATTTCTGTCTTCTGTGCCTCTGTCTCCTCAGTCAAGTCTCATAACTGAATAATATTTACTAATGATTTGCCAATTAGTTGGTTATGACTGTGCTGATAGCTTCTATTTCCAGTCTGCTTATTTAACATATAACTTCTGTTTTAGTTAGAGAGTGTCAGTACTTTGGGTCTTGTTTATTTAACTTGGAAAAGTTGATAAATAATATTTGACCGTATTCTTAGTAGTTCTTAATGAGATAATAAGTCCATAAGCTATGAGCCATTTATTTGCTAATGTTCCATGAACATCAGCCCGATGGAGTGCCAGGTATTGTGTGAAAAATGACCAGAGAGACCCGCCTGAGTGTGGTGGTCTCTCTGGCACGGTTCTCTTTTGTCAGAGCTAGACAGGAGTTGAAAGTGTTGAAGAAAGAGGAAAGTTAAGCCCTTATCTTCCATGGGAGTTTTACTTCAGTGAAAAAGGTTTCATATTGTCTCAGTAGATACAGATATGAATTAAAGAGTTCTTTCAAAAAGCTTCCCAAAATAAAGTGATGTACTAGCAGGTAGCCTATCTACAGTATTAGGTGGTGAAGTGAATATTAGGCCTGGAAGTGAAAGGGACAGAAGATAATAATCACCCCAACATTTTCATTTGAATGTCACTGTTACTCAGCTGTTTCTAATTCCATTCCAGGATATGCACCCACCAATAATTCTTACATTAGTGGCATCTTGGTACAGCAGGAGTTTGATGAAGAAAAACATGAATCTATGTATGTGTTCAGAAATAGGTTGGACATATTCTCAGTAAGGATGTAAATACATTTTGTGGTAAACTATTCCATAAAATATTTCTTTCTCAAATACCTTTTTCTGACAGTGCTTGCATCTAGATTTAAATCCACACTTTCCTAGGGAAACATGTTATCTTATACTCTTGTCTCCATAGGTTGCAGGCGTTCAAATGCTATTTTGCTAGCTCACGAGAATCTAGGAACCCAAAGGCAGTGAAAATTGATGTCTAGGCAGAGTGGCAACAATAAGTCTAACAATATGTAGAAAAGTAGAAAGCATCCCTACCCATCCTTAAAGCGTTTGGCTGAGAGCCATGCACTGGGTGGCAGGAGAAACAGATTAACCTTTTACTTCTAAGAAGATTCCTCAGTCCTACAACATGGTTAATGCCAAGAGACATACCGTATTTAACAGCTGTTCAGTATCTCAGAAAAAATTACAGTCATTGTAGGAATATCATTGATAGATTATGGCTCTCAGGGATCCCAGGGAATAAACCCTGAATGTATTTCACGTTCCTTCCTTTGTGCCATGCTGGCTTTTGTTGGAAGTCTTTTTGAGCAGTTAAGTGAGCAGAAGATGAGCTAAATGACTAGGAGGAACAGACCTAAGGAGCTTGCAAAATTAAATGCCCTGCTGAGCTACTTGTCCATTCAGCAGCTCCATTTGGCTTAGCACTGGACCTGAATTGTGGGGGTGTGGGAGCAGTACAAGAACTGGCCCCTGCTCCAGAATCAACTTCTAATTGGAGACACAACCCAGGAACACACAAAGTAATTAAATGGTAGAGCCAGGGAGTGCCACGGAGTAAGTGCCAAACAGATGACTAGAGGGGACAGGGATGGGAACCAGCATTGTCTGGATTGGTCAGGGAAGGCTTGGGTACAGGTCAGAGCTGAGCTTTAGAAACAAGATGGTTGAGGTTAGCAGAGGCGAGGTGAAGGAGCAGCTTTCCAGAATGAGCAGAAGTTTGAGCTGAAACTGAAGCCGAGGGCCCAGGGGCATTAGAAGGCTGGTCTGGGTGAAAAGAATTTGTGTGGGAAAGTGATAGAAGATTTGGTTACAAAACGGTACAGCCATTCTATGAACTGCTTTGGGTTTCAGATCAAGGAAAATGCGTGATGAATCCATCTTTGTGGGAGTAGCTGCGAGGCTGTGTGTAGAAGAATATAATGGAAAGAAAGAAAATAGAAAGCAAGAAGACCAACTGGGAGGCAGTTATCTTAGTCTACAGATGCCGTGAGTCCGACTGGGTGGTGGAGCCGAGACTCAGTGTAGGAATGATTTCATATTTCAGATGAAGAAGAGGATGACCAGGAAGAGAGAAAGAGCAGGCGGACTTTGCAAGGATGGTTTGCAAAGAGAACACAGGAGTCATTAAAGAGAGAACAGAAATGTGGAAGGTTAGATTATAGGGAGGAAGGTGGTGACTTTATTTCAGACACATTATATCAGAGGTAATGGTTGTCCCTTGTGGCAGTGTCGTGAAAACATTGGAAATCACAGGCTAGAATTCAGGTGAGAAGCCAGGGCTTATCCAAGAATATGTTCCATTCACTAAGGAAAAAAATGAATTTCCAGAGAAGCCAGCAGAGGAACCAAGGCAAAATTTAAGATTTTAACTGTAGTTACCTGACACAAATCCAGATGAATATAACCGCTTTAGGCTTAGGTAAGAGAGAGGGATAGCATGCTGATATTATGTATTTGAAACAGAGATTCAGGTCCTTTGGTGAGGCATTTTCCACATTCAGGAATGTTATATATTTTAAGATGAGAGACAAATTATCTAACTTACCTATTGTTGAGATTATTTAAATTGTATTTAATTGTGTTTTCATTAATTTCTCATTTCTCCCTTCTAGACCTGACTTGCCTCTTGTTATATTTTAGATTCTTGACTTAAATTACCTTCATTAGAAATTTTAGATAGATACAGCCATTTTTTTATTACTTAATAGATAAAATAGTCCCAGAGAAAGAATCGAGGATGGACCCTTAGAAAACAGTTATAGAGAAAATTCTGATACCTGCCATAAATAGTCAAGTGAAGGTTTGTAATTTAAGTTCTCACAGACATGGGATCTTGAAACCAGATTGTCTGCCAGTGATAGAGTTAAGTGTATGCCGTTTTCCTCATTAAAATGACAATGGCATTTCTGTCCCTCTCTCTAACAGTGGGTATTGTATGATCTCAAGGAAATTAAAACAAACCAGTTCTATTTCATGGCAACAAATGAATCAAACAGACTATAAAATTAATTCCAATGGCATGATGTACCACTGCATTTTAAAATAAAAAAATGTAAATGTAGTGTGGAATGTGCAGTGGGTTAGAAAAGAACATTATCAACAAGGATATACTTCAGAGTAGGTTAAAAGTAAGTATTTGAGGTCATTCTTGAGAAAAGTGTGGACACATCATTGTATATAAGAGCTCTAAGGTCCATGGTTCCAAGAACAGATGAACCCTCTCCAATTTCCTTGGCCAGTAGACCTGGGTGGTATCTGGGAAGCCCCTTAATGAGCTACTGCTATTCTTAGATATCCGTAGAAGCGCTTCCTGACAAGAGTATTAACTGGAAGAATTCTGTGGCTCTCAAAGTGAGCCAGGGCCTGGAAAGAGGCAGAATTGACTGGAAGATTGTAAGGACTCATTTCAGTTGGCTTTCCCACTTGCACCACATCCTTGGTTATAAGAAAGTTTTTTGTTACAGTTTAGATTAGGTCAAGGTACAAGTAACAAAAACCAAAAACCTTCACTTTAAACAAGATAGATATTTCTCTCTTCCCCATACAAACCAAGAAGTAATCAATCCAGGGCTGTGGAGCAGGGCAGGTCGTCCCTGTTCCATAAAGTTCTCAGTGACCCAGGTTCCATCAAGCTCCTGCTCTGCCATCCTTAAGGTGGGACCTTCCTTCTCATGGACCAAGATGAAGAGAATAGGAACAAAAAGGCCAGAGGCATGTACCAGCTTCCTTGCCAGGAAAGGTCCCAGAGCTGCCTTAAGACCCGTATGCTCCTGCCCCAGTGGCCGGAGCTCAGGCCTAGAGCCGTGCCGACCTGCAAGAAGACTGAGAAACGTCAATTTCCTTCTGGGCAAACATAGCCCACCGAGCGACCTATTAATGGAGGGCGCACAGATACTGGGAGAAAATTTACAGCCACGCTTTCCTTTTCCATTGCAACGGCTCCATGGTATTAGCAGGTCGAGCTGATAACTGCCTGTGGGGGTACCTGAAGCAGAGCGGGGGGTGCAGAGCAGTGTCACAGTCACGAAGCCTGGCCCCTGGATTCGTACTGCCTGGCCTTGAATCTAGGTTTTTCTCAACCATAAGGGGAAATAGTACCTTCCTCTTTGAGTCGTTGTGATGCCTAAATGAAATGTTGAATATAAAACACTGAGCACAGCGTCTGACACTTCAGAGCCGTTGATAACTGTTAGCCCTGACTGCTAAAAGTAAAGTGAAAAGTTTTGGGGCATCCAAATGTGTAGAACTTTTCTGTACATTCCTACAACTTGGGGATATATTTACTTTTTTTCCAGATATAAGATTCAGAGTGGTTTGCATTTTATTTCTAGAAATACGCTAGCGTGTGCATGCTTGGTTGGGCGTGGGGATATTTCCTAACAACTTATATGAGTGATTTTTCTGAATTTTTGATGGACCCTGCATGTTCTGTTGACACCACCCTGGAGGCTCTTATGTCTTTATATCCATTTGGATGGGAAGCATATTTTACGGGAAGTATTTACAGGGCTTCCCTTTCCACTGATGTAGCAAAACGGGAATCGTGCACCACATCAAGAGGAGAAGGCCTTCCTCGGATGGATGGGGTTCAAAGATGGCAATGTGGAGCGCGCACGCTGTGTCCTCCTGTAAGAGGACGGACAGCTCTGAATTGTAGAACTAATGCCAATCAAAATGTAAAAATCTAGCAAGTTCTTCATCCAGCAATGGTGATAGGAGAGAAGTGGGGGAAAGCAAAGCTTGATATTCCAGCTTGGTGTGACAATTTTCTTGTGATTATAGATGACGAAATAGTTGTGTTGCCGTATTTTTTTGCCAATACCTAAATGTCTTTTGCTTCTCTTTTTCTTCCTTTCTCTAAGCCCCTTCTTTGTTCTGTGGGCTTTCTTTTGTAACTCCTCCAGACTACAGCTTTGTTCTCCCTTCTTCCACTCCTTTCTGGTCAGGTACTGCTTCATTGCTTTTATGTGTCTTTCTAACTTGCTTCTGTTTGCAAATGAAATATTTTGACCACTGTGTATGGCTTCTCATGTAGATACATCTCCTCACAAACGGTCCCCTAGAGTCACATTCCCACCATGCATTTCCCTCTTCTCTGTCATGCAGTCATTGTTTGTCATCACATTTCACTCCTCCGGTTGTGTGTGTGTGTTCATGCTACGTTTTTTACGAAGGCATTTTCTATTTTATCTGTGGGGAAAGGTTAGAAAGGAATGGAGGTCAAATGTATAAAGGAGGGTAGGAAGCATTGTCTAAATCACCAGTTTTCTTTAGGATCAGACATTTTAGTTGAGAAAAGCCAGTGTTTATGCATTTCCACTAAGAAAAAATACAGAACCAGAATCCCGACTTTTTCTCCAAACATAAGACTAAAATGAGTACATCCTGTTGGAAAGGATGACGGTGCCTGTCAGTTTGTACACAGACATCCTGGTCTTGATTTCTTTCATTAGCCAGAAAACTTGATAGTTGTTGGTGTGACATGTAGGGGAGTACACCATGGCTAAATGAAGTATGTTGTCTGACATATTTAAAAAAAATTAACCTGTAAGCCCCAATGGACTCATAAAATTTAGTAATAGAAGGGACCTTAGGAGTCATCTAGTATGGCCCTTTCATTTTATGGGTGAGAAAAAAGTGGCCTAGAAGGGTTAAGAGGCCGCACAAGGTTCACAGTTAAGTGGATGATTGGGTCTTTCCATCACAGTGGTGTTTTCTGTGCACTGACTCTAAGACTCTAAGAGTAATGCCCCCGTAATGGGATGTTTTTCAGAAGAAAACTATTAGAGTGGTTTGTGTCCGAACAGTAAAACAAAATGACCTATTTTTACTCCCTTTACAGTTCTGAAAGCTACACCATTACTATTCGTTTATCTTATGATGGACACCTGGAGACTAAGACAATTTCTTTCATTGCAAAGTCCTGAATAATAGGCCAGAGTTCGCTGTCTCCAAGTGGGCAGGCCCTTCCCGGGTAACACAAGTCTTACCCGCAGCCACCTGGGCGTGGGAATTGTTAAAAATACAGACGGATGGTATTTCCCATTTGTTTCTTTTTTCTTATACTTAGGTTCCTCTGCCATTTAAGGTTTATAAAGTTCCTCCAGTCCCAGGTGAGTGATTCTCAGAATCACTGAATGTGTAATTGAAAACTCTTTATAACCCCAAGGGGCAACAGGTAGAGAAGTTAATACACAAGGTGTCATGAAACACTAGCGACAAATAAAGGGACAGCTTGATAGGAGTTTTCCTTTCGGGACAGGGCAGGTGAGAGCAGGGTCAGCGGGTGAGAGCAAGCAGGTCAGCGCCTCTCTCAACCTGGAAACAAAGAAAAATCTGCATATAGATGAACACCCTAACATCTTGTTTTTGATTACCTATTTCAGTGAAGGTTTTCTATAAGGCATTTTATTTGTTTGAAAAAAGAAGATAAATGGGTGGCATTTACATGTCCTTTCTGTAAAACCCGATTTAAGCCTCTTCACATAAGCGAAATTATATCTGAAACAATAACTGACTTCACCCCCAAACAGTTTTAACAAAGCAAGGCTGGTTGGGGGCAGAAATGCCATTTAACTAGAAATGATGACATGGATTCCACAGGGGAGTCCAAGAACAAGTGTGGTTGTATTTTGAGTCTTAGTCGAAAAATTTACAACGGAAATGTGAAGGTTTCCCCTGCGAGGATCTAGTTAGAAATAGAGTATTGTGCCATCAATAGAAAATTGACACTAGCTAGATTCTATCTCCTCGGAGAGTAACTTAGATAGGAACCTTTTTTTTTTTTCACAAAAACTAGACCCTGTTTTGAAGTTCTTATGAAGAATGTGAAAATAGAACAATGGTTTTTTAAACTTCATGACTTGAACTTGACGACACATGACTGAATTGAAACAGCATTTCTGCTGCTTTCAAGCTCCTCCACCATTATCACTAGTCTGTAATGAAATCACGGCTGTGCATTTTGATAGCATCTGTGACGGTCATCTGATCAGTTCTTGCAGTGGTTCAAGTGCACGTCAACTCTGACCGCCCGTCCTGTCTTCACAGTGCTAAGCCCGAGAGTTCTGGGCATCGCCATCGCGCGGTATGACTTCTGTGCAAGAGACATGCGGGAATTGTCCTTGTTGAAAGGAGATGTGGTGAAGATTTACACGAAGATGAGTGCCAATGGCTGGTGGAGAGGGGAAGTAAATGGCAGGGTGAGTGTCCCCCGTGAGGGAGGCAGACGGGACCGTCATTGGCGCCTATCCCGGTGCCGGGCAGAAGCCCCCAGACCACGTTGCAGCCTTCACCCCACAGAGCCCTGGCTCCGGAGATGGGTGGTGTCCCTTACTGAAAATAGGCACTCAAGGGAAATGTGTTGCATGAATATCACAGTGGCGTAAGTTCACTTGGTTAAGCTTGACGGCTTCCTGTTTGGAAAAGGTTTGAGGAGTATCTCTGTTAGTCTCTAAGCCTCAGCACCATAAACTTTATATGGAGTACAAAATATCTGTAAGAGCTGCTGATCTAAAGAGGTAAGAATGGGACATAGTACCTTTGTCTTTATATCCTATTCTGTAGCAGAAATAGGAAGCATTAAGTAGTAGAGCCCCGTACCACACTCTTAATTTACATATTTATTTGTGTGCTAGGAGATTAGAACACTGTTTTGGCTTATTTTACTCCTCCGTCTCTATCACTCAGTCTATTAGGATTCACGGAGCAGTGAGTTAAACCAATCTTCTCTCCCAGTGGGCATAAGCCCCAGCTTACTCAGGATGTTATGAAAACGACACGGTCTGCTTGTAGAACTCTTAGAAGTGCCAGATGCAAAATCATGTTGCTATGTTGGTTGCTTTTCTTTTTCAGGTGGGCTGGTTTCCATCCACATATGTGGAAGAGGATGAATAAATTCCAATCCAGCGTTTCACCCTGCACCAGACATTTCAGAGAAGAGATAAACCGAAGCCTGTACAACATTATGAATTAATTGAAGTGTTTAAAAAGCTGCATTTCTGGCTATTCAACATCCTCCCTCCTATTTCCTTCTAAGTCTTAATGCTGGGATTTCTAAAGATGCTGGTACTGACAGGTTAACGGCTTGCCTAGAGCTGAGCAGGAAGCAGCCTGCCAGTCTGTCATTGTCAGGGGACCGGCGCAAAGCCGGAAGCTGTTCTTCCCAGAAGAGCCCTACAAACGCATTGGTTCATGTTTCTTTTTACCTCATCCGGTCAGACCCCACGAATGCCAGCCATTAGTAAATGTTTCACACGTATTTATTTTCTTCTCACGTGCCATTCACCAGAATTTTTGATGGTACAAAGTAGCAGAAGTTTAATTTTGCTTTCCCAGCATGAAGGAAAATTGGAATTCCACCACTCGGGCGGCTTACTGGAAAGGTCCAGCATTACTTGTCTTAAATTGCCTCACAAGGTGACTCATTGCCTGGCAAATACTTTCATCCCCAGGTGTAACTCATGATAAACTATAGACGGCAAATGCCCAGGTTTGCCTCATGAGTGCTATAGCCCAGAGGGGTTTTAATTATTCATTTGATGTCCTGCTGTATTTGCAAAACTTCCTTATGAAAAGAGAAAAAAGAAAACCCAGGACATAAAAGAGAGTGTCTTCATATTAAGTCTTCACAACCTTCGTGATTTTGTAGAGTTGTGGAAATGGAGTACCTCATTTTATGAAACGATCTTGGCTGGGCATATGATAGCTAGTGGCAAGGGAGCTGAGTAAGGTGGTGGTGTTTACAGAAACAGATCAAGGACTGTCATTTATAACGAGTCATTTTATAGAGGCAACATCTGTTAACTCATGCCTCTTCCTACCCCCAAAAAAGACTTCATACCGTTTTGCTGATTCTCACATTTTCCTGCAGTACTTTCAGTAGCACAAACAACTTTGTGAGGATGTTGGAAGGAAAGCACAGCTGGGTCCTGTATGCATTTCTGAGGCAGGCAGGTCTCTAAGGCTTCTCTGCTCTTATTTCCTGTGGGCTTCCAGCTCTCACCAGGGTCTTCCCATCTGCAGGCCCATTCTGGCTGCGTATTAACTGGTGGGAAGACCAGTTTTGCAGTGCTATTTATTTGACCAAGCCTTCACTTTTTATGTGTTCTTCCTGGGATACCCAGAGTCCCCATTCAAGACAGTCAAGTTAAGACACTAACTTGGCCCTTCCCTGATGAAATATTTCTCCATAGCAGAAACTGTTTTCTGACAAGAGTCAGAGAATGTTTCATATTTGAAGAAAACAAAACAGTAGAAGCATTAACGTAATAGAGCCAAACTAGGAACACGTGTTCTGAAATTTTGGCTTCTCTCTGAACTGAGGTGGGCGAGGCCTGCTCTCTCCCCAGCCGGCTTGAATGCCAGGACTTGGTGTTCAGTGGACACACCCCCCCCCCCCCCGTAGAGACCCCTGTGAGCTAGGACTTCTCAAAAAGATAGATTCGGGACCTTTACCTCAGAATTATGTAAACTGTGATTGTGTTCTAGGAAAATTATTTGTTAAAACCTGTTAAGCTTTTGTATATGTGTAAATGATCACAAAAGTGAATTTTATAAAATGTTCTGTCCAGTGAAGTTACACCCTCGAGGCGTCCCCTTGGAGTGGATTCTTCCCTGTAACGTCACATCTGCTACGCTGTGTCTCAGGATGGTTCATCTTTCACCGTCAGCCGGATGCTGTTTCGGAGAGAGCTGCGTCACACAAATTGAAACACCCCTGTGTACAGTATTGTAGCTCGTATTGTTTCTTTTATTGTTATTTTAGCCAACAGGCTCCCTCCCTTAACAATGGTGTTTGGTCTTCCTGTCGCATTTCATGGACCTGAGGCGTTCCTCACAGAGGATATTAGAGCCCCTTTTCGTGACATTACCAATTACATCTTTGTCTGTGTTGAATACTTTGTACTGGAAACGTAAATGCTGCAGACCTGTGTAGATTTCTAATACCAAAGACAGAAGTAAATGTTTTTCCATATACTTTGTCTTGCCTGTCTGAATGCAGCCCTTGCGTAATATGGTGAATTAGAGTGGTATTTCACTTTGTAATATTTTGTAAATATGTCAATACAATAGTTACTACTTGCATTAAATTGATTTATTGAGAGTTGAAGAGTCTTCCCACTGAATGATTCCATAATTCAACAAATATCAACCTCATAATAAACATGGGATTATTAGCCCTGATTTTGATCAGGTTTAGCTCAGGATCGCTGCCTGACTTACGGTCAGTGACCTATAAGATATACTCAACAGTTGCCAATAATATCTGTTCACATGCTCACTGTGTGCCACATACTGTTCTAAATAATGATTCATGGGTACTAATTTACAACAACCCTAGAAGGTAGAACCCTGTATCATCTCCATTTGTCAGATGAAAAAATGGAAGCATTTCAAGAGGTTGCACTTTGTCCAGATCCTACAGCTGGTGTTAGAGCTGGGTTCTGACTTGGGCAGTCTGGCTTCAGTGACTGTATAACCACTACCTTGTACTGCCACCCTTTCTGGGGGCAAGAGAGAGATTAGGTATGTTTCCAGCATTACAGAACCACAACTAGAGATTAACACAGAATTCAGAAGCATTCTATTCCTGCCTCTAAACGCGAACCTCAGAGAATGCCAAGAGAGAATGGTGTCAGAAAGTAAACATTTTTTTTCTGTTTTGATTCAAATTTTGCACAGAAAATAATGAACTGCTAAGCCAGAGAGACTTGGGGACAAGTTTCCTTTGGCTGAGCGGGCCCACGGTTTGTCCACAGGGGGAGGTCAGCCAGCTCGGAAGAGGGTGAAATTCCATTCCTTGCAAGAACCAGGAAAGGCTGGTCCCACAAGAGTAGCTTCTGTTTGACATCACAAGCCCGGCTGTGCTCGGACGTATAAAATCCCCCCTCTGCCATGACAGCGCAGTGGGCTTTCCAGCCCTTAGTCCCTTTACTTGAAGAGGCAGTTCCTTTGGTATCTTTGTTTTATCCCTTCTCTTCAACATACTAACATCATGTGATTTTCAGACCTCATGTCAGATCATCATCATCCTACTTCCAACTGTGATGAGAACTCCTTTATTTGTTAAACATGGGAATATATTCCTTTATAAAATTCAAGTTTTATATTTTGTCTTCCATCAAGTAACTGAAATAAAGTGTGTCAATAATTAGTCTTTGGGTCACCTGCTTTGTTCTCTTGGACAGCCACACAGCAGAGTGGGAGCCGCAGGACACCTGTGTACCTGGGTTCCTATCCCACCCCTGCCAAGCACCTACGTCACAGGATGCACTGAGGCTCAGCCGAGACGCATATGGCGTGGCCCTGGGCCTGACTTACTTCAAGCCGGTTCTGTCGTCATCATCACTGCCGCCGTCCTCAGATGGATTCGCTGGCAAATTTGGGTAATTGCCATGTTAATCTTTGAATTTCTTTAGCATAATTCAGGCTCATTTGTTGGATTAAGGAGCAAAACTCTACATACTCTAAATGACACAGTCTCTCTAGGAAGGAAAGTAAACCGTTTGATGTCACAGGAAGCCTGGGAGTTTCAGCACTAGTCAGATCTAGGTTCAAATCCCAGCTCTGCCATTGACTTTTCTGAACATCGATTTCCTCTTTTGTAATAAAAGGATAATTGTAAGGGTCTTAGAGGGCTGTTGTGGAGAATAAACCATGATGCATGAAAAATATGCCCAGCAAAGAGCCTGGCACATAGTAGGTACTCAAGCACTGCTAATCTCCTTCCCTTTACAAACTATAAAATGCTCAGGAAATAAATTACGCACTTGCAGCTTGTGTTTTGAACACTAGGGCTACAGCTTTGTTTCTTACGCATGGTTTAATTTTTGGGCATTCAAATTACAGATGAAACAAAAGCTGTGTGTTCAGGAAGATTAATGCGCAACCTACAAGCAGCCTCAGAAGTTGAATTTAACTGCTCCACATTGTTTTGCCCAGGGAAATGGAATTTTCACTCAGCTCATAATCATTCAGACTTCGTCCATTATTCACTTCATTTTTCACTGAAACTAGTTTTCTGGGATCGGTTGGGCTCTGATTAGCAACGTCACGCACTCATGTCTGGCAGACTTCGGAAGGAATCTTATTGTAAATAATGAACAAGTCCCAAAAAGACAATGGAAAAGGAATCCTGCCTCTAGTTAGTCGCCGTCAATTAGGAATGGAGAAATAATGACTAAAAACGAACAACTCCATTTGAAGCAGTCTAGATTCTAGCTTTGTCAGAAAGTTCCCGAATTTTTAGGCAACTACAGGGACTCAGGCCTTTAAAAGGCCTCAATGCAGAAATGGAATGTACATAAAGGTCATGTCACACCCCAGCCTCTAAGAGGCGTTGGGTCCGATTGAGTCCTGAGCAGGAGGAAGATGGATTCCCGAGTGGCTGATGTCTCCAACCTGTCGTCTGCCGGCATAGCCCTGGTCCCTCTCACCAGCCAAGGGACCCGGACAAGGCACGTATGGTCTTCATCTCTGAGAACGAGGGGGTCAACTGGCTGAGCTCTGTTACTGCCATCCTAGCACCATACTTGTGTGAAATTCTGTTGTTCTTCATGGTTCAGAATGAAGAAATGTACAGACTTCATCAAAATATAGAAGTTTTAAAATACACTAACAGTAGCTGTGAAAGCCAACTATCTGCCTAGTTGTATTTGCAATTATTTGCATAATCGTCTCATGGCTGTAAGTGGCACGAGGCAGCTCCATGGCATGCCTCATTCACACTGGTCACTGTAACACTCACCCCCACATGTGCCGGGAAGCAGGAAGTGTTTGTGGAGTGAATTCCTGTGCAGGGACCTGCGAGCACTAACTCCGGATTTCTCTGGCTGAATAGCTCTGTGTTCCATGACCTTTGACTCTGACAGTTGAGTTCTGTGTGGATGGTTGTAACTGAACCTCAGAAGATGCAGCCACTCGTGGTCACATTGGGGACTGGCCAGTTCCTGGCTGGTGTCGTGAGCCTCTTTCTGAAGGAGTTGTTTGGGCACGTGGGCTTCTGGCCATCACCCAGCACCTTGCCTCAGGAGCAGCGCATTTTGGTTATCGCTGCTCCATACCCACGGGTTGCAGAAATACAAATGAAATACAGATACATTTAGTACAAATTTTCCTTCTGCCAATGATAGTAAAAAGTAAATATCTCTTCACTTGCAATCTCCAGCTCACAAAGCCTTTTCACATACTTCGTCTCTTCAAATCTGGAACGGTATAACCTTATTTTTCCATTTTAGAGATGAAGAAACTGAGGCTTGGTAAGAGGACCCAACTTGCCCCATGGTCACATGGATTGAAACCATTGGCAAAGTAAAGACTCAAACCCAGGTGTCCATAATGCTCTTCACATGCATGTGTGGTGCAGTAGTGATGGGACCTTCTGATTTTCTCAGAACTATTTCTTCAACTCCTAAGACCTTCCTCCTGAGACTTGCTCTGGAAGGAATGCTGCTGTCTGTGCCGTGGAGGTCCTAGGTCTGGGGTGTGGATACAATGAGAGTTCCTGTGGCCAGGACTCTCACCTGGCCCTGGTTGCCTAGCTCACTGCACACCTGTGGGCAATACATGGCTGCTGCCTCTATATAAAGAGCTCCGCCCAGTGCTCTGGGTGCAACGGGGTGGCAGGGCTGCAAGGCTGCAGGAGAGCAGAGCAGAGGCTGGAGTGCTGGCAGCGCCGAGGACAGAGGCCCAGAGGATGGTTGTGCAGGACGACTGTGCAGACAGAGGAGCCCAGAGGACGGCTGTGCGGACAGAGGGGCCCAGAGGCAGAGACCGGCTTGCTGCATGCAGATTCGCTCTGAGTGAACGGGATTTTAGTGACTGACCTGCCACCTGGAAACAAAGCTAGGTATAACCCTTTCACCCCAAGAACATTTTGCTGTCAATTTCTTCGGTCACATTGAATCCATAGGGAACCTGCCTGGGGCTGAAACCCACTGGCAAGACGGGGGGAACATGACTCAGTCACTGTCCTTTCACCCCTTGCTGTCAGCGTGCACCGATGAGACTGAAATGTGTCAATGGACCTAAAAATAACTCAGGACTCTCATCAGTGTCTGGATTTTCTGGTGATTTGGGAGACCTCCCCTTGGAAAAGGAAAGGCTTTTGTTTTTGTTTTTGTTTTTGTTTTCAGTTATGATTTAGGATCTGTCTCCTCATTCAGATCCTCCTTTTTTTTTAATTAAAGTATCATCAGTATACAATTGTGTGTTAGTTTCTGTGTACATCACAGCCCTTCAGCAGTCCCCGTGATCAGCTTATATTGTGATTGCAAGTTACTTCGCCCCTTTATCTCCTTCACCTTCCCTCCCCACCCCAACTTCTCCCCCCAGACCACTAGTCATTTCTTAGTGTCTATGAGTCTAATGCTGTTTTGTTCCTTCTGTTTTGCTTTGTTTTTATACTCCAGAAATAAGTGAAATCATGTGGTATTTGTCTTTCTCCACCTGGATTATTTCACTGAGCATAATATCCTCTAGATCCATTCACATTGGTGCAAATGGCAGGGTTTCTTTTCTTTTTGTGGCTGAATAATATTCCATTGTGTACATGTACCACATCTTTATCCATTCATCTACTGATGGACACTTAGGTTGCTTCCATGTCTTGGCTATTGTAAATAGTGCAGCAATAAACATAGGGGTGATATATCCTTTGAATCAGGGATTTTGTTTTCTTTGGGTAAGTTCCTAAGAGTGGAATTCCTGGGTCAAATGGTATTTCTATTTCTATTTTTAGTTTTTTGAAGAACCTCCATGCTGCTTTTCACAGTGGTTACACAAATTTACATTCCCACCAAGAGTGTGAGAGGGTTCCCCTTTCTCTGCATCCTTGCCAGCATTTGTTGTTTCTTGTCTTTTGGATGTTGGCCATCCTAACTGATGTGAGGTGATACCTCATTGTGGTTTTAATTTGCACTGAAACATGGAACACTCCACGAACTTGCATGTCATCCTTGCGTAGGGGCCATACTAATCTTCTCTGTATCATTCCAATCTCAGTAAACGTGCTGACAGAGTGAGCATTAGGCATTCTCTTTTGTGTGAGCTCATATGTGCTAGCAGTATACTAGGCATATATTATCTCATTTATCTGATTTAATCCTTTGAAGAATTCATCACAAATGGATACTACCCCATCTTAATCATGAAGATCTAGTCCTTGTTGAGTAAGATCTGTACCATGGCTTGTTTTTAAGGTGATTTGACCTGTTTTAATATTATATTTGACCTTTTTGTCTAGAAGCAGCCTTCGCCTTAGAAGCAGACTGTCTGGCTCTCCCACTGACCGGCTGCATGGCTCGGGCAAGTTGCTCACACGGTTCGTTCCTCAGTTTCTCTATAGTGAAACATGGGCAAGGATAGCATCTTATTTCAAAGGGCTTTTAAGGATGAAATGAGATGTATAAACAAGAGAATTTTTTCTTTCACATTTTGGCCACAATTTTTAATTAAGATTTTCACTCAATTTTTAATGTAATGTATAGAAAAATAAATATCACAAGTTTTAGAAGTCAACTCAGATGTTAAAAAAAATTGTTTTTTCTGTGTATATGTTAGCCTTTGGAAGAAACACCTTGAGATAATTTTTCACATTAGTAATGCTTTTTAAATGATGTGTTAGGAGCACAAATCCAACGTGGTGCATGGTGTATTAGTTATCTACTGCTGTGTAAAAATAACTCTGCTTAGCAGTCAAGGACAACAAACATTTAGTATCCCAAAGTTGCTATGGGTCAGGAATCGGGGAGTAAATTAGCCAGGTATTACTGGCTCAGGGTCTCCCACGAGGCTTCGGTCAAAGTGTCAGCCAGGGCCGCAGTCATCTCGTGGTTCAACTGGGGAAGAATCTGCTTCCAAGCTTGCTTACATGGGCCTCCGCACACGGCTGCCTCACCGCGTGGCAGCTGGTCTCTCCCCAAATGAGCCGACTGAGAGTAAGAGACCGAGAGCGCTCCAGGTGAAAGCTCGTCTCTTTATAACTTAAGTGACAGCCCATGATTCTGTTCTACTCCTTAGAAATGAGTTACTGCAGCTCACACTCAAGGGGCGGGGCTTGGCCAAGGTAGGAATACCAGGGTGAAGGGATCATTGGGGCTCTTCTAGAAGCTGCTTACTGCGATGAGCAAGTTGAAAGATCATTTAAGCCAAGTAGAAGCTCCATCTGAAGGGCCTGGGTTACTTTGGAGGTATTTACTTGACTAAACTTGAGTTCTTTGTAAAAAGTGATTCCCTGTAGATTCCTTAAATCAATATATACTGGGTGCCATGTTCTTCAGACGATACAGATGAATAAGAGAGGGGTGTCTTCCAGGAGAGCTCCTTTTCTTGTCTTTTTCATTTAGTAGGTGCCCTTCCTGAGGCTCAAAGTCTCGGGAGAGGGAGAGAGAGGGAGAAGGAGCGTCCTCAGACATGTAGGGGGTGAGCTGCATCTCACAGTGACAGAAAAGTGGAAAAAGCCACCAGGCATGCCCTGGAAGTAGCTGTAGAAAATTTAAAATGATAAAATCCCCAAGTATCTGGCAAATCATTTGTTCATTCAACCCTCAGATACTGAGCTCCTTTGATGGGCCCCACTGTTCCAGGCTTCGAGGATACGATGCACCCGCACAAATCCTTATATGCTTGCAGATGGAGACAAGCAATACGCAGACACATAAAGTCAGGTCCTGACAAGTGTTACAGAAGGGAAAAAGAA
The DNA here is from genome assembly GCA_029783875.1 of Phataginus tricuspis. Classification (NCBI taxonomy): domain Eukaryota; kingdom Metazoa; phylum Chordata; class Mammalia; order Pholidota; family Manidae; genus Phataginus; species Phataginus tricuspis. Next base: position 16,822,376 of record JAQQAC010012408.1, read on the forward strand.
AGGAAGATAAGTGAAGAGAGTGTTATTCTATATAGGGTGGTCAAGGAAATGGTTTTCTGAGCAAAAACCAAATTTAAGTGCAGAGGAAGAAAAATAGGAATGTCAGATTTCTTAGAGCTTGGAGAACAGCAACCGGGGGCAAGTGCGGCCGGAGAGCGAGGAGAGCGGGCCAGGGGGCTTCCCGGGGAGGCGGCGTGGGTCTTAGGGCCCCGGGAGAGCCGGAGGTGAGAGCCACAGGAGGGCGGTAAGCAGGGGCGCGGGGCGGCCCGTCCACAGGGCAGAACCCTCGCACCCCAGGCTGGGGCCACGTCTGTGAAATCAGCACGCGCCATCCTGCCATTAGCAGCTCCCGGTTTGTTTGCTGGGGCAGCTGCAAGAAAGTGCCGCAAACCAAGTGGCTTAAGCAACAGAAATTTACTGTCTTACAGTTCTGGAGGCCAGAAGATTTCAAGCTCGACATACCTGAGGAGCCCTGCTCCCTCGGAAGGCGCCGGGGAAGGAACTGTTCCTGAGTCTGGGTAAGTCTAATCTTCACCTGGCATTCTCCCAGTGTGTCCACATAGTCCCTTGTTACGAAGACACCAGTCATATTGGAATAGAATCCCTCCCCTCTCCAGTATGACGTTATCTTAATTACAGCAGCCCTATTTTTTTTTTTTGAAGGCACTCGGGGTTAGGAATTCAACATATGAATTTGAGGGGGAACACAGTTCAACCCGCAGCAGCTCTCTTTCTTACATTCTCTGATTAGTAGCTTCCTAAAACACATAAAAGCCTTAGCAGAGATGAGCAGGGATCGCATGCAGCACAGAGTGCCAGAGGGCGGCCCAGCAGAATGTGTCCAGGGTCTTCCCCGCTTAGCATCAAAGTGGGTAAATGAAGGACAAGTAGGTAGAAAGTAAAGTCGTTGCCGAGAGAAACCCCACCCCGATTAGCCGTGTATTTTTCAGCTTCTCAGGCCATCAGCCCCAAGTGAGCTGTCCTTTTTCCTCCTCAGCCTGTGGGTGAGACTCACACATTTTCTTGCCAGGAGAAGTAAGCTCCTAAGCCCTTCTGTGTGATGAGCTCATTAGGAACAAGCAACCTATTTAGATGAATTAATGAAACGCTCCCGAATTCTGTGCAAATTAGACCTGCATAATATGAAGAAGGGAGGGAAAGTGTGCTGTGGTTTTGTACAGAGGTGGAAAATGCCCTCAGCATTTATTACACTTAATGATGAGATATTGTTGCCTAGGTGGTTTGGAGGAGCAAATTTACATTAATGATATGTGATGAAATGAATCTACTTTAGTGTGAAAGAAAGTATTTTCTTTTCCTTTATTTAGTCTGTCTGGGCTACTCATATTACTCTCTTTAGTGTGCATTGTCCTTAAAATAATGGACATAATCCTACTTTTTAAGGTCCTGCGTCAAAGACGACATGGAGTACAAATGCAGGAGGGGCCTGACGGCATGGGGGCGGGTAACCCTACGCGGGCACTCCTGCAGTGACGGCTGCTGCACCGGCAGCCGGAGGCCATTGAATAGAAAGACCCAAGCCGAGATCGGATGTACTCTCTTGGGACTTCTCAGCACAGCCCAAAATACAATTAAAACAGTGCAAAAAACCAAACTTAAACTTGTAATCACATAGCAGCTTATTTTTAAACAATTAGCAGTTTCAAAGTTCTGAAGATGTTAAAGGTAGATATACGTTTTCCAAGACAATTCAGCAGTACAGCTAATGGGGAGGTCGGCGAGCACAGGGTTGGGTATAAGGCAAAGCAGGTCCTTGCCTCGGCTCTTTTCCAGGGGAGAAGACGGTGCGTGGAGCCTCTAATCTCTCTGAAGCCCAGTTTTCTCATCTGTGAGATGAGCTACCAGGGCTGATCATTTCTGTGCCTAGTACTTCCAGGTTAAGGTTCTATCATTCTGCACCCAGACTTTCCATAAACATTTGACCAGGGAAGCAAATTTGTAAGTGGGATAGAGAACTGAGGCTCACATAAATTGGGGTGGATGAGTTTGAGGGGCAGAAGACCTGAGTCAGTTTCTCCTTATCATCCCCATAGCGCGCCCCTCACTCATAGCCGACCTCATGTCACCTAGACGACTGCAAGAACCACCAGCCGGCGCCGCGGCCCCTGTTCTCGCCCCCATCCCACCTTCTGATCACATCACTTCATTTTCGTCTTCCCCAAATTCTTCAACAGGTCCCTCATTCCCATCCCCTGTCAATGCATTGCGTGTACTGAGTACTGGCCCCTGTGCAAGCATGCTGGGGACGTGTGGTGCACAGAACTGACAACTCTCTTCTCTGAAAGAGCCTCCTTCACATCAGCGAGAACAGGAAGACAGACAATGAATGAATACATATGACAGAATATCAGAAAGTGGTAAGTACAATGAAAGACATTCAAAGCAGGGGAAAGACAGCAAAAGGAAGGTGCTTTTTTAGACACGACAGCCGTGGAAGACCCTCCCCGGGGAGTATATGATCGGGGACCCGAATAAGTAAAGGAAGGAACTGGGTGAATATCAGGTACTATACATACCGCAGGCTGGGGGAACTGCCAGAGTGCAGTGCCAGGTGAGGTGTATCGGGCTTGGTGCTTCCAAGTGGCAGCATGTGCTTCTGTGTCTGTAGAGCAGAGTGAACAAAGGGGAAGGTTGGCAGATGATGACTTAGAGAGTGAATCCTGGGTCTGACCCTCGGGGGCCTTGTGGATAATGGAAGGGACTTTGGATTTTAGTTTTGGAAAAGCCATTGGAGAGATTTGTGCAGGGAAGTGACATTACCAGATTTGCTCTTTCCAAGGATCACTTTGGCTTGTGGGTGGAAGTTTTACTAAAGGGAGTCAAGAATGGAAGCAGAGAGGCCATCAAAGCAGTAGAGTGTGACCAGGTGAGAAACAATGGTGTCTCATACTGGGATGATAACACAGGATGTGTGAGAAGTATTGGGATTTCAGATATATTTTGAGGTTACTCTGGCCTTGACTGTTGCTTTGAATGTGGAAGGATGAGAAAAAGAATCATTAAGTGTGGTGTCGACATTTTTGGCTTACCTGCTTTATGGGTGTCTACAGTGTTATACACCCATGGTGAAGGGTGAGCAGCTAGGGAAGGGAGGTGAGAAATCAACTGTTCAGTTCTAGGTACATTAAGCTCAAAATGCCTGTTGGACATCTAAGCACAGATATCAGATAAACAGTTGGGTGTGATGCTAGTTTGAGGAGAGGCTGGGGCCGGATAAAAACATTTGGAAATAAGCAGAATATTTAAAGTTATGGGACTAAATGTGATCATCTTAGCAAATGTGTGCAGGAGAAACAAGCCCATTACTGAGTCCCGGGGCACTCAGTGTTTACAGGTTCAAATTCGTATGTTGAATTCCTCTTCTGTTCTCTCTTGAACCTCCACATTGCCAAATTCAAAGGCATCCATTCTCAGCAGCATTGAAATCAGTGATCCCAGCTTCCTTCTGGAAGTAATTGACCACCACTCGTTGTTTCTTCCTGGACTCCATTAATTCATTCAACAAGTATTTAGTTCCTACTACATGCCTACATTGTTCTTGCCACTGGAGATACCAAGCCAAAGCCCTTCTTGTCCTGAAACGTAGCAGATTCTAGTAGGTAGAGAGTAGAGACAATGTTGTTGTTTTAGAAGGGAGGTGAAGATGATGTTTCAAGAACGTAGTGATCAACTGTGCAAGTGAATCTAAGAACCAGGTGAGATGAGGACTGAGCATTAACCACTGGACTTGGCGGTTAGGGGTCTGATAGTAACCCTTCCATCCTTAGTTTTGGTGAAGGACTAAAATAAAACTACTTGGGGTAGATTCCCATTAAAATAGAAGGCAGGGAAGAGGTGGTAGCAAGGGTACTCAGCTCCTTTCAAGACATTGTGAGATTTCTTTCTCGTGCTTTTCTCTGGAACAATTCCTTTCACTCTTCATTTTCCAGGTGTCAGTTTAGATATCATTCCTCAGCAAAGTATTCTCTGAACACCAAATCTTATTATTCCTCCTCTGTCATTTTCTCTCATGGGCCCATCTTATTTTCAATCACTGCACTATCATGTTTATCATTATAGATTTAAGTGCTCAAAATGTACTTAAAATGTCTGACCCATTATTTAAAAAATTCCAATAAAGCCCTTTTAAGCTCTGCAGAATGAGTGCCTAGAGTGTTACTGGCACAATGCATTTGTTGCTTGAATGAACGAACGGATGAATGAATGGTTACCAGGCTTCCTTTGCTGGGGCTGCACTGGTTGGTGCCATATCAACTTGGTTGGGATGGAACTATATTTCCCAGGATCCCATTCCCTTTTTATCTCCAGAGAAGAGCTGGTAAAACAAGGACCTGTACAAGATTTTGAAAAGTAGAAGTAAAGCAATAGTCATTATTCTCAGAGTTCTTGCAACCAAATATGTGGAGGAGAACGGATTCAGAAGTACCCAAGGGAGTCTACTTGTTGTTTTCTCTCCTACATTCTTTATCCAGCTCTTCTCCCTGACTGCTAGGCCTGACTCCTACCTTCAAACCCAGATGTTTGCTGTGGATCTAGAGATGGAACCACACAGAGGCCAAAGCTTCTTACAGACATATCAAAAAGCTATCCCTTTTGCCACTCGAGTAGGGTCTCTTACATTTCCCTGCAACCTGGACTTGTCTACCCTGCACTAGTGCTTCAAGAGAACTGTCTTTGTTCCTGCAACCCTCCTTTCTGGATGTAACTTCCCTAATATTTGCCATAATTGTATAAGGTCTCATTCTGTAGTAAATCTCTGATGCAACAACAGTCACAATGCCTCTAGTTTTCTGATTAAACCTTGATTTTTGGTCTTGTGACCCATGGGCTCAGCCACATGGAATTCCCCTCTTCAAGGCGGATTGACCATAGCCTGTGCTGAGTGCCGGCCTACCAGCAGCAGAGGTCCGCCTGAATGTTGAGTCTGGCGCCTTTCCCCAGGGGAACCAGCCACCCATCTGATCGATTACTTAGGTCACTTCCATCATGGAAGGGCAGTTCTTTGTTCTTTCGGGAATAAACTCTTCCTCTGGACATGGATTTGTCTTCACTGACCAGAGTGCTTCTGAGAAAACCAGTATCTACAGATATATAGAATGTCTTATTTATTACTCTATAGACTATTGTTTCTGAACAAGGAATTCATTTTAGAGCAAATTAAGTGTATCAGTGGCTTTGTGTTCACAGAATTTACTGTATTACCATATTCCCGTCATACTGAAGCAACTGGTGGCTTTGTCTTGATTCCTCCAGGGAAGTTTGGGGAAACTGTGCAAAGAACTATGACCAGCTATGAAAAAAAAAAGGAATATGGAATAAATAGTGGAAAAAGGATCTTAGAAATACCAGTTATAATCCCATGACCAGTTGTAGAAATGAAGAACGGAGAAGCAATAAATTCTTCCTTTCTTTGATATATATTTGGATAGATGAATAGAAAAATGATAGCTATAGATACGTAGATAATAGACTAGCTAGTTTTTCTTCTATTCTCCTACTATCAATTATAAGATATATTCATGATTAACCTTAACCTCAATGTTAAGCTACTGCCTATCAAAGTGAGAGTGTGAGTCAGTAGAAGAGGAAGGAATGTCACTAAAAGGTGGATAAAGGGACACAGGCAATTTTGTGTATCTTTTTTTCAGGGGGAGAGGTTGCATATTTTCAAATAACTGTATCATGTTATGTAGAAGCTTGATTTTGCTATTGTTTATAGTCAGAAATTAAGCATGCTTTGAAGAGCAGTGTATAGCTGCCAAGCTGAGAAAGAATGAATTGTGCTGGATTATGGTGTATTTCATTTCCCAGAATCCCCCTCTCTCTGTGGTTCCAGGTGAGAGCCAATCGAGGAATTTAGATGAGATTTGGAATGTGGCAAGGAAGCAGTGGCGAATACTCCCAGAAGGATTCATGGTCAAATAAATGCTGACGGGCAGGCAGGTTCCAGCTTTTTCCGACCCTCCTTTACTCTTCTTTGAGCTTTTCTTCATGTTGCCTGGCCCTGGTGCCCAACAGCAGTGCCAACTAATACCAGATAATTGATGGTGGACCCACAGAGGTGGCAGTTACCTAAACGCAACAGATTCCTAGACCTTTCCATAGCTTCCTTTCAGTGGTCCAGTGGCTAGATGGGCTTGGCTTCTCAGGTATTCCTGCAAACTCTGATCTGTCCAGTCACATCAGTGCTTCAGGAGGACTAGGTAGTGATTTATTTTTTGATCCTCCAATTCCTCTTTCCAGACCTTTCCTTCTGCTATTGGCTGAGATGTCATTCCTGTAACAAACCCTTTATCTTGTAGTACTCATAGTGATTCGGCTTCCCTGACTGACAGACTCACCAGCCACCTAAAATTCTCCAGGACTAACTTTCACGATGTCCCATGCTTAATGCCTCGAATATCCCTGTGTTCTTGTAGTAGCCCTATCTGTTCTCTTATGAGAAATATCTGCAAGTATTCTGCTTTTCTTCTTGAGAGTGGTTCCAAGGAGATGGGCAAGGAATGCGTATTTTCTTTGTTATAAAAATTCCATGGACATTTGAATTTTTCATGTTAAGCTGGTAGGCATTGGAAGAACAGACATCTAATATTTTGTTGGAAACCATAGTTAGAGGTACCAAAGACCTCTCTTAATCCACCTAGTGTGGTTACAGTGAAAATTTAAAAATGAGGTAAAGCAAATATCCTTCCTAGTGATACTGTTCTTTGCAGAATGTGTATTGTTATAGAGGCTTCTTTGTTCTTGAATGTCAGACTGTTTTTTCCTGAATATTAGGCACTTCCCTCCAAAATACCAATACCCTTGGCCTCAGAGGAGAGTAAACTTTTGTATCAAGTGCTAATTATCCATCTCCTAGAATAGAACTGAAAAGGACACCAACTCATGAACAGAATGACATTGTATAAAAAGGATTCATCTCTGAAAGAGAGTAAAAACCTTTCCTAAAACTGAAATAAATTATTGGCTGGTCAAGTGCTCATTTCTATTTGGAGTGTGGGTTATGGAGAACTGAGTGCTTTCCTGTGTCTTTTATGGATTTACATCTCATGCTGATAGAAGCTACAAGCGCTGCACATGCTGTGGCCCCAGCAAGAATCATGTTGCATGACTGCTGCAGAGTTTCATGAAAGGTCGTTTATGGAGCTCAGGGCAGGGGAAAGGAAACCAGTGAGGCTTTGGGAAGCATCTCTGGACTCGCAATGGTCAAGCACTAGGGCCCAGGCCCTTAGAGCAAGCGGAAGGAACAGTTTCAGGAACCTGGAGAAAGGCTTGAGATGAAAGCACAACCAACCCACAGCCCAGCAGAGAGGGCTGGACAATAAATGCCTCTACTTCAGTCTCCCACGCTCCCAACCCTGTCAAGGCCTCCCATTGTCTAAATGCAATTGTAAGCCAGAGGTCAGGGGACGCTGGTTGGTGCAGTCCATGAAGATCAGCCCCCTCTGGCCTGTCTCAGAAAGGAGAGTGGATCGAGGGACAAACAGAGAAGGTCCATACAGGCTATTGCATCCACATTTATATAGGAGAAAACTAGTCTTCTTATTCGAGGTGTAGCCACCATGCTACTACATATTGTTAGGGCTATTTTTATGCCATGAACATGCCTGAGAGGGCACTCTTCACTCAGTAGCGTGCAGTCAGCTTCCGTGTCTGTTGCCTATCCAAGTTCGCAGGCTAGTAGGGACATACTCGTTTCAGCGAGAACCACTTGGCTTGAATGTTTTGAAATCTCTTTCATATTTTGTCTTTTTTAAGAGTCATGAGGGCATAGATGTTTCATTTAGCTTCTGTACATCAGAACTTACTAGCCTGTTTTGGGACTCCTATATTTGCGACGGCCCACAAGAAAACACAGTAATTTTATTATCATTAAGAAAATAAACTGTAAAGCACAAAACCCATCAATGATGCCTTCACAGTGAACCCTGGTTTTCATAAATAAATTTAATTTTATATTACCTCTTTCTCATTCACCACCAGAGTTTTCATTAAGTGTCACTGCATTCCAAATGCCAAGTGATTATAATGAACAAAACAGTTCAAGCCATTTAATCAGATAAATGACATTCGACAATCACAAAAAGTCTGTGGACTGGCTTATGCCGAGAATTAGCGAGGGATCCCTGTGCTGGAGGGACGTGCCACTGACAGGCCTCATCTCCCTGCGTATCTGCTGGCGATCCCAGGCTGGGATTCCCTGCAGCAAAAAGCAGGAGCCTTGGATTCTGTCTGTCCTTAGAAATGGCAGGTCCCCACTCTGTCGTTAAACCTCTGGAGTCATTTCTCTGTCCTTGATGAAACTACCTGGTGACTGTCCTCCAATGTCAGGTTTTAGCATTCTATCCGTTGATCTTTCCCTTACTTCATGCTTCTGAATAATATCCTTCTATCCAGAGCCATTGTTATCACCTTGCCTCTTCAAAGCTTTATTTGATGAATGATTATAATAGGATTATCCTGTTGAAAAGCAATTATTTCTCAAAATTTCTACCAAGGTCTCCTTATGCAGAGGAAAGCGAGTTTGTATTTCTGGGATTAGAGAGAAGCTTGGGAAGAAGAAGAAGATGGGTGCATCCCACTGTAAACAGGAAAGTCCTTGGAAGATTTATGGGTTTTTTTTTAGTAATTTATTTTGGTATCATTAATCTACAATTACATGTGAAATATTATGGTGATTAAACTACCCCCTTCATCAGGGTCCCCCTCACCAACCCCATTACAGTCACTGTCCATCAGCGTAGTGAGATGCTATAGAGACACTACTTGTCTTCTCTGAGTTGTACAGCCCTCCCCATGCTCCCCAACATTACATCTGCTAATCGTCCTGCCCCTTTTTCCCCCTTATCCCTCCCTTCCCACCCATCCTCCCCAGTCCCTTTCCCTTTGGTAACTGTTAGTCAGTTCTTGGGTTCTGTGAGTCTGCTGCTGTTTTGTTCCTTCAGTTTTTTTCTTTGTTCTTATACTCCACAGATGAGTGAAATCATTTGATACTTGTCTTTCTCCACCTGGCTTATTTCACTGAGAATAATACCCTCTATAGCTCCATCCATGTTGTTCCAAATGGTAGGATTTGTTTTCTTCTTATGGCTGAATAATATTCCATTGGGTATATGTACCACATCTTCTTTATCCATTCATCTACTGATGGATACTTAGGTTGCTTCCATTTCTTGGCTATTGTAAATAGTGCTGAGATAAACATAGGGGTGCATCTGTCTTTTTGAAACTGGACTGGTGAATTCTTAGGGTAAATTCCTAGGAGTGGGATTCCTGGGTCAAATGGTATTTCTATTTTGAGTTTTTTGAGGAACCTCCATACTGCTTTCCACAATGGTTGAACTAATTTGCATTCCCACCAGCAGTGTAGGAGGGTTTGAAGATTTATGTTTTATTGAAAAAAATTTGTAGAAATTTTTCATTCTATGTCATGAGATCATGAAATGCAAAAATAATGGTTTCTGTAAATCCAAAAGGATCGCAGTTCTATGAAGATATGACATATTTTTCTGTGGCCTCACACATCACACCACACCACTGTGAAATTTTATCTGAGAAGCACAGACTTTTACCTGTCAAATTAGCAAAGATTAAACACTGTACACAGACATGTCTGCATGCATGCACATGTGGACACACACACACACACACACACACACACACACACACCCTCACAACTCCCAGGTTATGAAGGTTATTGACTGGTGGGAAACAAAATTTCTGGAAGAAAATTGATCAAAATTAGTCAAACATTCATATACTTTGACCCAGCAATGCAACATTAGGAATTTAGCATAGGGAATGAATCACAGATGTACACAAAGATAGAGCTACGAGGAATTTGTTGGAAGGCAACTTACAAGAATGAAAAATCAAAAACGACATAAATGTACCACCGTAGTGAATCTGTTGAGTAACATTACAGTATATCCAGACGTGGGCTACCATTCAGGTAGATGTTGGCTCATTACCCAGCATCTCCTTCCCTTTCCCCTCCTAAGAATACCCAGATTTTCTTAAAGTATTCTTACCTCCCCAGCACTTGGCCTATACATTTCAGGAGATGACCACGCCCTCACTCAAGAAATACACCCTGATTGGTTCAGTGTCCAAACTAATCGGTACAAGCCATTCCCTATAGTGCCTCCTTCTGGGATTGACTTTACATCTACTTTATGCTTTCTCAGTCCAGGAGGTTGGAAGGCTAAGCCCGGCATGTTTAAAACTCCTTGTGACCAGGGCTCTCCCATGAAGTTCTCCCAGTTAACCTCCCTCCTGTGAGATTTGGAAGCTGGCAGAGGGTGGCCTCACCTTTCTGTCATAATGCGGACACAGATGTGAGGGCTGGCAGCCAGCAGCTTCTCTGAACCCGTTTTCTCCTCCTAATGCAGGGGTACCATCAGGTACCTTGCATGGAAATATGGTAGATGACCTTACACCCACTGTCTCAGTATTTTTTTTCCTAGACATTGTGACAGCAGTGTCACCTGACTGAATGATCTGAGAATTCTTGGATTCGGTTGGGTACTTTCTCAAGTGTTACTATGCCCAGAATCAGGAGCGGGGATGAGGACCTTAGCATTCAGTTCAAGGCACCTCTGCTCAGACCCATGGTATCCATACCATGAATGTGGCTTCTTTATAAACCCAGCCTGCACCCACTTGAAATTTGCCAGACAATAGAGATTCAATTTTCCCACAGAAGAAACTGGGTAGGAATTCAGGCATCTGGCAACTGCTCTTAGCACTGATACTAGTGACCTAAGTGTGACCTTGATCGAATACATTGACCTCTCAGGACCATCGTTTCTTCTTGAGAAGAAAGCTTCCGATTTTAGAAGCTCCATGTATTAGTGAGTCAGAATAGTTGACAGTTTTTATGCAAACTCAATCTTTATGCAACCAAAGGTCAGCCCTGAAATGTTTTTTCACTTCATAAACATCTTTTAAACATGCCCTTTAATAAATTTGCCCTAGGGTACATGGCATAAAAAATAACAATTAAAATGTGTTGCACAGAATAGCAATGTCCAGGGCATATTATAAATTGATCCCTTTGAAAACTGCTGAGAGTTTATCTTATTTGACCCACAAATCAGCAATTTCATATGGCTTTATCTATTAAAATCATCAAAATGCAAAATTTTTAAATGTGCTGTGTTCATCTTGAACACAAACCGATTAGGAAAAAACTGAGAATTTCATGTTTCTCTCTGACTTTACACATTAATGCCACAAATCTTTAGAGTTATTTTCTTTTTTTGGTGGCAGAGGGTGGAAGGGAGAATGATGCTACTATACTTCAGTTTCTATAAAAGACAAAAAGGTGCCTGAATCCCTCTTTATCCTCTAGCCAGAAAGCTTCCAGTTCATTTCCCCCTGCGGGGCAGAGTCTCAAAGGAGCCCGCCCTGTGCTCTGGGACACCCTGTCCTGCCCCTGTCTCCTGGGCTGCCTCGTGGGGTGGGGGGCAGGCATTGCAGGCATGGGACACCGTGGGCAGCGCCTTTGCTTACATCCTCTTAATCCAGGTCTTTGGCAGAGTAGGCATGGAATCCACATCTTTGTCAGCAATGCTGGTAATATTAAGAGGGCAGAGCAACGAGATAGCACGTATGTGCCAGACACTGGTTGAAATGCTGGGTACCTATTAAACCACCTCCTCTTTACTTCCCTATGAGAGATGTGCTATTACTGCCCACTGCACAGATGAAGAGAGTGAGGCACATGACGTTTTCTTTACTTGCTCAAGATCACACAGCTAGCAAGTGGCCCTGCCAGGCCCCAGCCTGTCACCTCATGCTTTGCTGCCTGACTGGTTAGGCTTCCAAACACATGATTGTCAGGGTCTCGGGCACAATTCCACAGTCATTCTCAGACAAGGAACACTGCCACCTACCCTCAAAGACGGGTTTACAAATGCCCCTTATAATGAGTAAATACCTATTCATTCACAGCATTTTTCTGGCGCGGTGCAACTGGAGAACCCCTACACTCTCCTGCATATCTGCGTGGGGTTGCTGGTAGGAGCCTTATACCTATAGCAGGTCACAATCTTATGGTTGGGGGAGGCAAACGTATTTTCTACAAGCAACTTCTCTCTGGGACTCTCAGGCATCCCTCCAGGGTTATCCTCATTTGAACCCCTACCCTAGATACCGAAGAAGAGAAGCATCTCCTTGAACTATTTCGGTTATTTTTTAAGGTTTAGATGGGTAAGAGAGGATCATGCTATTTAATAAATTTATCAATAAAATAAGTCCATCTATTTTTATTTACCTAGTGTATTACTTATCTACTACCTACTCTAAATGAAAGAATTTCTAAACAGTTAACCTACAGCAATTCTCCATTTAAATGCCTGCTATTGTCTTCAAAGCCCCTCTTTGAAGAGCTCTATTGCTGTTAAACTGCTGCTGCTTTTTTCCCTGGAAGGTTTGGAACTCTTGTCAATGACTGGTCTTCTGCGCTGATTCACAGACAGGGAAACCACGCTGGATATTTGATGGACACTCCTGTCCTGAGCCTGGGGGGCTGTTATCCCTCCTTTCAAGTATGAGGCCAGCAGGCGAGGTGCCGTCCAGGACTGCCCCAGGCATTCCCCTGGAGCCCTTTGCTGCATGAATCCTTCAAGAAGGGTACACTCATTCCAGATGGAGACATGAAAATGATAATCACCCCAGGGTCTGTCCTAAGAACCTGCAGGTGGATGATGGACTGTCTGTAGAACTTGGCTATTTTCCTTGAATGCACTTTGGAGTCTGAGAAATTTGCACATCTTTTTCCTTAGCAAGCAAGTTATTTTAAGAAAAGAAAATGCCCTCATCCACTTAGCATTGTAGATTCAAGGTAAAACTTCTGCCTTTCAGCAGGTTGGGGTCTTGTGAATTTTTTTCCACTTTACCTGTGGGGCACCATGTGCCCCCAGTTTAGCCACAGAGGTTCTTTTAGGGACTTGCTGGGCTTGGGTGCCCCATCCTTAGGTCAGCGATGACTTTACTATTCTAAGAAGGCCTGCAAGGACATTATTTGATAATATCCTTGGTGGCCCCCATGGCAAAGATTTGGAAATGTGCCCATGGTGGTCCCTCTACCTTCTTTATCCTGACTGGAGTCCTTTCACTGCCCCATCTGGAGTGCTTGGCTCAGGGTTACAGAAGGACAGATGCCTAGCAGACGGTTCATCAGAGGACCTGGCACATGGTTTGGCCGAGAAAAATCTTGGCTAATACCTCTGAGCTGGGGAAGCTTCCGAGTGAAGAGTAGCTCCAAACCTTCTGTACAACCAGGAATGTTTTGCTTATTAGATTTTTTAAATGGTGCTCAGAGTAAATATCTAGACAGCAGCGGTGGTGGAGATCTGGCACCACAGACAGTACCAAAGGAAGGTGTTCCCTTTGACCACTTTTACCACATCTATAAGGCTTGGGTAGGGCCAGTCCCCGAGCCTGAACAGAATGAGGTTAATCCTAAAAGATTTTGACAGGTGATATTTTAATTGAAAGATGCAACTCTGATCAACATACGATGTCTCGAATGTCTAATCGGCTGCTTAAAATGAGTATGTGCAAGCCTGTTCGTTCCAGCCTTCCTCATCTCAGTTAATCTTTCAATTTGCTTAAACCCAAAACACTTAGAATCATTCCTGATTCCTCTTTCTCTCATATGCAACATCTAGTTCATCAATAAACCTCGTCAACTCTCCCTTCCAAACATGTATCACATTCAACCTCTCTATTATCACCCTGGTTGGGAGCTGTGATATCTCTCAGCCAGATTATTGTAGAAGCCTATTACCTGGCACTTCTGCTCCCATTTTTATTCCAATTCAATCTATTCTTAAAATAGCATTTTTGAGTGAGACTGCTGAAACCCATGTCCCACCATGCTGTTTCTTTACTGAGAACACTCCAGTGGCTTCCCTGGCATACGTGGTGGAAGTTCCCGCAGGCCCGCAAGGTCATGTGTGACGGAGCTCCTTGTGTCTCTGCACGGATCTCTCCCTGCCCCTCCCGGGCTCATTCTGCTCTAGGCACGCCAGCTTCCTCTCTGGCTCAGGGACTCCCAAGACACCCCCCGGCTAGGATGTTCGCTCTCGCTGTTCCCTTTGCCAAGTGTTCTTCCCGCAAATATCCACCTGGTGTCCCCCAGCTCGCACTCTGCATCCTCCATTTCCACTTAATTTTTTTCCGTGGCATTTATCACGATCAAATATACTATATATTTTTCTCATTTTTTAATTCTGTCTGTGCTAAAATATATACTTCTTAAAGGCAGGGATTTTTGTCCCCCTTTTAAAAAGTTATTATATCCCTATAACCAGCTCTAAGAATAGAGCCTGACACAGAGTAGGCCCTCAAAAGCTATGTTTGGAATAAGTAAATCATATATTTCCCAAATATGTGTTGAGTACTGTGCTAATCGCTGGACATATAGTGGTGAACAAAATAGAGAAACATTCATCACCTCGTGGGTCATAAAACCTAATGGGCAGGGACTATGGTCCCTTAACAATTAATTAATTAGACAGAGAAATGAGAAAGAGTTGAAGCATTTCAAGAACTGAAAACTGTTGAATGAAGCTGAAGAGTACAGCTTGAGAAATAGCATTGTTGAGGTTTTGGGCATTATCCTGACCATGGGAAGCCGCTGACCGCTTTTCAGCAGCTGAGTGACCAGTCCCGTGGGCACTCTGTGCGGTCCTGGCTGACTGCAGGACGAGAGCGGATGGGAAGAGGTCAAGAGTGGCCCAGGGGGATGTGATGAGAGGGGATGGCGACAGCGCCGGGGCCGGGTGGTGGCCACAGACCGGGCTGGCCTGCACTAGAGAGACCGGCACAGACCTAGAGCCAGTCTGAAGAGGATCTGAGTAGTTGGAGGGTGAGGGATCACACAGGAACTCCAGCTTCTGCCTGGAACAGCAGGGGCACGCCAGTTCCTGCGTAAGTGGGCTTTGGGATGCAGGGTGGCGAGCGTGACAACAGGGACGAGGTCATGAGTCAGCCTCGGACACATCAAGGGGGCCAAGCGTGTGCGACGTCCCCCTGGTGCAGTCCCCGCTTAGGGATAAGTCTGAGCGATAGCAACAGCTTCAAGAGTCATCCGTCTATAGACAGATGGTGGCCCAAGCCATAGGGGTGGATGGGATCACAGGAGGGAATTAAGATGAATAAGGAAGGTGGTCTGGGGCGGAATGTCACCTGACACCAATATTCAAGGCTTGGTCATGTGGGCAAAAAAAGGTTGTTTGTAGAACTAGGACAAAAGCATCGTGTCGAAGAAGCCAGTGGAAAGGAGAAGTTTACAGGGGAGGGTGTAGTTAGCTGCACACATTACTTCGAGGTGGATCAAGGCAGGGCTGAAAGTGAACGTTGGAATGGAGAACTGGGGGCCCCCGGTGAGGGCAGGGTCAGAGGAGCACCAGGCATCAGGCAGGAGAACTGGGGGCCCCCGGTGAGGGCAGGGTCAGAGGAGCCCCGGGCATCAGGCCCTAGGACAGTGAGGAGAGATGATGAGGACGCGAGGCGATGGGAGCGGAAGGCAGACGCTCCGCTAGAGATTTAGCTGTGAAAGCGAGAAGTGGGCGCGGCCCGGGGGTGAAGGTGCTCAGAGGCGCTCATTAGCTTCCAGGCTAGTGGTGTGTTGGGAGGAGGCAGCAGCCAGGAAGCGCCTGCACAGAGTTTGCAGCCCCTCAGAGATGGGTGGGAAAGTGTTGCAGACGGAGGGAACGGCCGAGGCTTAAGGCGCATTGAACTTGGCACATTTGTGGAGCAGGAAGACCAGAATGCTCGGAGCCCAGTGGCAAAAGGGTGAGGGTGTGTTGGGAGAATTAGGCTCTGGAAGAGTATTTTGACCACCATGGCACAGAGTTTGAATTTCTTCTAAATGTGCCTTTAAGCCACAGGACAGTTCCAGCTGGGGGAGGTCAGATGTGAACTCTTCTGAATGAATGGTGAGGGAAAGCAGGCTTCTCTGGCCTTAGAACAAATCCAGGCCTCTTTCTGACACGTTCCCCTGCCTCTGAGTCTATCCAGCTCTCTGCTGTGCTCAGAGACTCTCCACACCACACCTTTGGAAATTGATGAGAAACAAGAAATAAATCCCATCAGTCAAAGAAGGTAAAGAGGGTGGTTGATATTCCATCATCCCTGTGAGGGTAGAATAAGAGAACACAGAAGAATGTTCTGATATTGCAAGAGCTTGTCTCTCCTCTTCTTTAAAGCTCCCAATATCCCCGTCTCACCGACAGTTGATGCAAAGTCCTTGCTTTGACCCATGAAGCCCATTGTAATCTGCCATCTCATCTCTATTCCCTCCCTTCCAAGCATAACTGCCAAGTAAGCCTCTGCTTCCAAGGCCTTGAACCTGCAGCTCCCCTGCCCGAATGCTTTGCCCTCACGTACCCTTACAGTCCTCTCTGTTTCCTTAGACAGACCTTTGCTTAAGTGTCACCTCTTCCCTGCATCCCATAGCCAAGTTTTCAATATTCCCAGCATAGAGTGGAACTAATTACTGAATGACGTATTGTATATCTTACTTAATTTTGTTTATTGTCGCCTCACTCACTGAAATGAAAGCTCCATGAGAGCAGATGGTTCGGTCTGGCTCGGTCTGACTCCCTAGCGCCTAAGACAGGGGAGTGAGATTTAACTGTGCTTGAAGATTCTAGAAGGGAGACAGGGACACCACCTTATCACAGGTTACACGCTTGCATTTGTAACCCTGGCACATAGGAGACACTCAGCAATCACCCGCTGAGGGAATGCATGAGGCATGACTGGTGTTCGGTAGGAAAAGGGACACCACTTCCATTTGGATGGCATGGAAAAAGGCAGGATGGGTACTTGCCGATTTGTGACAACTATCTGAGAATGTCCCTCCCTCAGGGCCTCTCTTACTTTGTGAAGTGGCAAGTAAGGGTGGGAAAAGTGAGTAGGGTTAACAGGTGGAAGGAACACGCAGGGAGAAGCGTTGCAGTGATTACTGTGGGGAAAAGAGTACAGCGACAGAGCAAAGGTAACAAGGCTGATTTGGGTGGCCGTGAGTTTACAGCGGTGCCAGTGTGCCTGCCTGGCAAGTGTGCTCTGCCAGCAGTTGGTGGGCCAGGTGCAGGCACGAAGAAGACGGGTAGTTTGCATTTTCCAGGCGTTGGGATGACTGAAGAAGGGAGTTGTAGCTCTTGGAAAGAGTGTAGTTGGAAGGCAGCCGACTGAAGCTGAGCTGAATCAGCAGAGAGAGGATGTGGGCAGGTTGGCGGCTGGGACAGCGCTGCAGCCCCCTCTGTCCCTCCCGTGAGGGTGCCCACAGCTTAGCCTGCTGACCTCGGAAGAGTCTGCCTCTGTCTCCTCCTGGCATCCCTCCAGGTTGGGGGATGAGGCCAGTTTCCCCAAGATTTGCTGTACTCCCTGAATCATTTCTTCATGGTGGGCACAAGTGGGAAGTAGGAATTGAGGAGACTCCGGGGTTTGTGTGTTATGGTGGTTAACGTAGGTAATGCAGGAGTGCAACGGAGAAAGAGCAGTGCATAAGGAATTCCATTTTTTAACATGTTCCATCAGGATGCTCATGAGACACGCAGAAGACCGGTGAACAGCTGGATCTGTGACTCTGGAGTACAACATACTAGCTGGGTGGGTTGAAGTCGGATATTTGTACATTATCCATATGTAGGCGGTGATTGTAACCAAGAGAACAAACAAGTAGAGTGAGTGGGAAGACAGGGCCTGGACATGACGTCGGTGACAGCTGCACTTCTGGGGCACGTGGAAGAACATGCAGCCAAGAAGACTGAAAGGCGGGTGGAAGAAACCAGGGAGGATGTGGCCACGACCAAGGGAAGAGAAGTTTGAGAACAGCAGAATAGTCAAGAGGGCCCAGTGCTGCAGTGGGTCAGGTGACACGGGGCCCGAAAGGAGAGGCCACTGGGCATCTCATGGGACCCAGAGGTGCTGACCCCCCAGAGCTGCAGGGACCGTAGCCTCCAGGGAGGACCATGGGGAATGATCTCTGAATTCCAGCCCAGGACTCCCTTTAGGTTTCATAAGTCAAATGAGAAGGTTGGACGAGATGACTAAGGTAATTCCTTCTAATTTGTTAAGTTCCTTCTGGTTTTAAAATCATGATTCCCAGATCTTCACAGGAATGGGTGCCAACAGCAAGAAAAAATGGGCCTCCCCTGGGGAATGTTTCCAGGCTGGCCCACTAAAGCACTCACATAAACAGCCTACTAAACCTCTGCTGGGATCAAAGGCGGATAAGCGCACCTCCCTGATGGAGGGATGTGCCAGACCCAGGCTCCAGCGGCCTGTCCTCCGCTGGATACACACCTGCCCCTGGAGGCCCTGCATCCCCAGGTAGCTCTTCAAGCTTTACTTACTGTCAGAAGTGGCTGCCACATGGAACCCTAATTCCATATGAGGTAGGATGACTGCTTGTCCAAAAATTGGTTGGAAATATTGAGGCAGTTGGTGGCGGCTGGACTAGATGACCTTGTGGCTATTTTCAACCTAATGACCCTGATCTCCTCTAAGGGAGTCTTCCTTCCTGTTACTAATTTTGTCATGTTTCCCATGGGGATTCTGTTGCCAAGGTCTTCTACTCTGGTTTCCAGTCAGGGCTCCCTCAGCTGGCTTTCCTTGCCTTCCTATAGATCTTCCTCTTTAATACTAGGGTTGGTGAGGCCCCTGACCTTGGTGGGCCTGCGGAGCTGAGTTTTCCTCTCCTCTCAGCTCCTCACTGGACCTGTCACTCCCTGGGGAGATGCTTCACCATGTTGGTCTTTGACCATGCGGGCCTAGGACACCCTAACAGGAGGCGAAGTCATGGCCCCCTGGACAGAGTCTTGTGGCTGCTTCCATTCCTCAGCGCCCGCCAGCCCCTCTCTGGGGGTTGGGAGCAGGACGAGGAAGGCGACTTCCATCTCTGCCCTCTCTGTCGTGCATTTTCCTTAGGAAGACCTACCTGCTAGGAAACAGCTAGGACAAGTCATAGGAAAAGGCTACGTCCGTGCCTCCTGCCTGAGCCAGAGGCTGTACAGGCCTCCCCCACGTGCCATCTCCCTGTATGCCCCCCCAGAACCAGGCACCCTGCGTACACTGTGTTGCTGGAGAGGAAGAGCTAAGAGGGAAGCAGGAGCTTAATGGCCTTTCTCCCTGGAGGAGGGTAGGGATACAACACCTTCATCACCGCTGTTACAGAAATGCAGAACAAGCCCCTATTTCACACTGCTTCCCCTGCCTTGACCCGCCTGGGTCGGACAGCATCCACTCCCCTGTATCATCACCCGGTGACCAGTGTGAGCCGTGACACCATCTCTTCCGCTCCGTCTGCCTCTTCACGGCACTGTTCCAGCTCTGCAAACAATTAGGCATCGGGGTCATCCGGGGGGTGCACAAAGGCATGGCGGCCAAGGGGCGTTCATGTCATTCCGTGTGACTCAGCAACTCCTCTGCCTGCCCGCAGATGGGCCGCGGCTCACACAAGCTATCCGTGGCAGAAAATACTAGTCAGTGGTAAAGGTGACCACATGTACAGATGGTGGGTGAGGCGGTGCAAAGGCTTATTTTTACAAGGCTCCCCTAACTCTGCTCCTGCCCTCCTCTGCAAACCATTTATCCCACAAATATTTATTGAGCACTTACTATATGACAAGTGATGGGAATAGAATGATGTGAAACTGTAATAGAAAAAATATGCATTTGGTGGTCATCCCAGGTTCCTGGTACAGAACTCATAAAACCCTTGGAATATCTTGAGTGATAGACATGGTAGGAGCATCTTTTGCTATTCATAAGAAGCCCCTTCCAACCATGCCTGAGTTTATGTTAATGAGCGGGCTGGTAGCTGGAAGCGCCCAGAGAGCTTCAGGATGGGGCTGGTTGACGGAGGAGCCGACCTGTGAGCAGAGGGCTGCAGTTTTCAGTCCCACCCCAAACCTCCAGGGAGGGGAGAGGGCCTGGGTGCTTGAGTCCATCACCAGTGCCCAGTGATCTAATCAATGATGTCTAAGTAATGAAAAATCCCTAAATGCAAAGCTATGGAGAGCTTCTGGGTTGATGAACACATCATGTGCTTGAAGGGTGACATACCCCAAACCCCATGGGGACAGAGGCTCCTGCACTAGATTCCTTCTGGACTTCACCCTATGTACATCTTTATCCGGCTGTTCATTTGCGTTCTTTACAATAAATGGGCAATAGTAGACAAAATGTTTCCCTCAGTTCTGATAGCTGTTAATAGCCAATTATTAAACCAGAGGAGATCCTGGGAACCGTAATTTGCAGCCAAGTCAGGCAGAAGTAGCAAATAACCTGGCAACCTATTTCTTGCATTTGGTGTCTGCAATTGTCAGAAGTGAGGAGTCTTGTAGGACTAAGTCCTTAACCTGGGGGGCTGTGCTTATTCTGGGTAGTTAGTGTCAGAATTGAACTGACTTGTCAGACATCTAATTGGTGTCTGCAGATAACTGGAGAATTGCTCGGCAAGGAAAACCCACACATCTGGTGTCCGAAGAACTGGTAGCAGAAAACAGCCCGTGAAGTGGTGACTAAGGAAGGCACAGTCTCTGTCCTTGCAGGTCTCTGGGTCTTGACAGCGAGGCCCTCAGCCCTCGTCTCCGAGCACCTTCCCGTTCACCCCACCAGTCATTCTGGCCTGTCTCTGGTTGTTTATAAACACCAAGCATGCTTTGTACGGGTGGAGACTCTGCCCAGAACGTTTTCCCTGAAGATGCCCTCAGGCCTCATCCTTCCTTTCCTTCCCGTCTCTGCATCAATGACACCTCCTTGTAGACGCCTTCCCTGAGGGGCCTGTCTAAAATGTCATCCGTGTCACCCCCCGTGACCTGACATTGCCTTATTTTTTTTCCCATGGAGCTCTTACTGCTCCTACTATATTTTAATTTTTTTCCTTGTTTATGGTCTGGCTCTGCCGACGGGAACGCAAGTTCCCAGGAGCAGGGTGTGTGCCCGCCCTTCTCGCCGGAGTCTTCCCTGTGCTGGACTGGGGCCCGGCACACACAGAGCACATGCTCTGTGAACATCTGTTTGTCAAACAAAACAAATAATGAATGAACCATGCAAATGTTTTCTAAATCACAGCTGCGAGGAGTGCCTCAAAGGAGCAGTTACAGAGTGAGGTGAGGGCTCGTCACCAAGTGTGTGTGCGGGTCTCGTGACGTAAACAGGGGGTCTTGGAAGGTCTCTTTTGTTGGCTTTGATGGCTTGACAGACAGTTTGGTGGCTTCACCCCTGTTGCAGAGATGCTGGACCTTGTTTCCAGTAGTCACTGCCACACTGGGCCTCTCTGGCTACCTGTTCTGTATGTTAGCCACCAGTCATGTTTACCTATTTAATTTTAAAATTAAAATTAAAATACAATTAAAAATTCACTTTCTAAGTCACACATTGCAACTGTGACTTAGCCACATTTCCAGCGCTCCGTAGCCACACAGGCCTAGAGGCTACCAGGTCGGGCGGCAGCATTAGAGACGGACGGAACCGTTGCTGCCGATGGCTGCAGGCGGCGGTGCCGGTCTTGAGAGCCTCTTGAACCAGGAGGCCAGTAGGTGTGGCAGTAGCCACTTCCACATTGGCATCCGTATCCATCCCCATGAGCAATGCCAGAGAGAAAGAGAGAGCGAGTGAGACAGAAAGCAGAGACCTGGTCACCACTAACCCTCATGGTGGGATCATGTCACATTTCTTGTGAACTTGCTCTCCCCCTCGAATCACGGACAACCTCCCCCTCTGTCCGTCCACCTGTGCCCCTCACACTAAGAGACTCCTTTTCTCGTGATGCGGGGCCCAGAAACCAAGTCCAGCAAATGGTGGTTCTTGTTCCTATACTCACTTCTCCTGCTGGAAAGAGGAGAGGCTTTGGTATCATCTACATGGGAGGAACAAAGCGGGAGCTCACTCGGGCTTCAGAGGGAGGCTCACCCGTGATTCATGACACCATTGCTGAGAGACCAGGAAGTCAGGCGCACGGCCCCCTTTTCAGGTTAAAGCGTCACAGCCTCATGAGAAAGCTGTAGAAAGAGAAGGCCCGTAGAGCCTGCACAGCAAGGTGGCCAGGGCAGCCTCGGAAATCTGCCCTTGGCCAGCAGGCTGTTTTATGGTTCTTGCTTTCTCTGGGTGTATCCCTCCTAATGCTCCTTCTGTCCTCTACTTTTTTTGACAAGCCCAGCCAGGCTTAGATATGCTAAGGATAGCCAGAGACAAAAGATTCTGTCCCCACCTGTGCTGGAGCATTCAAGATTCTGTCCCCACTTATGCAGGCATTTCTGGGGGCAGGCTGGGGGCAGAGGAATTTCCTGTGAGCAAGTCCCAGGGGGAAATAAAAACCCACCAGGCAATATTGGATCCACTTGGCAAATTTCTTCCTGCCTGGAGCTTCAGCTCCTAGGGTGAAAACCTTGGATGTTTTAATAACAGCAGAAGGGTCTAAGTCTGAGGTCTGGCAGGACACAGCACCTGGCCACAACCACCACAGTGCCTGGAGATCAAATATTTGCGGATCTTGAAGAACCTGGTTGTGTGGTCAGACACGAAGAAAACTCAAAGGTGGAATTATTAATGTACATGTGAGTTACTTGTCATCTCGCATTTGTAATAAAAGAGCA
The DNA here is from genome assembly GCA_029783875.1 of Phataginus tricuspis. Lineage (NCBI taxonomy): Eukaryota > Metazoa > Chordata > Mammalia > Pholidota > Manidae > Phataginus > Phataginus tricuspis. The sequence continues at coordinate 16,845,016 of JAQQAC010012408.1, forward strand.
GCGAAAATATTCCTTGTGAGATTATATGCTAATGTTAATTTCTTATATTGTCTTTGAATAAGTGCAGGAGAGATTTTCCCCAACAGTCCAACAAGCGAGTTTATTGGCAACTATGTGTGAATATGCTCATTTCCAGGAATCAGTTACAAGCAATGCATTCTGTGTCTGTAACAGCCTTTGTCATAATTGTCGCCTCACACACCTCTAACTAGAGACCCTCTTGGGGTCACTCCAGTGGCCAGGGAGTAAATAGGAAAAATGAGCCGTCCATCAGTTTAATGCTATTCTTTTCTTTCACACAAAAGCCTCCACTCAGCTGATGATGACCAACATAAAAACTAAATCCATCTTCTTTATCACCCCTCTCCAAAAGGACAATTCTGAGAGGCAGGGAAGAGGAGAAAATATGCAGGATTACTCTTACCTTTAGTCCCTGGTCTGCTGTTGTACTTAGAGTCTATCCACTTGGAAAAGAAAATCAACTACGAAAATGTTCCTCTTGCAATTTAGTATAAATACGGAGATGTGAATCGTAAGCAAGGTCTTTGGGAGTAGGATTCTTGGAATGGCCTTTTTAATATTATGGAAAACATCTTAAAATAGGGTCAGAGAAAATGGTAAGCCATTCATTCGTTTATTCGTTCATTGAATAAATACATACTGAGTGGCTCTTAGTCTCATATGTATGCTGGACACTGAGGACGTGGCAGGTGAACAAGGTGAGATCCAGTTCTTGGCGTCATGAGGTTTACAATCTAGTGGTGAAGATGACTAACAAGTAAACAACTGAGATCAGTGCTGCCAGAGGGGAAGCCTAGAGAGCGTATCACTCCACTGACAGTCCGTGGGGATGGTAGTGAATGACACAGGGCCCTTTCTGAGGAAGATACTTTTAATATACCCTACAAAGGGCGGGTGGGAGTTAGATGGATGGAGGCGGGGACAGTGGGGGTAAAAGGGAGAAAGGTGCATGTGTTCGCTCTGGGGCAAGAGAGAACAGCAGACGTTTCAGGAACTAAAATCAGCTAAGAATGGGTGGTGCAGAGAAAACAAGGAGCATGGTGCGCAATGCAAGTGGGGCCGTTAGGAAGGATCCCGAGTAGCCCCACCAATCACGATGAGAAGTCAGAATTATGCAAAGGGAAATGGGGAAAGAAGGACTTAAGCACAAGGATGGAAGCTTTAGAAAGATCCTTCTGTGCAGCAAGAATGACTAGAAGAGTTTAAGGTGAGAGGCTTGGGGTAGCTAGTTAGGTGGTCTGTGCAGCCGTCCAGGTGAACAGGCAGCTGTTTAGAGAAACGACCAGGCTCAGTAGATCCCCAAGACATAGAATGCGTTTAATGACTGATTAGACTGAGGGAGAGGTGAGAGCAGAGAAGGAGTGAAGGATGACTCGTAGACGCCTGGCTTACGCAATGGGTGGATGGTGATGTTCTCAGTGAACCAGGTACACTGAGGAGGAGTGGTTTTAGGGAATCAGGAAGCATATGACAAATGTCATTAGAGAAATGTTGAATTATAAGTACTTATGGATGTCCAACTAGAGATGTCATGCAGACAGTTTGCTATGTGGCTCTGGCGCCCCATCAACACAAGGCTGCATATCTACCCCACTTTAATCTCCATTGAAACACAGAAACATATTATAGATAATGCCCTTGGAAAAACTAGTTATGACTTAGTAAAAATGGAGGTGAAAATATGTTCTTTAACCTCAGAATTCTACCTCTGGGATATTCTCCCCAAACAATTATCCGGAAAGTGAGAAAAGGCATAGGCCTTGAATTCTGGTTTATAATAGCAAAACCCAGGAAAGTGTTCATACCCAACAGACTGGGCTAGTTAAATAAATAATATATACCAAGCAAACAGAATATTGTACAGTTTCTAAAAAAAGTAATTATAGATATAGCACCTTAGAGATACTTTGCCATGTAAAGGCAAATGGAAAAATTCAAAGTTCTATTTATGCTGCGATTATAATTTTGTAAAAATTATCAGACCTGGACGGCTCGTAGAAGGGCGCTCGAACAAACGAAGAGTCGACTTGCTGAGTGAGGGAATTGTGCTTTATTTATTTATTTATTAACATGTTTGTGAAGTAAGCATGATAAACAAGTAAGATCAATGTGGTCTTGTTGTTTGAGTTTGGTTCTGAAGCAGATGACTTGCATCCTAGCTAACTGTGGGCACTGTCCTGCAGAGAGACATGCCGTCGAACGGGGCGATCGACCTCGTCAAGAAGGATCTTATCCCAGCTCAGCCCACCATTAGTCAGGAAGCTCATTTCGGAATGTGCCCCAGTTTCTCCACCAAAACACAGGGAAGAGATCCTTGGAGCGCTGGTGAGTCTCCGCTGGGTGCCTGTGGAGTCTGTCCTCAAGGGTCAGGTCTTACTCTTCCGGACCACTTTCAATTTCTGGAGGTTGAGGAACTTAACATGCAGTTGACCTCTTCGCATTCTTTTGTCCTGTTCCTGACTTGCCCAGGAACCTAGCAGGAAGCAACGGTCAAAGGTCTGAGACAGGTTCTTCTCTGTTTTGTCCAATATTTTCATCCTCAACCTCATCAAAGGCCCTTCAGTGAATATTATTTGCAAACGATCATGGAGAGTAAGTGCCCGTGGTTTCCAAAAGAGAAGCGCTCTGGAGAGCCTGTGTGCCATTCTTGTGCACTTGATTATGTGCTTTGCAATCCACGGCAGAGCAAGGGTCTTGCTCCCAGGGGGACCTTGATGATGACACGACCAGCAATAAGCTGGGCCAGAACGCAGAGCTCCCGGGTCAGATGTCATCCTGCAATAAATTGTGAGCAAGATCACTGTATGGGCAGGATCCTTTGTTTTCCTAAAAACAGAAGCTATGCCTGCAAACTAGTATAGAAAATGAACTCTGGTGGCAACGTATAGTGAGGACAGATTTCATGCTTTTGAGATAGGCTGGGCTATGTGGCAAAAAAAAAAAATCGATGCCAATGAAATAATGGAACATAAACCCTCAGAGGTAAAAGAGCTCTTTTCATTCTGGGAGGAAAAACAAAACCAAGCAAAAATGGCTTGAGGATGTCCTTGTCTTGCATTTATGACAAATGCAGGATTAAGCAGATTGGCCGGGTGAGTTCACACGGGAGAGATGAACGGCTGAATATTGAGATGCACCATTTTTCTCCAGGGCAGCCAACAAGAAAGTTTCAGTGAATGCCACAGTGGGGTGGTCCGGTAACAGGGGCCAGGCAGGGCATTGTTGCGAGTGGAATTCCTGTTCCAACTGCTTTCTCCCCTCAGCAGGGGGTGAGTTCCCACGTCTTCCTAGGATGCAACATTCACCTGGGAAGTTCTGAAAGCTCTTGTGTCTGTTAGGATTGACTGCAATGTCCTCATGTAACAGCTGCCTGGGTATGTGATTTACAGCTGGCAAAGGGATAGTTTGGTGTTTTTACAAATGCCCAGTAGCCTTATATTTGTAACTTTTTGTTTTGAAATCATTTGAAGAGTTACAAAGAGAGTAAAGAGAGCTCCCATACACCCTTCCCTGAATGTTAACATCACAGATAGCCGTGTCAAAATGTAGAAACATTGGCACAGATTTATTCACATTTCACCACTGTTTTCAGTCCTTTTTCTGTTGCAGAATCCAAGTCAGGACGTGACACTGCATTCAGCGGTCTGCTCTCTGCAGTCTTTTCTGATCTATGATCGTTTCATAGTATCTCCTTGTTTCTCATGACCTGAATGCTTTCAAAGTATCCTGGTCAGGTATTTAGTGGAATGTCCTCCATTTGTGTTTGATGATTTCTCATGACTAAACTGGGGCTATGGGCTTCGGCCCCGAGGTGGGGTGGCCCTATTACCATGTGATAGTCACTTGACGTCACCATGACTTACTGTGGGAGGTTCCACCCTTGGCTAAGGTGGCACCTTCCAGGTCTTCCCACTGAAAAACTACTGTTCTTCCCTTTCCACACTCTGTTCCTTCAAAGAGAGACAGTAAGTCCATCCCACAAGCAGGGAAAGTGGAAGGAGGAGTGTCAAAGAATTTGTGGACATATGGCAAAGTGACCACAGTAATTAATATTTTGGAGGAGTTATTTTAAAGCCAAATAGTTGTATTACTTTAAAATTAAATCTCCTTTTTTTTCTGGTCACAAAAGTGTTAAGCAGAAAGCCTAAATCCCACCAATCTCACAGACAGAAACCCAAATCTCATCGATTAGTGTGTATATGTGTGAATGTGTAGATATAGCGTGTGTGTTTATTATTTGGTAACTGACTTCTTAAATTTAAGATGTTGTTAACATACATTAGTGCAAAGTTACACTGCGGAAGATCACAGAACATGTGATCTTTATTCAGTCATTGTCCAGCCCCTAGCAAGAATGGGTGCCTGAGATCAACCATTACCCAAGGTTTAAAAATACACCGGCTTCTTGGGAATGTAAATTAGTTCAACCATTGTGGAAAGCACTATGGAGGTTCCTCAAAAAACTCAAAATAAAAATACCATTTGACCCAGGAATCCCACTCCTAGGAATTTACCCTAAGAATGCAGCAGCCCAGTTTGAAAAAGACAGATGCACTCCTGTGTTTATTGCAGCACTATTTACAATAGCCAAGAAATGGAAGCAACCTAAGTGTCCATCAGTAGATGAATGGATAGGGAAGATCTGGTACATAATAAACAATGGAATATTATTCAGCCATAAGAAGAAAACAAATCCTACCATTTGCAACAACATGGATGGAGCTAGAGGGTATTATGCTCAGTGAAATAAGCCAGGCAGAGAACGACAAGTATCAAATGATTTCATTCATCTGTGAAGCATAAGAACAAAGGAAAAACTGAAGGAACAAAACAGCAGCAGACTCACAGAACCCAAGAACGGACTAATAGTTACCAAAGGGAAAGGGACTGGGTAGGATGGGTGGGAAGGGAGGGATAAGAGGGATAAAGGGGCATTACGATTAGCAGATATAATGTTGGGGGGGGGCGCAGGGAGGGCTATACAACTCAGTGAAGACAAGTAGTGATTCTATAGCATCTCACCACGCTGATGGACAGTGACTGCAATGGGGTATGTGGTGGGGACCTGATGTTGGGGGGAGTCTAGTAACCGTAATGTTGCTCGCGTAATTGTAGATTAATGATACCAAAAAAAAATACACTGGCTTCTAGTTTAAGGTCATACATCAGGGCAAGAATAATTGAGGTTGAGGTTGTGCTGAGGTGGGGTTCTGGTCAGGGGCAGTGAGCAGTCCCCTAGATTCCAAGCACAGCACCTCTTTCTCACGTCCTGACCTCTGAGGCAGAAACCATGGGCACTTACTATTTCTGGTCATTTGCAAATATTCACTGAGGGGCCTTTGTTGAGATGGATGATGAAAACATTGAGCAAAATGGAGGAGAACCTGTCTCAGACATTTGACCATTTCTTCTTGCTAGGTTGTGCGGCAAGTCAGGACAAAAGAATGAGAAGAGATCAATCAGATGTTAAGAGATCAGTCACAGGGGAGCGAGGTGCTCGCTCACAGGGGCATCTTGATGATGACACCGCCAGCTAGAGGCCGAGACAGAAGGCAAACCTCCCGGCTCAGATGCCGCCCTGCAATGAACTGTGAGCCAGATTGTGAGCGCTGTGAAAACCGAGACATTTAAACATTCCAGAATGCCGACTTAGATCTCATTCAAAGGCCTTTGAATCTCGGCCACTGAAAGGAAGTTTGAATGTTTTCCCCATCATTTTACAAGCCCCCACCAGGGGAGGGGGACAGCCCAACTGGTAACTGTTAGGACTCTTAACAAATGACATGACTTTGAAAGAATCATAACTTGAATCTTTTATCTAATATGAAAAGTGTCCCAGGAATATATAGTGAAATATTCACTGTATTCACTATAACATAATGAGATGGCATAGAAGTTAATGAGCACTTTGTCACGTTTACGTTGAACATCCGTCCGTCCCAAGAGCAGCCTCGAGGTCTGCTGCCATCACGGTGTGGGGTATAAATAATAAGTCTTACAAACTTGTGCATTTCACAGGAGTCCTTCCGCTGTGTCCCTTTTACTTTTCTCAAGTGAACTCATGGGTACATCAGTTGCGCTGAGGGTCGGGGGAAATACCTAGAGGCAATCCCCAAGAGACCTGTTCTCTTTCTTCCTGGTTCTGATCTTAGGAACTCCAAAGTAAGCAGTTAAGAAAACAACTATTTCATTGTTGAGAAGGTGTGTGGGTAACTAAATACATAACTCTCTGTGTCAGGAATTAATACTATATTGAGTTTGATGTGTTGATGCTAAGTAAGGTAAAAGACCGAACTAGACTCCCAACACATTTTAGAAAATGCTAGCCATTTCTCTTGTCACCAAGCATTAGAGTGGATAAACTTGAGGGTGCTCACCAAGACTCTTGTGGGTGACCCCTGGGCGGTTGCTGTGGGACATTGGAATCACCTGCGAGGCCCCGCCACCAGAGTCTCTGAGTCAGTAGGTCACGGTGGGACCCCAGAAGCTTCATTTCTAACAAGTTCTCATGTTACGTAGATGCTTTTGGCCCAGGACTCCGTTTTGAGCACAGCTTCTATAACCAAGCTCTTTGCACAGATTATTTTCTGCACAGGTTGCAGTGCTGACTAAGTGGATGTGATGAACTAATAATGCAATGCCAGGACAAAACAAATTTCAGTCTGCCTTGCTACCATTTCATTCTAATTAACATCTGCTCTCTCTTGGGCTCTCTGAAAAAAATCTTTTGATGTTTGTATTTGTAATTACTGCCAAAATGAGCTTGATGCAAAAGTTCATTCAACTGCCAAGCATTTCATTTGTGATGACAAAGGATTTTCCTTCTTTCTCTAATTTAGGAGGTGTTTTTGTTTTGTCTTCAATGGCAGCTCAAGCAGGTGTTTCTTCCTCTCTGACATCTGGCAGGCCACACTGGCTCTGAGTTTTCTGATCTTTCCTCACCATTTACCCTTCAGAATCTGGAGGTTACAGGGCCTGAGGTTGGCTGGGTATTTTAGGGATCTTTGACATTTAGTTTGAACTGTAGCTCTTTTAGTCTCAGATGAAAATCTGTGGCTTCTGCAAGTCATAAAGTCAAATGAAATCATTTTGGATATACTATCAAGGTTGGCATTCTTCAGGGATGTGATCCAAGACTTACCAGTTCTCCAACCCGAGAACTCCCCAGGCAGCCCACCCCTCCTCATTCACCTCCGCGAGGCACTTGGGGATGCAGCTTCAGGGAAGCCCCCAAACCAACGGCACCTAAAGGAAGCAGACCGAAGACTTCAGCAGAGGCAGAAAGTGAGGGTCAAGGAAGTTTCCTGGAATAAATGACTGGTGGCTAGAAAATGATGATCACCCTTGCAGAGGGAGGTGCAGACAAGGACTGGGGACGGAAAGGGCTAAGTCATCACCCTCATGCTCTAGTGCATGAGCAGAATTGGTGTCCATTTTGGCTACAAAGGAACAGCAGGTATGGAAGCAACGGCAAGGTTTGTCAGGGGCCTGGGCTGGGCTAGTGCCCGGCTCACCGGATCAGGCACAGAACGCTGAGGCTGGGAGCTGGTCAGACAGGTATGGGGAGGGCTGTGGCTACAGACTCCCGACTGAGGCGGACAGGTGCAGGCGGGGAGCAGACTCGCGTTACTGAGCACCCCCCGCGGGCCTCGGGCCAGGAGCGTGTGTGTGTTTGGGCGCCGTGGTTACAGGGCCACTTCAGAGGACGAAACAGGCAAAGGCATGTTGCTAGGTAAAACACAGAACACCCAGTTAAATTTGAATTTCAAGTAAACAATGGATATTTGGGATATCTTTACACTAAAAAAGTACCTGTTCTAGGAATTTTACCTGAAGAAAAACAAAATCCCTTAATCAAAAAGACGTATGCACCTCTATGTTTATCTCCACATTATTTACAATAGCCAAGATACGGAAGCAACCTAAATGTCTATCAGTAGCTGAATGGATAAAGAAGAGGTGGTACATAAACACAATGGAATATTATTCAGCCATAAATAAAAAGAAAGAAATCCTGCCATTTACAACAACATGGATGGAGCTAAGTGGTATTATGCTCAGTGAAATAAGCCAGGTGGAGAAAGACAAATACCATATGATTTCATATTATTTGTAGACTATAAAAACAAAGCAAAACAGAAGGAACAAAACATCATTAGACTCACAGACACTGAGAAGTGACTAGTGGTCACCAAGGGGGAGGGGTGAGGGTGGGGGTGGGGGAGAGGAAAGGGGACAGTTGAACCACTGTGATGTACATTTGATAAAAAAAAAAGTACTTGTTTACCTGAAATTTAACTGGATAGCCTCTCTATTTTTTTTTTGCTAAATGTGTCAGCCCTGAATTCAGGAGGCCTAGGTCTAATAGAGCAGGTGGGCAGGGGCCTGGGTTGGGTCCCCAGGGGCTCTGCTCGGGAGGCCCACTTGCCAGGGAGCAGGGCAGGGCCCCTCGGTCAGCCCCCCCCAGGGGACCAGGAGACCTGCTTTCACCAGGCCTGGGCGGAAAGCTATAGGTGGTACTGCCGTGTCCAGCCAGACTGTGGGCTGAGCAGTAATGAAAACCCCTTCATGTTTCTTCAGGGCTTTTGTTTTTAAAAGAAAAGGGCTGGAAGCCCTAGGGGCCAAGGGTGTGATATTAGGAAAAGACTCTAAGTGTGAATTCTCCATAGCTAGGGGTAAGTATAACCCAAAGAGGCGGAGAGGGAGGGTGACCCAAAGCATCTACTCTGCGCCAGGCATTTTCTGTTTGCTCCCGCATTTCTTTCATGACAGCCATTGTGATGCCGGGGAGTGGCCGTGCCCAGTACCTCCCAGCACCCCAGCCCTTACCTGGATCTGTCTCACTTCCCTCTCCTCCCGGCCCCCACCCCACCCCACCCAACATGCACACATACACAGCCTGGGCTTGGCAGCTCTGGTTTCCAGGCAAACCTTTTGTCTAGATAGGAAATTCTTCTGAAGACGTGGAATGGGGCACAGAGAAGGCGCTCCTTAACTCTGGGAAGAAAAGTTAGGAGGTCTTATGGACTCAGAAGACTGGTCTGTCATTTTAGGTGGCCAGACCGATGGGTGCATGGCATTCATAGGGCCGAGGAAGCCAGTGCACAGAGGGAGCGGGACAGTGGGAAAGAGGGAAGCAGAGAAGGAGAAGATGGAGAACAACTGTGGGCAGCTTCCCAGCTCACCTGTCCTTACAACTGGCTTGGGAGAGATACTCCTTTACGACTCATCTCACTCTTTTTTATTATGAGTGACTTATGCCTCACGACTAGTGTGTCCTAAGCTAGGCATTATTATCTTTTCTTTACAACATATCACACGGCAAATAAATGAATAACCCAAGATTGAGCCCAACGTGCCCACAGCAAGTGTCTGCTCTGCCTGATTTAATGTACCAGCTCTTGCTGAGGCATCTCACTGAGGCCCCTTCTCCTGCCAGGACCAACGATGACGCAGGTGTTTCTTCTTCCTTCTCTGAGTACACCACAGAAGAAGCAAAGATTTCCACAGAGACAGAGACCGTGAAGGGGTAGGAAAGAGTTGCCGAGGTCAGTTGAGAGCAGAAGGCTGGGCTGGGCTTGTCCAGCAGGTGAGACCAAGCTCTCCCAGCCACATGTCCGTCAGAAGAGCCAAGGTGCTAGAGAAGGTGTGAATGACCAGGGCTTGGTCCTCAGGCTGCCCAGACACAGAAAGTTTCAGTGAGGCAATGGCAGGGTCAGTGGCAGGAATCTAGAGGTAGGATGGTTCCTGAATGGTGCCAGGGACTGGCCAAGCACCTGGGATACAGGGATGACACCACGCTGAAATGGTTCGTGCATTCAAAGACTCATAAACAAATAACTATAGCTAAACATTGATTCATGCAGGTGATTGATATACTGCAAAGGAGAAATCCCAGCTCTGGGCCAAGGGTAATGCAATCCCCTGGAGCTGTGTAGCCCAGCCCAAGAGGCAGGTATCGCCCTCCCAAAGCAATTGTATAGAACTTTCAGGCCAGGCGCTCAGAATTTGTCTTGGGTGTTGGGGACATCCAAAATAAGGGTGAGTGGGCCAGCCTACTCCATGGGAAGGGAGGGGCGGTAGGGAAAGTGAGGGTGAGTGGGCCAGCCTACTCCATGGGAAGGGAGAGGCGCTAGGGGACAGCCCGACTTTGTAGGGTCTTGGATTTCATTTTTCCAGCCCATCCTTGGTGATGAGGTGATCAGCTGGGATCTTGGTTGTCAGTGAAAGTAAATCATTCACAATTCACATAAAGATCAACTTTCTCAATGATTAAATTACTAAAACTGGTCAGATTGAGGCTAGTTCGTCATGGCCATTTTGTAGGCCCAGGCAAAGCTGGAGCACAGGGAAGGAACAGGGAAACACTGTCTTGGAGCAGAAGGCGGCAAAGCATATTTAAGGGAAGCTCATTCCACTTGCCTGTAAAAGTCCTAACCTACGAAACGTCCTGGGCACGGAGGATGTGAAATCTGCAGTGAACTGATCTTCCACTCGGCAGACCCCGACGGGCATCACAGCTGCCGAATCAAGAGCCTCAGAGAAGCCCCGGCTCAGCCAAGGCCTGGGAAAGGCACTGGGTCTGTCACGAGGTCACTCAGCAAGCGGGTGATCTGCAGAATTGATTTTTAGCAGACCGGTTAATCAGAGGTGATTTTCAAAAATGTGGTGGGTCAGGGAACTGTCCTGTTTCCATTTAATATGATCCATTTATTGGTCAGACAGTTTTAGATTCAAGGACAGAAACTCAAAATGGCTTTGACAAAAATACTAATTTGCGAGAAGGAAATGGGAATATCCTATGTGATTGAAAGAAGGACCAGACCCCTAACGGGGAAGCGGGAAGTGGCGGTGGGTCCTTAGGAACAGCTGGCCAAGGGGCCGTCTGGCCCATTGCTGGTGTCTGCCCGGCCTCCCTCCTGGCACCCTGGCTCCGGAAACAAGTACTGGCAGGTGGGCGGCCTCACACCGCACAGCTCCCGCCCCTAGAGCAGACTGACCCTCTGCCCAGTTTGGGTATAAGGTTTCCAGAGACGTTCTCTGACTGGCTGGCATGAGAAGGGTGTCCCAAGGCTGGGGGCGGCATTTTCCAGGAGGGGATGGTGTTGGCAGACAAAGGGTGTCTCTTATAGGTCCCGTGAGATGTTGGGAAAATTGTCCTTGCCTCTTGCACCCACAACTTAGTTCTTACTGGTACAAAAAGATAAAACCAGCCATTCCCCCAAAGGGACAGGCCTCCAGTCTCTCCTCTTCACTGGCCAGCTTCAAATGGGAATCCGCCTCCACCCTTCAGTCAGAGGACAGCAGAGTGCCCCGCAACCCTCAGCTTAGTGGAGAGCAGATGGATATTGCTGTCCGGAACAAAGAACCGGCTGGCCAGATTGGGCCCCACTTTGAACCTGTCAATGGCTGTTGACTGAAGTCCACAGGGGCTTCTTGTGAAGGGGATGGCAAGAGGGAGGGGCCAGGGGTGCAGCTGAGGGGCTTCCCAGACTCTGTGGGCAACAGGCTGCCTCGAAGCCCTGGCCCGGGCCCCGGGAGCGGGCAGCTGTGCTGTCTGCCCAATGCCCTTGGTCTCTGAGAGAAACGGCGAAGCACTGATCCGGAGGCGGCCTCCCGCCAAGGGCTCCGTGAGCCAGCACAGGTGGCCGCTGCCGGCTCAGCTCACTCTCCTGTTCACAGAGGACATGTGGGCCAGGCAGGGATCAGCGAGGGAACATCGGGCACAGGAACTAATTTAGGGGTGTTGCCTCCCCGTTATTCTCCCTGTGACCCCATGCAAAGGTCACCCCGTGTGTGGGACTCAGGGAGGTCCCCGCCCCCTCCTCAGCAGTCCCCAGGATCCAACTCATTTTCCTTAAAAATGCATCGATAGCTCTTTCTTTGAGGGTAGGAACAGCAGCCACCTATCATCGAGTCCTGAGTCCTCCCGTGCATGTCACAGCTCCTCGTCAGCCCCTAGGCACCAATGTTTCCTATTAGCCATCTATCATCTTGCCTTGGAAGGCATTCTCTTTTTTAAAAAATTCTACTGAATTCAAGTGTGACATGTTCTATTTCTGCACCTGAGCTTTTTCTCCTTTTGGATCAAATAAAGGAAACAGCGACTGTTAAAGAGCATGAGAGAAAAGGCACGAATGCCTAGACCAGTAACAGACAAGCTCGCCTGTGGTTCGGATTTTGGTAGTTTATACAATAGCTTCAAATGCTGGTGAAGATCACGTTCAGCCTTGCCAGAAATGATCTTTAAATTTAATAGCCATTTTCTTTTGAATTATCTTTAACAACACAGGACAACCATATGATTTTCAGCCTAAAAGAGGGTCTGATAGGGTCTCAGATGCTCCTTTTTGGGTCTGGATCACCCACTGGACACCTTATTTGTAAAGTTCTCCACTTGAAACGATACACCTTTCTTTGAGAATTCATTCTAATTGCTAAAGATGTGCAGTGGGATAAGTTAGAGCTTCTGTGGTTGTCTGCAGCCCAGCTCACTGATAACACCCAGCTGGCATGGCAACAACACCTCCTCACCCGGCATCACACGGTCCTGGGGCCATGGGCTCTGAGGGGTCACATCCTACCGCTCGTCAGTGAAGATTATTCCTCCCTTGGAAACAGCTAGAAGTATCCCCTGATCCTGTCCCCAGCAGAAAGAACATATTCCATTTCCTACTCATTACATCCCTGAGGGAAGTAAACAGTAGGTTTCTATGCTATTCTATCCTGTTGTCCCCAGCAGCTCCTGCTCCCAGAAGGGATCCCAGAGCTGCCCTGCTGGTCATCTTCACTGGATTCTTCGGTCCAGCCCTCGTCCCCCTTCCTCCCCTCATTGCCACGCACTATGGTCCTTTGTAAGACAGGGCGTCCTAGGCAGGTGGGTGATTGCGAGAGTGACAGGAGAAATGGAATCTAGTCCTAGCTCAGTCACGAACTTGCCATGTGCTGAGAGACAAACCCCCTCTGTGCCTCTGTATCTGTACCTTCTTTTAAGACATCCCAATATTGATCAACTTATGTAATTTGGTTATCACATAAGTGGGAATAGGTCACAGATTCAGGAAAAGCTATTCTTCATAGACAAGGGGTTGACAACGAAGCAGCATGTGTGTTGGGGGCCCTGTATTCTGGTATTCAGATCACTCCACTGTGTCTTAGCTTTTCTAAGCTACTCAGAGACGTGATCATTAATCAGGACCTCCAACGGCTCCTCTGGATTTCCTTGGAACTTGGCAAGAAGACGATGTAAGGCGGTGTCTGGCGCTCGGTCGCGCGACTACCCATTATGGCTGTCTGATGGTGACAACAGGATAATTCGTCTAGTAATTACAAAGCACTTTCGTTTTACTGCCTCTTTTAATGTTGCCAATAATCCGGTGGAATAAATATTATTCCCCTATTTTATAGATGAAGAAGCTGAGGTTTCAAAAGGTTAATGACTCATTAAACGGTGTCCAGCTGCTGAAGGGTAGAGTTGGGACACAAAGCTAGGGATTCTGGGTTCAAACCTAATGCTATCTTTCCAGTGGCTTCTAAGCTGCTCTTGAGGAGACTGAGTCTGGGCGTACCTCAGGGGGCGCAGAGAAGCTAAATCAATGGAGTTTAGACGCCCCCCATCCCGCCGATTCAATCAAAGCACCTTTTCCCTCTTGTGTTTTGTATTTATAGGATTCCATGCTGAATTTGGTCTTGAGCAAAATGCTTCCAATGCTAACAAGCAAGGCCTGTGAGCCGCACTGTACCATACGTGCTGAAGAGGAAGCCTTTTACCTGTCCCCTCTTTAGTACTCGGAGGATTTTCCGCTCTTTGCTCCAACAATCCCAGCTTGAAATCCTCTTTTGCAGAAGAGTGGACAGCAGATTCCCTTTCTTTTCTCAGCCCAGTGAGCCACATTCTGTCTGGTGGATCTTTCACAGGAGAAGTGTTCTGTGGCCAAGGTAGTGGGTACCAAGCCAGAGGTTGTTCAGCCCAGAATGAGGCACCATTTATTTCCTTAGAAGAATTGAACATGTACTGCCAAGTACAGGTAAGTATTGAACTATGTACTCCAACTTACCTCATAAATACAAAAAGCTGGTTTCCATTTTAATCGGTTGAAACAATTGCAGGTAACACATGTCCTAAGCAGTCTTGTATTTGCTCTGACTGTAGTGCTGACATTAGCATTCAAAGGTGCTGCTTGCCTGTGCACAGACGCTGGGTGTATAGACTGTCATGTTCCTTGTGGCCACAAGATGTCAGGCAAATATGGTCATGGGACGTAGGTGCGGGAAGGTGCCTTGGCTCCAGAAACTGCCATTGATGAGTTCATTAGCTGATTAAAACCCTTCCAATAAGCTTGTTGGAAGAGCATAGGGAAAGTCTATGAAATGTGTCATATTGCTATCCTCTCGATGGAGCTACCGAACACCACAGCTGGTAATCAGATTAAGATGAACAAATATTGATTGTACATGCTTGCACAATTAAATCCTGAATAATTAAAGGCCACTGAATTTCCCAGCTCTTTCTCTAGTGTGTGTTACCATGAGCAACAAGTGCTGTGTTTTCAGAGGGAACTAGGAGTGGAGGTGAGGTTGGGAAAGAAATAGGATTGGTCAGAGAAGCAATCTCCTTTGAAAGTGTCTGTTAGAAAATCTGATGAAATAAAGAAATGGGTTTTAACAACCATCATACAATTGTAAAGGGTTCATAAACTGAAATATATTAAATAAAGCCATATGTTTAAACACGTGCATCCATCTGATGTAGATTTGTTTTCTCAATGATTTGAATGATAGGGGCTGTTAATTAACAGTCAGTCTGACGCCCTAACCCCACTCTTTTGTCAGCCTCCTGAGTGACACTGTAGCAGCTTCCCGGGGGCCTCATAGGAGGAAGCAATAATGACTAGCAAAGCTTGGATCCAATCCATAAGTGGTTATTGAGTTCCTGCAGAGGGCGCTGTGCTGGGAAGGATGCAGAAGACCTTGAGAGCATGGTCTATGTCTCACCCTTCCTTCTCATTTATCCCCTTTCTCTAATTTTCTGTCTTCTGCTTCTTAACCCTTCAAATGCTTCTTGCTGCTAAGCTAGAAGATAAGGAGAAGAGCCATTATTCATTTACCTTTGAAAATGTGTTGATCCCCTACTACAAGCTGAAATCTGGCCTGAAGTTTTGAAAATAAATTTAAAAGTGGTTCTTTGTGACAGAAGAGTGTGCTCCTGGAGCAGACAAGCTGGTATTTGTGATGCAGTCAGGTGAGTGTGCTGTGGGGTGCACAGTCGGGGGAGGATTAATTCTGTTTGTTCCTGGGGGCACGTGGTACTTCACAGAAATGGTGAACTAGAGTTTACCAAGTGAACTGAGAATTAGAGCATGTGAGACAAGCGTGTTAGGGGAAGGGCTAAG
Organism: Phataginus tricuspis; assembly: GCA_029783875.1. Lineage (NCBI taxonomy): Eukaryota > Metazoa > Chordata > Mammalia > Pholidota > Manidae > Phataginus > Phataginus tricuspis. The sequence goes on from JAQQAC010012408.1 coordinate 16,860,429, forward strand.
TACTGTAGTGAAGAGATCTACGACATGGTGACATGAACAAAGCTCATCTGTCTCTCACATAACAGTCTGAATCAGGAAGCCAGTTGGGTGAAGCAGCTTTGCTCCACAAGGTCACTCAGGGACCAAGGTCTTTCCAACTTTGTAGCCCTAACTCCTCTAGAATCAGCAGAGGATCAACCAGTTCCAGTTGTGGGGAAGATAGGAGAAGGGGTCCAGGACACGTTAGTTCATTTTAGTCAAGCGAGGTAGAAGTCGCACGCCTCTCTTCTTCCTACTTTTCACCGGCTTCAAGAATAGACACAGGACCACGTCTAGCTGCTGGTTGTAGGGACAGTGGGGGCAGGGCAGGAAAAATGTTTTTAATAAGTAAAAAAGGGAAGAACAAGCTGTGGGGAACAACTAGCCTTTGTAGTAGCAAAGGAGTATCAAGGGAATGATGTGATGTCGCTGACCTTGTGCCTGGTGGCGTGCAGCTCTGTCACAGCTGAGGGGGCTGGTGAGGTGTCTGGGGTCTGGGGCCAGGAAGTAGGGGAGTTTGAGTGCTACCTGACTGAAAGACATTTTAATGGGGCCAACATGTTGAGCTTTGTGTTTGAGGGAGAGCCCTCCATCACCTGGTGGTTGAGAGACCGTGTGGTATGGTTAGACTTGGGGCAAGCAGTTGTTGTGGGCCTGGGTCAGCAATCAGGAGGGCTTCACCCCAGTGTGGGGAGGGCTGAGACTCAGGGGAGTGTAGATTTAAGAGACACATATGCAAGAATTTGAACTGAAACTGGATGATAAACATCTACCAGCCGCCTCAATTAAAAATTCCCACTATTAATGCAAATTAGTTCAACCATTGTGGAAAGCAGTATGGAGGTTCCTCAAAAAACTCAAAATAGAAATACCATTCGACCCAGGAATCCCACTCCTAGGAATTTACCCTAAGAATACAGCAGCCCAGTTTCAAAAAGACAGATGCACCCCTATGTTTATTGCAGCACTATTTACAATAGCCAAGAAATGGAAGCAACCTAAGTGTCCATCAGTAGATGAATGGATTAAGAAGATGTGGTACATATACACAATGGAATATTATTCAGCCATAAGAAGAAAACAAATCCTACCATTTGCAACAACATGGATGGAGTTAGAGGGTATTATGCTCAGTGAAATAAGCCAAGCCATAAAAGACAAGTATCAAATGATTTCACTCATTTGTGGAGTATAAGAACAAAGAAAAAAAACTGAAGGAACAAAACAGCAGCAGACTCACAGAACCCAAGAACGGACTAATAGGTACCAAAGGGAAAGGGACTGGGGAAGATGGGTGGGAAGGGAGGGATAAGAGGGTAAAAGGGGCATTACAATTAGCAGACATAAGGTGGGGAGGCACGGGGAGGGCTGTACAACTCAGAGAAAACAAGTAGTGATTCTCATCTCACTACACTGATGGACAGTGACTGTAATGGGGTTGGTGGGGGGGACCTGATGAAGGGGGTAGTTTAATTACCATAATATTGCACATGTAATTGTAGGTTAATGATACCAAAATAAATTGTAAAAAAATAAAAATAAAGAAGACACACACACACAAAAAATTCCCACTATTAGCAAAGCCTCCTCCATAGAAGAGAAGAGTTCCACCCGTGAGCCCCAGCTTTTACGTAATGTGCACACTCTGGAAGTCAACACAGCATGGGGGTTTGTGTCTTACCGAGCTGGGTCCATGTTCATTATGGAGTTTTCTCAATGACCGTGCAGATTCAGAACCCAGAATGCATTGGTACATTGAGAGTGTATCTGCCACTCAGGACAGAGGCATATAAACCAAGGTCACAGAGACTGACATGGATAAGCCAGAACACCACCTGAGCCATCTGTACTGACCAATGTGGCTGGCAAGCAGACAGATGTCCACTTGACCAACTTTCTGTTGGGGGCACTCTACTGGGAAGTTGAATTATCAGAGCATTGCTTAGGACTGTGGAAACTACATCTTTGAATATTAAATGATGTGAACCTCCGGTAGCTTGGTGCACTGATTTGCAAGGTGGGAATGTGGCTATCAGGGCACTAACTTCTTGTGTTAGACTTACCAGGCATCGCGTCCTACACATATCCAACCTTGGAAACTCTGGAGTTTCTGTCACTGTATCCACTCTAAGAGACATTTATAATTACACCCCACACATGGAGATTCTGACAAGAACCAGAGCCCCTCAACCCCAATTTAGGAACTAATGAGGGTATATTTTATTCTGGAAATATACCAGAAGTGACTGAAGACTGAGAGATCCAAGACAGATCTTCTACATTAGGAATTAGCAAATGTTTTCTGTAAAGGGCCAGACAGTATTTTAGGTATTCTGGGCTATATGATTTCTGTCATAACTACTCAACTCTGTAATTATAGCACAAAAAAGCCACTGGCAATATGTAAGTAAATGTTCCAATAAAAGTGTATTTACAAAAGCAGGCAATAAGCTGGGCTTGGGTTGGCTGGACCCCCCACCTGTCCTAGGTTATTCCTTTGTTCACAAAATCTTTCTCCAAAGAGGAGTCAGTACTATTGAATTTTCTCTATTAACTAAACCTTAACTGTGTCCAAGTTTGCCCTCTCTGAGTTTGCAGCCCAGACCAACCTAACTGGAATCTGGAATCTTTCTAAAGCAACAAGTCTCTGAGGATCTGGCGGTTTACTACCATGGATGCTCGTCATAGGCCCTGCGTGGGATTCCACTAGTTGAGTTCTCAGAAGCTAATATATTCCTCTCCAAGTTCCAGAGTAGCAACTCACTCTGTGTCTATTATAAAACCCATTTTACAGATGAGAAATCCAAGTTACAGTAATGCTAGTAAATGGAAGAGATTAGGTACCAAAAACATCAAGCACTGGGTTCAACATCCTTTCTATTCTGTCATATTTTCCTGGGTTTATTCTATTTACTATTCTATTTTTTGCATTCGTTCTAACTCTGTAAGTACAAAATTTAGTTAGGGATGTAAATCGGTTTAGCTTAGTGTAACGACAACAGGGAAATGTGGTAGTATGATTGTGGTAAAATTATTAGGATTTGAGGGCTATAAAAAACAAAACAAAACTGAAATGTAAACCCAAGTTCCTGCCTAACAGCCTCTTTATATCTACAGCAAATATGACCTTTCCTGGAACAAAGAAAAGAGGTGATTTAGTCATTGAAGCTAAAGCAGGTTTATGTGACTATGTTTGGATTTAGTCTCTACACTTCATTAGGCACACAGAAGTCAACAGTCACTGCTTCCTGCTGTACCAGTGTTGGGGGATGTGACCAGAAACATCCTTCAGACATCTGTGAATGGCTTCTGGGTGCTGCCAGACTTGTCAGATGGAATTCAGAAAAATGTTGAGTCCGATGACCCTTGTTGTTCTGGAAGTCGCATCACACAGCGGAGGTCCGCATCTGGCCAGTGACACTCCCGTGAAATCCTTCCGGACCCTGAACTCCACCCCTGTAGGAATCAACCACCCCCTTTTCTCTGTAAATCTTGCCCCAGGACGGCCTGTAACACTTCATGGGCTTCTCTATTTATAAGTTCCTTCCTCTGTCTCTTTCGAGACAGCGATTGGGTTGCCGCTCTCCACCAAGCATGGAGCCTGGCCTTTAATCCTCACTCTATAAATATTTGATCAGGGAAAGAACACTTCCCAATGCAACTTTTTTTTCACCTTCATGTTTTATATACACTCTCCAAACAATAAGTGTGTGACAAAACTTGCCTTTTCTTTCCCTTCTCCTGTTTGATTCCATTCCACTTTTGTCCCTAGTGGGAAGCACACCTTTGCCCTGAGTCTCACCATGTGCCAGGTGATGTGTCTTGGACTTTGCATGTCTCAGCTCCTTGAATCTTCCCAACACTGCTCTATATCTCTCTGCACGCCAGCTCTAGAATTAGACAGGATGGGTTTGGATTCTGAATTCATTACTACATAGCTGTATGACTCTCCATGTCTCACCCTCCTAGCCTATGAAGTTATCAGCAAAATGATAATATTCAATTCATAGGTTTCATGAGATTTAAATGAAATAACAGATGTGAAGAGCTTAGTTCAGTGCCTGGCACACAGCTGGTGCTCCATAGATGTCAGCTGCTGACGTCCTTGAGAGATGATAGATATTAGCAAATGGGAGTCTTTTGCTTTCAGATGTTTCATGCTAAGGCATGTGGTATCTGCTAGCATCCACTTCTGTAACTAGAACCAGGAATGCACCCCACAGACCTGCACCACAGGAGCCATGACTAGATGGAATCGGGACCTTGTGGGGGACAGAGAACCCTAAAGGACAAGGGAGGGAGGAAGAATGGGAAGTCTCACTCTGAACCCAAAGAGAGCATTAAAAAATACTGCTTGCACCATTCTCTGGCCCCCAAGCACATTTGTGATTGGCTAAGAGGAAGACGGGATTCTCTGTGGTCATGTATCAGGTGGCCTGCCAGATGTCGTGCAACGGAGTGGCCAGATTACAGATGCCTTACTTAGGTGGTTAAGCCGTCGATCAATGATTATTTATTGTGTGCCTAGCAAAGCATCATCCTGAAAGCACACGTCCCCTCCCGTAAAAGTGGTCACACATAAGCTTTGCTATCATGCTAACTAAGGTGGACAAGGAAGTGATATCCAGGCAGTTCAAGGAGTGATAGGTTCCTGGCAGCAGTGACTCCAAGGGGTAGTTCACGAGCACGAGGCAGACTGTGGAGAGGAAATGATGACGGGGTGAGACATCCCATCACACAGAGGTCTTCTGACACAAACCATTCAAATGGAAATGAAAACCATGACAAATTGAAGAAAATTAAAGGTTCTTTTTGCTCCTTTCCGTGCAAGACACGTTCTCTGGTGTATGGCCCAGTCAAGCAGATGGGAGAGGTCGGCGTTTTCCGCTTCCAAATATACATCACAGCCACACTGAGGGGGAAGCTCGGTGAGTGCTTTCAGGGGCTCAAGCGCACTGCGCGGCCTCCTGGGGGAGCTGGTTTAGCGTCCGCACCTGGCGGCGGGGGCGCCCTAGGAGCTCCATCTCTTCCCCCACCAGCTCCGGTTCCTGCCAAACCTTCCCTACTTCCCTAGCCTGTATCTTGCAAGTGGAAAAGTCACCCCTCGTACCTCCAAAGAGTATCGTGAAGAAGAAGTACGCTTCCCCCTGAATGTATAGCTGTCTGGTATGATGTGTCATAAATGAATAATGTTTCTACAAGGGAAAAGAAGACAGAAGCAGGAAGGGAGACGATGAAGTTTACCAGCCCCAAAACGCGCCCGTCAGGAGAACCTGCACTGGAATGCTAACATGCATTAAACAGGAAAACACGCTGCTTACAAAGAAAGCTCAGGTGTCACCAGCTCTGCCTGGGCCCCGAGGTGGCCTCTGCCAGGCGCACTGCCTTCAGGGGCAGGCTTCTGCCATCTCAAGCAGGGGCAGGAAGAGGCCCCAATCAGCACAACGCCCGTGGTGCTCTGAGAACGCACACAGCTTAGGGGAGACAATGCAGGATGAAGGGAACCTGGGGTCTACTTCCATGAGGGGAAAAATAAAACAAAAGATATTTAAATAACTCCAATAGTTATAAAAGGTAACAGTTTGAAAGATTTAAGTCTTCCCATAAATCTCAGTACAGGAAAAATATCTACCATGCATCCATTCAATAAAAACTTAAAAACATTATCTATGTGCCACTTGAGATATATCTTTGAATGAGATAAGCAAAGGAGGTGGACAGATTAAATAATAAATGTTTTAAATAAATGAAGTATAGTTGACCCTTGAACAATGCAGGGGTTAGGCAGCCAGACCCCCATGCGGTAGGAAATCCTAGTTAAAGTGGATAATTTTGACTCACCCAAAACTTACTGCTAATAGCCTGCTATTGACTGGGGGCCTTAACAATAACATAAACAGCTGGTTGACACATATTTTGCATGTTATACATATTATATACTGTATACTTATAATAAAGTAAGCTAGAGGAAAGAAAATATTTTTTAAATTGTGGACAATCTCCAAAGAACTTTTCAATATATTTATTGAAAAAAAATCCATGTATTAAGTGGACCCATGCACTTCAAACTTGTATTGTTCACAGGTCAACATTGAAGACTTAGAAGGTGATAAGTACTAGGGCCAAAAATACCCAGAAAAATATAGAGTAGCGTAAGGGGAAAGGCAGGTGGTGGAGGGGATAGCTGACATTTTAAGTGTAATGGATAAGGGGGGCCTTACGGAAAAGAGGACCTTAAAGCAAAGACCTAAATAAAGGGCAGAACAGAAGTAGCTGTTGAGGGTATCTGGGGAAAGAGTGTTCCGGGCAGAGGAAATAGCAGAGCAAAGGCCCTAAGGAAGCGTCAGGCCTGCTTGGAGGGACAGCCTGGAGGCCTGTGTGGCCGCAGCAGAGAGAGTGGGGTGGGAGGTGTGGCAGAGGACTGACAGCACAATGGCGTCTTGCCTTACGCCCGTTACGAGATCTTTGACTTTTATGCCAATGGTGTAAGGAGGGAGTGGTGGTGGGGGTCCCTGAGAAACTGCTGTTTCCACCTGACGGCATGTCTGAGATGCCAGCAAACCAAGTTCTTGCTCCCTCCACAGAGGGTTCAGGATGCTGTGGGGATCAAGGCATGTGGGCGCCGAGACCGGTCAGTTCTCTTTAAGCAGGTTCAGAAAAATCACTGTGATGCAACAGGTTCTATGTGTTCAACTCCAAATGGGATTTTCTTTTGTATTTCAACTTTCTCCCCTCTATCTGTCCTAGGGATGGGTGGAAACGTGGGGTGTAAAGAATACTGGATTAAGAGTTAAGAGTTCGTGGATCTGCCAACCCTGTCATCTTGGTTAGTCTTGGACTTGTCTGTCCTTCATGTGTCAATGAGAGTGACCGCCCGTACTCCGCTTACCTGGCAGGGTGGGTGGATGTGGGCCTCACTCAAGACAGGCCCCGAAGGAGGAAGAGAAAGGGAAATACTATGTCAGCCACCCACTGCTTGCCAGGCAATGGACTGGGACCTTGGCATGGTTTGTTTCTTCTAGTATACGAAAACCTGTCCGATACTGAAAGACATAATACAAATGTCAGGTTTTTTTCCCTTAGTTGATACAAATAATGAAGCTATCATTCTAAAGGGGTCTTTTTGCGTGACTTGGAGAGTAAGATCCAAGCCTAGGAAACCCAGGATTAAGACAAAAACAAGGAGCTTCTTGTGTGTTTTTACCAGAATGGAAATGAGGACTACATTTTAGAGTAAACTCCTTAAGACAAAGTCTTCATTGTATTGATCTATTTGTATCTAATAACAGTGCCTTTATGGAATAAAGAGTGAATCAGTTAGAACTGATAAAGAAATGAACAGACAATAAATGGGTAAAGAATAGTTGCATAGATGGATGGATGAACTCATACTTCTCCATGGGCCATAGTTTTGTTTGTTTGTTTCACCTGTCACTTAAGGAGGCCTCTCTGGCTTAGGAAATTATTTTTTACTTAAAGAGTGAGAATTACAGAAAAATAACTGCTGAATATATGAAAGATGTAAGAGGAGATATTACAGCATCTGCACCACTGATTTCCTTCTAGGCTACGTTGCAAATTGGACTTCAAGGCGAACTGAAGACATGGCCAATGCTTTTCTCCCTCACTGAAGTTTATCTTTCAAAGATAAGAATGTGAAAGACAGTGTCTGAGTCCATTTCTCCATGTGCAGAAATGTACCGAATGCTGGGGAATTTCCCCTGTTTCATTCTTTTCCTTCTTCCTCTCTGGCCTTTTCTTTACTTTGCTTCTTCAGCTTCTTTCTCCTCTTCTTTTACCATATGGTGCCTTTTGCTATATACTTGCCCTTTCCACAGTACCTCGTCTTACCTTGTTTTTCCTGGAGACCCCACGTATCTGTCTGAGTGCCCCTAGACACCCCTTGCTCCGGTCCACTACGGTCCTCCATTGTTTATCCTCCTGCTCAGGTGCACGATTCATCTCTTCTGCCCCTTCCTAGTGTCTCTCATAAAGGGGCTCCTGTTGGCTCATAACTTGATGAACGTTTATTTCAAATGTTTGTATTTTCTGCCTCCCATTATTTTTAAGCCTTAATGAGAATATTTTAATCCACGTCAGTGGACATTGAAGAAAAAATAGCCTTAACATCTCTGAGAAAAGAATAAATATAAGTTTTGGGATTTACTCAGTAAATTAGAAAGTGAGGCTTATGTGATCGAAATGTCAAGAAAGTTTGGGGGTTATATTTTGAGATGACTTGAAATGAGAATGGGTCTAAGTTTTCTTTTTCAATTAAATCAGGAGTAAATTCTGAGCTTTTCAGGCCCATCTGAAGATCCTCTGTGTGCACTCCTACTCCAGGGTGGGGGTAAGAGGTGGGGTAGCAATCTAGACACAGTGTCTGGATAACAGGCTTACTTGCTTGTAATAAGCAGTACCCTGAGGCATTATCACCGATGATCATCTTGGCCTATTGAAATCTTTTGCACCTTGGGAGCTAGAGGTGAAGGAAGACAAATGAATCTTGTCTCCCAGACAACCTGCTCTCAGCCAAAGTCGCATCTTAATCTTCTGTCATTTTCCTCCATCATGTGGCTTTGCTCCCTCATTTAAGCTATCATTTCTAAAGTCAGAAGTGCAAACCAGGTCAGGAAAGGTAGAGGTGCGTGGCCTCTGTGCCTCCTCCTTGCGTGTGCCCAGGTGAGGGTGGAGTGGCTCCATCAACAGAAGATTAACAGAGCCAGACTCACCCGTTGCTCTGGTGAAGCCAGAAGCAGGAGAGAATCCCTAATGTGAAAGAGTTCTTATTCTTTGAGCTTCTTGCACCTGTTTCCATTTTCCCACTGAGAGAATTCACAGTTTCACAGCCTCATTAAAAAAATGCATAATGACCAACAAATGAGTGTGTGCAAAAAAACACACACAGGCATTTTGACCAGGAATGAGAAAGAAAATAAATAAGTAAATAAATAAAGGCCTAAGGTATGGAATATATGTATACTGTGGTTATTTCTGGGTAAGGCAATCCTGGGAGACTAACTTTTTTAGTTCATCAGTATTTTTATTTTCCTCTTTTTCTCCATTGATAGTTTTTAATGGAGATAGTTTCTACATAATTGTGTAATTAAATATAGTAACTTAAAAAAAAAAGGAATGCAGTTAAAATGAAGTATCACCTTATTAATGTCCAAGGGACACCAGCAATCTTAATTGCTTGGAACAAACCTTTGCAAGACAGAGGTGAGAGTGAAGAATGCAGTTGTGTGTTGTGGTGCTAAGTGCATTGGCTTTAGGGTAATCTGTGCAATTCTAAGACACATTGATTTATGAACTAATTAATGGCACACAACAAAAATACTTAATAGAAACTCACTCTCCCCCAGCCTGAAAAACCTCCAAACAACAGGAAAATGGGTTTTGCATGTTAGAAAATTAAATTCAATATATATTTATGAGGCCATTTGAAATGTGGAGTCCTTTCCTACTAAGTCCCGAGTAAGCAGAAATGTACATGTATCAAAACCTAATTGTGCCAGAGTCTAAGGCTTGGGGAATAAATTAAGTCTTAAGCTACAAAAGACATTGGACATTAATTTTAAAGCTTATTATAGCTCTGATGATATGGGCATTAATAAATCCAACAGGAAGAAAGAATAAGGCAAAACAACAAATAAGACATTACCTATTGGTTTCCTTGGCAAAATGTTGATTGTTGATAATTCATTTAAAGTTACACAGATATTTCTGCACTCTAGGGTTATTGTTCCTGCAGCTTGTTAATAGGGACTGAATAAACTGTTGAATATTTCATAGATTTTTGATGTCCGCTTCTTGTTTCTGAGGTAGGGAGGGAACAGATAGGATTTATACCATATACAACATTCATTGGTCATCCCACAGACCTTTACTGAGCACTTTGTATGATAAAGTGGTATTATAGGCTCTGGGTAAAAGCTGACAGGCATTCAGAGGAGGGAGATTATTTCCTCATTCGGAGGAAAGAGAATTGTCTTCAGAACCGGTCTTTGAAACGTCTATAGGACTTAAAAATACAAAAATGTGGTTAGGAAAGCTTCCAGGAAAGGAAGCAGTGTGAAAAAAAGACACGTGGATGGTGTGGGTAAAATTGCAACATTTCCAGAATCTCTTGCCTGACTTTATTGCATTTCCACACAATCGGTGCTTCCAATGGGTGGAGAGAAGTAGTCCATCTCCATATCAATAGGTGATTACAGGGGCGAGTGAGGGCTTCTCTGGAACAGTGAGGTTGGGTGGGGGTCCCTTCTTCGGTAGCTGGGTCACGAGAGACACAGGAGAGCAGAAGTGGACGCTTTTAAGAAATAAACCGGTTTCTCCCACTTTATTTCTCCCTTTGATTGATTTCAGTTTCAAAGGTATTTTGCCCCAAGATTTTCCCCAGAATTACAGATGGGAAGATCTGAGGCATGTAGTGAAAATAGTAACTTAATTATGTGATTAGATAAGTTTAAGGAAGGTGCATAATGGAGATAATACTGGAAAGGTGGTAGGGGCCAGGTTATGATTAAGCCAAAAATCTTTGACTTTATGTGGTAGGCAATGCTGTTACTGAACTAATTTTTATTGAACACCTATGAGATGCGTGACACTCTGATTAAACGCTACCTGTTCTCAAAGAGATTTCAGTTTTGTAGGATTAATATCACAATACAAAAAGCAAATTCAGTACAAAATGAAAAATGTATGGTAATACAATAAATGTAGGGTTTATTTAGAAACACAACTAGGGCATCTAATAAATTCTTGAGGTTCAGGAAAAGTTGATTGGATAAATGACATTAACTCCAAGTCCTGGGAATTTAAGCAAAAAAAACATGGAGGAAAGTCATGCAGTATTTGGGAAAACCAGAATTATCTCAGGAAGGCTGAAACTTGGTGTAAACTCTGGGGGGGAAATCCCAGGCAAATACCTTTGAAACCGAAATCAGCCAAAGGGAGAAATAAAGTTTATTTCTTACAAGTAGTCATCCACTTCCACTCTCCCGTGTCTCCCGTGACCCAGCTGCAGAGGAAACCCCCACCCAGAGTCTCTGGTGCAGAGAAGCCCTGCTCGCCCTTGTAATTACCTAGTGATATGGAGATGAACGCCTCTTCTCCATGCCCTGGAAACACCCACTGTATGGAGATACACTAAAGCCAGGGGAGAGATTCTGGAAATACTGCAGTTTTACCCACACTTGGGTTGTGAAAGTGGAGTGAGAGCAGCGAAAGATGAACCCAACTAGATAAGCAGGAAGTAGAACAAGCAAATATCGCAAGCTTTGGCAAGCTTTCTACCTGTCACTGACGTCTCATTGCCTCTTTTTCTGTGCACATGGGGGAATGGGACTTCTACACTCTTTGGAATTACACACGATCACCTGATGTCCTTTGGCTAATGGAATGTGTGTGGGAAGAAACATTTAATTACTGATGTTTAACTTCACATATCTTGTTCTGCTAAGTGATATTACAAAAACATATGTGAACATGGAAGTATAACACTAAGCC
>JAQQAC010012408.1:16873942-16908335 GCA_029783875.1 Phataginus tricuspis
TAGTAAATTTCTTGTATTAAGTTAATTTTTAATATTCAGGGACCACTGAATAGACAAACTAGTAAGGAGGTTGAATAAGTAATCAAAAACCTCCTAACAAACAAAAGCTCAGGACCAGATGGCTTCACTGATGAATTATTCCAAATGTTCAGAGAAGATTTATACCTATCCTCAAACTCTTCCAAAAAACTGGAGAGAGCTGAATGCTCCCAAACTCATTTTACGAGTCCACTATTACCCTGATGCCAAAACCAGAGAAGGACACCACAAGAAATGGAAATTACAGACCGATGTCCTTAACAAACATAAGGCAAAAATCTTCAACAAAATACTATCAAATGAATTCAACAACACATTAAAAGGATCATACATCATGATCAAGTGGGATTTAGTCCATGATTGCAAGGATAGGTCAACGTTTACAAATCAGTCAACGTGATACACCATATTAACAAAAAGAAGGATAAAAATCATGATCATCTCAATAGATTTAGAAAATGCATTTGATAAAACTCAACATCCATTTCTGAAAAAGACTCTCATATAAAAACATATAGAGTAAGTTTATCTCAAACATACTAAAGACCACATATGACAAGTTCACAGATAACATGACATCATACTCAATGATGAAATGCTGACAGCTTTTCCTCTAAGATTATGAGCAAAATAAGGATGCTCCTCCTCGCCACTTTTATTCAGCATAGTATTGGAAGCCTTAGCCAGAGTGATTAGGCAGGAAAAAGAAATAAATCCATCCAAATTGGAAAGGAAGAAGTAAAAAAAAACTATTTGTGGATGACATATTATATGTGGAAAATCCTAAAAACTCTAACCCCAAACTGTCAGAACTAATAAACAAATTCAGTAAAGTTGCAAGGTACAAAATTAATATACAAAAATCTGTCACACTTCTATATATTCACAACAAATTATCAGAAAGAGAGATTAAGAAAAGAATCCCATTTATGATTATATCAAAAACAAAAAATAACTTAAGAATAAATTTAACCAAGGAGGTGAAAGATCTGTACACAGAAAATTATAAGATATTGGTGAAAGGAATTGAAGACACAAATAAATGGTAAGATATTCTACAATGGATTGGTTGAAAGCATTAATATTATTAAAATGTCCATACTACCTGTGGGTAAAATTGTAATATTTCCAGAATATCTCACCTAGCTTTAGTATATCTGCATATCAATAGGCGTTCAAAGGTGGAAAGAAATATGTCTTTAGTGCATTTGAATTATTCCTCAGGGGTGGAGGGAAGTTCATCTCCATATCAGTGGATAATCACCTGGGCAATGGAGGGCTTATCTGTACCTGAGAGGTGAGGGGGAGGGCTGGTTTTTGCTTCTGCTGGAGCAGAAGAGAAAAGGCCCCAGAGTGCAGTTTGTAAGCAATAAACAGATCTTAAACTTAATTTCTTCCTTTGACTAATTTCGGTTTTGGAAAGCATTTTGCTCCAGGATTTCTTCTCCTCAGACTGACACTACCCAAAGAAATCTACAGACTCAGTTTAATCCCTATCAAAATTCCATGGCATTTTTCACAGAAATAGAGCAAACAATCTTAAAATTTGTATGAAACTATAAAAGATACTGAATAGCCAAAGCAATCTTGAGAAGAACAAGGCTGGAGGCATCACACTGTATAATTTCAAACTATATTACAGAGCTATAGTGATCAAAACAGTATCTTATTGCCATAAAAACAGACACATAGATCAATGGAACAGAATAGAGAGCCCAGAAATAAACCCACACATATGAGGTCAATTAATCTACAATAAAGGAGCCCAGAATATACAATGGAAAAGGGACAGTCTCTTCAGTAAATGGTGCTGGGAAAACTGAAAGCACATGCAAAAGAATGGAAGTAGACTACTATCTTATACCATATACAAAAATTAACTGAAGACTTGAATGTAAGACCTGAACCATAAGCCTCCTTGAAGAAAACATAAGCAGTGAGCTCATTAACATCAGTGTAGGAGATGATTTTTTGGATCTGACTCCAAAAACAAAGGTAACCAATGCAAAAATAAAGAAATGGGACTACCGCAGACTAAAAAAGCTTCTTCGCAGTGAAGGAAACCATAAAAAAAAAATGAATAGCAACCTCCTGAATGGGAGAAAATATTTGTGATTCACATACCCAATAAGGGATTAATATCTAAACTGCATAAAGAACTCATACAACTCAGTAGAAAAAAGCAATCTGATTTAAAAAATGGGCAGAAGATCTGAATAGACATTTTTCAGACACACAGGTAACCAGTGGGTGCACAAAAAGATGCTCAACATCACTAAACATCTGGAAAATGGGAATCAAAACCACAATGAGATACTATCTTACGCAGATTAGAATGGCTATTATATATATATAAAAAAATAACAAGTAATGGTGAGTATGTAGGAAAAAGGGGACTCTCAGGCACTGCTACTGGTGGGAATATATATTAATGCAGCCACTATGGAAAACAGTATGGAGGTTCCTCAAAAAATTAAAAATAGAACTACCCTATGATCCAGCAATCCCACTACTAGATATTTATCTGATGAAAACAAAAACACTAATTCAAAAAGATATATGCACCCTTATGTTCATTGCAGCATTATTTACAATAGCTGAGATATGGAAACAACCTAAGTGTCCATTAATGGATGAATTGATAAAGAAGACACGGTATATAGATCTACAAGGGAATCTTACTCAGCCATGAAAAAGACTGGGATCTGTCATCTGTGACAGCGTGGGTGAGCCAGGAGGGAATTATGTAATGAAAAAAGTCAAAGAAAGGCAATAGTATAGGATTTCATTTATATGTGAATCTAAAAACACAACACAAAAAAACCTCATCAATAACAGAGAACAGAATAGGTATTGTTAAAGGGCAGGGGAATTAGGGGTTGAGAAAATGAGTGAAGGGGTCAAGATGTACAAACTTCCAATTATAAAATAAATAAGACACGGGGATATAATGTACGAAATGGTGACTACAGTCAATAATACTACCGTGCATACTTGAAAGTTGCCAAGAGAGTAAATCTTACAAGTTCTCATCACAAGAAAAACATTTTTTTGTAACTTTGTATGGTGACAGTCACTAGACTTTGTGGTGGCCATTTTTCAGTGAATACAGATATCAAAGCATTGTGTTATACGCCTTAAGATAATATAAAGTTATATGTGAATTATAACCCAGTGAAAAAAAGAAAACAGAAAAGAAGAAACATGTCATTTTAAGGCGTTGAGACATTGGGATTGTTTGTTACTTCAGGAAATCCTCAACTCCTAGCCTGTCCGGCTTGATCCACGAGCCATGGTTACGAGTCTGGATTTTATTATTATTATTATGAGGACTGATTGGAGTGTGGTCGTTTTTTAAAGTAATAGGGCAGCGGCATGTGTGCTCAGAGCTTAAATTTCTGAAAGATTGTTCTCATGTCAGTTTATAGGAAAGCAGAAAGATATGCTCAATAATCAAAGCAAGAGACGACGAAGAGTCAAGAACTGGGATATGGCCGTGCAACAGAAGAGAGACGATACATAGTGTCAGGATGAGAATCTGCAGGGTTTTCTGAGTAATCAGCTCTGACAGGTGAAGGGAGAGTCTAAGATGACCAGGTTTTTCCACCTGAGGTACTAGAAGAATTAGAATATCTTTAATAGAAATTAGAAATGAGGTAGGAGAAATGAGTTGGGAAGGAAAGAATTCTGTCCATGACCCAGTTACAAGTGAAGAATTCAAGACAGATTTCAGGGCTTAGGAATCACCTACTTCTAGGTGGTACTTGAAGTGAAGAAAATAACTACCTAGAGAAGAGGTTGACGACAGAGGCTTGATAAAATATTTAGTCGGTGGGACAGGAAGAGTGGACAGCAAAGGAGTATAGGAAGGTTTACAGAAAGTCCCCCACTTACAATGGTTCAATTTACAGTTTCCCGACTTTATGATGGTACCAAAAAGAAACCATACTCTGAAATTTGATCTTTTCACCAGCGGCAGCTCCGGGCCAGCCACGCAATCATGAGGTGACAACCGCTCTGCTTACAGCCATCCTGTACCCACACAACCGCTCTGCTTTTCACTTTCACTACAGTATTCAATCAGTGACATGAGCTATTTAATGCTTTATTAAAAATAGGATTTGTGATAGATGGTTTTGCCCAGCTGCAGGCTGATGTAAGTATTCTGAGCACACCGAAGGTAGGTTAGGCTGAACACGATGTTTGGTAAGTCAGGTGTATAAACACAGTTTTAACTTACGATATTTTTGACATACAATGAATTTATTGGGATGTAACCCCATTGTAAGTTGAGGAAGATCTGTATTACTGTCACAAAAGCTGAAAGAGAAAGATTTTCTGGAACGAAAGGGCATTAAATGCTGCAGAGACATTGAAAGAAATGAGGACTAAAAAAATTCCTTTAGAGTTGAAGTTCAGTAACCACACTGGACCTCTTGGAGGAAGGGGTTTCGTGAAAGATTATTGAAAGCAGAGAACAGATGTTAAGATTCAGAGACAGGGTATTAAGAATTGGGAGGCAATGGGTATAGGTGGATATTTGAGAAATTTGCCATTGAAGGGATATAAAGAAATGACAAATAAGATTGGGAAAAAGAAACAAGAACAAAATATGAATAAAAAGTTGAAATTTTTATAGAATGTTGATTTACAATGGTAATAAATGCAACTAGGAATACACCATAATTAAGAGTTTGAGCGATGGGATCAGATAGCCTGGATTTCAGCCCCAACTTTGGCAGTAACGTATTTTTGTGACCTATTGACAAGGGCCTCACAGATGTCCCAAATCCTTATTAAAAAGTTTTTTCTTGATTTAGCTCCTATCTACCTGTTTGACCTCATCTGATATCTCTCTACCCTTTGCTTACTGTGCTCTGACCATACTGACACATAGTAAAGGGCTCAATAAATAAGAAAAATGTACAGCCCTTTGGATGCAAAGACCCTTGGACCAGAGTTGGGAGAGGGCTTAGAGATATCCTGGTCTCCAAATTCAAAGACCTTGCTGAATATTCAGTTCCAGTTGATGTCTATACTTTGAGGTGATGGTGGCCCAAAGCAGCATCTCAGGGCACAAGGGATTCACCTCAAGAGCAGGTTTAGAGCCTGGCCAGGCTGAGGAGAAGGTCGGTTTCTGCCTGGTCACGAGAACAGGGTGAGCCCGGCAAGGCCCCGCACGCTGTTCCCGTCTTGATGACCAGGTGTGGCGCTGCCCAAGGAGAAAGGGGCCGGGTTTTCCTTATCCCCTCAGTCCTCCCTGCGAACATGTACGGGCAGCGCCTGGACCCCGCAGGCCCTGGAGGGGCTGCTATACTGGTGTTGGGTTGATGGCAACATTTCCCCCTAATTAAGTCTTTAAGTCGGTATCTATGCCTTTGGAATGCGACTGCATTTTCCCACCAGACATTAGTCCAGGGTTGGGCCAAATGTCAAGAAAAGAGATTTCACCAATAAAGATTTTAGGAGCATCCAGTGTCTGTGCAGTACATCATTGTTCTAAAAGGTAAAAGTGTTTTTTAATAACACAAATTTTTGGCAGCTGTGGCTGCAGCGGTCAGGCTGAGGCCAGGCTGAGACTGGAGCTGCAATGGTGCTTCTTTGCGCACTGGCCTCTTTGAATCCACTCTGTTCCAGGCAATTTGGGGAAATGGAAATAACTTTCCGGTTGCCAAAGCTGGAGCACACCCTGGGACTTTCTAAGTCATTACTCCTCTGATGAATTGTTGCATTTAAGCATTCCATTGGATTGCAGCCTTTTCATTAAAAAAGATATTACTAGAAGGATGTCATTATAAGGCCTTAGGAACAATAGCTTCAGAGTCAGCTTTTTAGCCAAGTAAATCCTTGGTTCCACTTCTGCCAGGCATATATGACTAACTTTAGCCATTTTTACATAGCATGTATCTGTACCGCATTATAACAGGGTAGATAAAGCTAAGCCCTGAATGTCACAAACAGCTTCCCAGGGAAACACAGTAAGCGTATCTTAGAAGTCAGACTTGGGACAAGGAGTGATACATGTGATTATGGGATTCACGGCAAAGGACTGAAAGTCCGTGTGGAGACTGAGTACGTTGCTCAGAATCCCAGTTTTGGTCTTCAGCCTGGCCCCCTGACAGACAGAGAGGAGTTTACCCAACAAAGAAAGGGGTGTTGTTTTGTAGAAGCAGAAGGCTTCTCTGGGAACTTTAACAACTCATTATACATCCAGACCTTTAGTGGAAAAACAGGTGTATATGGACTTGTATTTCTCTTTTTCTTTTACTTTGCAGGGAAAACCTATCTCATGGACCACTCATGACACCAGGCCACACAGGAGGCACATCCATTTATCCACAAATATTTATTGGTCACCTGCAACGCACGGGGCACCATTCTGAGCTCGGGAGAGAGAGCAGACAGTGAAACAGGCCCTGGTCTCATGAAGTTTAAATTCTCGTGGGGAGTCAGTGGTAGATAAATGAGTACATGTATATAAACACTCATCATACAGGTAGTGTTAAGTGATATGAAGAAAAATAAAACAGAGGAAGAATATGGTGAAAAGGGATGTGGTTTAGCCAAGGTTCTTCTTAAGGAGATGCTATCTGGGCAGAGATCTTAGTGAGGTGAGGGATAAATTACATGGAAAACTAGGAGGAAAGTGTTCCAAAGCAAAGTAAACATCAAACACGAAGGCCCCGAGATGTGAGTATGTGTGTACGTAAGGCACGAATGAGGAGTCTAGAGGGACAGAGCAGAGGGCTGCTGGGGGCAGCGGCTGGCGGGGAGAAGAGTGTCTCAGCACCGCTCTCTCCCCGTCCATGAACCACGACACGCTGGGCCTTCGCCGCTGGGCCTCGTGACTCTCCCCTCGGTGAGGACGGGAGCCAGGTACTGTCCCTCTGCCTCTCCCGCGGTGTTGACTACGCCCGACAGATAGTAAGGCCGAAAAAGCCTTTGGAGGCAGAAAGGCTTAAATTGTCTTCCGAACAAGAGGCTGATCTCTCCCTTGTAATACTGGAAAATTCGCTTGACAGATGATCAATAATTTGAGGGCTGTTCTTTCTAGTTAATTACTTCTTAAAAATCTAACAAGACTCTTGTCAGCTAGGTTCACAGCCTCCCATGCTGGTAGCCACCGTATGGATCACGAATTACAATGACTGAAATGCCACTCAGCATGGCACCCAGGTTTTGGAGAAGATCCTTTATCTGGTCCTAGACTGCTGGCTGCACTTACCGGGGACTGGGTTCTACTTTGCAGTTAAAACCAGTTCCCCTCGTTCCCTGAGAGGTGTGACGCAGAGCTACGTCTTCCACGTCTTTTCACAGTAGTCCATATGCTTACTTTCCGTGTCAGCAAATAAGACATTGTGTGGGAATTGCTGGTTTATGGTTCAGATTGAAAGCCATGGGATGGTTTCCAAATGGCTACTTGGTGTTCATTATGGAGTCCCTACCACCTGGGAGCGTTGAGCATAAAGCCAGTATAGTTTGGAACTTACGTTCCTAACTTCCAAGGAGGATAACAGAATTCCACATGACCATTAGTTTTTGGGAAAATTTGCATAAAATAAGATATTTTAGTGATAATCAGTTATACGTATGGGGTTCACATTCACTTTTTTGTACAGCTAGCTTACCGCTTGCTAATCCAGTCCAAGAGCAGCTTTCACATATGATCCTACCGCCTCCGGGGCAGCTCGTCTGATGTGTGGATATGACAATGAAGGACCAGAGGCTTTGCTCTGGAATGAGTGTGTTCCTATCGCTCTAAGCAGGGAGGTGTAAGCGTAGTAGAAAAGAAACGAGGTTTGAACTAAATGATGGCAGAAATCAGTCTCTGAAAAATTCTATCAATCCTCAGCTATATAAATCATAGAGGGCTCTGTTCTCATTGCTAGAACCAAGTCGCAAGGGAAGTTCTCTCCTTGATAAATGTTTTCCCAAGTTTGGTGGTGATTCTGAAATGTTATATTACACTACTAATAATGAGTTGTGAAGCTGGAAACAAAAAAGCATTTCAAATTGCCTATTACCCGAGCAAATGTTGATCATTGATGCCGAAGGAAAGACTACATTATCTTCCCTTTCTGTCTATAGAAAACAGTATTATAGAATCATTATCACTGGAAAGGTGATGGAGAAATATGCAGCCGAGGTTGTCAGGAAAAGATACTGCAGAGGTGTGGTGGTAATTAAAAAAGTCTCATGGTATTCTTTTGGGTTTTGCGATGTTTGTGATGACAGTTGGTCTTAACATTTTTTCCATTGCGTTTTCCCATTATTCTACGCAAGTACTTACTTTCTGACCCACTTTACATTCTTTTCTTTAAATTACATGGTCTTCAGGATGCAAAAGGCCGGATCTACTCCTACCTGCTATTTAGCGTGGCACCTGGCTAATCATAGGTATTTGTTGAAGACTTATTGAGTGAATGAATGAATAAAAATATGACTAGAGGAATCACTTTCCCTCTTTGGATCTTGGTCTCTTTATCTGCAAAATGATGGAGCTGTGGAGCTAGGGTAAGAGGGTTGGAGGTGATACCAACCCATGTTCTTTGACTTGCTGACGTTTCTGATCCGTGTTCTGGAATTTTCTTGGTAAGTAGGAGTCACAGTCCACGTGCTGAGTTCGCTTCTGCAGTCTTTGCCCCGTGAGTGCTCGCCTGAGCTCTGGTCTCTATTTTAGTGTCCTGACCTCCAGCATGCAAACGAAACAGTTCTGTGCTGTGTGACTATATTATTCAGTATTTCTGTTACCACCATACACTCAAACTACAATGCTCCCCTGAATATCTCAGGACCAGATTCTGAGCTCAGATTCTCAAACACTTTGTCAAATCCATATCTTTAGCCCACTGCTTCATTTTGCCAAAGAGTTTAATGTAGTATCTAAAGATTCCCCCTCTCCCACATGATTCTCTTAAAGACAACCCACAGGGATATAATAGTTGAATGTGGACTGACATTTATATCTTATCTTCCATTAGCAAACTCAAAACAAAGAATCGCACTACACAGAAATTTGGCTAGTTTTTTTTTTTTTAAGAACAAGGTTTAACTCATTAAACAGTCCCTTCATGTTGAATTTTCCATTAACGAAACATCTTACACACTTTTGCCGAGAACATCTGTGACGGTCTGGAATGTGTCTTTCCCAGTGTTTTACTGAATGTTTACTCTCAGTATCAGACACTTCCTCAGATCCTGTGATGTATCTTAGTACAGTATTACTGAAGAGACGTCAGCTATGCCTGAATCTTGAATAGTGCCAATATAAATTGAAAATACGCCAGCTTTCTTACTAGCAGAGCTTTTAATTCACTGGCTGATGTTGCCCATAACACCATCCATTGTGGCTTGAGATCTACAGCTGAATATGTATTCCTCTACTGATTAAGTTTACAGCTCCTTTTAGAACTAAACAATGATTTTTCAAAGTAAAAGAAGAAATTCAGACAGCATAAAAATGATTAAGTTTGTCTCTCAATATATATAAAACTATCTGCCACCTACGAATTCTAGTTCTAGTTATTTGTTCTAAAATTCCAGTACTTAGCATGATCGGTATTTACGTTATACTATTCATAAGAGTTCATTTTAGCAGAATGTCTTGGGTCGAAAGGGTGAGGGTGATATCTTTTATTTCATAGAGATGTAATAAATATACTTGCACTTCCACAATTTAACATTTCTCTGAGTCTGGCTCATTTAGTGTATGTATTGCCCCTACATAGGCTGACATACAGGAACTTGTCCCGCCAATATAAAATAAATTACCGTGCTTTTAGGCCAACACTTACCGAGAAGTGGTGAAGACTTCTTTCTTTGGTCTTTTGCAATAGCTTGTTGCCCTCCCCATGGTGCTCTGAGTAATTGGCTGACACCAGAGGCTGCCAGGGCAGGCGACAAGACCTGGGAAGAGAGAGGAAGTCATTTTATGATTTATCAAAATAGGAATACTCCGACTGCAGGGTTTATGAAGAACTAAACATTGAACTTTAAAAAACTGAAAAGCTGAAATCTTTTTTTTTTTATTTAGGCATTTTATTTACATTGAAATAAACTAAGCAATTCTTTTTGTTTTTTACCAAAAAAAATAAGAGTAATAGCTTATCAATTGCCTATTAATAAACTGTATTTTTTTTTTTTTTTGCATTCCCTTGGCTAGCTATGACAAAAGATGGCACAAACACGGACAGAAGAGTGTTTGGGTCCAGGGACCTTGTTTCTGATTCCATGATGACTATAAAGCAAGTATCAAATATATAGACCTTCTAAGAACCTTGTAAAACAGCTTGTACGCAGGCTCAACAAAGGACTGGGTGAAGCAGCGGAATCTGTACTCGGCCCACCACAGCTGGGTACTTGGTAAATACTCAATAAATATTTACTGAATGGCTTCAGTGGCCTCGAAATGGAGGCCGCCTCTCTTTCTTGATGCCTGAACATAGGTATTTCCAGCCGTTCAAGCTGGAACACATTTACTAGTCTTTGCCCCCTCAAACTCTATCCCCAAAAGTTTGTTTCTGTTGTGCGAAAGCTAAGAACTGCCTTATTTCAAGAGTTTCTGATCAGATGATTCAAATTACTCTTTATTTAAGGAAAAGGCAGAGGCACTGTTCCAGGTACTTTTTGGTTGTATTCTACTGGTCAAAAAGTAGAATCAGACTGCGGAAGGCAGAGCTGTCTTGTTCTTCTTGCTTTCAATTTTCCTTTGGAAAGGGGGTGGTGGTCAAACCTTGGACTACATAGACTGTTCTATACTCTCTGGCGCACCTCTCTTGGCCTCACCGCGCATAGATGCGTGCAGTGCCGCGAGTCTTTGGATCTGCGTTACTGGCTGAGGTGCTAAGACCAGGTTTCAGAGGCGGGTCCAGAGTTATCTTTTATGGGGGTGCTGGTGCCAACAGGTGTGCCACAAATACTCTGGGGGTGGGAGGGGGGGAGAGAGAAAGGGAGCTTACCTGAGATCATAAGAACAGTTTCAAGGACTTTTTCCTGGAGTTTTTGCAGGCCACTTTTGATAAATAAAGTACTGAAAATCCAACACTATACTTTGAGCATATTTCGGAATAAACACCAAATTCATTTGGTGTGGTTAAATGCCCATCCAGGGAGTCTTGTTAGCGAGCATATTAATTAGGATCCTGTTTATTTTTCTACTGTCCACAATTGTTTGTTTGAGCTAACTTACTCTACCTTCATTAAAATAAAGCAGCACCAGGAAGCACATGAAAATGTATCTCAATTTTATAAGAAATTTAGGACTCAAAGAGTTTCTATTTCTCTACACATCTGATTGTTCAATATTTTAAATATATGAACAAGGCATGAGGTTTAACTTACCAAGAACTATAAATGGGACCACAGATTCTATAGTCTTCCTTCTGTGGCCATTCACTTATTCATTCATCCATCCATGAATTCATGCAAGTCTGGGTATTAAGGACACCCAGAAGCATATAATGTGGCTCCTTTTTTTCACGTGACTTGCAATCTAGTAGAAATCAGGAATGTCAACACATAAAATAGATATGGCCTCACCATCTTGGGGGCACAAACGAGCGCAGGATTATGTGAACACCTTAAATCACAATGTTCTAAGTCAGCAAACTACTGCTCAGAAATCAGACTCAGCCTGCTAACAGTTTTTGAAAAGTTTTCTTGGAACAGAGTGCCCACATCTGTTTGCTTGTCCGGGGCAGGTTCTGCGCTGCAATGGCAGCCCTGGATAGTTGTAATAGGGAACACAGCTCACAAAGCCTCAAACTTGCCACTTGGCTCTTTGCAGAAAACGTTTGCTGGGCCTTCTTCCCAGGCCTCCAGGATGTTGAGGGTCCCTTGGGCGCTTACATGGTGGCCCTCGTCATTGCTCTGAGGATGTCCTTCTTTTAGGCTTGGGAATGCGCACGTGCCCTTTGAGGCCGGACTTGGAAACTGCTGGCCTCCAAACATCCCGCAGAGGGGCCGCTGCAGCTGGACATCCACTCCTGCTGGCCTTGGCAGCCCTGATGCCCCGCTTTCACTGCCCCTTCTGCACTGGCTACTGTGTTGCAAAATGTCCTAGTCGCCACCTTCAGCATTATGGGGAGCTGCCGGCAAGACAGACAGGCTCCAAATGTCTCTCCAGGATATGCCTGACCAAGTCACTTCCCTGGCTGCCCCAGTGGGCGAGGATCTTGGGGAAGAAGAAGGACGATGGTCTCCATCTGCTCTCCACTCAGCCCTGCAGACACACCCTCCCCTTGTCTGCACCTGCTCTGTGCGTTGGGTGATCCTTCATGGTTCCTTCCTGGATGACATGCATAGGACCCTTTGCCTCTTAATTCCTATTAGGCTTGGCCAGTGGGAGGCATGGAGAGACCCGAGGGTGGAGAAAACGGAGGCGTTTCCCCAGGGCCCCCTCTGGCGGAAGCAGGCTGGCAGAGGCTGGTTCCTCGGCGGAAGCCCACACCTCTCCGGGAGCCGCCAGTCCCTGCAGGCTCTGAGTTCCCTCCCTTTACCCTTCAGCCAGGGGTGGGAGCTGCTCCCCTAAACCCAGACACTTCACCATTCCTTCTTCTCTAAATCTTCCCACATTTTGAACACAGTCCCTTCATTAAAATCGCAACTGCCCCCTTTGAGTGTACCGTCCTTTTCCTGCTGGGACCCTCCCTATACCCTGAGCCATCTCCCCAGGGCCCCCATGCAGAAGGGGACTGGGCTGCAGTCCCAATCTCTACTGTGTCTCAGGCTTCCAAGTTACTTTCCTCTTGGGCTTTTCGTTCTTTCTTGAAATTTGATCTTGAATGTGATCCATCCCAAGTCAGCGTTATAATAAATTAGGTACTCAAACCGCGGAGGTGGGGAGAGACACGGATGGAGGACCCTGCCCCACTCCACTCCTCGGCAGCATTCCCGGCTGAATGAGAGAAGGCGCTCTTAGCACCGTCTGTGAGCAGCATCCAAGCTCCAGGCCAGTCACTGCAAACAGCGGCAGAGAACAGTCGCCGACTCTTCTCCTCAAGCGTGTGGCCCGGATCTGCTCAACCCAATGCCTTGTTTCAAAAGTGCGCTCGCGTATCATAAAGCTACGAGCCTGTTGTGTTTCTAATCGTGACATTCAGGAACAGCTGGGAGTTACTTCTGGGTGTGGGGGGGGTCAGAGAACAGAAACAGGTGGTGATTTCATTATGGCATTTGCAAGGCCACGGTACGGAAGCAGAAACATAAAACAGAAGTGGAATACTCAGTAGAAAAGCCACAGTCTTTCAGCAAGAGATTTGGCAAAACTTACAAACACCTACCCGTTCTGCTCTTAACCACCTTCTCAGGGAAACTTCAATTCTGCCAGGTTTCCCAGCCCGGCCTCTGCCCCACGGCCAGAGGTCTCAGTCAGGAGCTGCCTCTCCGTTTGCCTCGGACTGATTTAATTTAAGGAATTTCTTGCACCTGGCAGCAGGGCTCACGTGGCTTAGTGATTTACGTTGTTCAGGAAACAGTTTCTTTAATGCTGTAGTTCGGTTACATTGGTTAAAATTTTCCTTTGTGTGTGTGTGTGTTTTTTTTTTCTTTTGGCCCTGAGATTATAAGGTCTACCAAATAGTTTTATGGCCACATCTTGAAAAACACATTTTTTTCTCCCTTCAGGCTTTATTGGCAAAGGGGATGCAAATGTGTATAAGGTACTTACATAACTGCATTTCTATCTTCAAAGAGCAATTTCCTGCCTCATAGGGACAAGACTGGGTCAGGGTGGAATCATCTAGACACTGTGAGTCGGTGTTATCTGTCAGCAGCTGTATCAAGGAGAAAGACGTCCTGATGAAAAGAGGGAAAGGCTTGGAAGCAGGGAGGCCAGGTGCCCCAGCTCAGGCCTTCATTGTATTCAGTATGTGGAGCTCCGCCCATAATTGGGAAAGGAAGGCGGTGTCAGAGACCCTGGATGGTCATTTCTTTGGCTCTGTTTTCCCAAATTAGTAGTATTTCCATAATGGAAAATGAACTCCACATTTGTAAATCTCACGGGGCTCTATGGGATAGGAATTGTTATCTCAGTTTCCAGAGCAGAAGACTGACGCTCAGAGAATCTGTCACTCGAGCAAAGACACGCGGTTCCTTAGAGGTGCCGGCACGCCATCCTGGGTGTGAAGCCTCTGGGTCTTTGCTCTTCTCAGTCCCGTGGGGCAGCTGGTGAAGGGCTTCCGGGGGACTGACCGTGCCCCCCTCCTCAGGGGTTTGGTTTGCCACTGAATTCTGAAAGAAAATTGAAAGAGAATGTGTTTAGTTCCCATCATTCCTCCCTGATTATTGGAGGTATGTCAGTTATGTCCTACCTTAACACCACTCTTTTTATCTTCCTGCATCTGACCATGGTGTTTCCATGCTTCTTTTTCATTAAATAAAAGTGACTGGGCAACTAATGAAATAACCCAACGCTGACAACATTTTCAAGGAGGAGCTTCCTCCAGGTGGGCACGGCTGGTCCGACGTGCTGACTCCTGTCTGCCTCTTCCTGACCGTCTCCTGGGAGTCCCGGACGACCTCCCTTGCTATTCTGTGGCCCCTGGGGGCTCAAGGACCAAATATTCATTTTTGTGACGCTAGTGCCTGAAATGGTACTGAAATAGAGAGTGTGCTCTATGAATCCCTGTTTGATGAAAGCACAGGATGTATATGTTCTAGGGACATTGGGTAGCCAGCCTTGCTGGTGGGTACTAGAAAAAGATAAGGGATATGGGAATCTATTAAATAATAAAATGGTCATCTGTTAGGATATAGTTTTAAAGGCAGAATTGGGATTCTGACTATATTTTATATGGACCGCCCAGGGGCAAGCGGTGGGGTGAACTGGCTGGGGAACCTTGAAGGTGGGCTGTTGTGGTGGCCTGAGTACCAGGTAAAGAAGGGCTGAGATGACCCGGGGAGGGGGGTGAGAATGCAGGGCGGGAGACCAGTACGAAATCGCAGTAGAATCGACGGGACATGCTGGTTGAACTGAAAGGGAAAGAGAGGGAGTCAGCGAACAGGACTCCAAGCTTTGGGACCTGGGGGCCTGAGAGAACCGGAAAGTCGCCTTTTGGTCACCCCCGCGCCCACCCCGTCTCCCCCCCCCCCCCCACAACCCGCCGCCTCCCTGCCCCCCCCACACCCCCGCCGCCTCCCCGGCCCCCCACACCCCTGCCGTCTCACTTCACTGTTTGCCTACCTCTTGAATCTCCTGCTTTTTCACCAGGATTGGCTTTTCTGGCAATTCAAACTTGAAAAAGAAACCATTCTCTCCAAGTTTTGGTTCTTCAGAGCCCCATATGACAAATTTAGTGACTATGTTTTTGGCCACTTGAGCTCATGATTGAGTCAGGATCACCCTGCCTGACCCACTTCCACAGGGTCCGGTCCGCCAGCTGCCCTTCCCATCAGACCTGTCCTGGCAACTCCGAGGAGGGCATTAAGGAGAGAGAGAGACTGAGGCGCGTCCACGTAAAAGGAGGGGTAAAATAGTGCGAGTAGGGGTGGACGCCACCACCAAGGACCTTTAATGGCGACGATCTTAGTTCCCTTGGGCTGCTCTAACAAAGGAGCAGAGCCAGGGCGTCTTAAACGATCGAGTTCATTTCTCACAGCTCCGGGGACTGGAAGTCCAGGGTCAAGTCGCTGGCTGACTCGGCTTCTGGGGAGAACTCTTCCCAGTTCATAGATGGCTGGCTTGCTGTATCCTCACGTGGCGGAGAGAAATCATCTCCTTCATGTCTCTTCTCACGAGGGTCCAGATCCCATTCCTGAGGGCTCCACCCTCACGACCTAATTATCCGGCAAGGACCCTGCCTCCTAATACGGTCACACTGGAATCGGGACTTCAACATACGAATTTGGGAGGACACAAGCATTTCCCAGGAATAAAAAAGTAATAATAGCACCAAATATATATTACGTGCCAATTATATTCTGAGCTTGAAATGTGTAGGGATTCTTTCAATTCCTGTATCAACAATGGGAGGGATGATATCATTATTAAACCCGTCTAGCAGAGAAGAAACTGAGGCACACTGAGGTTAAGTCAGTGCCCAAGATCCCACGGCTTATGAATGGAGAAACTGGCTTCAAACCCAGGCAATGGGACCCCAGAGCTTCCACACCCGCCACCTCTGGTAGGCAGGTGTTTGGAATCCGGGGAGGTACGGAAGGGCTGTTGGCCGTGACGAGGCTCCTATCATGTCTAACTCCCAGCGCGCTCCTTCTCTGAGTTTAGCCCCCCATGACTCAGGCATGCCCCCTGCAGCCCTGGAGGGCTGCTTTCTGCCTGCTGGGGATGCTGGGGAAGGGAGGCACTGGGGCTGCTGGGAGAGTGGTGAAGCCGCCTCTGGCCTGGGCGTCGCAGCTGTGGGGGATGGAAAGGACACAAAACACGGAGCCCAAGACGACCTCCTGCTGCTTGTTTGAGCCACGGGTCCTTTACCTGTATCGTGAACTGGGATAGGGATCGAAGGAGATTGGTTATGTGCATAGCCGGGCCAGGTGCCTAGCTGGTGCTTGGTGAAAGTTTATCTGTTCATTATGTCCCTCAGAGAATGAATGAATGCCTGAGGGGCAGGGGCCCACTTTCTCCTTACTCCCAGGGGAAGCTCCATGTGTGTTCAAATGATAATTTTAGGACATTTCACCATGACCTCAAAAGATGGGTCAGATTTCCTCATAATGACAATGCTCATATGTTACCCCCTGTTTGAGCAGAGTCAGGATCTAGAGGAAACTCCTCTTAAATTTGATACGTTCTAGGGGGCATGATTTCCTTTTATTTCTCATGTAATGTGCTGATACTTTTCATTGCCCAAGCTGGCATTTCTAACCAAAGTAATTACATCTTTAAGCCGTTATAAGAGGCTATTACTAAAGAAGTCAAATGTTTCTCCTCTTTGTGTAAAATGGGGATACCAATTTCTCTTAATGTTTGTGCCATGCTTGGAGAGCCTTGACTGAAAGAAGGTTTGCGAACACCAAGTAGCATTCCCTGTCTCATTTTGTCCTTATTTAGCGCCTATCATGAGAGGGCCTTTCTGGCTGGCTCCAAGGAGCACAGAAAGCATGGTCTCCCGGGACCTATCGAATGGTCAGGCCACCTGAGTCACTGCATGTTATCGTTAGAAGACAGGAAATGTCAAATGTCAACTAAGGCTCTTGTCATAAACTTGAACAATAATTTCCTTTACAGTTACATCGGATAAACAGGATAAAGACAGCACCCTTTCTTATCTCTCTGCAATTCAGAGAGCGTATCACTCTAGCCCATGCCAGGCAGGGGCGCTGTGCTGAGTAAGATGGTCCACAGGCACTTTGCTCGGGAGCCAGCTGGGTGGTGGTCTGGGGCACCTTCTTTCTACCGAACCCTCAGGTGGGCCACGGAGGAGGTGGGGAGGAACATGGGCCACGGTGCTTGACACTTACTTGGTGTCACTGAGGTATTTTCAGAATTAAATGGGACTAAACCATCACTGGTTAATTTTCACATATAGTGAGTCGGAAAACCGTCTTGTCTACTTCTGCCTCTGTACTGAGCCTGAGTTCAACAAACACCTGTCAGACACCTACTAGCCAGCCTCAGGCACAGTTAGATCCTGGGAATAAAGAGTCCTTGTAAAAAACATAAAGCAAAAACAAAAACATCCCACAATTTAGTGCAAGGATGGCGTATTATTTTTATTTCTTGAACCAAAATATTCTTAGATTGTTAGTGGTCACTTGGGGCACTAATCAGAGGGGTCCTAAGGCCTCATCTGGGTTCTGCAGTGAAAGCACTGCAATCAGTATCTTCCAGATGATTCCATCATTTGCTCATTACTTCCACACGTTTATTTTGTGTCTTCTATAATGCCTGGTGCTGTTCTGGGTGCTTGGAATGCAGCAGTAAGCAACAGCAGACATGTTAGGGGCAGGGGACAGACAATAAACAAACAACATAATGTCAGTGGTCTAAGTGGTAGGACGAAAAATAAATCAGGATAAAGGAATAGAAGGTGTCAGGTGTGGAAAATGGGCCTCTCTGATGAGGGGACATTTGAGTCAAGTCTTGAATGAATGAGGAAGGAAAGGCAGGGAAGATTCCAGGCGCAGGAAATAGCAAATAGAGAGGCTTGAGGCAGAGGGTGACGGAGGGAAAAGGCAGACCATGCCTGGAGTGGGTGTGGTAGGAAATTAGGGTGGAGGTGTAGCCGAGGGCTATTCATGCAGGCTCTGTGAGCCTTGGCAATCTCTTTGAACTTTCATCTGCAAGTGAAGACATGCCCCAGGTGGTTTTGAGCAGAGAAGGGACGGGACCACATTTCTGTAAGTAAAGGGACTCTGCCTGCTGGGGGTGTGTGTGTGAAGAAGGGGCGAAGACGGATGAATGGACACCAGCAAGGACCCCGGTTCAGGAGACCAGCTGGGAGGGGCATGGCATCTGGGGTTGACTTGAAGGTGGAGCCTGACGGGTCTGCTGCCTGGAAGCCTGAAGGAAAGAGAAGATCCCTCCAGCATCTCAGAAACCAGATGACAGGCGGTGCCGTGTCCGAGATGGGGAGGCTGCGGAGGGGCAGGCAGGGCTTGGAGGAGGTGGGTGCAGGAAAGTCTGGAATTTCGGACGCACTGTTTGAACGCTCCTATTAGACATCCAGGTAGATGCCCCAAGGCCGCTGGATACATGAGGCTGGATTCCCGGAAAGGTTGGGACGGCAATGGCAGGAAAGGGACGGCGAGGTTGTCTGTGTGTTGGCAGCCCAGCTGGGCGCTTGTGGCTCTAGTTTATAAACCTTAGATATTTCCTCGGACAAAATTTCCAGGATTGGTAAAGTTTCTCCTTTGATTGTGGAGAAAACACAGGCTCCTCTGTAAAATTTTTTGATACTATTTCCCGATCAAAACCGGGCATCGGTGGCCTGACAAATATCAAAATTTCACAATTGAGACTTCTCAGAAGTGTAGATGTAAAATGACTGAGTTGGTTAATTCAAGTATCCACGAATCATTCATTCCACAAGCATTTAATGAATACCTCTTGGGTGATTTGCCATTTTCCTTGTGAAACTTGCAACACAGGAAGAAGATAATAAGACAGATCCCAACAAGGGAGCTACTCTCCTAATTTATTTCCTCTGGACACCAGAAATCCTCACTCAAGTATTTGTATTAAATGTATGTATCAGATTAAAAGATGATAAGGGGCCCCTCTGCCCCCTCACCTACCATTCTCCCCTCGCCTAAGCCAGTCCGGCCATTCTTCCTTCTCGCCATTCTGCAAACATACGCTGGCCTCTCGATACCCTCCATTTGTGACGCACTTCCTTAGATGTTGGTAATGCCCATTTCCACACTTAATTAAGGTTCCTGTTTAAATGTCATTTTGTCGTGGCATCTCGCCTCGGTGCTATCTCCGGGGGCGTCAGCCTTCCAGCCCTCTCTGTCCGCGTGCCGCGCACCACCGTCTGACCTAGTCTTGCTGTGCGCTTTCCCTTGTCTGTCACCCACAGCTAGGGTGTGAGCCATGAGAACAGGATCCTCTTGGTCTCCACGATCCCCCGGAGCTCGAGTCACCATCACTCCCGCGCACAATAGGCCCTCCATATATTCTTAGAGAATGAAGGAAGGAACTTGGTGGCTTATTGTTTTTCTTTTTTGAATTCAAATCCAGAGATGGTGTGTTCGTTTGCTAGGGGTGTAGGAACAGACTATCACAGACTGGGTGGTTTAAACAACAGAAACTTTCCTATAGTTCTGGAGGCTGGAAGTCCAAGACCAAAGTGCTGGCGGGGTTGATTTCTCCTGAAGCCGTTGTCCTCAGCCTGAAGATGGCCATCTTTTCACTGTGTCCTCACATGCCTCTTATTTGTGTAGATGCATTCTGGTATCTCTTCCTTTTCTTATAAGGACACCAGTCCTATTGGATTAGGGCCCCACCCTTCGGACCTTATTTGACTCTCTAAAGGCCCATCTCCACATACAATCACGGGGGTTAGGGCTTCACCTCATGAATTTTGGGGGCACACAATTCAATTTAAACCAGATGGAAATATGCTGATACTTAGAATGACGGACTCTTTACCCTGGCCTCTGTAATGAGGTTTGATTTCTAGAGCTGCGACTTTCATTTCAGGATCCTTCGTGCTGACACCAGGCATGACTAGCTAACGGAGGAGTTTCTATGGTACCCAGCCTGCATGAATCCTCTGCCTGCTCTCCCAGGTTATTTCTGCCCCTGCCACCTCTACACCGGAGCCCTTGATTTGATTGCTGTTGGCATTTGTCTTTTATTACTCACCCCTGAGAAGGTGGTGGGCTGCAGCCACTGAGGGTGTCTCTCACGGAGAGGTCTGAGCCTCTGTTCTCCAAGCCACCACACCTGCTGCTCACAAGCCATGTTCTTCCACACAGC
This sequence comes from Phataginus tricuspis, assembly GCA_029783875.1. NCBI lineage: Eukaryota > Metazoa > Chordata > Mammalia > Pholidota > Manidae > Phataginus > Phataginus tricuspis. Next base: position 16,894,359 of record JAQQAC010012408.1, read on the forward strand.
ACAATGGGGGCTCTACTGGAGGCAGGGGGCACATACCCTTTGGTGGAGGAGTCTCTGCTTGGAATCCAAACTTAAAACAGGCCCTTCATTTGGGCAGCGCTCAGGGTGGTCTCATTAAGCACTTTTTATCTGATATCTTATTTGAGCTCTGTCAGACCCTGCGGATACAATGTCCCTAGGAGGTCAGTGTCTAGCGTGGAAGCTGATGGGCTGAAGTCACACTGCACAGTCAGAAGTGGGTGTTGATAGAGCATCTGAGGTACAGGGATGGGCGAAGGGGAAAATACCATCCCATCTGGAAGGAAGAAGGCTCAAGTCTTCTCACACTTCTCCCAATGAGAGGCCATGTCCGTGTCCCCTTCGCATTTGGGTAGCTCTTCCATGCTGAGTGGTGCACTGTGACAAAGCTACGTGCATGCTGAAGCTACGTCATTCAAGGCGTGTGTTTTCCATCTTGTTCCCGGGATAGTAAGCCTCTGTATACCATGTCTGACCACCATCTGGCTGTTACAACAGAGAGGCCGCCTGTAAACTCTCTGGTTGATGGTCTTAGGTGAGCCCCCAAAACATGCTGGATATTTAAGTGAACAGACCATCTTGGGGGTGGATCTTCTGGTTCGGCTGTCTGTCCATCATTTGAGTCACTCCCAGCTGATGTGCCAGACGTTGTTGAGGAGAAGCACGCCATCCCTGCTTGTTTTATTCCACTGTTTTGGGCTGGTTTGTTGTGTGGCAATAGTAACTGGAGCAGCGCATCAAAAAGAAGGCCCCTGAGCTGGGTCTTCAGCGATGAGCTCATCAGATGGACACGGTGGGGAAGCACACGGCAGGCAGAAAGGCAACAAATGCAAACACACATAGGACATTGCAGTCCGGTGTCTTCATGGAAATGCCATCGCTGGTACTTGGCAAGCGAGACGATGAGGCTGAAGCAATGCAGAGACTAGATAATAGGAAATCTTAGGTGCCTAGGAAAGACCTCGTCCTGCTCGATTCCATTCATGCTAATCTAAACTTGCCACTGTTCCACCATTTCTAATGACTTATTCATGTGCAATGACTTATTACTGAAATCAATGGTTGCGTAATCCTTGAGATGCTATCTATAATACAAAAACTAAAGAAGCTCTTTATTTCCTACGTCATTGATCACAAGGCTTCAAATTTTGCCGTTTTACAATTTTCATCATCAGTACAACTGTTTTGTCCTGGGATGTCCATCATGTTACCCCCAAAAGAAAGGGTGTAGGTGTCTACCCTCTGGAATGCTGTCACTTCCAGGGGACAGAGTGGACCAGGGCATGGGGATCTCCTAAGAGGAGAGCTAATTCTCTGTGTTCTCAGAACACCTCCACCACATTTTTTTTTTAACTTACATTTTCTTTCACTTTTCATGGGAACAAAAGCCATTTCTCTTCCCGGAAAGGAGATTCCCCATTCTGTATTCTTGTTGAGGCAATTTTACAAGTACCTCGCTCTGTGCTGCAGTATATTGTAGTGCGTTTCCATAACACATTTAAGGCCTCACTCCTTAAAACTGTCACGTCTGGAGAGCCCGAGGTAAGTCAGCAAGGATGCAGACGCGATCGCTCTCTCCTGCCCCTGGTATCACAGGCAGCTGTCAATTCCAGCTCGGTTAGACTCATCCAATCACAGCTCCAAAAGCTATTTCCGTATTATTACATCCAACATGAAATTAGAGAGGCTGTGTTTTCCTCCGCAAAGTCTCCAATTTAGGCTTACAACTTAGCACTAGGTTATTAGAGACATGCATCATTATTCTCAAGGCATATTCTATCTGCAAAATTCTGTTCTCAAATCCTTTGGAAGATCTCAGCTGTGCTGCTCGGACTCTGCCAGGTAAGCTGCAATGCTCATGTTCACGTGCTCTGACCATGGGTTTTAAAATTAATTTTTGATCATTGTTTCCTTGCATTAACAGTCCCTTTATCCCTACTCATAGGTAAGAAACATCACAGAGCAAGGCCCCAGAGTGAGTTAGTGGGCCAGCCGGAGTTAGAAGGAACTGGGCTTTAATTAAGTGGGATCTCACAGGGGCTCAGAGCACCAGTGTGGAAGCTACAACCATGCGATGGCAAGAAAAATGAGAATCTCTCTTCTATTTTTCTTTTAGTTTGGTTGTGGCTTGCTTCAGTCAAGTAATTCAATTTAGGAAAAACCAGATATTCAAGTTGAGGAATGATACATGCAACCAGTTCAATCGTTTTGATTGCTTTATTGAATGAAGAAAGTAAACAAAGAAGATTTGACAATCACCTGACCCAAAACATTTAACTGCTCACTCCGGAAAAATCTCCAAGGTCTTTGCCAACTGCAGGAGTCTACTGCTTTATCGCTGTGTCAGTGAGATTAATTGGATTTAGAAATCAGAATTTCAAATAGATAGCTAGCATTGCTCGAGTGGGAGAATCTAGTGAAATATGTTTTTGCCTTATTTTTTGGGTAAACTGACAGTGTGTGATTTCAACTCACATTTCTTGAATGTGAACACAGATTAAACGGTTTCATGTACATCGTCTCATTTAATTCTCCCCACAACCCTGTTTATGGGGAGAATTAACACAAGACCCACTTTAATGCTAGGTAACTGAGCCTCCGGGTGGAGTAGTTGGGTTAAGTCCTGGGATCTTTTTAGTAAATCGCAGTGTGGTTTTTAATTAGCTTAAACCAATGGTTCTCAAAGGGTGATGTCTTGACCAGCAGCATGAACCTCACTTGGGAACTTGTTACAGATCAACCCTGGCTCCACTCCAGACCCACTGAGTCAGAAACTCCGGGGACTGAGTCCAGCAAACCATTTTACTAAAGCCCAGCAGGGGATCCTGACACAGGTGCAAGTCTGAGAATTATTTGCTCCAGGGCAAAATAGGACAAATATGGAGAAATACAGATGTTTCTATTTTAAGACAAGGAGATATATATCAAAATGTGAAATCAGAAAAAGTAAATCAGGATTCATTGATCACATTGTAAAGAACTGTCTACTTCGTAAGAAGTAAACACCATAAGCTGAAATTCGGAATACTCTCCCTAAAGTATTTAAAATGAGATCCAATCTGCAAATCATTAATGTATACACATTTTCTCTTCAGGAATTCAGTTTATTTGGATTTTTATATACACAATTTAATACAGCAATTTACTTAAATTGCATTATTTAAATATAATAGAGGTACATATGCCCAAATTTATATTAGACTCTTGTTTCAATTATCTAGGTCAGTGCCTGGCATATAATAAGTGTTCAATAGATATTTGTGAATGAAGGGATAGAAACTTATTATATGCAAGGTCTTTTGTGTGTGTGTGTGTGTGTGTGTGTGTGTGTGCACGCACATATCTGTATATGCAATGTTAGTAGTATTAACACTGATACTCTACTAGGAGAGATAAGGAAATCATAGCACAAATCACATACAGCAAAAACTAAGTGATGAGCAGATCTTTAAGCATGGTGTAGAAGTAAGGATGATTTGACAAGTCTCCTTGGAGATGTGGAACTTGACCTGGGGTAGGATTTTTATGAGTGAAGAAAGTTGAAAGGCATTTTGGGTTTTTTAAAAGGCCCAACTAGAGTCAAGAAGATGGCAATATGCAGGCCATTTTCAGGCCTTGTGGGCTGTAGACATGTTCTGGAAACAACATGAAGGTGCGTTTAGAGTCCAAGGTTGTGGAGTAAGCAGTATATCTTAAAGATTGTTGAATGGAGTGATGAGATAACACAAGTGCTAGCTCATGAAAATCATCCTGTAAGCACATAAAATTTAAATTAATAAGAGATTCAACACTTGAACTCAACTATAGAAATCTTAACACCTTTCACATCATAATGCTACAGATCTATTGCACAAACTTATGCACATACTGTGGATTCGAATTCTGCACTTTTTTGCTGAACTGCTGCTAAGCTACACTTTGCCATCTTCTATTCATTGTACACATACGTGACTTACCAGACGTAACTAAGTATGCAGAAAGAAAAATGTGTGTTAACAATATGTTCATAAGCTGCATTGATAGAAATGCAGTGTATTATTTAGAACAAAGATGGTTTCTGGCTCAAGGCTTTCAGTAAAGATTAGCTGTATTGCTGCTATTACTATTATTTTTTATCACTATTAATTTTATCCTTGTTGGCATCATTGCTAATGTAAACTCTATGTTCGGGTCATGTGTCACATTCAAAACTTTAAAAGCCTTGCTTTCCCTGCCATGGAGCATTTTTAGAGGAAGATTTGCTTAAGACCTTTGGCTGAAAATTTCCAGAAATATCTGGAAATGTGAAGCTAGAGCTTGAAAATATCATGATTTTCAACATCATGGTCATAAGTGCTTACAGAGTCTTCCTGCATCTTATAGTTTACCAAGTCATTTCATGTTCACTGCTCGTTTTGACTTCACATTAACTCTGAGGAATGAAAACTATCAGTTCCATTGTACAGATGGGAAAACTAGGTGTCTACTGTCCAGTGGAAATATAATGTGAGCCCCATATGTAATTAAAAGTCTCTGGTAGTCATATTAGAAAAGCAAAAAAAAAAAAAGAAAAAGTTAAAATCAGTTCTAATAATGTATTTTATTTAATCCAATATATCCACAATATGATCATTCCCACATGTAATGAATTTGAAAATTATTAAAGAGATAATTCACATTCTTTTCTCATTTCTTTTGCGCAACTAGTTTGAAATCCAATGCATATCTTTCAGTCACAGGATATGTAATTTGGACTCCCCACAGTCAAGTGTTCAGCAACCACGGGCAGCCAGCGGCTGCTGTCTGGATGAGCTGGTCCAGAGGACGGCGGAGGAGTGCGAACAAGTGCCCTGAACAGTCAGAATAGTGCCCGCCCCAGAAAGACAACTAGAAAGCCCTTTGCTTGGGCTGTAATGCGTGTAGCCTACAACAACCATGAAAAGGAAACAAATCAGCTACAAAGAAAATGACTCTGTGCCATTCAATCCAAGTGTGTTAATGTGTCACACATACTTTAAATTTTAAAATGTTAGGATGTGTGGGAAGAAAACAGTTTGAATCCTTTCTAGCAAAATGTCTGCAACTGAGAAGTCAGAGCCGGCTGTGCTCACAACCCTGAGAGCAGAATCAAAACCCACATTATTTCAGACTCTTTCCGAGAGTGATTATATTTCAGGTGACAGATTCTGACTAATGGGAAGGGATTTAAATCTCTGTGGTCACATCCTCCGGTAGGCGAGTCTCAAATCCACTTAGCGCCGTCTGCCTTTAACAGAGGCAGGTGTCACTCCCCGCCAATAATACAGGCATGTGATTGTAAGTGCAGGCATGTTGTGTGCATTACAGTGGGAGTTTACATGGAAATATGCACCTATGTAGATGGAATGAAAAACAATATATATACAATTACCAGCATTTAATTGTCATTGATTAGAATTGATTATGAGGGTTGAGGTTTTCATTATCAAAATATTAACGCAAATATTTAAGTCATTCAAAAACAGAGATTCTCCTCCTTCAAACCCTAAGGGGAGGTTGACACAGGGACACAGAAGATGTGAATCTCCATTAGTCCTACATTCACACAATATCCCTGATCTGGGCTATTCTCCCTTACTTCGTGTCTGACTTCCAGAACAACCATGAACATATTAAAAATATACATATCTCTGAAAGGGAATATGGATGCCCTTAGCAGCTTTGGAGAGATAAGGTCAGTATGAAATGAGTAAAGTGCTGATTTCTGAAAAACGTGTGCTTTCAAATACCTACATGTGATTTTCATGTGTCCCCTGTCAGCCATTTCTTACTTAAAGAGAACTTCCACAGTTAGGGTCAGTCTTACCCTTAGGTGTTAGAGCAGTCATCATTACTTTTAGGCCTTTTACATATTAATAGGAAATAAAGAGTATAATAGATCCTTTGCCCAAAAAGAAAAATCACATAGACACAAAAATCTTACCCATAATTTAAAAGCACTTCCCTGCTAAATCCCTCTATTTCTCTCCCCAAATCCGGCATGAACTCTAGGTGCAGAAGTCCTGTTTTTGAGAGTCGCTTGCTATGTGTCGTGCTGGTTCTATTTGGCAGAATGAGAACCACCGATCGGAATGCATTTAGATTTGACCGCTTTCCCAATTATGTATTGTAATTACACAGTATGTAAACACGCGTTCAAGTGGTTGTAAAGCTGCTCCAATACTTGTCACACTATTAATTTAATAAACAAAATACTTAGCTAGGGTCTTCATAATTAGGCATCAACTGACGGGAGGATTCCTGCAAATATCGTCATCCTCTATTTGGACCCATTTGGTTGTTTTGTTTTGTCTTTTCTAAAGGGAGAGTAAAAGAGACGGAGAGTGATGACGTCATCTCTTTGCCTGTAGGCGTTCATCGCACATGGGGTGGGCACGACTGGTAAATAGCGAACTGCCACCTCCTTGGAGAATGCTTTCTTGTCATGCTTCACGCTGGCAGAGGGAAAAGCATCCGCCCTGCAGGACTGGGCCTCCTTCAGAGCGCGAATGCAAACGAACAACAGGACATTATGCTCTCGCCTGCCTGGGGCAAAAAGAATCGCCTATTCTTAAAAGAACTTCAGGTGTGGGATTTTCTGCCATTTTCCTGTTTTGTTAGTTTGGAATGATGGCCTGTGTGCGAGCAAAGCCGTGCTGTGTCGCTGTCAGAGCCGGGCGACGGGATGGTACACACCTTGGCCATTAAGTCTTTAACGTAACTTGACACATTCTTGCCGCGCAGGAATTTCAGAGTCTATTCGGACGATGTAGGAGGGGTAGTAATTATTTTTCCTCTTTTCTAGTCACGTTTTTGTCCCATAGAATCATCGTTCACTAATTCAATAATAGTTAAAAAAAAGCGATGCCTCTGAAGAAAAGGAGACTAAGTTAAATAAACGGGTATTATTTTTATTTCCAATTTCTCTGCGGTTTGCTTCAGCCAGCCCTGCTAAATCTTTAGTGTTAACATAATTAGGTCTTGCAGAATAATGGCCCATTTTACCAGCTATCATTTCAGGTTAATAAAAACATCACATAATCTTAAATGTTACTATTCCATTTTAATTCGTCCATCAATTAAAAAGAGCTCTCGGGTGATGGGAGAAGATAGGCAGGGGATTCCAGCGTCTGTTAAATGGTCAGCCAGGTACATCTAAAGAGCATCTCTAAAATCACTCAAGCCTTCTTGGTAGACTTGTCTCAGGACCTACTCTAAAAATGTATTAGGGGCAGGATGTTTTTTTTTTTTTGCCACAAGAGATTTCAAGTAACTGCATTTTCAATATTAATATAAAATTTCCACAGATGTTGTTTTCTAACTTCTGGTTAAATGCAACAATATGATTTATACAAGGGATTTGCCTGTTTTTTAGTTATTTGAGTCCCAAGATGCAAACTGAACATGGTAATATGGGTCACACCCTACCAGGTGGGTGAAGGGGAAACGTTCCCTACGTTCCCCAGATTGTTGGTGAACATTCAAAATATGATAGTGGCATTCTTAATTCTCTCCGACATCATATAACATTTCTGTGTGGTTTATGCTGGGAGTTGGCATCAAAAACTATTTTAATGTAAAAAACTGAAAGTAGATTTAAAAGTGAAAAATTCTCCAGTGCAGAAGTGGTCAGAACTGTCAGCATATTTGCGCCAGATCAACATTTGATATTTTTGAGAAAGGAAATTGATTAGAATCTAGCCCTCATTTCCTGAGTCAGAGAAGGATCTGTTCACAAATAGACATTCAGATCAAAACCCTGGGGGTGCTTCTTATCTATGTTTTATTTCTATGTATCATCAAGTCTGTCCGACTGGGTTTTCTGAAAAAATATCCTAGAGTTTTACCTGTTTATTCATATTGTCCTGAGACACAGCTTAGTCTCTGCTGCCATTGGCATCTTTATTGGTAAAGGATGAGAATAAAAATGATGGGTAAGGAATTCAAGTTCAGATTTCTGAGGCTGAAGCTTTAAATTGCACCAGATCATAATTACAGAGTCCCACATGTAACAAATATATAGAACATGTAGTTCAAAGTGCCCACATATTCTGTGCAATCCTGTGAGAGAAGGAAACTGTGAAACAGGTATTTTATTCAGTATTTAACAACAGGTGACATACGACAACCCATTTCCCATTTGGCACAGAGCGTCCCATTTCAAAATACAGGGTCCTTACATCCTAATAATCCTGGATTATGGATGGTGGGGAGGAAGGGTGTGCAACAAAAGATACGATTTTAGGGTTTTATCATAGCTTCCCCCAGTCCATCCAAATCTTCATTAATCCCAGGAATGCCACAGGTCCAAAGAAGAGTGAGGTGGGCATTAACGACAGGAACCATTGAACTCTAGCCCATTTCCTTCCCCAGCCTGTACCGTTTTTAATGTTACCTGGGCAGGTGGTTTGTGCCAACTTAGCGATTTGACTTGAGGACACGTCGTGCATGGCTCATCTCCGGGCAGATCCATCAGGCAGGGGCCAGGACAGAAGCACCAATGCAAGCTCGGATTCCGTATGTCTAAATATTTAAAAGTTATACAACAGGCTAACATAGTGTCAATATAATATGTTTCCTTCTGCTGTTTGGACACAAATACTTTCCTAACAATTGGAAACCCAGGTATAGGCTTACAATCCTTAGATGCTCAGAGTTCTATACTGGCCCTTGGTCCTGAGGCAGCCCCAGTCTATCTTCCTCTCGTTCCTCAGCCCCTTCTTTTCCATCCCTGAGCTCTGGTTTTCATGGCAAGTGGCCTCTTCTCCCTCATATGTGTATACCCCCAGGCCCGAGTCACTCATCTATCCACACACATATTCACTCCTTGCACCCAGGGATGTACATTATTTACTGCCTGTCTTCAGGAGTTTGGACCCCCAGAAGAGGGGCACACATACCCTTAAAGTGGGTGGAGGACAGCTGGGTAGGGCATTCTAGGCTCCTGGCTACTGAGAAGAAGTGGGAAGAGGGTCAGAATGGGTCCCCCTGAGCAAGGGCCTTTCTTTGCTGGAACTAAAGCTCTCCATCTAGGCTGTGTACAAGGTCAGAAAGGAATCACTCCCACAGCATGCAGGCAAGTCTGATTAGTTTCCTATAAATAACAACACTTTCTATGTAGATGACCCTTTAGACAGAGTTCATTGAAATGTTATGCTTGTCAGTGGTATTGATGGGAGGAATCTATTTTTACTCTATGGGAAAGTTGAGAGGTTAACTCATATGCAAGACTATATTAACCTACTTAAGGGTTAATCTAAGTAGAGACAGAACAACAATTAGGACTTTAAGTATGTGAACAACTTAGGACTCACTTTTGACCCCAATCCTTTTCTTAAGACATAATATTGTAGGTGGTATCAGCTTTGCAAGAATGCTGGAAAGCAGCAGACAAACAAAACCCAGTGAGTTGGGGTTTCTTCAAAAGAATAGACCCTTTAGAAAAACTTGAGAGTCCAGATTAAAAAGAACATTTCATTTCCATTTTTTATATACCTAAAAGTGACTTTTTATTAAAAGCAAATCACATCACTTCAGGAAATTCAGAAAACTATATCTAAATACACTGAATGCAAGATATTCCTCATCAATTTAGATTCTTATAGCCTCATAAAGATAAAATGCAGATGAATTGATTTAGATCAGGCCTTCATTAAATTTCAGAATTAGCTTTTGGAATCCCACGTATTGAAATGTGCAGTCTGATTCCTGAGCTTTGTGACAAAGCCATGAATGGATAATGATAAAGTGCGTCGTTGCTAGAAATAACAGTCTGCCTTTGGTTTGTGCTAATAAGCTATAAGACAACTTAAATTCCAATTTTAATATTGGAAATCCACCTCATTATAAATTATTTCAAACTCTGGGTGTTACTAACACTAGCATTTTCACGTGTATTCTTTGGTGAGCCTGAAATATAATCTGCTGTTTATGCTTCTCATGTAAATCTCCAATTTCTGGTTGGCCACTCTGGTACTAAGCCAGAGCTCTAATTTATTTCCATCTTTCCTTATTTCTTACATCAAAAGAGACTGTTGGTTTGAATAACAAACATTCAATCGACTTAGACGTGGGGTGGCAGACAGCACAGGCATTACCAGTTTATCTTTGATTTCCTTCTTGGATTTGGTTTTTCTGGGAACAAAACCAATAAGACACACTGTTCCTTCATCTAGTTTTTTAACCAGGTTATTTATCAGAAGTTATCCCTCCCCATGGCCCTCCCCCGCCCCCAGCCCCTCATTTCAGCAGAGAGACAGCAGGGTGAGGAATTCAGACTGGAAGGAGGCTTCCGCCCTTACACCATCTTAGCTTATTGCTCTACCAAGTCATGTAGGGCTCCGTTGTCCTTAAGACTCTGGCTTGAGCTGATCATTGATTCTGATTGCAGGAAGCGCTGCTGCTCACACACTTGTAACCTGTAGGCCCACGGTGTGCTGGGAATGGAGTACACGCAGTTTCAGCCACTTTGAAACTTTGCCAGGGTTCTCCTCCCCCCTCCCCCCCTGCTGTCTTGCCCAGTAATTGGCCTAATAAAAGGCAGAAACAATTTATTACACCTTGGGCGGTACTTAAAACAAACTTTATTCTCAGGAACAGCAGTTATGTCTACTTGCTGCTGGATATTTTGCAATTTACTCTAAGTACTTAGTCTGAATCTATTCAAAGTCAAATTGTTCATCACTCAATTTCCCTGCAACTTCCCCGGTTCCCCAGGTTGCCTCTTATGATACTCCATGTAAACACTGTATTTGGAAAGATACATAGATCCGCATCTCTAGAGTCCCATGATCACATCAATCTGTGAAAATAGCATGACTTAAAAATAAAAGTCTCTTAGTACTCTGCCAACAGGCTTTGGCATAATCTTGGCAATCACTTAGATTTTTTTTTTTTTTTTTTTTTTTTGCTGTTATAATTTTTCCCATGTGGAAATAGTCTCATATTTTGCAGAAGTTGTCCAAACTAGTGAACATCGATCCATCTTCCTGGGTACTAAATTCGCCAGCTGAATGTATTCAGTCCACACAGAAATCAGTAAAGGGGGTGGGCGACTGGTGGGCGCTCCTCTCATCTTAAGAAATCGCAATACAAATTCCTGAAATCGTTTACGCAGGAATTTTTATTCTTTAAATCTTCCAGTGTTAAAGCAACAAGAAAACACTTAGGATGTCCTTTGGTGGAATCTTATTACACTTGTTATATATGTAAACGGATATTCTTTGATGCCAGCACGTTCGTTGCCCTTACAGAGAAATCTCTGCAACAATGAAACAAAACAGAACTAAACAGGACAAAATAAAAGTGTCAGTCTCTGCGGACTCGAGTTAGGTACATTAACGGATTGTCTGCTAACACAAATGGTCAAGAATACAAAAAATCTACACATTACAGTATTTCAAGAAAAATAACTTCATTTGAATACAAAAGGATAGATACACTTTCTTTTTGCCCTAGAGCCCCTCGTGGCCAGTGGATGTGCGCTCGCCCGGTGGACCCCGTGCGGCCGGGGCACACGGGGTATGCCTGGCTTGGTCTTCTGGAGGGGCTGTTACACGTGTGCATCACTAACATCGGACAAAGAAACCTTTCAACCAACGGGGGTTACAGAGCAACGCTCACTAAAGCACAGGTCGGAGGGGCTCGGGGCTGAAGCGGCTCGGAACAGATCTCCTCGTACCCTCAGCGCACTGCCCACAACGACGATCGACGCCTGGGGGGCTGGCCTCAGCACGGAGGGCAGCGCCTGCTTGCAGGCTGGCGGACTTCGTTCTCGCCGGTCTGGTCCGGGGAGCTGTCCCAGCCTTTGCCACCGGCAGTCAGCTCTGCAGCTGGCAAGGTGGTTTGCAGTGATGACATCAACAGCTGCCAACTCCGCGGGAGTCAGAAATGAACAGTCTCGACTCGGACGTGCCGTCCACGGCTGGTAGATATGGCTTAGGTCCGTTAGGCCTCCTTAGCGTGCACGCTGCGTCTGCGTGGGGTGTTCCTGTGCCAGGCGCGAGTGCCCGGGGCGCGCCAGCTTCCCCGCGGCCCCGGCCCGGCGGGCGGCGGGCCGCGACGCCTAGAGCGCCAGGGCCCCGGCGGTGCCCAGCACGGCGGCCAGGAGCAGCAGCGCGGGGGCGCCGCGCGGGGGCGCCCGCTGGCCCGAGTCGGCGCCGCAGCCGCCCGCCTCCTCGCAGCGCAGCTTCTCGCACAGGATGCCCGTGTACGCGGCCGGGCACAGGCAGCGCACGTTGTTGTGGCACGTCCCTCCGTTCTGGCAGTGCAGGAGCTCGTTGTCGCAGACATTCGCTGCAGAACGAGGGGAGGGTGGGGGGTGGCGCGGGGAGGAGAAGCAGAATCAGTGTAAGTTCATCCGGTACATCAGGTTTTCAGCTTTAAAAAGAACCTCAAATCAATCTTGGGCTCCCCCCGCCCCTCCTCAAACTAAGCACGTGACTCCAGTTTCCAAACAAATGTAGTTTGCTGCCTTTGTTTTCATCGCATTAGTCCTTTTCATATAGATTTTTGCTGCAATTTGGGATGTTATCATTGTCTGTTTCAGGCTATCCAATACAAAGTAATGGAATACTCCTGGTTGGGCAGTGTCTTCTCTTCATGGAACTGGGACCTGCTGTGACCTCCAGGGTTTTTAAAGGACAAGTGCCTGATGCAAGAACGCAGAGCTTTTAAGCCAGATGAATAGTAATTAAAATGCAAAGCAGTATTGCTGATGTGACCAAGAACCTCCAAGGGGTGGGCCATTCTCTCTGCAGGTGGTTCCAGCCTGTGAGCCGGGAAGGCTGGAGCATGAGGAGGGAGGGGAGGGGACAGGGACAGGCGGCATGCTGCAGGCAGGTGGCAGCCAGATGCGGAGAGAGAAAGCTTTTACATGGGAGGAGTGCGAGAAGGGGCAGTCACATTCTCCCCCGAGGGCCAATAAATATGAGGATATTTATTGCATTGTAAGTATGAGACGTAGAGTCCAAAGAAATCAAGTCCTTTGATTTATGAGAATAATAATAATAAATGCAGTCGTGAAACCCTGATTACCAAAAATTCGTTCTATCAATTAATAGAATCAGTTTGAATAAGTCAAGCAAGCAATTCCAGATACTAAAATTCATTCATGGTCCCTGTCATGTACGTAACTTTCATCTCTAATGATTTATTTCTTCAGAATTCTGGTTGTCCTCATTAACTCATGTCTCCTATTCTTTTAGATGATCAAGGTTTCACTGATTTAGCAGAATGTTAAACAGAACCCAGGGAAATTAAAACAACAACAAAGGGCAAAAGAGGCAAGAACACTTCCTAGCAATACACACCACTCAAGCACTTAATATAGAGAACTACTCTGGAACTGGGGTGGGGGCAGAGCAGAAAAAGTAGCTTTTCATAATTTAGAACATCTTTCATTTTTTGAAAATGTCATAGTTAGATTTCCCTGGGGGGTACACATGAACACACACACACACACACACACACACACACACACGCATGCACACACACACACAATATTACTATCAAGGGCAAAGTATTGTTAAAAAAGTAACCCCTAGCTCCCAAGTAATAATTCAATGGAGAATGTTGCATTGTCCATTAATCATGTTCAATAATCATGTCTCCTTCAAAAGAAACTTCTTACCCACAAAGATGCTAACGCTCTGCGTGCAAATGAACTGAGAAAAGATGGTGGGGATGCTCACAGAGTTAATGACAAAGTGCCCTAAACAGGGCCCTGTTTTACCACCTTCCACAACAGTTCTTTGGTGAGCTCTAACACAGTTGCACAATGTGTTGGTATAATTTTCAGATGTACCCACACTTGCTATCTGTAAATGCCAGAAGTGGCTATTAAGGCCTATGAAATCCTTCAGGCTCAAAATACTGATATATAAGGTAGTGTTTCAGGGGTTTTAATGATTATGTAAGCCATCTCACATTGGGTGCCTTAGAAATCATGAATATTAGACCCAA
>JAQQAC010012408.1:16908345-16929016 GCA_029783875.1 Phataginus tricuspis
AGCCATCTCACATTGGGTGCCTTAGAAATCATGAATATTAGACCCAAATTATAGTATTTTAGGAGTTATAGTTAAAAATGTCAAGATCTGAAGCTGTGAGGCAAAGTCCACAAGTGGAGAGTGGTTAAACTCACCATCAAAACTGATAAAAGTCCTCTTTCATTTTGGTTGTTGTTAGTTCGGAAAGCATACGTAGGTTTTCAGGATTTTGTTTTGCTTACACTTCAGGAAATATCTGTTTAATTGGGGCAACATGGAATAAGCAGATCCAAATAATGGTTTCCATTTAAAGTTAAAGATTCTCAGCATTTTTGTTCCAGGCAGCAGATTGCTGAATGGGATATTTCCCTTCATTTGGGCACTAGAGGTAGGGAAATATCTGTTCTGTCAATATCGATAATTGCTTGCCTTGAATAATTGAGAACAAATCAATAGTTAATTAAATATCACTCCCCTTAAAAAAAAAGCACTATTTTTCTTCTTCTTGGACCTGCATGTAAATCAGTTGTTGAACAGAGGTTTCTTTTTTTCATGAAGCTGATGATTAAATTAAAGTTCAATACCCTGCCTACATTTAAGTAATCTGCTAGGTGATGTGATGATGGTGAGCAATTTAACAAATATACAAGGAATAGACGTAACCCAGGATTAATAATCTCATGGATCGGGGGAATATATGTTGTGTAAGAGATGAACAGGAAAAATGAAACCTAGGATATATTTCATTACTCTAGAATTCACTAGAAGACATCACCTTTGGTCTCTTGACTATGCTAGTCAACAAAGACAGAACTTTATCATATGCACTCTCTGTTGGAATTATGTGCTAGAAGCACATCTAAACCTAATTACACGTCTTACCTGCTATTCATAAACTTATGCTCCATCTTCATGTCATTTTGAATCAAATTTGTGGTGTTTAATGAATAAACTAGGAGGTTAACAAATATCATTGCACTCTTCTTCAGCATTTGAAACCTTGTACTAAACACCATGAAGAAATAAAAGAAATATAAAGTGTGATCTCTGCTCTTATGGAGTTCAAGTCTGGTTGGGAAGATAAAATATATACAAGAAATCATCTAATATTAATTTCATTAAAATGCCTTTATCAATTCCACCTAGTTCAACCAACATCTGTCGTGTGCCAGGAGCCCTGCTGCACTGTGTGGTTGTCAATCTACCCACCCTAAAGGAGCTCACAATTTAGCGGAAAACAAACAAATAAACGAACATATACAGAAATAACTATGACACTACATAAAAAGACTGTAAAGGAAGTATTTGCAAACTACCAGAGGAGCTCAGATACTGGTGTAATTAGTTATTTTGGGGAAGATTGGAGAAAGTTACAGAAAAGAGACTGTATTTGAACAGTGGTGTGTGGCAGGCAGATATTGGTGGGAGGAACATTAGGTACAGGCAAACCTGAGGAAAGACAAGGGGATATGACTGTGCATTAAGCAATCGTCCCTCAACTCTAGAACCTCCCTTTCTTCTGATGTTTAGGCCGCAACTCTGCAAGTTGCCTCCTGGCTTCCACTAACAGGGAGCACCGGAGGGAGCAGAGAACGTAGAAGGAAGGAAGAAGCAATTTCCTTTCCGTGCCTGATGGCTCTTCCAAACAGTGCTGCCCCAGCAAAGGCCCTTCCTCCCGACAGCAGTGCTTGGCTCCAGGGCACAGCTTCTTCAGAAGCAGCTTCATCTCATCCTTAGAGGTTCCTTCAGCACCCTGCTGGCTTCCCTCCCCTACATGTTTCTGCCCAGCCCCAAGGGGCCCCCGCCAGCAAGAGGCAGACATTACCGCTCCTCAGAGGAGCAGGTTTCACCTCTGTGGGGTCTCCCCTCCAAACTTTAAGTTTCTAATAAGCCCTTGCTCTCTCTTGTAATCCCTCAGCTCAGGAGTCGAAGATGCTCCCGCTTACAGTTACTATCTCTGAGTTACTTAGGTGTCCTCTTCTCATCTTAACATTCTAAAACACCTGTCTAACCATTCCCTTTAATAAATTCTCTGTGTTGGAATACCTAAGGTGATTTCTGTTTTTGACTGGAGCCTGAGTGAGTGATGCGGGGAACACGCTGGCGAGTGGTGACGGCTGGACTGGTGTGGCTGGTACATTGATGTGTGCAGGGAAATGGAGGAGAGAAAAGCAGGCTGTGGCTTGGTGATGTAGGGGCAACACAACACGCTACAGAGTTTAGATAATAGGCAACAGGGAGCTGTCACAGACCTATGAGCAGGGTGGTGTAATACAGGGGGGTGAAAAGGTGGGCTAAGCCACAGAAAGGACAGCCTGGAGGCACGGAGAGCAGGTGCTGCAATAGAATGGGCGTGGCCTCGGTTGGAGCCATGGGGACAGAGAAGGGGCAGCTTCGGAGACTTGCTTGAAGCGAGTCGGACAGGTTCGGAGGTCCCCGTATTTGGGTGCCTTATAATTTAGTTTATTAACAAGAGAAGATTGGAGGATGACTTTGGTCCGGGACAAAAAGAACAGGCTCTTCCGCAGGGCTCTTGCTGTTAGTTGGAAAAACTGGTTAATAGTTCAGGGGATAGGTCACCACGGGGATACGGATTTGGAGCAGGGGTGGTAGCGATCATTGTTCCAAAGAATCACGCACAAGGAATGGAAGACCTTATCCTGGTAGAATTTGGATCGAGTAGAAATGAAGACTACAGACAGAACAAGGAGGAATGTCAGCATTTAAGCCACAGGAAGAGAAAGAACACAAAGGATGCTGAGAACAAAAGATATCAACAAAGTCCAGTGATCATATGAAGGCGCAAATTGATCACAGACGTGTTCCTGCTTGACTGGAATCTAGGAATAAACAGGCAGACTGGAAGGGTACGAGAGGAAGGGCCCTTGAGCTGGGTAAAGGAAAAACGCAAAATAAGCGTTACATGTTCTTGATTGAATGTGACCAAGGGGATTTTGGAATAATTAGAAAAAGGCTTGGAGAAATTTGAGGAATTAACATTTAATAGAAGTCTTCGGTTGTCAGTCTAAAGTAGTGGTTTTCAACAATGGATGATTTTTGTCCCCAGGAGACATTTGACAATGTCAGAGACGCATTCGGTTGTCACACATTGGGGAGTGCATGCTATTAGCCTCCAGTGGATAGAGGCCAGAGATGCTGCTAAACACCCTATAGTGCACAGGACAGCCGCCCCCCAACAAAAGAACTATTCCTCAGTTACTGCTGGTGGTGAAGTGAGGGCGGCCTGGATCAGAGTGTCGGCCACAGTGACGGACATGAGCAGCTTTGTGTCCTTATATGTACTGGGAAAAGGAGAAGGAAAACTTCTTGGCGAGTCTAGACCAGAGAGAGACAGTGAGTTTTCAGGTGCCGAGCCATGGGAACTAGGGGTGACTATAAGTACCTGAAGTTGAAAGATAACACTGGATTATCTTCCCAGGGGAGTAAATGCAGAAGTCTGGGATCTACGACAAACCATTTAGTACTGTTCACGGTTAAAGGATGAGAGAGGAACCAAACGTGCCCTTGTCATGTACTTTGTTGTGCTTCACTCTGATAGAAACAGTACAACCTCAGAAACCATCTAGATAGATAAGCTCTAGATGAGGAAACTGACGCAGTTTAAGGGAGAACTAGAATCCAGGCCTCCCATTTCACAGACTACTGCCCTTCACACAGAAAAGGTCAGGAGAAATGCAGCAAGTGCCCGCAGTGCTGCAGAAAGGCAGTGTGGCCCAGGGCGCGTGCTATGCTCCTCAAAACAATGTGAATTATGCCTTCACACCACACTGTGACTAGGGAGAGGTCTTTGTTGATAGCATTAAATACCACATCTTCTAGAGTTATACCACATTCTTGTCAACCTCTAAATACAAATCAGATCATACATAAAATATAACCAAAAACATCAGAGGTCTAGGCTGGGAATGGCAATAAGGTTGTATAAGCTTTCATTTTCTCTCCTCCTGTAGGGAAGATATGGCTATTCAGCCATGGCACTCTCCTGCACTGAACTTCAGATTTCCTCTCCACAAAAGGTTTCAGGCATCCACCACCTGTGGACGGAACTGGCAAGAGGATAAGCAACTCTTACAATCCTAGCATTCTCTCTATTTGATCTTGCATTTCATTGCCTATTAAAAATCCAGGTAGGAATTTCTACCCAACATGCACTTTGCAGTTATCACTCTCTTTACGTGATACCCTTCGGGGTGGATCTGCGTCATACTGAAAACTCTGACCCTTGTTGTGAAGTATTTATGTTAAGCATTTCCCGATTCTTTCTTCATTGCTATTGACAACCTAAGAGTGTGTTATCTCGCTAAGTAGGGGAGTTTCATTTTTAAATCCCTTATACAACACTTGATCCAGTATTAGATGAAAACTGTTATTTGCTAGATATAATTCTTTTTATTATGATACAGGAAAAGCTAATACTAACTTTGGTAATAGTTTGACTATGTTCTAAAGGGTCATTTTACTATTGATAAAAAGAACTCACTTATGGTATGTCTAATATCATACCATGCAACCTATAACCCCCTGACTTTTCAATATTAGGAATGCTTGCAAATGGAGTGACCAGGTAACCTGTGGTCCATTATAGAGAGAAGCTTATAGTATTAATGTTAGACCCAAACGGTTATGTGGCTAAAAGATGAAATGTGGAATCCTGGTGGAAAGGCTGAATCAGCAAGGTGTTATAAT
This sequence comes from Phataginus tricuspis, assembly GCA_029783875.1. NCBI lineage: Eukaryota > Metazoa > Chordata > Mammalia > Pholidota > Manidae > Phataginus > Phataginus tricuspis. The sequence continues at coordinate 16,913,032 of JAQQAC010012408.1, forward strand.
AACTCTGGTCACAGCTTCCGTAACCAAGCCACAATAGTAGATAAATAGGCTCCCACACTTGCTACAAGCATATAGAAACACTCAGAATTTTCATAGTGAAACAGTAGGAAAAAGTGCACTTATTTCTCCCTCTTTCACTTTTTATTTTCCCTCTAGCTCAGATAATGAAAGCCACAGGGCTGTAGCTACAGAATTCAGTTACTGAACTTGCTTTTTGTAGGTTTCTTGATTGTCATGCACTTTCCTCTTCCCAAACTGCACTCTGTTGTCACAACGTGACCCATGAGACCTTGATTCCTTTTCCTTCTATCAGCCCTTTCTGGAAGGTGTGGAAAAGCAGACTGAGACCGGGATCCCATACACTCAAGGAGAGCACCAGTGAGGACTTGGTGCTGTGGCTTGTTCTTTTCTTCTTTTCTCTTGTGACCTGAAGGGTCATTTATTCCCATTATGGTCATATGAGCCATTACATTACCAAAGGGAAGTTTTCTTTTCTCTGTTTGGGTCTTGTTCAAAGCCATACCTTCGAGTTCACCCTGTCGGTAAGCCGCTGTGCTTGAGCAAGGCTGGGTCTGTATTTATAGACTTGAAAGTTTCTCTTTTTGGCTTTGTCTCCTGCACTTCAAGGAATCGATGCAATGCGTTACCATGACAGCCTTCCTTGATGGTTGTATTAATAAAGTGACCTCCACCTTCACCACCTGAAACAAGCCCAGGATTGCCGAGGGAAAGATGTTCTAAAAATTGTTCCCGTCCTTTTCAAAGAAACGTCAAACAGGGAATAACCTCCACCAAACGGGCTAATAACAAAGGCATATGTGCAACATTTAGTTCTGATTTAGGCATTTGAGAGTTTGCAGCAGGGAGATAAAGAGCCGTGATTATGGTCGATTTGTTCAGCAGTGGCAGCTCTTGTACTGTTAAGAGATGTAAGATATAAAAACCGAACTTACAGGCTAGCCCCTGGGGTATGGAAGGAACTTTAGGGACTGTTGTTCAGTGGCCTTCTTGGGGAATTCTAGGTACAGTAACGGCATTGCCCCATCTTTTCTCACTCATGTTTCCATGCCTGGCGTCAGAGTGCCGTGGAAAGGCCACTGACTGCAAGTCATGCAACCTGAGTCCTAGTTCTGCGAGCCACCACTCAGCTGTAAGGCCTTGGCCGTGTAAGCCCGCTGGGTGACGTCACCCATCACCCCGCCAGGCGCTGCTCTAGACGACGGGCACACAGCGTGAGCTGCGGGCAGTGCGGCTGCTGCCGGGGCGCTGACATTCCGGTGACAGTGATCCAGCTAAGGGCAGAGTTTGCCGTAGGCATCTTGCAAGTTCTCTTAAGCTTTATGATTGGCACAAACATTTTTCATAGGAAGCCTATCACCTTAAATGACAAAGAGTGAAGTATTTTTCTCCTCTTTTTGATAAATAAACAGTGATGGTTGGAATTCTCCAATGTTATGAATCCTGGTGATGACTCAAGTGGCTGGTTTTGCTTGATCAGGTTTGCCTGTCAGTTTTATCTGGTGCCTCATGGAACCGAGATAGTTTTCTTTCCATTTGTACTAAAAGCATGAGGTGGTATAAAGAAGATTAGGTGAAGCACTTGTGATTCAAGTCTGGTCTCTGTGGTGAATGGGCTGGTTGGACTTGGGGCAACTGTTTAACCTCTCTGTGTCTCTCTTGCCTCGCTTCCAAAGCAAGGATATCAACACTTGTCCTGTTCACCCGCCTCACAGTTGATGGGAGCCTCAAGATGGATTACGTGGAGGCGCTTTACAAGATATAAAACACGGCATAAGAATACTTTGTTCATGGTCCATATCTTTCCATTCCCCTGCAGGGCTAGAAGCCTGGGGTGGAAGAGCGAGGTGCTTATTCCTGGGTCTGCCAGAATAATGAATTCATCACTACCTGTCCAATTCATGGTACTTGAAGTGAAAAAGGAAGCAAATGCCCTTCCTCAAAGACAGCATCTGTGTATGTCCTCGGTGGGTAAGAATCCCGAGGCAGCGTGGGGTCAGACAGGCGGTTCTTGAACGTTTGTATGCCATGGCTGCGTACTCCGCAAAGCTTTGCAAGGTCAGCTTGGACCGGCAGCGCCCGTTTGCTCAAAGAGGACGTGCATACTCTCAGGGTGCATTGTCTCATACCAATCACAGACCACGAGTGTGTTTTCAGAGGGGCAGGGAGGTGACGGCCCCACAGGCCGCCTCTAGACTCTGCCATGAGGAGACAGGGGAGAGGCCCAGATGCAAACAGTGTCCAGACTGAAAGCTACGGGCAGTCAAGGGGAGACATCCTTGCTTCCCGGCTCTCTGCCTGCACTCCTGTCTGTGTCTGTGCTCACCTGTGGGCAGTCGTGCTAGGGCATGATCCCCCTGTGACAGGAGCCAGCCTACTTGGCTTCAGTGTGACGCGGCCGAGGAGCAGGGCTGAAGAGGCTGCAAGGAGCATTGTGCAAGCTGTCCGCTGGGTGGTCACACATGTTTGGGTGGTCAAGGATAGCAGGTTCCGGCGTTAGGGAACAGCCGTTCTCTTCTTGTTTATCTAACATCAGAGCACCAGTTATGAGAGTGACACTTGCTCTTGTCCAATCAAAGGGAGCGCTGCTCAAAACATAAAAGAAGCAAGCCACGTTCCTTATGAAAGAGCCTACGTCTGCAGTATTTTGTAATCCAGCTAGTGTGAAAGAGGTGACAGGTGACTTTAATGCAGGAACGAGATGCACTGGCCCAAAAAGCCCTAACATGTTCAGCATTTGCAACCTGAGAAAAGCCTCTGATGATGTTGAGAAAGAATTAATTCACTGAGAATCCCACAAGCGGAAGGCTGGGCACCTTTCCCCAAAGTGATCGTTAGTGATGTATTGAAATCCTATCTAGGTCAACACCTTCAGACACAGATGCAGGCAAGGTGCTCATAAAAACAGCGCTGAGAAATTACAGCGTTTCTCCTCTGGTATCAGAAAATGCACTTGTCTAGTTTAATAAACAGCTGCGACCTCTACTCTTTGGCCGAAGGTGAAGGATGGAGCTCATTGAGACGCACAGCCACACACAGTGGCAAGACACAGCAGTTACACACCATCGCTTCAGAGGACGTTTATGACAGTGCATTGTGTCGGGAGGAGAAGCAGTACGAACGTTTATTCAGTACGATTCCCATCAGTACGACATGTAACTCTTCATACACTTTACCTAATATACACTTTAGGGAAAATGTGACCAGTGTTTATTTAACTCTGGTTGGTGGGAATGCACATGACCTTAGCGATTTTAATGTTCATCCTTATACTTTTCACTCTTTCCAAATTGCCTAATATAAAGATACAGTCAGTCCTCTGAAGATACTAAAAATGTTCATAAAAAGAATTGCTATTAAAAATTAAAAAAAAAGAGAAAATAAAAATTATCTTTTACTGACATGATACAGGTGATCCACTTAAGAAATGACTAATGTGACTAAATTCTGCCGTATTTCAGTATTTGTGTTATTAATATATGTTTCTAGTACAATTACCAATTATCTTAGGTCTACACAAATTGTCTCAGAAAAGGGATATGAGATTGTGTTAAGAGTCCCTACACAATCTCATAATCCTAAGAGGGGCCTAGACCCTGGGATTCCTTCCCTGGCCAAGGACTGCACAGCGTCCGTTATGGATGGAACCACCCGAGCTAAGGAGGCCTGCAGCCTGCGGCCTATCTCACTGCTAACTGGTGCACACTGGGGCAAGGTGGACATTTTTACATTTGAAGATCACAGTAATGCCTGTGATTGAACTTTGTACCACCATTCTAGTACAGGGGCTCACAGTCAGATTTAATTTAAAGAAATCACATGTCAGGCAACTTGTGTTTGTGGGATACTCATAGAGGCTACCATTGCACATACCTGCCACAGCTATGACCTGTTTATTGTGGTTGTGTCATTAGTATTTAGCACTATCCCTGACATCAAACAGAAGCCCAATAAATATTCATTAAACATGTCAATAAAATTTGTCTCTTGTTCTGTGCCTCCTTCTGAATGGTGGCTATATATCTATTATTAGTAGATAGGTCGATATTGACACAGGTGGAGATAAAGCTTACAGGCTGGAGAGCAGAAGTGGAAGGAAATACTCCTTGCCCGCCTCCCTTTAGCTTCTGGGAATTCAGAGATAAGATTATCTCCTGAGCTTGAGGAGGCAGACACAAGGTAGGGTCTCGAAGGGAGGGTGCAATATTGGGCAGGGAACAGGAGAGCAAGCTAACTAGGGACACATGGAAAAAATGCTGTCAGCTTCAGCTCTCCAGTTCAGCTTGTATTCCATAGTTTCTCAGGGCTTCCCATACATGCTTTCATGATGGGGAACAGCAGGGGAGAATGGCGACTTGCGCTGGGTTTCTTCCTTCAAGATCACTGTTCACCTGAGAGGGGAGGGACAGGGGCGGCCAGGTGGGCTGAGAGATGAGGACCGCTCCCTTCAGTTTTCACCAGGCAGAATATCTGAGCTCTTATTATCATCTTGGCCTTGAGAGTAATATGAAGGTAAAAAAGACCTAGCCCTGCAGGAACTCGGTGGCTTTTATTATGATATTGTTTTAAAATTGGAAGGTGACTAGTTAAGTCAGGAAAGCCCAGATGGAATTGCTGTATGTGGAGCTGGGATGGAAGTGACAGAGACCATAATGGACACGTAGAAGCACGCAGGCGAGGGGATTCGGTGTTCTTTGAAATAATGTGGGAACTGTAGAAGGCAATCCATACAGCCTCATTCAGGGCTGAAGACAAATCTGCACAGCATTCCACAGTCTGAGTAGGAGGCAGGGTGGTACTACAGGCCTTTGATATGTGGCATTAAGAAATGCAAGTATCTGTGACAGAAAGGAGATAATTGTGTCATTAATTCACACGTGTGGGCTTTTTTTTTTGAGACAGAATTTCAATGCCTTTGAGCACTCTGTAAAGCTGAAATATAATGTGGGTTCCTGTTTGTCAAGCTATAGCTAAATGTCTCCTTAGAGACTTAATTTTTCCTATATATACTTGGCAGGAGTGTTCTAAATATGGTCTAAGCCCTCTTAGGATTTTTAAACAGCAGGAATATTTAAGTATGAAAAATAGCTACTGAAATCACAGAGCAGTAACTTTTCTGAATGATTTTTTTTTCCCCTGGGATTCACTGTAATTCACTCTGGTCTGTTATGGCCTTGCTCTCACCAGAACCGCCCCCTGACAATGTCGAACCAAGACTTGGGAGGTGATTTCATAACATGAGGATGAGACAAAGCCATTTCTCTGTTCGTGCCAATGTCAATAAATTCAAGGTGAGGAAAACAACATCACAGAATCAAGAGACTGTGCAAATGATGGCAGGAGTCATTTAGGGATGCAGAGCTCCAGGGAAAAATGACGGCTAATTTTCAAACCTGTATTTGTTACTGCACCGGGGACCAAACACTTAAGTGTCCTACATACACTGGTGAGGTTAAGAAAGGACGAAGAGTTATCATTACAGAAGAGTCCTAAGATACCTTTTCAAGGAAGTCAGTGCCGACCACTTCAGTTCACGTTGTCTTTCTCATTGCTAAATTCCTGAGACACTCAAAATTTGAATTGCCAAGTTTAGCATTTAATTATTTACTCTGGCATTCCACAGGTCTAGCTTTGGATTCCGACATTACTGCTCATGGCTCTCTGATCTGGATTTCTGAGACTCTGTTTTTTTCATCTGTAACAGCGACCATTTTGCAGGGCTGTTCTGAGTGCGAGAGGTCATTTGGTTCAACGATTCTTACTAAGTGCTTGTAAGTGCCAGGCACTGCTCTGAGTCCTGCAATACCAAGAAGACAGACGGGAAGAGCCACAGAATAGTGTTTGTATTTATCGGTGCATGTATTTACATCTCATTAGATAATGTAACTTCACTTAAGGTGTGCCCTGGTGTCTTCTTGTTTACTTTCATCATTCATTATTTCTAGCTTCTTTGATGCTTAATAAATACTTGTCAATTTGAAAAAATAATCTTTTACTCTTACAATTTCCCACAAGAAAAGAAAAACTCCTTATCTGCTGAAATATCTACTTGTACATTTTTCTTCAGTGAAGAGAGAAAAAGACAAAAGCCTTTACTGAAGGGAGCATCTAGGGAAAGATGGGGATGCCTGGCTAGCTCATGAGGGATGTTAATTTTATGTAACATAACTTTTACTAAAACTGTTCAAACATGAGGCAGCAGGAAGAGATACTCAGTCCTTTCTTAACATCCAGAGGAACCCTTTCTCAACTGGCTCAGAAATAGTGTGGGAATAAGAACGAATCCACAGAGCGGAAGACCTGAAGAGGGGGACATGGTCATTGCAGATATAGAGAAGGTTGTTTCAAAGCTTCTCCCAATACGAAGAAAAGGCTATTGTGTCTCAGCAGAGAGGTGAGCTAGTGGGGCCAAAATCAGGAGGCTAGCGAGCTGTGCCTTCGGGGGCTTTCAGAACCAATAGCAGAAAGAAGAAAAAATTATGAACTGGTTTCGATACAGCTGGGAGGCTGTGAACAGTATTGAAAGCACAGTGAAAAGATGTGGGCACTTCTCTTTGAGGCCAACTAAGGCACAGCAAGGTTAGATTAAGCAGGAATGAATACGATTTGGGGGGGCTTGTGAAATAAATCACACGTGCTTTGAAAATATCTTGTTCTAATCCATTTCATCTTCTTGGACATTTCCTCTTATTTTTGAATATGTGTCCTTTTCTATTAGTAAGGAGTTATTCTAGGATATGAACCCTGTGAATATAAAGATTTTGACTGTTCTGCTCTCTGCTGAATGCACAATGCCTGGAACAGCACCTGGTACCCGACGGCATTCAGTGAGTATCTGAGTAGTTTTGAGTGAATGAATAACTGAATTTAATATTAAAAATATCACATATTCCATATCCATTACTTTCTTTCTACTTCTAAAATACCTTCCCAACTGTGTCTAGTCTCTGTCCTCTAAACCAAATTGTGAAGAAACGTTATAGCCAGATTGAGTTTTCTCACAAAGCATTTTCACAATACCTCTCACTACCCACTGCTAAGTGGACAGCGGACAGTCCTGTAGGCAGGATCCTCCACAAGGCGGCAATCAGAATCCTCCCATTGTCTGCTTTGCTTCCCAACATCAGCATTCCATTCTTGGCTAATCTACTATCTTAAACACACACACACACACACATGCGATAAAAACAAATTAAGTTATAATTAAGAGGCTAGACACCTTCATACATGTTATATCTCCACTAACCTGGCAGGAAAGGCTTCTTCTTCTTACTGTCATTCCCATTTCATGGGAGGCCCGTGGATCCTGCCCCAGCCACACCAGTGACTGGGCAGCAGAAGTAGTGCTATGACTCAGGCCTCCCTGACCCCAGAAACCATCGGCCCAGGTTGTCCTCCTGTCCCTTGGCTGCTGCACGCTGGCCCCTGAGTCGGTGCCTCTGCTTCTGGTGTGTCCTTCCCTAAATTCCCCGCCCATCCTCGAAAGTCCAGCTCATGACAACTCTCACCATGAAGATGTCTCTGTTCCAGGCTTTTGGTTCCACCAAATATTAACTAGGTGATTTCATGCAAATTTTTCACTCTACCTTTATTTCATTCATAAGTGGAGGTAATTTAATATCTGGTATCCATTTCATAGGACAGCTATGTAGATTAAATGAATTAATGCATGTAAGGCAATGACACTAAAGCCTGACCACAGGAAGTACTTCAGTAAGTGTTAAGGTTTATTTGACTCTTCAAAACCTAACACACCCTCCTTTTCCATGTGCATTTCCTGTCTCCTCCCCTAAGACACAGCAAGTTAAGGGAAGGGCATTGCCCTGTGCCTCTTTCCACTGTCCACGCTGAGCAGCATGGTGCTCTGCACGGGGTGGATAATCTGTAAACTTCACTTCTCCAGGGTAGCGGGCATCTCTTGTCTTTGTCTCCTCAGGCACTGCGTTTATCCGTATAAAAACACCCGTTCTATAGCCTGGCACATTACAATAGGCTCTTCATGACATGTTCTCCAAGTACGTTCTGCACTCCTAAGATCATATTAAGAGTTAAATAATTCCTGAGAATATAACTGAAAATAATTTGAATTTCATTACTGACTCTAAGTAGTAGTTTTAGTCAAGTCCCTTAACTTAGTAATTTCTAATACCTTTTGTTTCTGTTCCTTTTGTTCCTTTGGAGACAAGGAGAACAGTAGGGAGAGGGTCCCAGAGGACAGGGGAGGAGGGGAATGGGGCTGGGGTGACTGGGAGAGAAATACCCACACGGACCCACCCGCAGTGTCTGTCCTCCTCAGGGCGTCTCCCGCTCGGCAGGCTTGCGGGTAGAGGTCATATGTAAAGGTTAGAGCCTTCAAGTTCTTAAACTAAAACTAGATCTTGGATTTAACTTCTGTATAGGCTATTTTATCCCAAGGACCAGGAGGATGAATGAAGCTCATGCACTCCCCAAACAAAGTACGGAAGGGTGCACATGCTTTCTACATATTCCCATTCAGACTTTGGCCCCTGAGGCCAAAGCTAAGACCCTGACTCAGACAAGCACGTTCACGTCCTTGGACATGTTGCTGCCGTGCTGTGTGATCCCATGAGGAACACCCATCTGGTGGCTTCCAGGGTACTTACTGTTTGTAGCAGGTCCATATAGGCCTCTTGGTTAACCTAAAGTTCTGTGTTCCTATGTTCCTATTTGTCCCCCTTTCCTGGGTTCCAGCTACTTGTCAGACACTACATTCATCTGTGTCCAAGTCACTCACTCCCATGTGGTGCTGGCTGTCTACACCAGGCACCCCTAACTAGTGGGACCTTTTGGCCATCACTCCAGCCTGTTAGGAGGTTTCGGGCAGGTCTCCAACCTGTTCAACCAGGCAATTCCTTTGTGTGATGATGTTGCTGGTTATAATCTTTATGTCTGTCAAATCTACTTATGATGTTTAAATGCTTTAGTCTAAAGGTTAACCTATGGCTGGCCTGGCTTTAACAAGACATTACAGGGTGGTTTACTCACAGATTACATAGAAAGAAAAGATTCATAAGGGTAGAGGGGAAACAGGATTTTTTTTGACAATTTGAGAATTTTTTGATAAAAATTCTTACACTTTCTTTTGATCTAATGCTAAAGTACCTAAAAATGTTTTGATTACATTGCCAATCATTCATTTGCTGTTTTAAAGTCATCAATTCTGTTTTTGGGAGCAGGTGTAAAAAGCAAAGAAGCAGAAGTACCAGGACCTAAAACTGTGCATTATTTTTCTGGTATTATATAACTAATAAGAGGAAAGTTTATGACAAAAATGCAGTCAGTAAAGAAGAATTGTGCCCAAATTTCAAGATAAATGAATGTGTATGATCAAGCCATAAACTACTTGGTACAGATACATTTTACAATGCTGACATCAATAGACACTAAACTATATCGCCAAGAACAACAATATGAGAATAATAGGGAGAGATTGAATGACCACGTGAAAAAATAAAGGATTTTCAATGATTTCCGACCTTCATCAATTTATTTCCTAAGAAGCACATAATGAATTAATGTTGATGATGAGTATTTGCCTAATGACATCAAAATGTATGTTAAGCGTGTGATGAATCTACCTCAAAAAGCGTTCGTGTTTGGAAACCTCTCAAGGCACCAATGAAGACCTGAGCCGGCCCGGGAGGGAGGGAGGGAAGAATCTAATTTCCTGCTCTGTTTGACGACGGATCTGAGAGACGACGGGAAGTAGCCTGGCGTGGTTTGTCTCTGACCCATCTTTTAGGAGAAACAAAAAAGGGCTGTGAAATTACAAAGCTACATCAAGTCTTGGCTCTCAAATCATAAATTGTGTGCTTTTTTAGCAGGGCAAGTGATTTCCCTTGACCTGGGGAACCTTCCACACCTGTAAAGTAGGCATAACATGTTCTCCTAGAAGCATACCTTGAAGATGAATATAGATACTGAATATAAAAAGCTTACCAATAAATGGCAACTATTTCCATTACAGAGAGGCTTAAATGAGATGCAAGGGTCTATGACACATCTGTCAAGTACCAAGAGCTTCTTAACTGTCAGTTCCTCTTCCTTTAAGAGATATAATTCTCGACATAGTTTCTATTCCTGTTGATATGTCATTATACGTGCCACTTGGCAGCAGGTGGGGGGTTCACAAAGTCCGCAGTAATGACAGCAAAAGCTAATATTTATGTTTTGAGCCCTTAGTCTGTCCCAGGCATTATTCTAAGTGCTTTTCCTGTGTTATTTAATCCTCTTAACAATCTTATAAGGTAGGTATTCTCATCCTAACAGTTTTATTACAAATTGAGAAACAAAGACTCACGGACGGTAGATGACATGTCTAAGGTCATGGGCAGGGGTGGCAGACCCAGGATCCCGCCCCGTTCTGTGGGCTTGATCGCCTTGTTATTCTGTCCGACCGCTGTGCTCCGTCCACATGCTGGGGCGCTGGGACTGCTACGACCTTTTCCCTTTATTTCCTTCTCGACCAAACACAAACCATTATGAACCAGTAACAAAGCATCCATGTGGTGAGGGCAAGAGAAAACAGAAAAAGCCTATCTTGGTTGCAGACCACCTCAAAATTGAGATCTAATACCAAGTTTCTCAGCAAAAGCAGGCACGGGGTACAACAGGTCCCGGATCCATCCATTTTCACTCCCTGCTTTGCTCCCGACCTAGTTCGCTCCGCTGACACCTCTTCCTAGACTGCTGTGGTCTTGGTAGCCCCGCTCCTGCCTTTCCGTCCTCGCCCCTCTACCTGCCAGGGTCCACACAGCTGCCAGAATTATTGGTTTTTAATTGAAACCCTTATGTCGTGCAACTCTACGGCTTAACATCCACTGGGCACTTAGAATAAAACCCACACCTCTTGTTCTGGCCTTCAGTGCCAGGGGATCTGGTACGCTCTTCCCTACTTCCCCTCAGACCACCTCCACCGCACCCACCATGCTCCGGCTGCACTTGTTTCTTGCCATTTTCTGAGCTGGCCAAGCTCCTTTCTGGTTTCCGGCTTTTGCAGGAAGAGTTTTCTCTGCCCGGGGTACTCCTTTTAAGGAACTTGCCGCCACGGACTCTTCCTTGACACTCGGGTCTCAGCCTCGGCTGACTACCCGTCTCAACAATGGCCCCACCCACTGAGACTCCCTTGACTTGTTTCCTATCTGTCACCCACCAGCCCGTGAGCTCTTGAGAGCAGCATCTATGTTTGCCTTTTCGGCACTGTATCCTCAGTACCCAGAACAGCGCCCGGCACCGGATTCATGCTCAATACACATTCACTGAATAAATTGAAGGCTTCTATGGCTTGCAACACCCCGCACCCCTCCTTTCAGGGCCTAAAAATAGGGCAGGGATAATAGATTTTGCTGGAAGGCCTCCTGGCTGGGATGGATGCTAATTGCTCTTTTACCCCAGGATTAGATAAACTCTTCTGACCTCTAGGCTGCAGGACCGATGATAACTGTAGAACACAGTTAGCACCCAGTGCACGGAGCTGCCACCTCCTTGAGAGTTCAGTGTCATGGGAAAGGCCACAGCAGTGTTGTTCCATGCAGCCTTGCTCCAGGGGAATATTATGCACTCGGCAACCCAGCAGAACATCCCCTCAGAGGAAAGTTCCTCATGATGGATGAACGGTTTGCAGCAACAGCTGCCACAGCTAGGCTACCTCCTAATTTCTAGTTTGGTATAAAAGTGAACGTTGAAGGATGTACTGCTGTCAAAAAGAGAACCCACCAAATAATTTCAGCTACTATTTCAACAGAACTGCCTCTCTTCCCCTGCAGGGCCGCTAAGATGCTAGGAATATAAATATTCGTAAGAAGTCAATATCAAATCACCAGCCATACAGGAAATAATTTCATAACCCAAATAGAAACTATTGGATTTCTTTGTGAGATTTAATTGCCAAAGTTATTCCAAATTGTAAAACCTGTCCTGCCCTGCAACATATGATGGGTCCCCCTGTGTCTGAGTAAAGGAGCAGAGGAGCGGTGTCCTGGGGGAAGAGGCCGCTAGTGGCCCGGAGACGCCCCTGGTGAGCTCTGGGTCTGGCACTGGGCAGGGGCCCAGCTTAGCCGGGTGGCATTTGGGCATGAGGTGGGTGTCGTGACGAGCCCTGGGACTAGCCATCTGGGACTCGGAAATGAGTCGCGATCCACACACTCCCTGTGCTGAGAACCAGGTTTTGAGGTTTTTCTCTCCTGGCAGAGGCAGAGCAAGTTGTTTTCCACTCTCAACGTTCTAAAGAAACGGAAAGGAACGAAGAGCAAAATCGGAAGAGACGAGCCATGATTGTGCTTTAACTCGTCAATTCACTTGCACTCCCTGGGTGTACATCTGGCTCGCTGGGGAGGAGGGATACTGATTTGTGATTTAAAATCTCTCACTGGTAAATCCACAAGCAAATAATTCGCTCCGGGGGGACTGGTTGGTTATGTCCGAAAATGCTGCTGTGAACACTTTTCTTCAACAGCCCGAAACCATGTGCTGGAACAGCTCCTTGGTGCCAGGTTCTAGGTTAAAGCACTCTATCCCAAAGGTGTTATAACAAACTCTCCCCTGCTGGCTTCCTGCTAGAGTCACTGCATAATGGATTTTGTCAGGAGAAACTACTGGGGACGCTAAGTCCTCCCCCCACCTGTAAGGAATCATTTATCTTTACTGTGAATAATTTTGAAAGACTTGACTGAATAGAAATAACCTCAAATTGAAAATACGGTTTTTCTCTCTTGGCGACTTCTTATTTTCTATTTCTGCCTTGCTCCCAACCCCCACCTTTCCTTGTATTTTTCCAGGCTGACATCTATGTATACTGGCAAGGGTATTTGCAAAGACTCTAGCAGCAGTGAATGCAGAGAATAGCATCTTCAGAGAGTATGCGTTCTATTTTGAGGCTGACTGAATAGCATAACCTGAAGCTAGTGGCCTCTGTGTTAGGAAAACAAGACACAACACAACAGAGCCTGAGTTTTACAAAAGATATAGGAAATAAAGTTATCCTAGGTGTAAAACTCAAACCAAATTAATGCAATTTCTATCGCCCTCTTCTTGAACAATACGTTACAAGTCTTTGCAAAGTCGCCAAAGAAAAAAGCAATGCACTGCTGTTTTCTCTTTGATACACTTCAGGTAACAATAGTGTGAATCAACGCTGTAAAAAAATCTAATACTGACATTTTTCAGAGGTAAAGGAGATTAATAAAAATAAATAAAACCTACACTTGCATGGAGAATGACTTTAAAACAGCATCCATCCACAACTTCCCACACTGTTTTGATGCCTTCTGAGATTGTAGGAAGCAGAACAAAATTAGGCAAAAATTAAATTATATTCCTTCCTAGGGAATGACACTCCCAACTTGAAAATGAGGTTTATATCCTATCAATAGGATTGCATACACGAGAAAAATGATAGAAATTGGAATGATCATGTGGCCCTCCCATGTCTGGGATGCAAAAATGTTATGCAAGGACCAATTAGAAGGAAAACAGCAACTGTAGTAATGGTCTTGGTTAGGCATGCCATGTTTCGTTTTTTGATCCCCCAGTTGTTCAGTTTCAAAAAGGCTTTCTGGCTCTTTTTCTCAGTAATTGTTTCATGAAGATTGCTCATACGTGAATGAACTGAATTTGAAGATCTTTAAAAAGGAAGCTGTGGTCTTTAAAAAGGAAAGATGCAGAGAAGATTAGCATGGCCCCCTTGCAAGGATGACATGCAAATTCGTGAAGTGTTCCATATTTTTTACCGCACCAGAGAGGGTGAGGATTTAATCATGTGGGGAACTGTTGAACCGCTGTGTTGTACATTTGAAACCAATATAAGATTGTATATCAATGATACTTCAAGTAAAAATAAAAAAGGAAGCTGTGGACACTTTGCTCATTTCTGTCCATGTCTCAAATGATACCTATTTTTTAGTTTGAAGCCAGATGGTCAGTGCAGTCAGTGGCCTCAGTAATGGCCAATGTAGTTACCTATTTTATTTTCATTGAATTTGAAACTTCATTGGAAATAATTTTGTCTCAGTTTATTTATGGTGAAAAGTGCTTTTTACCTTTTGAACTTTAAGACTATTGGGCTGAATATAATGGCTAGAGATCTCCTTTAATCGTTTCTAATGACTTCAGAGTAGGCTGAGGTTAAATTTAAAATGACCTAGAGTTCTTTTGCTTCCCCCAGATTGGCAGCTCCTGATTTTAGAAGATTGCCACTCAAGTGGTGTAACAGTGGAACTAATGTGTCATCCCCATTAATCTGACTAATACACTGAAACTTAGGGGATTTTGAACTAGCTTTTTACTGTACTGTGTTTTCTAATATTTGACATTAGGCATACGGTGAATAACACTCCAACATTCAGATGAGAATGTGTCAGAATTGAATATATATGTGCACAGGCTATTAGAGCAAATGAGATCAGCTTTTAAGGGGAAACTGATCTTTTTCCTTGCATACTCTGGATAAAGACGTGCCACCCTGAGGATGGGCTCATTTTATAATATCTCTAGCTAAGGAGTCTGGCACACATAAGTGAATAAAAAAACATCTTCAGAAAAGTTTCCTTACACTATTCATAACACAAAATGCCAAGAAATTAATATTCTGCTTCTTAGATTTTATGGCAAAATATTAGATTCATAATTTTCTAATACTTTAGGAGGCAAATACATCCTCACACTATGAACTCATAAGTCTACTGATATAAATAATTTATTCTGACAGCTTATGTATGATTCAAACTGTAATATTTATAAAAGAATGTTGTAATTTTCTTGTTGCAAAAAATCTTAATAAAAATACATTATTATTAGAGAAACCCCAAAACAAAATATCTTTGCCACTTAGAAGACAACATGAATATCTGATAGCTATTTATATGTCATAATTAAGCACAAGGTTGAATATTATTCCCCAATTCTCTGTTAATTGAGTATAACACACTCCATGTAACCATGTCAGATACATGCTCCTATCTATGTGTATCTACAACACTGAGTGGAGTGCTATGCATATGGGTAAACATGAAGGGTACAAATGGCATTCAAATGTATTACTTCCAGATTTTTCCACATATGTGCTGCTCTTTGTAGTTAAAGTATTGAATTGGGGAGTTTGTACCAAAGGATTCATAAGATCACCCTGGAAAATCAGCTGAGTGATAGGTGTATGGTGCTTCCTGCCAATTCGTATACTTCCTGATGGCCTTTATTTCTCTCCATGAATGCTTTTCTAATGAAGGAGAACAGACTGAACAATTCTAAGTGTACATATCTAAAATAGCACAAAGAAGGATTGTGTTAGCCACCCAAACCTGAAGCTTGAGATTGGTGTTTTTCTTCAGATAATAAGGTTTAGGTGTGCTAGCAACTGGATTCATGATGGAACAAAGAGGCCATTTCTTAAATGTGTGGACGGTGCTGTATATAGAATTTCTGCAGAATAATTATTTATTCATCTGTACGTCGGGTCACATGACATGCGATATTCCAACACGCAATTCCACGGACGTGACGCCCAGCATTCTGGTGTGGTCTCACGGAGAATGGTTTGGTGGTGGGTTCTCTGATGCGTACATCACAGCACAACTGTCATCCAGCAGGGTGACAAAGCTCTTGCATCACGGCGGAGCAACAACGTTACCATGTATAGGCAGGCAAAGGTGTTTGTAGACCAGCAGGAAGCCAAATGGAACCTCTGACCCTTGGTCACAGGGTTTCCTGGTTGGTACCCGGGACTGAGCATGGGCCTATCACAGGTCCAAAGCCAGTCGGGGTGAGAGGGAACTCGTTTGTGCCAACTAGGTCCAAATCCTGCTTTCTCTCCATTTGAAAGTGAAGATATAGACATCTGCTCGGTGACATTTTGTTAAACCCACAGGGCTTCCAGCCAAGGGATCCTACAGGTCCCCCCACAGCGGGCATGCTTCCTGTGGCCGCCCTACTCACTCCTGACTGTGTGCAGCAT
>JAQQAC010012408.1:16929026-16945267 GCA_029783875.1 Phataginus tricuspis
CCCTACTCACTCCTGACTGTGTGCAGATCCGTGCGCACCACTGGAGGCCTCCGGGGACTCCAGGATGCTTTCCACTGCCCTGTTTCATTTCCTTTGTCCTCAATGCCCTCTTCACAAGACGGTTTTCGGTTTTAAAGATGAAATGACCTGCCTCCCATCGGGATGGGTCACTGTGTTATAGGCTGGGGAATTGTCTCATCCCTTCTAGAAATGGGTGCATTTTTCCAAACCTCATAGGAGACTATTCCATGACTCCAAACCATGGTTTCAAAGATCCTGTTCCTAGCATTTGCTTCCATTATATCAAGCCATCTTCGCTCCTCCTCTTACACCCTTCCAAAAGGATGACAGGCACAGGACACGAGGGCTGAAACTGTGTCAGCTGGCAGCAGCTAATGATTTGATGATGAAGAGAATTCTTGCTATTCCTTGTCTCCAGGGCAACAGGGGAAGCCTGGCCATGTAGTTCCTGACATGACATCATGCAAGTTGCTGCCATGATCAAGGCTTGTCCCCGTATTGCTGGGCTAAGCAGGGCTGTCATTCATTTCACAGGGGTGGCTGCTGTGTGACAGCCGTTCCGCACAGCAGAGTCACTTTGTAGCTGCCCCGCCCGTCTGAGAATACTGGGCCCTTAGATGAATCGGGCACTTGTCGCTTTCACAAGCACTAACACAGCTGGTGAAGAAACAGAGAAGATGGACGCCTTCCTGCTTCCGGCCCCCGACTTTGTTTCATTCGATTCTGAGGAGCGCCACACTAGGCCAGTGGGTGACATTGTGATTGATGACTTTTTATTGCTTCAAAACCATCGTGTACGTGTCTGATGTGCAACAGTCTTCCCCAGGACACGTCGCTTCTCTCCCTCCTCTCCTGCAGGGCTCACCCCTGAGTCGCTGCAGCCCAGGGCTCAGCACACAGCACCTGGATGGTGAGAACATGTTGGGCTGGGGTGCAGAGGCAGAGACGTGGCCTTGAGCCTCATTCTTATTTCTTCTAATTTCGTGACCTTAGATGGTTCGTTTCATCTCCCTAAGTCTTAGTTTCCTCATCTCTAAAACGCAGAAGGTGATGCCTTCTCTCATAGGGAGGTGGTGAGGGTTAATGATGGCGAGGCACAGTGCTGGCTGGGATGATGGCCTTGGAATAAGACGATCTCTTTTGTCAGATATGACCCAGTGACTGAACATCTGACGGCTGTGTAAGTGGGCAGTTTCCTTCTTTGGGGTATTAACTTGTGAGGTGACATAGCATGTGCTGCAGTTTGAGGTCCATTTATTTGAATTTTTGACTGGCTTGAGGAACTGGTCGGGAAGTAGTTTCACGACCAGTTTGGGTGATTCTGTGTGTGTGAAAAGACAGAATTTTTGGCCTGACTTGCATGACTTGCCTCTTTAGGATGACACCCCATCCTTCTGTTAACATCCCAGGCCTGCGTGAGATGCGACGCCTCAACAGTTTCTACATTACAACAGAGCCTCTCCTCGGTGCACAGCTGAGCATTGACCTTGAGAGCTGGGAATCTAACACTGTAACTTGCTTGTTCCAAGCGAGCATGGGTGAACTAGCTGTTGGCTGTAAGAATTCGCCGCACAGAGAGGACAGTGAATAAACATTCACTCCTGTTGGCAGATGCTAAAGTGATAGTGAGAGAGAGCTGGTAACCTTTGTCCGTTGCGGCTTTTGTCCGGAAGGCTCTTTCCCTGCTGTGTGGCACTGTGTGTGTTCATGAACACCCCGAATAATGAGTACTGAGGCTTGTTTCCATGTCACCAAAAAAAAAAACTGATCCTGCCGCTGGGCTGTGGTCCACGACTAGAACACTGCAAGCTCCTATCACCCTCCTGGCTCTGAAGGAGGGCTGAGCACAAAGTGGGTCTATTTTGGACTTGCAGCAATGAGTCAGTGTGGCACGGGGGACAGGGAATAAGAGCCAGAGCTTGGTTTTATAACAGCTCTATTGCCTACGAATTGTTTGCTTTGAACAAGTTAAATGCTCCAAGGCTGTTTTCTCATCTATGAAATGGGTATGCTAGCACTTCCTGGTAGGGGCTGGGAAGAAGAAATGAAATAATATGTGTAAAATGTTCAAGTATGCTCATGGCACATGCATGGTGTGTTTACTACGGAAATACTTTTAGTACAATTTAATTCATGAAGTGTTTGTCATGCATGTACATTCATTTGTAAGACTCCAGCATATTTCCCTACATGGTATTTGTCTTCCCTGTTTCTTAAAGTCATGGCAGCTTAAAAAGAAAGATAGAGCAGGAAAAGCTTAAGTACGCTGGAGACAAAGAATTGGACTTAGGCTGGACTGAAGAGACCACCTCGGGGGTTTTAGTCATGATCTCTAGTTGTGTTTTCAAACACATTTTTTTTTAGTGAGTAATGCATACTATTGTAGCTGGAAACCAGGCACCTGCTGAGGGAAAGAAAAGATCCCCAGTGAACTCCTGTTTTCTCTTGAAAAAGAATGTGTTCAAAGTGTTCTTTTTGACTGTCAGTTTCTGGCTGACATTTTAGACAGAAATCCGTTCTCTACAGGAACATTATTTTCTCTACTAACATTAAATTTGGAGCTAGGAATAGGTAATGCTTTCCTGATTAAAGAGAAATAAAAGACCACCTTTATCTTCAGATTTATTAACAAACTTGAGGCTGACTGTATGGTTTCACAAAACGATAAAATTCTCATTTGAAATTGGACACAGGAGAGAACTCTTTTTTCTACTATATGGCTAATTCTGACCATTGTTTTGAGACACTAAACTTGTACCAGGGAAGTGAATGGACACACCATTCTCTCACTCCGCAACCCACGGGGATGTGTTCAAGAGTCCTGCATAAGGCTATGGGGTTCAGGCACTCCCCTGGGACCAGGGGAGCAGAGCTGTGATGTCAGGTATGTTCTGAATACGACATGGACTTTCAGCTCCTTATCTTTCCTGCACCTCCATCCTCTGCTGAGTTTTAGAACTTCAGGGAATCCATACTAAGGTCTTAGTCTACCCCCAAAGACAGCCCACTTTCCTCTGATGGTGTCTTGGCACACACCATTGTCTTGTCAAATATTTCTTGAGAACCAGTATTTATGATTGGGGTCTCCATTCACAGACTAATGACTCATTCCCAGTCACAAACCCTCCTGAGTTCTTCATCAAGGTTCTCTACTATCCACTGGAGTTTGCTTATAGTAGAGCAATACCAGTAACAGTGATCATTTATAGATCCATTTATTGTGCCCCACGAACTGTACTCAGCAGTTTACGAGCATTTCATTTAATTCTCTAACAACCCTATGAGGTAGAATCACCTCTTTTTTAGAGAAGCAAAATCTTAGGTCAGAGAGGTTATACAATTTGCCCAACAAGACACACAGTAAAAGGCAGGGGCAGGATTCCAACCACTATACAAAACACAGTTACTCAGTGAGAGCAGACCTAGAATAGATTCCAGTTTCATTCTACAACCAGAGCCATTAGGAAACTCTGTTTCACTCTATGATGTTATGTGCTTTACGCCAATCTCAAGTTTGGTAACCTCCTTGATGGCTCAGACTCTATGAAACTTGCGTACCTCTTAACACAGACTCCATCACGGCACAGGCTTCATGGAAGAAGATCAGTAAGTGTTTGACTCTTTACTGAGGAATTCCTCAACCTTGGGTCTGCCTTCCCACCGTGCTCCTTCAGAGCAGTGCTTCTTACACGGGTTCTCTCTGCCCTGATGATCCTTCACTCAACATGTAGTCATAACGACTAGTATATTCCTATGCAAATGGAAAACAATACGCCAAGATAGAGCGTAGAGGGACAGCGCATTTCAAATAAACCAAGACTGGCTCGCCCTTGACAGTGAGGCCCCTGGATGCCTGCTGCTGGGACAGTCACACTTCTCTCATTCTCCTTATTCTTGGGAAATTAGGGTTCCTTTTTGTTTTCACATTTTGTGGTGACATTGTTAGGGCTGCAGAATTATTAACTTAATGTCTGTTCCTCAATGCCTTTTGGTTTATTATAAAAATCCAGTCTTACTTCCTCCAGGGCAATATGACATGTGGTTAAATTGTTACTCATGTTATTTTTTTAAATCTTCTGTAGGAATCAACACCAATTCCCTTCAAAGTAAGAGTCCTTAACTTTGCTGAAAAATACCATGTAACATGAACTTGTTAAGAACAGCCAAATAGCCCAGTGGAAAGTCTCCTGAGAAGTTCTTTAAAAAAAAAAAGAAGAAGAAGATGGAGCTGAATGTTCCCTGACATATAAATCCCTAAGGGCGTCAATAGTCACCAAGCTGAAAACAGTCAAGTATCCAATGTGTCTGGTGGCGACTGAATGGATTGCAACGTCCAACCATCACTCCTGGGAAGCTGGCTCATGTCCAAGCACAGGACCCAGTCTGTGTTTGGTTTGTTTAGGGGTCACCATTATTCAAGACCTGGCTAGCAGACAGGCATTTTACCATTACAGGGTAATTTTCAGCATTTAAGGTGATCCTAAAACTGATGAAGGAGTGCTGCTAAGGTTAGGGTAAATTTAATGGATAAAAGTTTATCACCAGAGTTTTATTTCCCTATTTGGAAGCGCAAAGGCATTGATTTTAGACAAAATCGTAACTAAATTTTTAAAATTACATATGGCAATTAAAACTTAAAATAACCCTAAAAATGACACAATAATATTAAATCCCATTCATTTTTTCAGCCTTTTTTCCCCCCAAAAAGCAGCCATGACTATTTTATCATGTCATTTGTTTATAGCTTGATTAATTTCTTAAATTTTTTTGATCCAATTCCTACCATTTTCAACGATACTTTGAAAGTAGGTCCCATCACTCAGATTATTAACTCCTGAATGCCAGAAACCAGGTTAAGTGTCATTATAGTATTTGATTCTCACAGTGAGGTGGACCCAATTTTTATTTTCATGAGCAAATTGAGGCTAAGTAAGGGTCACGAATGCTATAGGACTCTCGCTGCTGCATACAAAATATTTGGTTGGGTCTAGAAGGATTTATGCACATTAGTCAAGGTCGCAAATTTATATTTTGTCTCATTATCTTTAAATTTCTGTTATTACCATTAATGTTCTTACTCTTTACCCCATTAAAAAAATCTGCAGGTATTAATGTATTTAAATAATCCTAATCATATTAAAAAGTTTAACTGATTATAAATAGAATTTTTTGAAGAAAGAGGATCAAGCTATCAAACACGAATGAAGCAGCCATATTTTTATCTTTATATACTTGCTTTCTCTCTGTCTTAGAAATATTTTATCAAGAGAAGTATGTAATGAAGAATTTGCTTTTAAAAAACAGTAATTGGGAACCTGGTAAAATATACTTCAGAGGAATGCTAATCATGTGTGTCAAGATAAAGGAAATTAAGGTGGCTTAAGTTTTCAGTTCTCTGCAGGAAAATCAATTATAAAGCAGTTAAGCTGCTGACACTAAACAATAAATCCCTGGATTTAGTTAATAAAAAAAGCTTCTACTTTTTGAAGGTTTGGTTTTGCATCCAACAGAAGAAATGCATAACATTGATTTTTGAGAAAGAAGGGGCTATTTGCATCAGGTATCTTTAAATCCAGAGGTCCTCTCGCTCTTTGCCTGGTCGGATCAGAAATCGCTTCGTCTAGAGAATCCATCTTTATCTAGCTGCACACGGTTTACGATGCTCGTGGCATTAGGGGGGTGTGTCCCCGTACCTCAGCTCCAACTAGGGGTGGCAAACGGCAGCCCAACTTACATCTCACTTGAGGTTCAGAACATTGTGAGTCAAATTCACGACTGGACTAAATCTCTCTGATAATGTATAATCACTGAAAATGCAGTCCTCCAGCCCGGCTGCATGTTATTACTGCCTAGGGAATTTTTGTAAAATACAGATGCCTAGGTCCACCCCCAGAGAATCACACTTCCGAATGCTGGAGTGGGGCCAGCGATAACCATTTCATTTCAATCTCAATTAACCTTTGTGTAGTTACTGAGATGTTTGACAGTCTTGTCGCTTTCTAGTTTTGGACGATTAGAATCTTGCTGTCATTCTTTGCTTTTTGTTCTCATAAAACCAATGACACAAAGGTTAAAGCCACTGGGAAAGAAAGTTTTTCAACAACTGCAGTTCTGCTCATCGCTTTTCAAATGAGTAATTAATAATTCATAACAATTAACTGAGTTATGAGTTTCTCTTTCAATACGTTTCCAAACATGAATAGATTAAATGGTAATTGCCATCAGATTTTATGTTCTATTTCATGTACCCAATAAAAGTTTATCTTTTGGAACTCACTTTGTATTTCCTCTTGATATATTCATAACCAAATGCAATATACTATATTAAAATATTTATTATTAACCTATCAAATATTAACCACCTTTAAATTATATGGATGAAAGAAAACAAATAGGCTACTTGTTTAAGTTTTCATGATTCTCCTTATTTTAATATGATTTGGATTTGCGGAATATATGCTGGTAAAAACTGATGACATGAGATATTATATGAGTTCCTACCCCATATATATAAATTTTCCTAGGGCCTATGTATGCCCTTGATTTCCCAGCATTATTTTATGAACACTAAATGATAAAAATAAACACACACACATAAAACTTGGACTTAGAATCAGCCTATCCTAGGTTAAAAGCCAGACTATTTCATCCTCTGAAACTCAAACTTAATGCACATGTTAATTACCTGGAGACCTTGTTAAAATGCAGATCTTTAGTAAGTCCAAGGTGGACTTACTAATATTCTGCATTTCTGACAATTCCCAAGTGATGCTGATGCTATTAGTTGAAGAACTACACTTCTAAATGGCAAGAATCTAGAGGACCATGTGCAGTTTACTTAGTCTCTCTGTCCCTCAGTTCCTTTATCTGTGAAGTGGGGATAATTGCCACAGGGATTTTATGCAGATGAAACAAGGCAGTGTAAATGGTATAGTTCCTGGCATGTGGGAAACACTTAATAGTGGCTCTTATCATCATTATGAAATGCAGTAAAGAGAGCTCATAAGCTCTAAACAATTTTAAAGATTAAGCCATTTTAATCTATGACCTAAATGCTAAACTAGAATAACTTTAAGACTCCAATTCAGATGTAAGATTCTAAGTTTACAGGTCAGAGCAGAGATGCCTATGACCAGAGAAGTGGTACTGGAAGTCAGTGTTCTCAGAGTCCAGCAGGAGTGAGACAGATTTGAGATCCCTTCTGAACTGTCAGCACTTAGAAGTCATAGATCACACTTTATTTGTATTTCAGTGCTAAAATTTAGCACGATTCCTGGCACACAGCAGGACTTCAAAGTTTAAAAATGAATGAGAGTATGAATAAGTGAATGAGTAAATGAGTGAATGAATGATTGCATGAACAAGTGAATGATTAGGTAACCCTAAGCGAGCCCAGTTTGCCAGGGAGGAGAATTCAAACAATTTAGCAAGGCTCTCTTAGAAGCCCTTCTATCACCTTGGTTAAATTGAATTTAGTAACTAAAGATGAAATGAAGGGCATAGATTTCCTATAGATTGTGATATGATCTGACCTCATTTCTTGTGTGTGAAGGGACATATTGAGCATGATTGACTTAATCATGTTTTATTAGGTGGGCCTTCAATAGGTGAAGCAAAAATTCTTCCATCACAAAACTCTGCTGTCTTTAGTAAAACTGTGACTTTAGAAATTTCAAGGCCTGACATAATCAGATAGAATTCATACACTGTGTCTATGTCTATATGTGGTTTAGCATCCTTGATACAGAATCAGCAACTTTAATTTTTATTTGATTTAGAAAGAACTGGGGTGAAATAGCTCAGGAAAGACCTCATAATACATCCAAATATCTTCCATTTGGGCACTAATAAAAGCTGAGTCAGCTAGGTCATTGAAAGCACTGAGATGGTCCCCTCTGACATTACATCACTAATAAATTGCCAAATTACCCTGGTAATAAGCCTTCCTGTAAACTCCCCCAAACTTTGTCTTTTTGCACTTAAAATCCATGTGAACAATGTAGTTGTCCATATTATCGATTCTGTGATAAAGAATACAGATTAACATAAGACTAAGTCCATAGGGTCAAAATGCTAATTAAGAAGAGGTCTAAATGTGATTCTTAAAAATAATTACATCAATATTTCATTATTCTTGTAGAGTTCTGTCTCTGAAACGTATGTCAATTTCCCCAAAAGAATTATAGCTTAGAAGAAATAATTGAATTTGCAGAAAAGTAGGAATATTGTTAAAAGTACAATTGAGCAAATGTTTCTGTTTTAAAATAGCCAACAATGTTTGCATGAGTTGTGGATTGAGGTTGGCCACAGAGCAAATGAACTGTGTGCAGGTTGGACTTTGTGTATGTGTCTGTTCTGGATGACATCCAACTTTACTGGCATTTATATCAAGGTAATCAATTGCTCTGAACTAATGCATATTCTCCTTGCTCTTCTCCCCACCTTGCAGCAATGGAAAAGCAAAGGTTGATCAAAACTTTTAAAATAGAATATTTGACAAAGATGGGACAAAAAGCACAGTAAGCATACTTAATAGGCATATAAAGCATATTTAAGCATACTTAAACAGAGCTAGGTCATGACATAATTCTATTCCTGTAGGTACAGCCACCTGATCCAGAATGTCCTGGGTTGAATAGACTCAGTCACACTCAAAAGAGCATGGGACAGAAAAGGCAACGGTTCACAGCACAAACATGCACTATATTCAGAATAATTACCTCTGATATCAAAGTCAATGGTAACAAATACATTCTCTACAGGTTCTGTGTGTGATTTTTTCTCCTGTGCCCTTGGTATTGTAGCTGACATTATTACTGTAATTCTCTCTTAGGGGAGCTTTTTGCTGATAGTCCAGGTGACGGGCTGTCCCTGCAGAGCAAGCAGAATGGTCGCCCACACTGACACGAGCAGTCCTGGCCGCATCAGGGCCACCGGACTTCTCTTTCATTAGTTGCTGATTGTACTGAATTGATGCTAAATTGGCTGGTTTGTAAGTCTTTAAACAGTTGGCACTGACTATGCCTGTGATCTTGTCCTGGAAATTATATGGTCAAAGCCTTCGTGTTTCTGGAATCCTCACATTTTTCTTGAGGTCAGTTAGGGCCTGGTAAATACGAATCAGTTAGATCAACTTGTGGTGCCCACATCAAGACAGAGGACTCACCTTAGTGAGATGTATGGTTTTTATTTTTTAATATTCTCTTCTGCCTGCTGGTTTATACACTCCTCACTTTATTGGACAGCTCCTCTCTTTCTTCATTTCTAACTGCTCTGTGAGTTTGAAATAAATCAAACTGTGGTCTGTAGGCCAAAGCAAGCCCACCCCCTGTTTACTATGGACTATGGACCAAGAATGGTATACACACTTTAAGTGGCTGAAACAAAAACAAAAAAGAATAGTATTTTGTGGCAGGTGAAAATATTATGAAATTAAAATTTTAATGTCCATAAACAAAATCTTATTGGAACACAGACACATTCACTTCAGTACGGTCTGTGGCTGATGTGGGGCTGCAACGCCAGAGTTGAGTAGTTGCAACACAGACTGTCTAGCCCGGGAAACCCAAATAATTACTATCTGACCCTTTACAGAAAAAATTTGCTTATCCCTGGAATAAATCACAAAGCCTCCATCTCCACCTGCAAAGTAAAAGTGACAAAAGCCTGTAAAATGCCACCAAAACGTCAATCAATAAATATTCACTAATAAATGGTTTGTCACTTTGTGGTGTTTGGGGTGGGAATTACCCTCTTTAAGTCTCAGTTTTGGTGTCTGCCAAATGAGGAAAATAATCTTACTCCCCTTGTAGAAATGAGATAATGCATGCATGCTCTTGACACATGGAATATGTACAATAAATAACTTTGGCTATTTTAAAATAATTCTTCTTCTTCAGAAATCAGTCCATGTGCAAACACGTCAGACCATTTGTGAGATTTCAGGGTCACCGCATTTCAGACCAAGAAGTAGTCTTAAAACATCTAAGCCCTCTCTGGGATTTCACAGGAGGACATGCACAGCGAAGGCCAAGGTGGGTGAGCAAACACTCCCAGGAGGCGTGGCAGAGCTCACCCCCAGAGCCGAGGCCCGGGCTTCACTGTGCTGCCTCCCTGACTTTAGTTATCAGGGACCCTCCCACACTGGTTTATTGGTGGCTCTTCTGCTACAGAATTCGGTTCTGAATTAACCTTCACTTAAATGAACGTTTTTCTCCTATGAGTTGCAAATGGAATGGCCCTTTTTCAATTGGGTTGATTTTCACATTCAGAGATTATCTTTACATATGGAATGTCTGCAGATTTTGAGAATCTTTCTCTTTTCTCTTTCTCTCTTTCACACATATGTGCACACACACACGCACACACACAAACTCACTCACTGGTGTGTAAAGAGTGGATGTACTGTCTAAAGTGAGGAAAGAAGTTCATGTGTCGTATTTCTGCCTGATCTACCGAGCATGTTACTGTCACATGGGACCAGGCTGTGGCTTTGATTCTGGGCTACTAGCAGGTTAAACTGTGCCTACATTGCTCAGTTTTGACATTTTACACACCTTTTGCTGTTAAGCTTGGATGACTCTGTGGTGTGAAGTGGTAGAGTTGGGGCATGCCTGTCATTCTCTTCAAATAAAGGGGGAAAGTTAGCATGGATTGCCAAGTAAATATGGGAAGTTGCTCATCCAGGTCAGAGCTGAGGCCCCTCTCTGAGCTGAGCACAGAAGAGCTGAGGAGTAGGCTAACCTCAGAATATCAGGAGCTAGTCTAGAATTGCCATTACAACGTCCACGATTTGTCCTGTGAAGAGCTTCAGCAACTCAAGAGCCTCAGGTTCTGAATGCATTTAGGACATGATCCTGCTGTGAAGGGCATTCCAGACAATTCACTGCTTTCAAGCTGCTCCGTCAGCCTTTACTCACGATTGCTTCAAACGGAGTCATTGGTGTTGTGAAGAATGAAAGCACTTTCCATTGGCATAAGCATAGGCTGACACCCCCAGCCCGACCGCGCCACTCGCAGACGCCATCAGGTCCCTGATGTGTTAGAGGTCAGTGGGCTTTTTCTATCAACTGCAAATTAAAGTTTTGTGATGAATGAAGGGAAAACAGGCCTGGAACTGGAAAGCAATGGCTAGTAGCATTACTGAGTGGAGCGGCCTCACCCTGCTGAAACGAGAGAACTTTCACACTCTCTGGGAGCAGCACCGGGGCTCACTCGTCTAGCTGACAAAAGAAGTCTTTCCTCCCCGGAGGACTACCCAGCATATTTTTAATGCCTACAAATTGCCACTTTCCATCTTCTGTCTTCCTAATATTTTCCTTTTTAAATTACCTCTGGGAGGTGCCTTTGGTCCTGTTTAACGAGCACTTTCTTCCCACCCTCAGGAGTTGAACAAGAGCAACATCAAGTGCCCTTCCAAATGTTCATTTTCCATCACTCCCATGTACGTGGTGCTCGGGAAGGGAAATGAGACTGCTGTTTAAGTGCTAGCAAGGAAATGAAAGACTTGGATTCAGTGGTACCATTCATTTTTAGCAATAGAGATACAAGAGCCAAATGAGTGAAATCCTATGCGTACGACTGCAAATGCTCCGAAGCATCGCAGGCCTCCTCGTCTAAGTGACGTGCCACGGTCAAGGGATTCACAATGCGAGGTCAACTGGTGAAATATGAACTGGACATTCTGATGCAACACAGCAAATAGCAGGAGGCTGCAACTCAGGGCAATTGAAAAATTACAAGTCAGGCTCAAGGTATTTGTCCGGGGAGGTGTAATCTTCGTTTCAAAGAAGCAATTGGAAGCATCATCTTAAAGATCACCAGTTGTCAGGCCTGTAGAAGTTAATCTCGTATCACAAAGAAAAAAAAAAGAAAGAAAGAAAATAAAAAGAAACCTCCTTAACTGTGGTAGCAGAAAAGCTGTGATGAGAACTGATTCATATCTAGAAAGAAAAGTTATATAAGTCTGAAGTCTGATTCTTGGAAATCAGGAGAGATGATTAGTGAGGATATGAGAGTCTGCCTGTTGATAAAGAGAGATTAGGGTATAGAACACAGCTGAGTGGCCACACTGTGGTTCTTGGTACAAATGGAGCTGAGTGTCTCACTATACCTTCCCTTTGCCCCATGGACTTGGTCTGAAAAAGCCAGAAAGCTGAAGAGGCCCCGGAGGTCTTTTCACTTCAGCAGAAACTCTCCATAAAGCATCAAGCTTCTGCTTGAACTTTTCTAGAGTCTGGGGATTTATCATTATCCAAGGCATCCTACTGGACAGCTGGAGAGAGTAATTCTTACATACTGAGCTGAAATCCACCTCCCTTTTTATCCCCTGGTCCTCATTCTATCCTCCTGAACCAGCAAGTCCACTTGTCACACACCAGCCCTTCAGACACTGGTTCACACGTGTAACATGTTTCAACTCTCTTTATGAAAATCCCTTCATCAAGGATGGGACTCTCCTGTATTACTCTCTGGTGCGCTGAAGTCTTGTTGCCGGCAAATTAGACTCTTGATGTGTGCTCAGTGCACATTTCAGGTTTCAGGGAGGACTAAAACCTGCTCTGGTCTTTGTTCAGCCTGAAATTGTGTTAGTATCTTTGCCACTTAGGACATACTGCTGTCTAGAATTGAGCTCGAAAGTAAGCTAACATCTCCATATCTTTGTCACTTGAGCAACTGTTAACACAACTCTATACCATTATGCATTTTTGTTATTTTGCTTTTTTAGCCTTAATTTGCAGCACAGTGTCTTGCATATAATATAATTGGGATTAAATAAATATTCACCAAAGCCTCATTAGAAGCCCTTGTATAGCTATGCTGATTATTTTAGAAGTCTCCCATTTTCTACAGGTAGTCTACTGGGAACAATTTATGCTTTTAAAAATAATCAGGTGTGTGTGTGTGTGTTTTAAAGAGGGTCTAAGATCTATTTCCCTAAGAACATCTTGAATTTTTCTTGAGGTTCAGCACAATACCCTTTAACAGTTTTTAATAGTATTTGCTTTCTTATTTAACACTGCCATTTCCATATTACCAGTAAATAGTAGTTCCTACCGATTCTTCTGCTCTTTTGGTGAAGAAATTCTCATCAATGCAAGTCACCATCAGCAAAGATGTGTTAACAGAACACATCTTTTGAATTTGACTTTCCCCATTTTGGAATTCCCCATTTGAATTTAATTCTCCATTTGGAAGATTAGAGAGAATTTGTATTTTCTAATTTGGTTTTGGACAATTTCTATGTCCTTTAAATGATTGTGTGGTCTATGATATATGCTCATAATACCTTTTCTATAGGATCTTTGGTCTTGAATGAAAAATATTCCACTGTTTCCACCTTCTTGACATACATCACTCTTTTCTAATCCTGTTATGTACTTCTTTTAAGTAAGTTTTACCTTTGCATGTCTTTATTCCAAGTGTGAGTTATATTTCATCTCTATGACAGCTGCATATTTATCCCTGGCATTAAAAATTGACATTCTTGATGATTATCATGATAGGTAGTATAAAATTCTGCCCAAATGTCTACTTCCTAATCCCTAGAACCTGATCCCTTACACGGCAAACGGAACTTGTCAGAGGAGATTAAGTTAAGGAAGGACGTGGAGCTGGAGAGATCATCCTGGATTATCCGGTGTGTCCAATCTGATCGAATGGGTCCGTAAAAGTGGAGACCCTTTCCCAGCTGTCCTCAGAGAAAGATGTGGTTATGGAAGAAAAGCACAGAGAATGGGAGAGTTCCTGGCTTTGAAGGTAGAGAAAGCAGGCCATGAGCAAAGGAATTCAAGAAAAAGCAAGGAGAAAGATTCTCCCCTGGAGCTCCAGAGGGAACGCAACCCTGCAGACACCTTGATCTTAGCCCAGTGAGACACATGTTGGACTCCTAACTACAAAACCCCCCAAAAATGTGGGGTTTTTGAGCCACTAAGTTTATGGAAATAATTGTCTGTAGAAGTAGTAGCAAATGAATACAGTTATTGTGTATCCTCTGGGAAGGGATAAATCTAAGCCATGAAGTTGTTTTCGCAAACTTTCTCTCACTCTTCTCCTGAGAACACTGTTTGTAGTTTGCCATAGTGTCTGGTTTTACAGTTTTATAATGGGCTCTCCTCCTTATTTTGCTCAAAGTTACTAGAAATCTTCTTGACCAGGCCTCTGAGCCTCCCAGTAACACATTCTCCTCTTCCTGGCACTATCTGTACTGGTTCTTTTCAAGAACCTGTATTCTGATATTATAGACCATGGGCCAGCTGCTGAATCTCAGCCTTCCCCTGGCCGACTGCTTAATTCTTGGTTTCCTACGTGTTCTGCTTCCAAAATCATAACACTGAATTATGTCACCAGATCTTTTGACTTTAACCCAAATAGTCAGACTAAATTCTTCTGTAAGCACCATTAGTATTCATAAAAA
This sequence comes from Phataginus tricuspis, assembly GCA_029783875.1. Lineage (NCBI taxonomy): Eukaryota > Metazoa > Chordata > Mammalia > Pholidota > Manidae > Phataginus > Phataginus tricuspis. The sequence continues at coordinate 16,943,464 of JAQQAC010012408.1, forward strand.
TTAGGCAAAAATGGGGGCTAACTGGTGACTTCAGTAAACCCTGCATGCTGTTCCACTGTATCTTGTACATCGCCCCATCAGCCTCACTGGGTCTACGTGTGGCTATTTTCATTCTATTGTCCGAACCAAAAAAAAAAAAACCCCCATCTCCCCTATTATCTAGTTTTCTTCTAGTGGGGAACAAATCTGCATTACTCACCACTACCTGCTAACCCTCCATATTTCATGGGGCGTGTGGAAGGTGACTTCCTCTGTCGAGGGTTCAGCTTTATTCTCTGGGACGTGCTCATGCCCACCCTCTGATTGCAAAGGGGCACATTAAAAAAAAAATCTCTCCTTAACGTCTCTTCTTCTACCAACAACCTCAAACTAGTTTTGATTCTGCCTGGCCTCCTGGAAATCTTTTTCTTTCTTTCATTCCTGAATCGTGTGCTCCATGCTGTCTGAAGACCATTCGGATGGTTTTTAGGCGTTTGACCGTTTATGTCAGAGCGAGCAGCTTACATGTGCAGAAGGCTCCCTCGGTCGCCCCTCAGGCAGAAAGGTCACCGATGAGCCTGACGTTCTCCATTACTTGAGCTGAAGCAACGATACCGCTTTTGGGGCCAGCCTTGCTGCAACGTCTTAAATCAGCCTCGGTCTCAGATCAAAGGCTTTGTAGAAGTTCCTAGGCCAACAGTTTGATACTCCAGTGGTGGCCCATCTTGCTGCACGTCCCGCACTATTATTGTCCAGTAAGGTTTAAGCGCCAGTTCTTGCCCAATCCTTTGGCGCATGCCATCATGTGCTTGGGGTAATAATGATTGAGTGCTTCTATGCAGCACAGCGTCTACATGCATTATTTTCCTTGAATCTTCATGATTCTCCTATCTGTCAGGTCCTGATATTACTCCCTTTTTTAGAAAAATAGGCTTAGAGACTCAGAGTAACTTCTCGTAAGCCTGGCAGGCAGTAACCGGCGGAGAGGACGCCTGTGTGACCCTGGGACCTAAGTCTAAACTCACTTTGTTTTGCTCGTTGGATGTGAGCAACAGTGTCAGTGACTGGATCCCTTTCTTTGTGTTCTCAAGTCCTTTTGATCTGCGGTCCTACACCTGTCCGCCTACCAGGCCACCTGGGGTCTGGATCCCTCGGACTCCGTCAGCAGCCAGAGCCCGCCGCTGGCAGCGTCACTAGCAGCCCTACTCTCCGCTGCTCTTCTGGGCACCGGTTTCCTGCTACCAGGGCAATAGCACGGCCGCTGGGAACGCGAACCCAAGGATGGGCTCAACTCAGGGCAAGCAGAGCATGGATGGGGGTGGAGGAAGGGAGAAAAAGACAGAGAGCAACTGGAGGGACATTTCTGAGTGCACTCTTGCGTACATGGACACAGGAGTAATGTGAACAACATCTGTCAGCCCACAGTCTCCAATTAGGATGGACACCTGCTGTGATACCGCTGTGGGGGGCACCCTACCATGGCAGGGCCACCTCCTCAGCGGATGGGCCTGAGGGGCGGCCTAACAGAGCCCAGGGGAAGGCATTTAGGGGTCTTTAGGAAGTAGCCATTGGCCATCAGCCCTGTGTGGGTGGGTCTGAGGGAAGGAAAGATTTCACAGTGAGATAAAGCTACTGTGTGCGCAAAGGTAGAGTTGAAATATGTTAAGTTTGCACAGCAAATTCAGTCTCACCCTGTTCTGGTTCTCCCTTTACAGAGCAGCTAGAATAATCTTTCTAAAACAAAATCTGATCATTTCACTCCTCTGTGTAAAACTGTATGAGGGCTCCCGTATCTCCTCAGGGTGAGGGCTCCCGTATCTCCTCA